>FR989982.1:25285819-25903677 GCA_905404265.1 Fabriciana adippe | reverse complement strand
ATAGACACATAGACAGACAGACAAAAATTCTAAAAACTATAGATTTGGCTATTGTATCGATAGTAAAATCTATTTCAATAAGATTTTCCAAAAAATATTTAATGTACAGATTCAACTTAGTTAGAATTTTATTATATGTATAGATGTATAATACAACTTCTCTATTTGAATCGGATATTATTCGATTTTTCATTGGTTTTAAATATTTTTTTTTTGTGGGACCCTATTTTTTTTTTAATAAAAGCAGCCAAAGTTACTTAAGTTTACAGTCAGTACAGTGAAAGTCCCGTCAAAATCGGTCCAGCCATTTCAGAGATTAGCCGGAACAAAGAGAGACAGACAGGCAAACAAAAATTGTAAAAAATGTTGTTTTGGTATATGTACCATAATATGCATTTAGTAAAAAGCGGTTATTTTAATATTACAAACAGACACTCCAATTTTATTTATCTATATAGATAAACTGTGAAAGAACTATTCCTGTAACCAGGAATAAGAATATCACAAAAATTAAAAATTTTCAAAAAAACTATACTTTAGTAATTGTATTGCATTACTAATTTTTTATAACAGTTTGTATGTCGTCAAAGATCATAAATCAATTTATCGAAATTAGGATAGGGATACGTCTGTCGGGTCAGCTAGAATCTATATAAAAATTGTAACAAATCTAAAAATAACGTTTTAACAAATATCAATATGCGGCCAACATGACCTTTCATGTTATTAAATGTATAGAATATAAATGTCTATAGGTCTCAAGTTTATTAAACATTCCGAATCAGAATTTTCAATTCAAATAATATCATCCCGTAGTACTTATCTTTAAGGGTTGTCATAAAAACAAATAATTAACTGTTTCATTATTCACTTTAAAGAGTGTTTATACAAGTTTCAAGCAGGCTAAAGTAGGTTTCTCTATATTTGACCCATTTTCTTAAAATATATAATACTATCTTCTACTTGGCTTCACTCGCGTGAAAAACATTTTCTTTCTTTTAGTGTTCTTGAGCAGCGTTTTAACTCTCAAAACTGAAGTATCTAATAAATATATTTTTTTAATTTCCTCGTATGTTTTTTTTGGAAGATAATTTTACACACGTAGGAATGAGACGACAATCACGGGATGAAAAGTATCTAGGATGTTTACCGGGGATATAAGGTATCACCATGCATAATTTCATTTAAATTGGTTCAACAGTTTTGGAGATTAGCCCGTACAAACAGACAGAGAAACAAAAATTTTGAAATTTACAAAAAAATTCTAATTTGAATTTTTTTTCTATGTATAGACATTCGACCTCTACAGTTTTATTACATATATAGATATAACATTATAGTTACACAATTATTTTAAGAGCAATTTATTTCAATTAAATTATGTGAATTATAAATGAACAAGGTATGTTTGCGTATTTGAATGTGAAAAATGTTAAATAAAAAAAAAAACATGTAAACTTTCAACCCTCATCCCATCCACCCCTCTCCTCCTTTAATATGTGAAATTCAAATAATCATTTTCTAAACAATACAAACGTGTAATACAATCATGTAAATTTAAAACTCATGACCATAGTTTTAGAAGTTTTTTTTAAATTTCAACAGTAAGTGGTATTTCGCTATTATATAATTTTGTAAAAGTATTCCAATAAAATTATTATTATTATTATTATTATTAATATGTACCTACATAATATAAACAAACAGGATAATAGGATAGTTTATTTACTAGTAACAAATACGTAAGTATATTGGTTGTTGTAGGCAGTGGTAACCCAGTGGTAACACGCTCACTTGGGAAACCGAGTGAAGCAGGTTCAAATCCCGGGTCTCGTATCTCTATATTTTCATGTGCGAATCATTTCTAACATGATTGCCACTTGCCTTAACGGTGAAGGAAAACATCGTGAGGAAACCTGCATGTCTGAGAGAACCTACCAAGTTTTCGAAAGACATATGAATTCCGCTAACCCGCACTGGGCCAGCATGGTGGACTATGGCTTGATCCCCCTCGTACTGAAGGGAGGCCCGTACCCAGCAGTGGGACGTTAAAAAGGGCTGAATACATACAATACATTTATTGGTTGTTGTATTGGTTTATTCATTCTTGTATGCCTAAATTATGGATCGAAGAGTGATAGAATATATTATGTTGTTTATTGAAAACAGTGAGACGATAGACGTTATAATACGTAATACTGAGTAGCAAATTCTAACATCGTTTTCGTCTTAAATGAAATAATCAATTGTATGATTTATAACATTAATTCAATAATTGTAGGTACTTTACAAAGACAGAACCTGTATTTACTTACGTTCTAAACCATATTTTTTTTTAATTTTAGAGATTATTTTTTTTATAATAAAAACAAAACATTTATTTATTTTAATTCATTTAAAAACTTCATTAATAAGGGTTACATTCCGAACAAATTTATGGGGATAGCTTTAAGTAAATGTGATTGTGCCCTATAAACTGAAAACCTTGTGGACCCATAATATGGATTACAATCTAAGTATGCCGCAGGCGTCCACCCATTGTCCCGTTCAATCCAATATCTTTAACAGAACATACAAATCGATACTAATAATAAAATCCCGGAGATAGGCCGCTTTGTAAAGACATTTCAATTATTTGCAACTCTTTGTAAACATTTTGGTGATTTAAAAAGAATTTCTATACTTAAATGTGATATTGAACTTCTATAGTGAATGCTTCTGCTATTTTTACATTTGACTAATATTTTAAGAAGGTCATTGCTTCTAGAAGACTATGAAAAATAATGTGTTTATATATATATATATATATATACATAAACTTTCGCTATACTTAAGTATAAACTGTGAAAATAAAACGTAATCTGCTTAAGAATTATATTTAAGGTAAAAAATAACAAGACTTTGTTATATTTCAAAATAAAAAATGCCTCAAATGGCTTCTGTAAATTGAGCTATTAGCGTTTTAAAACATTTGTAAAATATTGGTATTTTCTTGATAATGAGAGAGAAAAAGAATATACCAAGCCATCAACATATTTTCCGGTTGTTCTGTATTTTTACGACTGTCGAGTTGTGATCTCTTTTATAAATTACAAGATTTTATTTAACTTGCAATGTGTATATATATATATATATATATATATATATATATATATATATATATATATATGTATGTATATTGTATATGTTTGTTCATGTCAAATCTTGCACTAGATGACTATGAAATGCATATGCATCTAGATGACTATGAAAAATGATGTATGTATATATATATAAATTTTCAAATATTGCACCTGAATTTTAAAGCAGTTATCCTCAACCGATTGTGCTGTTGCATAAACGTTTATTTAGATGATAATGCATGATCTAAGTGACGTCATTCTAAATCCAATATGGCGGACATTTAACTAAGAAAAAAATCACTTTCTTCCATAGTTCAAACGATCCATCCAAAACAGATTCTTTCCAATGAGATATAAAGAGAAATTTTCACCACTCTCAAACCTAGTTATGAAATGTATAAAATAAAAAAAAATTACCAAGCAAAGTGGCATTTAATATTTTAAATAGATTCGGGGACTCGAGTAAATATTTAAGTCTACAATATTCAAGTCAAATTAACTCGGTACTCCGTGGGATTCTCATTTGAATGCAAGACCGTATACCGTTTTTTATTCGCGAGTCACGGTGGGATGATCAAAACACTTTTGAACGGCGAACAAATTCTCCGCCCGTGCGCTCACTTCAAGCACCTTTCGCGTCTCGACAAATGTAGCCTTCACTGCGACGTCTATTTTCCGGAGCCATTAGATGATCGCCGATATTTTTTCTAGATTTTATACCTCAATTTGACGTTTTTGAGGGAAACTTTAATTTTAACTGGCTTGTATCTATCATACACTCTTGCTTATATCTATCATACACTCATATGAAAATCGTTAATTTTTCAATATAAAAATGGACATAATCGGGATAAAAAACTTTTAAGTTAGAACAAATCACACATTTCGAAAAAAACGGTAAGAATGGACGAGTAGTTCCGGATTTCATCGCGGACCAACATTATGACACGGGAATTTTATATAATATTAAAATTTGGATGAAATTTAGTATACAGATAGACGACGATTTTGAGTAATATATATGCTACAGTTAGTAATAAAATTTGTCAAAAGGTGGCGCTGTATTTGATATCTATACTAATATTATAAAGCTGAAGAGTTTGTTTGTTTGTTTGGTTGAACGCGCTAATTTCAGGAATTACTAATCCGATTTGAAAAATTATTTTTGCATTGTATAGCCCGTTCACTGAGGAAGGCTATAGGCTATATACTATCTCGGAAAAATGTACGGTTCCCGTGGGATAGATTTGTTTTTGTCTAGGGACGAACTCGAAGCGAAGCGAGGGTGAGTTGCTAGTTATAAATAAAAAGGCACCTAAAGGGAAGCACCCGAACGAAGCAAGGGTACGTCGCTTGTAAATAATAAGAACTTGTAAAAGAGATCACAACTCGAGTTATGTAAAAAATACGGAGTAAACGGGAAATATGTTGATGGCTTGCTGTTTTCTTTTTCTTTATGACACAAAACTTTTTGAATTATTCTAACTTTAGAAGGAATCTTTTGTACAATTCCACTGTATTGTACTGTACTAATATCACATCTTATTTTATTAAACGCAATATAGAAAAGTATAAAGCCTAACTTACTACTATGCTCTACTTTCGAGCTGGCATACATGACATGTCTCAGATTTTTTTCCAAGACAGTGGTCGCCTCATGTTATTTTCTCCGCCGCTGAGCACAAAATAAATTTTATAATTCAAGTTTCTCACTAGAAAATTTTATATTTAATACAGCTTAACTTACACACCTGGTATAGTATTTCTCAAATCGTCAAAATATTGTATTTCGCGCCACGACTGTAACGAAGGCATATTCAATTCACATCAACCCACATAAACTACAGAAGGTAAATATCGATAGATTAACACTATTGTGGCAGTTTGATTTTTTCCCCGCTTTAAATAAATATAAATAAATAAATATGTTGGGACATTAACTCACAGCACCATCTAGTTCCATGGTAAGCTACGAGGCCTGTGTTAAAGATACCAGATAGTTGATACACTACACATATATAACTTAAAATACATACATATTATAAATATAAATGAATATAAAAAAATCAATTTAAAAATAAAACTAAATACTAGCTAAAAATGCTTTGCTTTAGTTTTCTAATATTTCATATCAATATTTTACTATAACACTATATTATAAAGGTTGTTTTTTAGTTAGACTTTTAATGTTTGTTTGACACGCTTAAATTTCACGCTTATTTTTTTGAAGTATTACTCCGATTTCAAAAAAAAATCACATCACTCATACATAATATGTCAAGGTTTATATTTTATTTTATAGACTAATAGCGGCTCACCCTCATTTCGCCTGGGTTCGTTTCTAGTGAAAAACAAATCTATCCTACGGTAATCTTACATTTTTCGGGATAAGAATTGGCTTATATGTTATTTCATTAATCTCTGTGCTAAATTTCATCTAGATCCATTCAGCCATTCTGGTGTAATTGAATAACAAACACCCATCCATTCAAACTTTTGCATTTATATAGTAGTAATATAAGATGTAAAATAAACACGGAAGAAGCCGCTGACAAACACTAGTTCATAATTATATTAAAGTGTTTAAAGGGCGCTTAATTAAGTATAAAACTAAATCAAAATCTTATAAGCGTAGTTAACTCTTCGGTTATTTCCTTTTCAAATCTGCTAGTCAATCGTAACGGATTTAAGGGATTCGTATTAGCTTTAAGTGATGTGCTCCTAATAGACATTATGCTTCGACGAGGATTTACCGGATTAACAACAACCGATAATTACAACGGTATTTACTTATTATCTATATATATAAAAACCGATGTATGTATGTCTTCCCTATGGACTCCAATCAGCTGGAGCGATTTTGATTAAATTTTCAGGCAACCTTTAGATTAGCGGATGACCCTGTGAAATTTGGTGCAATCGAAACTTTGAACGCGGGTGAAGCCGCGGGTACTGTTAGTCCATACTAATATTATGAAAGTGAAAGTGTGTTTGTTTGTTTGTCATTTTTTCACGTCAAAACAGAGTGACGGATTGGCGTAATTTTTGTGCGGAGATAGTTGGAGGGCTGGAGACACTCTAGAGCCCTCCAACTATCCCGCTTTAAAAAATAGCCTATGTCACTATAAGCTACTTTTTAAAGCGGGAGATTATCTCATTCCCACGGGAAAACACGTTATAATATAACCCATAACAACTCATACTCAATCATACGTATGCATATATAATACCAGCAGCACCCGCGGCTTCACTCGCGCTAAAACACCCAAAATACACTCTAAAAAGGTAGGTTTCACACAAACTTTCATCCCACTTTTAAGCCTCATGTGGGACGAATTTCAAAAAATGCTAATACACGAATTTATTTAATTGTATTGAAGAGCACTAATACCAAGTTTCAAGTAAATCTGACCATAAATATTTTTTGGTTTGTATTATAACGTGTTTTCCCTCGGGAATGAGAGAATCTTCCGCGGTAAAAAGTCATGTCACTCTCTAGCCCTCCAACTATTTCCACACAAAAAGTTAGTCACTCCGTTTGGACGCGAAAGAAGGACAAACAAACAAAGACACTTTCACGAATATTTTATTAAAATATTTTTTTATACACATTTGCTACGCTTACATTTAAAGAGCAAAAAACTTATTAAAAATTAAAACCGACTTCCAAACACTAAAAAGTAAAACTAACTAAACGGAGTTTTCATTTACTATAGATACTTATTTACATATTTTTTTAGTCGGTTGGTGGTGCTTGATAAGCGCAACATTTAAAATTCCGAGATGGAGGAAAAATAACACTAATATATATTCACCCCCTTAACGGATGATTTACGGAACAAAAACTTTAGTCTCGGAGCTTATTTGCCACAAGCAAACAAACAAAAAAATCTTTCCTCTTTATAATATTAGTATAGATTTAATTAATTAGCAAATATGACGACAGATGAACGTGGTTCTTAAAACAAACCTAACACCTATTTTTCTTTTTTAAGTCCTCAACACTTGATTTGACGTCTCCGGATAAAAATGTAACAAAACCAGAATCCCGACCATAAAATAGTATGGAAAAATAAAATTAATCTTTTCCTGCGTAAAAGAAGGACAAGAACACATTTTAACAGTTGAAATTGAGAAAAGTAGAAAAGATAAAGGTGAAGAATTTTTCAGTGTGTATTCCGCTTTAGAATAATTTTGTATTCATACAACAAAATAGACATTTATAATGCCTGCTTTCGAAGCAATGATTTATCAAGATTCCATGAAAATTGTATTTTGTGATTTCTAAAAGATTTTCCATAATAGAGTTTTACTTAGAAAATATTTATTGAACAAATAGTTTACAATTCAACATATCAAAAGGTTAGCTCACTTCTTTCGACAATAATGGCTCTATTCCTTTGTATAGGAAAAATTGCATTGAGAAATGATAGATTTATAATATATCTATCTATGTACATATAATTAAAAAAATAAATACATTCTTACTTGGGTCGAATCTGTACATTAAATATTTTTTATTTTACTGAAATAGTCATTATTATCGATACAGAGGCTGAATCTATAGTTTTTAGAATGTTTGTCTGTTTGTCTGGGAACGTATCACGCGATAACTACTGGATAGATTTTGATAAAGTTGGGTAAGATAATAGCTGGTTATCTGGGACATAAAGGATACTTTTTACTGCGGGAAAATATCTCATTTCTGAGAAATCCATACTAACCGTTAACACGTACTTAGGGACGATCCCGAACAGAGCAAGGTTTAGTCGCTAGTCTTTAGTTCACAATAAATATAATCTATAAATAATAATTTGGATCATTGACATACAAGAATGTATGAGATATGCTTGCTTATAAACTACTAATTTTTGACCGCGTCTTCGCTCATGTATCTTGTTTCTGTATAATTCCCTCATTTCAGAGGATTGTAGCGCGATGTTAGTTACCATTTCTTAACAAAAAGGCTTGAAAATGCAAATAAAATATTCAAATCTGACTGATTAACGCTTTCAAACAAAGACAAAACAAAACTTTCTTACTTAAATATCTTATAATATTAAATGAGCAATTCTTATACATATATATTTTGTGTATCTCGGAATCGGCTCTAACGATTTGGATCCAATTTTGTATTTAAATAAGAAAACTTCTGAAAAAAAGGCAATTTTTATATCTCATCCGATGAACGTCGAGGGTCGCCCAGCAACTCTATATATAAATAGGCAAAGACAGCACGGTTTAATACCGTTTTCTTTTCTGTTTGACAACTGTTTTTCTTTTTTATTTAGTAGATATTTACATGTTTTAGTGTTATCAATAACAATGGTAAATGCAAGTGCAAGTTAATATAGGTATGCAATTTTATTTAAACTTTCTAAAGTGTATAGTACTAGCAGCCCACCCTCACTTAAAACGTGAAAAACAAAAATTCTACAGGAACCGTACATTTTTCCAGAATAAAACTATAATTTATCTCTGTGCCTTTCATCTAGATCCGTTTAGCCGTTCTGGCGTAATTGCGTAACAAACATCCATCCAAACATCTAAACTTTCACATTCATAATATTTGCATAGATTAAAATATTTACAACGAAAAATCTTTTTTTCCCGACAATTCATAGTGAATGATAGATGAATATGTCAATGTCGTTTCAGTTATTTTTAAGATTAAAAATTACAAACAATAAAATAGATATATTTCTTTTGATGTCAGTTGTGTGGTAGGGTTTGATTGACAATACCCGCAATCGATACTACGGGACTTATTCCTGCTGAGTGAGGGTTGATCTTTTTTAGCCGTTTGTAAGTTAGGTAATATCTTTCTAGTGAATTGTATGTGTGTATTCTATTAGATTTAACTATGAACTGATATAATTATGGTAGTAAAATTCAGTGAATAATATTGTTAGAAGCTGTGGTTTGATGTTGAAAATAGTGGTTAACTTGTAATATAGATGCTTTGACCAAATCTCTGGATCTAAGATTTTGTCTCTTTCTAAAACGATACACGAAACATATTAGAAGGGATTTTCTTAATACAATCCATAGATTAGTGAAAAGAGGAAGTCAAGGTTATATAAAGTACCTCGATGAGGCCGAAGCAAGTTTCTAATTGCTAATATGTATGAACAAAAACATAAAGTATAGAAGCGATATGATTTAACTCCAATTCAATATCCTAAACTATGTATATAATCTATACATATTATAAAATTCTAACTAAGCCGAATCTGTACATTAAGTATTTTTTGGAAAATCTTATTGAAATAGACATTATTATCGATGCAGAGGCCGAATCTATAGTTTTTAGAATTTTTGTCTGTCTGTCTGTCTGTTACCGCATCACAGAAAAACCACTGGAGGGATTTTGATGAAATTTGGTATATGGTTGGTTATCCGGGTCAACATATAGGATACTTTTTACCGCGGGAAAATATTTCATTTCTGAGAAAAAATACAAAAACTGGTTGGAACAAAATCACAATCATACTATCTGTAAACAGTTTAGCAAGGTAACTTACTAAATATGGTAAAAACTATAAAAAATAGCTTATCTTGAAAATCAAATTATCAATAGCGCTATTTTATTCATTAAAATAGTTATTTTAATGAAAATTTATTTATGTGTTATTTAGATATTTGACAATAGATGTCGCCATGTGTTTTTAAAATACGTAGTTTTAATTCAAAAAAAAATATCTATAGATATAACCTTTCTATGACTTTATTAGAATTACTACTAAATTACCCGCGGCCCCGCCCGTGTTCAAATTTTCAATAAAACAAACTTTTAATGTAGCCACATTAGTAATATTTTGTTAGCCGAAACAATTTTCAAATTAAAAAAATTATAAATGTTTATATTAAGTAAATATTGTTAATATTAGGTTTCGTATAGCAATTAATCAATAGCTGTCTATTAGTAAAAAATAATTAAAATTAATTCCGTAGTTTGAGAGTTTATCGCCCAATACTAAATAAACAAACGAAACAAAAGTATAGTCATATGTACATAAATGTTATTGCTAAAACAAAAAGTGCAATATTACTAAATCAAATATGAGATTAACGGACAAACCTTTGTGGCATTGTCCTTAAACTGTGTGCGCAATGAAAGTGGTATATGTGAGAGTATACTAATGTGTAAAACCTAATTATTTGGTTTTTGATCATCTGAACGCGGGCGAAGCCGCGGGCAATGCTAGTATTATAATAAAGGTACCAGAAAATGTTTTATAATAAAAGTACCAGAAAATTGTTATGTAAGCAAGATCAAATTGCTATTATAAAAATAAATTAAAGCAAATAATAAAATCGAACGATAGTATGATTCACAGAAAATTTAACTCTATTTAATTCAAACAAACTTTTCTTGTTATACTGTATTTTTGTACTGCTGTTGTTACTCTATTACTGTAGTTCTTTTTCATACTGTATTTCATACTATATGTATATAGTGCGTATACGTGTGCGTGCGTGTGTGTGTGCGTGTTCGTGTGTGTGTGTGTGTGTGTGTGTGTGTGTGTGTGTGTGTGTGTGTGTGTGTGTGTGTGTGCGTGCGCGCATGTGTGTGTATTGGTTGAAGAGTCTGAACGGATTTGGATGAATTTAGTAACAACCAGGTCATAATGTACCATGTGTTAACATAGGCTACTGATAAGGACGCGTCCGGGCGATGCGACAGTAAGTCACTAGTATTGTATAAAAACATTTCGGATAATCATCTTTTGGCATATATTTGTTTTGCCCATGCCTCTCGCTGTTGAAGTGTCTACAAGTGCTTTCGAGTGTTTCAAGGACATTTGTCATTAGATTTTGCCGAGCTTGAATGTAGTAAATTATAATATACTAGCAATGCCCGCGGCTCCGCCCGCGTTCAGATGATCAAAAACCAAATTCTAATTTTTTACACATTAGTATACTCTCACATATACCACTTTCATTGCGCACACAAAGGTTAAGGACAATGCCACAAAGGTTTCTCCGTTAACTCCTCGCGGACCGCGAGCACACCGGTGTGCTAGATAACAATTGAATTCTCGGAAATTCGCACGGATTTCTTAGAATTTGTCCGGGAGGGATTAATCTCATGTTTGATTTAGTAATATTGCACTTTTTGTTTTAGCAATAACATTTATGTGCATATGACTATACTTCTGTTTTGTTTGTTTATTTAGTTTAGGGCGATAAACTCTCAAACTATGGAATTAATTTTAATTATTTTTTACTAATAGACAGCTATTGATTAATTTAATATTTATCTGATTATTTAAATTACATAATGACAACTTTTCTTAATGTTAATTTGTCGCGCAACAGGAATGGGTTAGCGCTAGTTAGTAATATTTTCCAAAACGATTTTCAAAAGAAAGTGTAATAAGTAAATAAATCTAAGCAAATACTTTTTATTATTTCATATGGCTCGGCTAATATGATTAAAGTTGTAAGCATTTTATTGTGTCCTTTAAGCCTTTACCTTCCAAGAAAGTGTGTCAAAAAAACACTGAAAAGTTTAGGTATAACAGTTCCTAAAATACTTTTTCATAGTTTTTAAGATATGGCATATTTTTAGTTACCCGCTTTGTCGGTTTAACATCCATAAACTTGTTTTCCATAAAATGTTACAAAATAATATCAATCGAACTTATTTTTACGGTTGATAAAATGAGTTGATATTGTAGAAACGTAAGTATTATTCATATTTATTTTAGTGTTAACCTAACAAAACACGTAAGAAAGAAAAACAACACAGCATTTCATCATTTTGCTATACGAAACCTAATATTAACATTATTTACTAAACTATAAAATTATATATTTTTTTTTAATTTGAAAATTGTTTCGGCTAACAAAATATTACTAATGTGGCTATATTAAAAGTTTGTTTTATTGAAAATTTGAACACATGCGGGGCCGCGGGTAATTTAGTAGTAATTCTAATAAAGTCATAGAAAGGTTATATCTATACATATTTTTTTTGGATTAAAACTACGTATTTTAAAAACATCACATCTATTGTCAAATATCTAAATAATACATAAATAAATTTTCATTAAAATAACTATTTTAATGAATAAAATAGCGCTATTGATATTTCTTTTAAGATAAGCTTTTTTTAATAGTTTTAACATATATAAGTACTAGCATTTCCCGCGGCTCCGCCCGCGTTCATATGACCAAAGACAAATTCTTAGGTTTTACTTATTAGTATACTCTTACATATATAACAATTTCATTGCGCACTTTGATTGGTAAATAATGGCGTTGATTGACAATGTCAAAAAGGTTCCTCAGTTAATCTCATATTTGATTTAGTAATATTGCACTTTTTGTTTTCTATACTTTTGTTTTGTTTGTTTGTTTAGTTTTGGGCGATAAACTCTCAAACTACGGAATTAATTTTATTCATGTTTTACTAATAGACAGCTATTGATTAATTTAATATTCTAAGCAAATACTTTTTATTATTTTATATGGCACGGTTAATATGATTAAAGTCGTAAGTATTTTATTGTGTCTTTTAAACCTTTACCTTCCAAGAAATGGTGTCAAAATAACTAAAAAAGTTAAGGTATAACAGTTCCTAAAATACTTATTCATAGTTTGTGAGATATGGAATATTTTTAGTTACCCGCATTGTCAGTTTAACAGCCATAAACTTGTTTTCCATAAAATGTTATAAAATAATATGAATCGAACTTATTTTTACGGTTGATAAAATGAGTCGATATTGTGGAAACTTAAATATTATTCGTATTTATTTTAGTGTTAACCTAACAAAATATGTAAGTAAGAAAAACAACACAGTATTTTGCTATACAAAACCTATAATACGCGAGTTAGATTTGCATTTGCTCAATTTTTACATTAAAAGATTAAAAAAATTAACATTATTTACTAAACAATAAAAATTTACAAATACTTTCATTCGAAAATTGTTTCGGCCAACAAAACATTACTAATTCATAAAGCCAAATTTTTGTTTTATTGAAAATTTGAACACAGGCGGGGCCGCGGAT
Organism: Fabriciana adippe; assembly: GCA_905404265.1. Lineage (NCBI taxonomy): Eukaryota > Metazoa > Arthropoda > Insecta > Lepidoptera > Nymphalidae > Fabriciana > Fabriciana adippe. The sequence continues at coordinate 25,890,533 of FR989982.1, read as the reverse complement.
AATTTAGTAATAATTCTAATAAAGTCATAGAAAGGTACATTTTTTTTTGGATTAAAACTACGTATTTTAAAAACACATGGCGACATCTATTGTCAAATATCTAAATAACACATAAATAAATTTTCATTAAAATAACTATTTTAAAGAATAAAATACGCTATTGATATTTCTTTTACGATAAGCTTTTTAAAATAGTTTTAACATATATAAGTAAGTTGCCTTGCTAAAATGGTAGTATCATCGTGTTTTTATTTTAACCAGTTTTTGTATTTTTTCTCAGAAATGAGATATTTTCCTGCGGTAAAAAGTATCCTCTATGTTGAGCCGGATAACCTGCTATCACCGTACCAAATTTCATTATCTATCGCTCTATATCGCTAATCTATATATACATAAAATGCTTTGTCCTGACTGACTGACTGATCGATCAACGCACAGCCTAAACCGCTGGTCGTAGAAACGTGAAATTTGAAGCACATGTTCCTTATATAATGTAGGCATCCGCTAAGAAAGGATTTGTCGAAATTCATCCCCTAAGGGGGTAAAATAGGGGATAAAAGATTGTATGAAACTGTCATTCTTTACGCGAAATGCACGAAAAGTGGTATTTAGCTTTAAAATGAAAAATAAGAAATATATGTATTAGATTTTTTTCAAAATTCATCCTCTAAAAGGGTAAAAGGGTGTAATAAAGTTTGTATGGGCAAACGATTATTTATGATCAGAATAACTTGAAACTTGCTATTAATGCTCTTCAATACAATTAAATATATATGTATTTTAGCATTTTTTGAATTTCATCCTATAAGACAAATAGGGGATGAAAGTTTGTATGAAACTCTGTAATTGATGCACGGAAAATGGTATTTATCTTTAAATATGAAAACTAAAACAATACAAATATCATTTTTTTTTCGAAATTCATCCCTTAAAAGGGTAAAAAGGAGTTGTGCTGTTTATATGAGGAAAAAATTATTTATGATCAGAACTACTTGAAACTTGGTATTAGCTCTTCAATACAATTAAATAAACATGAATTGTAGTTTTATTTTTAATTCAAAATAAAAAAAATAAACATATTTAAATAGAGTAACATGGCTCAAGTTCTCTGTAAGTGCACACTTACTGTGTGGGATATAAAATAGAGTAAATTTATTTACAGTAATAAAGTATGTATTGCGAAAAAGTTTATTTTTTTCGTAGTTTGATCGCGGGCGAAGCCGCGGGTTCTGCTAGTAATGAATATTTCAATAAGATTTTAAGTAAAATATTAAATTTACGGAATCAGCTTAGTGACAATTTTATTATATGTATAGTTACTAATTTATAAAGCCAAAAAGTTTGCTTTACTGAAAATTTGAACACGGGCGGGGGCTCCGGATAATGTAGTAGTAATTCTAATAAAATTGTAGAAAGGTCATATCTGTACATTCATTTTTTGGGAATTAAAACTACGTATTTTAAAAACTCATGGCGACATCTATTGTCGAGTATCTAAATAACACGTAAGTATAACAACTTAAAAATTAAAATAACTATTATAATGGATAAAATAGCACTATTGATAATTTGATTTGCAAGATAAGCTATTTTTAATAGTTTTTACCAAATTTAGTAAGTTACCTTGCTAAACTATTTACAGATAGTATCATTGTGGTTTTGTTCCGACCAGTTTTTGTATTTTTTCTCAGAAATGAGATATTTTCCCGCGGTAAAAAGTATCCTATATGTTGACCCGGATAACCAGCTATCATCATACCAAATTTCATCAAAATCCCTCCAGTGGTTTTTCTGTGATGCGGTAACAGACAGACAGACAGACAGACAGACAGACAGACAGACAAAAATTCTAAAAACTATAGATTCGGCCTCTGCATCGATAATAATGTCTATTTCAATAAGATTTTCCAAAAAATATTTAATGTACAGATTCGGCTTAGTTAGAATTTTATAATATGTATAGAAGTTACCTTGCTAAAATGTTAATAGTATCATCGTGTTTTTATTTTAACCAGTTTTTGTATTTTTTCTCAGAAATGAGATATTTTCCTGGGGTAAAAAGAATCCTATGTGTTCACCTGGATAACCTGCTATCACCATACTAAATGTCATCAAAATCCCTCCAGTGGTTTTTCTGTGATGCGGTCACATACAGACAGACAGATAAAAATTCTAAAAACTAATTCGGCCTCTATATCGCTAATAATGAATATTTCAGTAAGATTTTCCCAAAAATATTGCTTTTACGGATTCGGCTTTATCACAATTTTATTATATGTATGTATAGTTACTAATTTAAAAAGCCAAAAAGTTTGCTTTACTGATAATTTGAACACGGGCAGGGCCGCGGGTAATTTAGTAGTAATTCTAATAAAATCGTAGAAAAACACGTACAGATTCGGCTTAGTTAGAATTTTATAATACGTATAGATTTAATAAAAATATATATTAAAATATATCTTTTATACTTACCTATCTTTCCTAAATGTGATACAAATCTAATTCGGCGGTTTCCCTCGAGACCAGACCAAAAGTAACTTTTATACATGAAATGCCCTTGGAATTTGTAATACAGATTCTGTTAGAGCAATTCTTTTAGCTTTCTTTTTCTAATTTTACGGTAAAAACTTTATGTTGTGGTAAAAAGAAAATAGCAATCTAAGAGTCATCATTAGTATGTTAATATTAACATTTAGAGTAATAACTATATCAATATATATATAATAAAATAATTGTAACTAAGCCAAATCTGTACATTAAATAATTTTTGGAAAATCTTATTGAAATAGATATTATTATCGATAGAGAGGCCGAATCCATACTTTTTAGAATTCTTGTCTGCCTGCCTGTCTGTTAACGCAACACGGAAAAACCACTGGAGGGATATTAATGAAATTTGGTATGATGATGGCTGGTTATCCTGGTTAACATATAGGATACTTTTTCTGCGGGAAAATATCTCATGTGTCAGAAATCTATACTAAACGTTAAAACGGAAGTAGGGATGAACCCGAGCGGAGCGAAGGTGAGTCGCTAGTGTATATATAAAATATAACTTACACTAAAGAAAATATACAGAAAGACATTTTAGGAGTATATTAAAATTTACATATTATGTGTATACAAAAGCAATGTATACTTCATAATTTCTGCAGTCATTTCCGCGAGGAATAGTGGTTAGAATGCCAGCTACATTTCTCTGCTAAGTTTCAATGCCTATTATGTGGCAAAAATATGCTTACCGTCTAAATTTTCAAATATTACTGTAAGGTGATTAAAAACCCTCAAACTTTCAAAGAAATATAAAGTGCTTAAAGCTTTTGTCTCTCAGAGCTTTCACTAATTTTTCAAATAATATATTTAAATTGCGTATAATATTTGAAAGAATCTTTTTCTTTTGAAGTTTCAATAAATGAAATTTTATTAGAGATACATTTTACTTGTAGGCGAATGAAAATTAAGTCGTAAACGAAATATTGCCAAATATTGTGTGTTCTCTGTTATATTATACCTATTGTATTAATGTTATTTACACGTTGTTATACGGATATTTTGAAGTAAAAACGCAGCTTTTACAGTGTCCGTTTAAATTTTGTTTATGAAGTTTTCATATGTTTTTACAGAGACTTAGTCAAAAACGTATTTTAAACTTATAAAATAGCAAAAGAAAGTGAGTGGAATATTAGTTTTCTATACATATATTAAAATTCTAACTGAATCGAGTCTGTAAATTAAATATTTTTTGGAAAATCTTATTGAAATAGTCATTATTATCGATGAAGAGGCCGTATCTATAGTTTTTTGGAATTTTCGTCTGTCTGTCCGTCTCTCCGTCTGTCTGTGAAAGCATGATGAGAAAAATACTGGACAGATTTTGATGAAATTTGGTATGATGATAGCTAGTTATCCGGATCAACATATAGGATACTCTTTACTGCGAGAAAATATCTCGTCTCTGAGAAATCTATAGTAAACATTAACACATTACTTAGCTAGTTTTTCTTATATAAGTAAAGATTTTAGTTCTAAATTGGTACAATAATGAGTTGTAATGTTGTTCTTTGCTGTTTATTTAGCTTAGTATCGAGTATTATCGATATGTATTTGTATTGTTTGTATTACACGGGTGGATTACCTTCCCTCCGCTCAGGAGCTTCCCTAGATGCTTAACATTAGTCTATGTGGTGTTACTTCACCTCATAGTCTATCTTTACTATCCCGTACTTATTGTAACTGTACCAAATATATGTAAATCAAACCACATATCTATCTATCTATACATATTATAAAATTCTAAGCCGAATCTGTACATTAAATATTTTTTGGAAAATCTTATTGAAATAGACATTATTATCGATGCAGAGGCCGAATCTATAGTTGTTAGAATTTTTGTCTGTCTGTCTGTCTGTTACCGCAACACAGAAAAACCACTGGAGGGATTTTGATGAAGTTTGGTATGATAATAGCTGGTTATCCGGGTCAACATATAGGATACTTTTTACCGCGGAAAAATAATATTTCATTTCTGAGAAAAAATACAAAAACTGGTTGGAACAATATCACGATGATACTATCTGTAAACAGTTTACCAAGGTAACTTACTAAATATGGTAAAAACTATTAAAAATAGCTTATCTTGAAAATCAAATTACCAATAGCGCTATTTTATCCATTAAAATAGTTATTTTAATTAATATATATTTGTGTTATTTAGATATTCGATAATAAATGCCGCCATGTGTTTTAAAAATACGTAGTTTTAATTCCAAAAAAATGAATGTACAAATATGATTTTTCTACGATTTTATTAGAATTACTACTAAATTACCCGCGGCCCCACCCGTGTTCAAATTATCAGTAAATCAAACTTTTTGGCTTTTTAAATTAGTAACTATAATATATATACATATAATAAAATTGTGACAAAGCCGAATCCGTAAATGCAATATTTTTCGGAAAATCTTACTGAAATATTCATTATTAGCGATATAGAGGCCGAATTAGTTTTTAGAATTTTTATCTGTCTGTCTGTATGTGACCGCATCACAGAAAAACCACTGGAGGGATTTTGATAACATTTAGTATGGTGATAGCAGGTTATCCAGGTCAACACATAGGATTCTTTTACCCCAGGAAAATATCTCATTTCTGAGAAAAAATACAAAAACTGGTTAAAATAAAAGCACGCTGATACTATTAACATTTTAGCAAGGTAACTTTCTTATATATGTTAAAACTATTAAAAAAGCTTATCTTAAAAGAAATATCAATAGCGCTATTTTATTCATTAAAATAGTTATTTTAATGAAAATTTATTTATGTATTATTTAGATATTTGACAATAGATGTCGCCATGTGTTTTTAAAATACGTAGTTTTAATCAAAAAAAAAATATGTATAGATATAACCTTTCTATGACTTTATTAGAATTACTACTAAATTACCCGCGGCCCCGCCCGTGTTCAAATTTTCAATAAAAAAAAATTTAATGTAGCCAAATTAGTAATATTTTGTTAGCCGAAACAATTTTCAAATTAAAAAAAATATATATAATTTTATAGTTTAGTAAATAATGTTAATATTAGGTTTCGTATAGCAAAATAATGAAATGCTGTGTTGTTTTTCTTTCTTACGTGTTTTTTTAGGTTAACACTAAAATAAATATGAATAATATTTACGTTTCTACAATATCGACTCATTTTATCAACCGTAAAAATAAGTTCGATTGATATTATTTTGTAACATTTATGGAAAACAAGTTTATGGATGTTAAACCGACAAAGCGGGTAACTAAAAATATTCCATATCTCAAAAACTATGAAAAAGTATTTTAGGAACTGTTATACCTCAACTTATTCAGTTTTTTTTCTGACACACTTTCTTGGAAGGTAAAGGCTTAAAGAACACAATAAAATGCTTACGACTTTAATCATATTAGCCGAGCCATATGAAATAATAAAAAGTATTTGCTTAGAATTATTTACTTATTACACTTTCTTTTGAAAATCGTTTTGGAAAATATTACTAACTAGCGCTAACCCATTCCTGTTGCGCGACAAATTAACATTAAGAAAAGTTGTCATTATGTAATTTAATATTCAGCTACATATTAAATTAATCAATAGCTGTCTATTAGTAAAAAATAATTAAAATTAATTCCGTAGTTTGAGAGTTTATCGCCCTAAACTAAATAAACAAACAAAACAGAAGTATAGTCATATGCACATAAATGTTATTGCTAAAACAAAAAGTGCAATATTACTAAATCAAACATGAGATTAACGGAGAAACCTTTGTGGCATTGTCCTTAACCTTTGTGTGCGCAATGAAAGTGGTATATGTGAGAGTATACTAATGTGTAAAACCTAAGAATTTGGTTTTTGATCATCTGAACGCGGGCGGAGCCGCGGGCAATGCTAGTACTTAATATTATAAAACTGAAGAGTTTGTTTGTTTGGTTGAACGCGCTAATCTCAGTAACTACTAAATCGATTTGAAAAAAAATCTTTTTGCATTAGATAGCCCTTTAACTGAGGAAGGCTATAGGCTATATATCATCCCGGGAAAATGTACGGTTCCCGTGGGATAGATTTGTTTTTGTCTAGGAATGAGTCGCTAGTAAGTAACAAAAGGAAGACGAAGTAATTTTACAAAGCCTGTATAACTTTAAATAGATTTTTGATACTTATAAATATTAAATAAACAAGTTTCAGTGTTAGCTAAAGCTAAAAATATTTTGATAAGAGCAAAATGAAATTTACAAAAAAACAGTTCATAAATATTAAAATAATACAACATCTACTCGCTTACTAACCTTGCTCTGGGTTACTTTCATTTAATTTACGTTGTATTTGTGAACATTTCACATGTACCTACTTACTTCATTAAATATTTGATCGTGTAAATAAACTTTCTATAATGACAGCTGTCTTTAATTTATCAGAGACTAGCGACTCACCCTCGCTTCGCTTGGGTAGGTTTTAACGCTTAGTATGGTATAAATAGACTATATCTATACAGATAAGTAGAATTGAAGCGTCTGTTTGTAATGTCAAAATAACAGCTTCTTGCTAAAATGCATATTAAATTATATACGGTACTTATAAGAAAAACACGAATTTAAAAATTTTTATCTGTCTGTCTGTCTATCTGTCTGTTTGTTCCGGCTAATCTCCGAAACGGCTCGACTGATTTTGATGGTACTTTCAATGACAGATAGTTGATGTTGTAAGGAGTAACTAAGGCTTTTTAAGACTTTTATTTTAGAAAATGAATTAGGATACCGCTCAAAAAAATTGAAACATATCTAGGAACGCACCTGAGCGAAGCGAAGGTAAGCTATTAATATATATGGTATGATGAGTTGTTGTGGGTTATATTGTAACGTGTTTTCCCGTAGAAACGACCTCCCGTGGCAGAAAGTAGGTACATGTCAGTACATATGTCACTTCTCCAGCGCTCCAACTAGCTGCACACAAAAAATTACGCCAGGCCGTCACTCTGTTTTGAAATGAAAGAAAGACAAATAAACAAACAATACAAAAAAACTAAGATACTTTCGCGTTTATAATACTCCTTTAAGGAAGACTAGTTAAATATATATATATTTAACTAGTCTTCCTTATATAAATATATATATATATATATATATCATAGTAAAAATATCTTATTCCTTCATCAGACACAATATTTTTACTGTTACAAAAAAATTATATGATTATCTAGCTGACCCGACAGACCTCGTTCTGTCAAATCAAGTATGTAGAAAGCCCGATTAAAAAAATGGTGTTTTACGTTTTTTCAAGCATTTTTTCCAATTTTTCTCTTCCTAAGAACCTTCCTTAGACTTTAGCGAATATTTGAATAAAAAAAATAGCCGTATTAGTCTTATTGTTCTCGAGTTTTGTGCTTAGCAACACATTAAGCGATTCATTTTTATTTATATAGATATAAAAATTATCCATTCAAAAATCGAACTTGCATCCTTCTAAAATATTACTGTGTAATTGAACCAGACAGGAATTTTATATATATATATATATATATATATATATATATATATATATATATATATATAAAAGGCAAAAGTGATTGACTAGTGTATCAGTATCAGGGAATGTAAGTTTGTATGAAACTTTTTATTCCTTGGACATATTTGTATGAAATTTCGTATTTTTCGTAGTTTGATCGCGAGCGAAGCCGCGAGTTCTGCTAGTATACAATAAAACTTAATATATTTATTAACGATTACTATAAAAATAGTAACTGATCAGTACATCACAGTTCTTTGTTTAAAATAATTAAATTTTACATCAACCTATACAGTAAATTAATATAAAGATTTTCGATGGAGAAATTCACTTGAGACCCACAGTTTATAAGTTCATAAAAATATAATTAAAATTTAGAACATCTACGGTATAGTATTGTGAATATATTTATTTTTAAATATAGATTCATTTTTTCAAAAAAGGCTGCTACATCTAACACAGATGTATGAAATAAGTTTTTGCGCTTGATAGCTATGATATTCATATATATCGAGCATTTCATGTTAGCAACTTTTTGCGTCTACCGTTTTGGAGTTTTCAATGAATTTAAAAAGTTCATACACTAATGCTTTTTCATGCAACTCTGCTAGCACTGAATGAGCATAAAATTTAACCTATGTTAGGAATTTTAAGGATATGAGTTTTCGAATCTGAATAAAAATAGGGATAAATAGAAAATTCCTGTCTGGTTCAATTACACAGTAATATTTTAGAAGGATGCAAGTTCGATTTTTGAATGGATAATTTTTATGTCTATATAAATAAAAATGAATCGCTTAATATGTTGCTAAGCACAAAACTCGAGAACAATAAGACTAATACGGCTATTTTTTTTATTCAAATATTCGCTAAAGTCTAAGGAAGGTTCTTAGGAAGAGAAAAATTGGAAAAAATGCTTGAAAAAACGTAAAACGCCATTTTTTTAATCGGGCTTTCTACATACTTGATTTGACAGAACGAGGTCTGTCGGGTCAGCTAGATAATCATATAATTTTTTTGTAACAGTAAAAATATTGTGTCTGATGAAGGAATAAGATATTTTTACTATGATATATATATATATATATATATATATATATATATATATATATATATTTAAAAATAAATATATTCACAATACTATACCGTAGATGTTCTAAATTTTAATTATATTTTTATGAACTTATAAACTGTGGGTCTCAAGTGAATTTCTCCATCGAAAATCTTTATATTAATTTACTGTATAGGTTGATGTAAAATTTAATTATTTTAAACAATGAACTGTGATGTACTGATCAGTTACTATTTTTATAGTAATCGTTAATAAATATATTAAGTTTTATTGTATACTAGCAGAACTCGCGGCTTCGCTCGCGATCAAACTACGAAAAATACGAAATTTCATACAAATATGTCCAAGGAATAAAAAGTTTCATACAAACTTACATTCCCTGATACTGATACACTAGTCAATCACTTTTGCCTTTTATATATATATATATATATATATATATATATATATATATATATATATATATATATATATATATTAGAGCGCGGAAATAACCACCTTGTCAATTAACAACTTTTTATTGGCAGTAAGCAAATGAAAAATCAGGTAGATGGCCATACCATATAATTACTTTTACCTAAAAACATACACCGAGTTCAAATTAGTTTAAAAATATATTTTTTCACCCCTGGGGGTAAAGGACCATCTTGAAGCTTGAACTATAACCTATTCCTTAAAAATACATATCACAAATCTTATTCCTCAAAAATGACTACAGTAGTTAACTATTAACTAAACATTTTACAATCAATAAACTATACCGTAATTGCATACTGAAAAACATATCAATATACATTTAGTTAAGCAACGATATCTTTTTGATTATAAAAAATGACATTTTTTGAGTATTTATATTAAAAAAAATCTCATAAGAACACAATAATGTTAAGTTTAAAGAGTAATTATACTGTAATTGCATATTGAAAAAACACATGAAAATCATTTAGTTAAGTAACAATATCTTTTTGATTATAAAAAATGACATTTTTTTAGTATTTATATTATAAAAAATCTCATTACATCACAACAATGTTAAGTTTAAGAAGCAATTAAAGAGCTAAATTTCACTGAACGAATAAACAGTGGACCCTAAACTCAAAAAGTGCTATAAAAATTCGCGGCGCTATCATTAGTCTGCGACGTGTTTTGATCAAGAAATGGGTCCTCTTTTATCTCAAAGACGCAATTTCGGATGAGGCTCAGAAAAATTCCTCCCAACTCGATTTTAAATTTACATTCTTAGGATCAGCTTGAGAGACGCTAATTTTGTTTATCTGCTCATGTACCGGCTACGATTTCTGAGATTTTGTTACTGTTGTCCCAGATTACAGCTTTGTGCTTTTGACACTCAATTTAGAATACTAATAATATAAAAACAAGCAACCCATGAGACGTGCAGTTGACGACAGGCAGTATTAACCCAGTGGTAATGTGCTAGATTGAGTAAACGAGTGAAGCAGGTTCAAATCCCGTGCGTATCTCAACATGAATACCACTTGTCGTACGGTTAAGTAAAATATCGTGAGGAAACCTGCATAGATAAGAGAACCTAGCAAGTTTACGAAAGACTTATGAAGTCCGCCAACCCGCACTTGGCCAGTGTGGTGGACTATGGCCTGATCCCTCTCTTGTTGAAGGGAGGCCCGTGCCTATAATGTGACGATAGCATAATTTGATCAGGTGATCATATGTGTTAAGGAATGTATGTAATAAGTAGACCGTACTTAAGTACTGTTACCTATTATACTTATTTAGTCCGTACTTAAGTGCTTAATGTCTATTATATATGCTGCTTTTAACAGCAGCATGTGTAATACGCATTCCTTGAGGTTTGTACACTCCTAGTACTCGTGACAATTATTGTCACCAGTTATTAGGAACCAATGACAGTTCATATTATAACGTCATCATAAATACCATTACGAAATTCATGTACACTCTGTGCAGACCTTTGCATCGTCACATTCCTTAACACTTATAGTTACCTGATCAACTTATGATGACGACTTCTCTTAGTAAATAGTAAAAAGTATTACACTTTTTGTTGGGATAGCTCGCGTTTTCCCGAGTATATCGTGCGTTAGGAATTTTATTCCAATAACTAGCGGCTCACCCTCGCTTCGCTCGGCTATCCCACGGGAACTATTTAATTTTCCGGGATAAAAAGTATTTAAAATATAGACCGGGGATATAAGGTACTACTACACAAAATTTCATTTAAATCGATCTGACAGTTTCGGAGATTAGCCCGTACAAACAGACAAACAGACAGAGACTAAAAATAAGATAAAAAAATATCTGGATTTGTTCTATTTCTCGTCTTACCTCCCCCTCACTCGGTTTTTAGCATTTTTTTTCTATGTACAAACATTCGACATCTACAGTTTTATTTATGTATAGATAAAACCGAATGCCTATTACATTACGAAAAACACAGTCAATTAAATTGGGAATGGAATCCTAAAAATAAATAGTAAATAAATAATAATATTGAGTATATTTCCCCTACTTTTTACTAGATTATAAATGTTTAGCGATACTTGTGGCAGGGAAAGCTATTGAGGACAAGTCACTTAATCATACTAATAGCAAATGCACTACGATATCAACAAGTCTCAAAGGAGTCGTTAGTGGTTCTAAGCGTATTGTGTGTCAGATCCTGAAGGCAACTACTCTAAACATTCATCTACTATTTACTAAGTATGTCACAGAACATCGATCATCATCTAAGCTATTTGATTGCTTAAAAATAGTAAAAAAAATCAAATAAATTATTGATTACACCAAATAGTTATAAAATTGAATAAAATATATAATCTTAACTTTAATGTTTGATTCTAAATAAATAATAAATATGTTATGACATTAACAGACAGCACCACCTAGTTCCATGGTAAGCTACGAGGTTTGTGTTATGGATACCAGATAGTTAATACGCTGCACATATTATATAACTTTAAATACGTACATATTATAAATATAAACACCCATGACTGGAGTACAAACATTCGTGCTTATCACACAAATGAATTCCCCCAGCGGGACTCGAACCCGCGACCGCTGGCACAGCAAGTAGGGTCACTACAAACTTAGCCAAACGTGTCGTCAAAAATAGCGTGTCAAATTAAAATTTATAATAAATATTTTGCGTTTTGACAAAAAAATAATAATTGAATTAATATGAATATTTCGTGATAAATAATATAATAATAAAAAGCTTGGAAAGCCAAAATATTTTTAGAAACGGTCTTGCCACGTTATATTTTTTCAAATCAAGGCCGTATAAAATCGTTTGTGTGCCTTATCTTTTTCCTTGGCATCTTACGTCTGAATTGTTTAACTATTTATTAACTCATGTCTATTTAAAGAAGACGTTTTGTGACGCAAAATTTACTGTAGCATATATTATACTTAGCGCTAAGTAAATAATTCTATTGGAGTAACATAATAACTACTTATAATTAGCTTCACTAAATATAAATGGATATTTTGATAAAATAAGGTTCTTCTATACTCAAGATAACTGATTATATAAGTTAAAATAATTTATTCTGTACTTAAAATAATCTTATATAATATAATTTATTGTACATCTTTTTTATGTATATATTTTGTTACGTTTTAAGGTTTAGCTCAGAGATGAGATATTTTCCCGAAGTAAAGAGTATCCAATATGTTGACCCGTATAACCAGCTATCATCATACCAAATTTCATACATAGACAGACAGATAGGCAAAAATTCTAAAAACTATTGATACGGCCTCTGTTTCGATAATAATGACAATTTCAATAAGATTTTCCAAAAAATATTTAATGTATAGTTTCGACTCAGTTAGGATTTTATTATATGTATATATTTAGTTTGAAAACTTAAAATTTCATTGATTTATAGCAATCGTTATGCTTTTCTTTTTTTAATGAAGTTATCTGAGACTTAGAATATTTTTTATGTTTATACTTCCTTCAGTAGACTCCGACCTTATATTAAAATAAAAGATGGTGAAATACTAAAATGTAAAATACCTATTTCATTCTATTTCTTTAGATACAAAAGTTTCATATCAAATATAAACAAAATATTGTTAAAAATATTCTTATTTAGAATTCTTAAGATCTGCGTAAATATACAGATTTGTGCGTAATTTTGTTGACATTTTCTAACCTCGATATCAACATTTCAATAAAATGCCTCAAGCTGTAGCTTTAGATCAGCCAAAGAACCTGTTTTTTTTTTCTATAACTAAAACAAAGCTTTTAGGTATGGATTAATATAATTGATCGAGTTTAAAAAAAAACAATTGTATGTATGTTTTTTTTGTTATTAAAGTCCACACTTTAGGAAGGAAAAAATATTGAAACTGATTTGATAGGGAATGATTGTATGGGGAATCATTTCTCAAGTAAGGGATGTATAATATTGCTAGCAAACTTTTGGCGATACCTTTGGCTCAGTTTGTAGTGACCTCAGTTCCTATTCGAGTCCCGTTAGAGGCATTTATTTGTATGATGAGCACGAATGTTTGTACTCCAATCATGGGTATATATATATATATATATATATATATATATATATATATATATGTATATATAATTTTTAAAGTAGGTATAGTTATAATATTTTTTGTTAGTTATAATATAGTTTATACTATACTAACGTCGCGTGAGCGACCAGATCGTGAGGAGATTAGAGAGAGACCAGAGCGAAGGGAAAGTAAATCACTAGTAAATAATAAAACGTTCATTCATATTATTTATTCAGAACAACAAACAGATTAAAGTGAGCAGATAGATTAAGATGTAGCAGCGCCGAGGACGCTTTACAACTGAATATTAGACTCGTTGAATATAGTACAAATTTAACAATGTATACAAGTTTGCTAGCTCTAATAGATTCACCAGCACAAAAAGCAATTGCAAATGTCTATTCTAATACTGGTTGTGGTCTCCTACAATGTAACATAGTTATATTGTTAGATACTATTGAAAGCACTTTTTTTTTAAATATTAAAATTTGATACGGCAGTGGTAGTCCAGTAGTAACGTGTTCACCTGAGAAATCGAGTTCAAATCCTAGATCTCCTCTGATGTTTTCATGTCCATATATAAGAGAATCCATCAAGTTTTCAAAAGGCATGGGAAGTCCAATAACCCGCACTTGGCCAGCATGGTGGACTATGGTACTGATCCCCCTCTTATTCAAGGGAGGCCCGTGCCCAGCAATGGGACGATATATTGAAATTTGATGAAGCAAAAACTTGTAAGACTTATACAAATATTTTATTGTGACAGAAATCGAATTTTTAATAATATATTATGTGAAAAATTTAATACCAAATAAATATACAGACAAACAAACGTTTGCTTTTTTATTATAAAGGAAGTCGACTTTACTTGATTAATTTTTAATTCTTTTCTGTTTTAAAAACTCAACGCTTAACATTGCGCAGATATGGTTTACCTAATTTTATACGTGTTTGCAACACTTCACGTAAAAGGATAAAATTGAAATTTTGAAAATTAAACACAAAACACCCGTTTGACAATGTACATAATTAATAGACTCTTCAACGAGAATCAAATGAGCCCAAACGCGAATGTATTATTTGTATAGCTATTAAGTTGTCGATAGTATCAAACTATGGTCATCCGAAAATCAGTACGACTGTTGTAAAAAAAAGTAACCTGCATATATACTATATCACTTATAATATGTCGTTTTAATATAACTAGTGATCGCCGCGTGGTTGAAAATCAACCATAATTCATTAAGTTGTATATTTATTGTCTTGCGTATATTACAATATTAATCTATTCTCAATTTAACCACGGACTTTAACAATAAACAAAAGAGTATATATGCGTGTGTGTGTCAAATACATGGTAGTGTGTATAATGTTTTTTTTATTGATTTAATGTATTTTTATGCATAATTTTTCAACAATATTAGCATTCTACACTCCTTCTCTATATAAACTATAAGTATGGAAAATTTCATATTGCTCCGTCAGCGCAATTTTCGTAAAAAGAGGTACAAAGTTTTTGCTTCACGTATTAATATATAGATAATATGACACTTTCCTCATAAAGTATGCAAATAAGACGTTGATCTGTTTCTGCGTTGAAAACAAACAAATCGACAAACACATGGATTTCTAATAATTGAGAAAGCTACTACAGATATATAACCTCAGGATATAATATTTTGCATTTTCCATACCTTGTATTTGGCAAGGTGCCCGATTCAATTTAATCTTAGTACCGCGAGCTGTGGTCAACTATATAGCATTTTCGCGCATATCAAATGGCTGAGTTCTCATGAAATTAAATCTACATACAGTAGAAGATTGGTTTCTTAATAGAAGTGCTTTTACAGTTACAGAAGCCTATTTTTATTTGTCGCTTCCGTCGTAGGCGTAAAAATAGCATTTTACTATCACCCTAATTTTCAACCATCATATAAGAGGTTTGTTAAACTTTAATTTATTTTACTTTAATCTGTTGAAAAACTGCATTCTGATATTATGTTAATTCTACTATTGCTTATATCTATACTCTATACTAATATTATAAAGAGGAAAGATTTTTTTTGTTTGTTTGTTTATACCGAATGATCTCCGAAACTACTGAACCGATTTAGATGTGGTAAGAAGATACTTTGAGACCCTAGAAAGCACATAGGGTAGTTTTAATCCCGGAAAACATCCCTTAAGGGGTGAAAATAAGGATGAAAGTTTGTATGGAGAATCAACCTAGGGACGAACTCGAGCGAAGCGAGGGTGAGTTGCTAGTCTAATTTTATGTAAAAGTGAAATATGTAAATTTCACAATAACCTTCTTGACATTATTCATGAATATAACCGCAACGTTTCTAAGCAACATAGCGGTTATCAAACTCTCATTAAAAGTTTCATTTTAAACTTTACATTTAATATAATTTTGTACAGTGTTTACTATCACAGTTGTATTGTATCTAACTGTCATTGTTAAACTTCATTTTGAAGTCCTATTTGCATCTGGGGAAGTGAGGTAGGAAATTATGAAGAGATAACTAGTATACAATTAGTAATACAACAAAGTTAATTAAAAATTAACGTGAATCAAAGATCAAATAAATTATTCGATTAATTTATTTTATAGTGTGTAAATTAACGTTAGGTTTAAGTTACACGCAAACTTCAATTCGAAAATATGTATTTAAATTTGTTTTAATATATGAATACAAGTATAAAGAGATAGTGAATTCGCCTCGCTACATTCATGTGCATCCCTATCAATAGCGGCCACCCCACATTTTGACAAATTTTGTTACTAACAGTAGCATATGCGTTATTTCAGGTCATAGCTCATCTGTGTAAGTTCCAAAAAACCTCATCTAAACATATGAGAATTTACAGCAACAATAGTAATTAAAAATCCATGATGATGATACACGCACTAAACATATTGCAAGGAAACCTAATGAACGGCCATAAGACAACAGATTATCCCATGGGCATTAATCCCTTGTACAGCAAAAACTTATCTCGGTTACTGTCACGTCATTTCCCATAGTGTTTCCCAAACTTACTAGCATGCATGCCCAAAAGCGAGTGACAAATACTAATTTGCGCCACAAACTTCGCCCGACACAATTCCAATCTTGGCAAAGTACGCAATAATTTGACAACTTCAAACTGTCATTTAGATACTCGTGATGTGGAACAGATGGTACTAGTGCTAAATAAATTAGAAACTGAGCTCTGTTAATTCGTTACTAAACGAGTAGTACGTTAGTGTGTAAAACGTTAAAACTTAACTACTTTATTTTGCTCAGGAAGCCCAATTTTTTATTTGCGAAGTTTTTCTTCAAACTGATTTAAGTCAATTTTAAATTGAAAGAAAAGCTGACTTATTTAATACATTTGGAATACATTTGGCCGTGTAATAAATAATTAAATTACAAAAACAAAGATCTCGATCTACAAAAAGCAAACTAAAAACATAGGAACAAGTCAAGGTAGGGACATAGTATTATGCATTCGGCGACATACATATATGTCAATGTACACATGTGTCAAACCCTCCTTTTGGAAATTCACCGCAGTGGAGTAAACTGATAACAGCAGTAAGTATTCTGCTATTATTTACGGATAACATACTGATAAATACATATGCCGGATTTAAACAACACATATCTCATATAATAACCTAGCGACTCACCCTCGCTTCGCTTCGGGTTCGTCCCTAGACAAAAACAAATTATCCCACGGGAACCTTACATTTTCCCGGGATGATATATAGCCTATAGCCTTCCTCAGTTAACGGGCAATCTAATGCAAACGCATTTTTCAAATCGGATTAGTAGTTCCTGAGATTAGCGCGTTCAACCAAACAAACAAATAAACTCTTTAGCTTTATAATATTAGTATAGATTAAGTAAGCAGAAATGATTTTAGATGCAAAATACAAATTATCAATAAGCTGACAATACCCAGAAGTTAAACAATGTGGCGTAAAGCTTGGGAACAAAAATATTCCAATTTACCACAAAACAATTTAATACTTGTTCATACTAATTCAGCTGAACGGGTACTTGTAATCGCTAAATATGAACCACAAAAGAGAACGTTGAAGCGACGTCACTTTACAAGTAAAATGAGATTAAACAAATATCATCGAAAGTGCTAAAACTATCGATATATAAAATATATAAGTATTAAAAGCTATTGTGCTTGTTTTACGGCATTTTGAATTGTTGCTCGCAAAACATCTGGCTCCAAATTGATGAATTCTTCTTCAAGACTTGCAAGGTTTTTGTTTTAAAAAGCCCCAAAGGAAGAAATTTGGCACCGTTAGATCTGGCAATATGGACGATCAGATCAAATATCCAAAACGGTAGATCCTCAGCCCGGAAAATGGTATTTCAAAATCTCCATCATTGTCCGAGCTGTGAGCAGTTGCTCCATCCCGCTGGAATCAATAATTCTCGATACCCAATACAGTAACTTGCAGCAAAAAAAAAATGAGAGTAATACGAGGCCAGCTACTTCTTGCGACATCTGTAGTGGTCCCAGTTTGCAGGAAGCGCTCAGCCAATTGCGCACTCTTAATTATCCGGGCACATGGAACACGATGACGAAATTCACGCTGCGTTATACCGAACACAATAGACCAAAAATTGGTCAAGTAAGCAGTAAGAATAATTCCACGTTCTTCAGGTGGGTATCGCTTCATGGCTTGGTGTTAACTAATTTTGTATTTGTCTACAACATAGATGACATTTGACGTCATTTGCAAAAATTAAGGCACATTCACATTATGACATTACTTTTGCGTCACCCTGTAAAAACGCCGTACTCTAAAAGTGTTTTAGGAATGGAAACAAATGATGCCAGAAATGTTATTTTATCCTACGAGGATTATTTTAAAGAAGAAAAAATTCTTTGCTACTTACCCTCGCTTTGCTCCAGTGCGTCCGTAGGCACATTTTATATAGATAAAACTAGTTATTGCTAGCGTATCTTTGAAGGTAGACACCTGTTTCTCTACTATAGGCCTTTTTGAGACCTACAATTTTCTAGTACATTGTTCTGATATATCTCTAAAAGTTTAGCCACCATTAGCCTTTTTGCTACGATGCGATTAATAATTTTAAATATGTGATATTTTCTAAGATATTAATTTTAATGATATTCTGTAAAGGGCAACTTTCATCTACATTAAATACACAACATATTTAACGTATTTACTTAATACTGTACTGTTTAAAATAACTTCGTAATAACTCTACATTTTTTTATAATATTTTAAACATAAAAATGGTTACTGTGGGTTATCCTTAGGATATATGGACGTATACCATCGCGAACTTTTCTGTGGATCTTTTTAAGACATACAACTCCGTAGTACATTATTTTGATATATATCGTAAAGTTTGTCAGAGTTAGCAATGTACTCGTAAGTGCCCAAAAATATGCTTATACGATATAATTACAAATCTTTGAAATTCTCGGCTTTTCTCTACTACAGTATGCATATATTATATGCACATATACACCTTCCGGAAGAAAATGTCCACGTGATAGTAAAAGCCGTATGAAAATCTGTTGCCTGGTTTAGAAGGAGTAAGAGAAGAAACAGACAAACGAAAACAACGATTTTGCTTTATAATATGTATAGATAGATATATTCCTATGTATATATAAGAATTATGATTTTTTTTCGTTTTAACACCTTATCTGTTATTATTGTAAACGGATTATAACTTTTCTTAAATTATCGCGTTTCATAATTATGTAATTATTACACTACGGGACTTAACGCTTTAATACGTAAGTGGCTATATACGTTGTTCTCGACGTTTCGACTGAGTTGCACACATACATGATACATATAACCATTTACGAATTCACGCGTTAAGTTCCGTAGTGTAATTATTACATAAGCGTAAATGGATTCCATTACTATGATCCTTGTTTACAAAAATATCAATATGTTAGTTTTTAAAAAAATACTTTATAAATAATAATACGATTTAAATTTCACATAAAACTTTTCAATACAGGTTTTCAATTTTATTATTTTTACTGATCCACGGATATTATTGAAATAAAAATATCCCTTTAAATAGCAACTTTTGCTCACATTATTTCTAGCTTACATATTTAATTTATTTATGTATGTATTAAAAATATCATAATTAATCAAAAAATAATTAAATTGGGCGAAATCTATACTAATATTATAAAGCTGAAGAGTTTGTTTGTTTGTTTGTTTGGTTGAACGCGCTAATCTCGGAAACTACTAATCCGATTTAAAAAAATCTTTTAGCATTAGATAGCCCGTTAACTGAGTAAGGCTATAGGCTATATATCATGCCGGAAAAATGTACGGATCCCGTGGGATAGATTTGTTTTTTTCTAGGGACGAAACCGAGGCGAAGCAAGGACGATTCGCTAGTATGTATAGATGATTTAATTAATTTGAATAAAAACGTATGAATAAACAGTATTCATTGCGTTACGTTTTGATATGCCGTTTGCAAGTCGTTTCGTTTTACATTGTGTACAGAACAATTGATGCCCGAATGCTTTAAATTCACTTTATTGAATTTTACAATATGCAAATATTTCAAGTTGCATTATTATACAGCTCAGTACTTTTATAAAATTATTTTCGCATTCTACTTTTGCCTATGATTACACACAAAATGTGTAAAATTGTAATTATAAAAATATCAGATAATATAGTCGTAGTATAAATGTTTAGTATAGATCTCTCAGAGATGAGATATTTTCCCGCTGTAAAAACTATTCTATGAGTTAACCCGGATAACCAGCTACCTTCAAACCAAATTTCATCAAAATCTGTATAGTGATTTTTTCGTGATGCGTTCCCAGACAGACCGACAGATAGACAGACAGACTGACAGAGAGACAAACATTCTAAAAACTATAGGATCGGCCTCTGTATCTATAATACTTGTAATGACTATTTCTATAAGATTTTCCAAAAAGTACTGTACAGTGTACACATTCGACTCAGTTAGAATTTTATATAGATTTATAGATTTATAGTAATGTAGCTAGCTACAAAACATTTTAGATGTATAAAAACCTCTTTATCTTTGCGCTATTTTAATATGAAATTTGAAATTGTCAAAATTGAAATGACATACGATAGATACGAGAATTTTCATATTTTTTTTTTTTTCAATCCATAATATTTCTTCTTTCTGACCGTGAGATTTAATTTGGCGCTTAAAAACTCCTACGCTAATTAAATATTTTATATGTATTATCAGAAGGTATCATTGGAAATTAACCGTTTTTCTAAAAGCTTCGCTGAATAAAGTTGATGTAAATTTTATCTTATTTTAATCCCGTGTAGAGGTTAGATGTATTTTGTAAATAATAAATAACAAGTTAGTCTGACTCGAGCTCCGAGAGTTCTGGAGCTCGATTAGCATCACAATGAAGTTCATTTTTCATAGCAGTAACTTTGTTTACTGAAATCTATGCCGATTTTATAGAAACTGTTTTAGAAATCATGTTTTTAGTATTATTTGTGTTATACAATCTTCTATATTTATTGCTTTTGTTACTTTTATACAACAAAATGAATCAAACGTATTAGTAATAAGCTCTTCAGTAATCGAAAAGGCCATATAGCTATGGTAATGTCACTAACATATATTCTACTAGCGGCTCATTCTCGCTCCGCTTGGGTTCGCCTCTAGACAAACAAAAATAAACCTATCCCACGGGAGCCGTACATTTTTCCAGGATAAAAAGTAGTCTATTTCTTATTCTGATATATGAACTATATTATTGTAAAGTTTCATTAAAGTCCAATTAGTAGTTTTTGTGTACTAAGCTGTATAAGTTATTAAATTTTCTTAGTTATCCCACGGGAACTCTGTAATTTTCCGGGATGAAAAGTATCTAAAATGATGACCACAGATATAAAGTACCACGCAAAATTCCATTTAAGCCGTTTCGTCAGTTTCGGAGATTAGCCCGTACAAACAGACAAACAGACAAACAAAAAAAATGAAAGAAATCTGGATTTATTCTATTTCTCTTCTTACATCCCCCTGACTCGGTTTTTAGCTTTTTTTTCTATGTACAGACATTTGACCTCTACAGATTTATTATTTATTTTTCGGAATTTTCTCTTTAATTGTGCTGTAAGACCTTGCTTTTAACCAAAATTGACAATTCTAGGTCAACCGGAAGTACCCTATAGGATTTGGGTCAAAAACCTAAAAGGTAGGAAGTGACTAAGATATTTGATCAATGTCAATTGTCATTAATAGGTATATTATATGTATTACTAGCGGCTCACCCTCGCTTCGCTCGGTTCGCCTCTAGAAAAACAAATACAAATGTACGGTAACCGTACATTTTTCCGGGATAAAAAGTAAGGACATGTGTTATTCTGATGTATGAACTATATTATTGTAAAGTTTCATTAAAATCCAATTCGTAGTTTTTTCATACTAAGGTGTATCCCACGGGAACTATCTAATTTTCCGAGATGAAAAGTATTTGAAATGTTGACCGGGGATATAAAATACCACCATGCAAAATTTCATTTAAATCGGTCTAACAGTTTCGGAGATTAGCCCGTACAAACAGACAAATTTCCTAACGAACTGAAACTGTGAATTGTAAAAATTAAAAGCGTGGCCGAAACAAGTAGGTTAATTATATAGCAAGCAATCAAAGTATATATATATATATATATATATATTATATGTCAAATTACTTACTTTTATAAGGTTCCTAGAAGCTAACCACTTAATAGTTTCAGCTCTTAATAGTATCGAGAACCTAAGCTCTTAACAGTATTATATAAAGTACCTGGCGACCGAGCTTCGCTCGGTGTTCTTTTTTGTTATATCGTATTCTTTTGAAAAAAAAACTAAAAACTTGAATAAATACAAAAAAAAAAAACTTTGTAACCGATCGAGATTCGAACTTGGACACACCTATTGATTGTTAATCTCTTGGTCGCTTGACCACGATGCTCATATCTGAGTGTAAGAAATTATCGAGCATATTCTGCGTTGCGTTTCTACGAATTGCAAAAGCAATTCTAATGCAAAAAAAAAACCGCATGAAAACTCGAAAACACGCGTTTTCCCAGACATGAGACTAATCTAGATCGATTTTTCGCCCCCGAAAGCCCCCCCATACCAAATTTCAGCGAAATCGTTAGAGCCGTTTCCGAGATCGCTGGTATAAATACATAAAGATATAAAGATATAAATATACAAGAATTGCTCGTATAAATATATTACATGTTTCTTTTATAATATTGCTAGCAAACTTTTGGCGATACCTTTGGCTCAGTTTGTAGTGACCCTAGTTACTATTCGTATATATATATATATATATATATATATATATATATATATACATACATATATATTGTAAGGTTGCACTTTTATATTTGTACGTTTTAATGGAAAATAACATATTTGAATAATTTGTAATATTGGCCGATAAGAATGTATTTAAAAAAATAAAAAGAACGCGGATATTCTTTTCTTTTCCCCGCGCTTGACAGGGGGCAGATCTCGAATGCATGCAAAAAGTAGAAGTTTTATTGGTGACCTCCACCAATATATATACATATATATATATATATATATATATATATATATATATATATATATATATATATATATATATATATCTTAATGTTAGGAAATGCATTTATGTGGGACTCACCGGCTAAAAAAGCCAGTTCTATCCACTAACCTCAACCTAACAAAACGCAGTCGCAGGATCGCTTACGCATTCAACCACGACGCCCCGACGACAGATCTACCGAAGCAGACCACAATAACACTTTCCGTTGCTCCACAGTCTACTCTGCTATCAGAGAAGTACCAGGAGCAACCCGCATAGTATACCGCCCACCAAGGTTGGCCGCCTCCCAGTTTCTTGGCCTCAAACCCGGCTGGATTGCCAAGTTTTACCATGGAACTGGATGGTGATGTGTGTTAATGTCCCAACATATTTATTTATTATTATATTTATTAAATCCTCTATAAAGAAGAAAATAAAGTTTAAATTAAATCAAACCTATCATTTTATTAAATTACACAATTTATATGATATAGGTAAAAGCTTGTCTATTTTAAATATTATATTTTTGTTTATCTACATAGGTCAATCTGTATCGAGAACCAAACTAGTGTCCCAAATTTCAGCTCAATCAGATATTGGGAAATGGATCAAATGTAACTTGCAAGATTCCATTACATAGACCCGGATAGATGAAACTAAATAAGAACTTGTAAAAATGAATCATCCTATAAAGATTATTTAAAACAAAATTCTTAAATCAGATTTTGTACTATTAGATACAATACTTGGAGATAAGCTAGTCTAGACAAAGTACGAAGTTAGAAATCCAAAAGACTTGTACTCAACATTGAGAACGGTAATACGGGATAATACTTTTTT
Organism: Fabriciana adippe; assembly: GCA_905404265.1. Lineage (NCBI taxonomy): Eukaryota > Metazoa > Arthropoda > Insecta > Lepidoptera > Nymphalidae > Fabriciana > Fabriciana adippe. Next base: position 25,866,473 of record FR989982.1, on the reverse strand, counting down.
ATCTCAACAGCATAACAAGAAAAAACAAAATTACATATAGAAAAAATGAAATAAAATATGTAGCAGATGATAGAAATAGTGAGTATCTTTCAAAAATAGTTTTTTTTTTTATATCTTGGGACATTAACACACAGCACGATCTAGTTCCATGGTAAGCTACGAGGCTTGTGTTATGGATACCAGATAGTTGATACACTACATATATATAACTTTAAATACAAACATATTATATATATATATATATATATATATATATATATATATATATATATATATATATATAATATAGGTTAATGGTAAGTTATGAATAATAATGATCGTAAAAACCCCATCGACAAAAGGGATGCAATAAGAATTTCATATCCGCCTAAGGCAAGCTAATTGTATATATATTACATTGTAGTAGTGTTGTTCTAGAGTGTAATCTGTACATACACATAAATAAAATTGAAGTGTATATTTGTCATGTTAAAATAACAGCTTTTTAGTAAATGCATATGAAAACGGTAATTAAACAAAAAACACAATCTTTAAATTTTTTGTTTGTCTGTTTGTTTGCTAATCTTCGAAACGGCTGGACTAATTTTGACGGGACTTTCACTGGCAGATTTCTGATGTTATAAGGAGTAACTTAAGCTACTTTTAAAAGAACTACTTTAGAAAAAGAATTAGGGTTCCGCTTAACTAAATTAAAATGTACCGAGGGACCGAGGGTAAGTTGCTAATACTTAATAAGAAAACAGTACCTATTCTACGAGTAAGTGAGGGACGTTGTTATAAAGTTATTAGAGGAATTAAGAATTCAATTGAAACGAAATCTTTTTGACCTGTTTATAACTTCTTGTTCTTTATTCAATAACATTTATTTTGAATATATGATTGAAAAATATTTGAAATTTCAATGTATTTCTTTTATTGACAATAAATTAGTATCGAGTCCCGGGTCAGGCCAAGTTCAGTTTTTATGTATTTCTGTCAAAGAAGTTCTCTGTCACAGTTCTTGGGAAGTTGGAGGTGTTTCACACCCGTGTCCTAATGCCTCGGAGAGCACGTAAAGCTGTCGGTCCTGCGTATTAACTCTCACTGGTCCTGTCGAAGTATCGTCCCATCGGACTTTGAAACTAAAAGGAATAGAGAGTGCACTTATGTCTGCGCATACCTCTCCGCACTATAATATCTCCTGCGAAGTTGGCTAGTTTCAATGAAATTGGTCGCCGTGGACGAAATCGGTTGGCAAAACATTATTACATACTAGCGACTCACCCTCGCTTCGCTTCGTTTTCCTCCCTAGACCAATACAATTCTATCCCACAGGAACCGTACATTTTTCCAGGATGATATAATATAGCCTAGCCTTCCTCAATTAACGGGCTAATTTTTCAGGTCGGATTAGTAGTTCCTGAGATTAGCGCGTTCAACCAAACAAACAAACAAACTCTTCAGCTTTATAATATTAGTATAGATTAAGGCCGCTGTATGTGCGTGACCACTCACCGACAAGTTCACGACACGTTACTCGTTGACAAAACCGACATTTTTTGACCGATATGTGTATGACAGTTGGGGGAGCTGAGATTACGCTTTATAGAGACAGGGAGATTACAAAAATTAGTTTTAAAGTAATTGTGAAAACAATTGCCCTTTTTAGTTGAAAAGTAATTAATTTAGTCTATAAAGTATAAAAGGAACAATAAAAATAGAATTCCGAACAGTTGTTTTACACAATTTCCTTTGAAGAACTTATAAAATTTTTAATTTTGATGGTGCAGTACGGAGAAAGTTTACGCAAGCATAATATTTTTGCAAGGAAGTATTATTTTATAATATTAAATTAAGCTTGCAATATATATGTAGGTTTGTTAGGAATAGCGACTGATACAAAGATTTTTTTTTACATACCTACTCGCAAAATAAATCAAAAAATTTTAAATATTTTATCTGATGTCTATCGAGCGTGTTAATAAAAGCTGTCAATAAATCATTGATTTAACTTTTTTTAGAAAACAAATATTTGTGTATCATAGTGTGAATTAGAAAAATTTGGTTTATTTAGGTAAAAGTTTTGAGATACTTAAAGTTTTCATAAAAATAAAAATTTGCGTCCGTCTGTAATAGTCAAATTGTTTGGTTCCTGTGGGATAGGTTTGTTTTTATCTATAGTTATTAATAAAATAAACGTAGAAAGCAGTGTTTTCATTAGCGTTTTCACAGCTGATTAGGTTTTTTCATTTATTTCAATGCTTTTTTTTTATAAATCATTTCAAAGATACTTCATATAGTATATCGCGGTGTAAGAGTCAGATGAACGTATATACATTTTCTCAATTTTACAGGAGACCAAAAATACTGGTTGAATTCGCCACTTCAAACTTTGCCAGCTTTTTAATAGAGATAATATACAATTAACGAAAGAAAAATATATACTGTTATATTGGCATACTATTAGAGCTCATAAATAGTTAACATTTATTTATTTATACCTGATTATATAGACAGAATATATATTTTTTTGAAATTCGGTTGACATACGTTAGTGTGGCCCTTACCTTTTTTTAAACTTTTGTTGTCATCATACTTAAATACGTCATTTTTGAACTTAGTTTTTATTTAATGTTAAGAGATGAAATGAATAAATAAAAATAAATGGCTTGTCAATTGAAAACATAATCTTTATTTTATTTCTAAAAATATAATTTTAATAAAAGAGCATATAATCAACCAGTAGAATAATATTACTTAAGTATCTACGTCATCACCTGTTGTTTAAATGAAAATCCTTCATAAAAACTGTGGTATTGTGTTGGAATGATGCCTTGTCTGCATAAATCTTGTAAATCTTCATACTTTTCAGCGGAAATGGGCAATGGTTTGTCATATGCATTTTTCAACGAAATTTTTTCAGCAGGTAATCTTTTGCCTCTTCTAATAATCTCAATCATTTTAAAATCGTTATCATCCAGTTCATATTTAAAGTATATATGTTTACTATCTTCTTTGCGATATTGTAGCCATCTTATTTTAAGCCAGTTGACAGAATTTCTATCACTATCTACCTTACCATTTTTGACTAATACTGTTTTTAAGTATTTAATGTCTACGAAGTCTTCTGTTCCCATTTCAAGGATGTCATAGGGATTTTTCCGGGAAGCTTTTCTTATTATTGTATAGAATCTGGGGTCCGCTTGACCTCTGCGTTTGCGTTTACGATTTTGATGGTCAGGAATAACAGATTCAACCCCAGCAATATCAGTAGTATTACTTTTTATATTTATATCAAAATTTTCTCTGTTATCAGAATGAGGAACATCTTGGATCATAACATCATTTGTTTTAACTTTGTTTCTTGTTTTTGAAGTTGAAAAGTCACTTGATGATAAGATACATTCATCTGGTGCAGGCACGCTATCATTGCTCGAATGTGATAAATACAAATCCTCATTTAAAGCAATCAGTGACACGTTTTCCAATGTTGTCAAATATTTTGTAGGTGACGGTCCAGGTTCATCAAAAACAGACAGTGACACATTTTCTAAAGTTGCCGTTAATTCAGTAGAGAATGTTTGAGGACAAGGGCTTAAGGAATTATTATTATTATTGATTTCTTCAATGTTAGCATTGCAGATGGCCTCGGTTGAATGAGTTGGGTCCTAAGACAAAATAAAACAAAACTTTTAAACTAAGAATAAAGTAAATAATGTCTCAGCTGTTGGTATCCTCTATAATTGATCTTAAAGAAAAGGATTTATTCGCTAAATCATTCATTTTACTTGTAAATTATTTGCTTATAGCAGCGGATAGCGCTATGAATAGTATAGGGCAAGCCTCAGTTACAGTTACTCAGTTACACTTAGTCCAGTTAAAACCAAAATATATTAAAGATTCCTCACCTGTCCGAAAATATGATTGAATTCGTTGTTGAGAACCTGAGAGGGTTCTCTTTGTTCCAGCGATGCCAAAATCTTCCAAGTTCGACTATTTTTCTTCATTTTATTAAATATTATATATTATTTTCACTAATAACACTATAATTTTGAAGTAAAAAACAAAACAGTAATCTCAAAACTTTAAATTAGGGAACTCCCTGCACTGCGTGTTTCAACTTGCTTAGACCTTACATCAACTTTTAGGTGCCATACTAACGTATGTTTATATTAGTCAATGGACAGTAATAATATTATCAAAGAAAATAGTACCGCCACAATAACGTATATCGTATTACATCGTTTTGGTCATACATTTTAATCATTTATTTTATAAAAATGTTTATGCCAATAAAACGTAACTAGATAAACGTTGTTTTGGCTCTCCAAATTTAGCATAAAAACACATTCTTGTAACCCCCGAAACAACGTATAAGCTTTTACGTTGATATGGTTCGTATAATATTGTGAACCAAACAATATTCTATGATTAAAAATATTGTTATTGCAATTACGTTCCTATAGCCCTAACTAATAATAAGATAATTAAAACTAATTTAGCGGTACTCATAATACGTTTTTCTGGTCCTATTGAAAGTGGTTCTTATACTATTACGTTTTTTTAGAATTTGTAAAGTATTGAATATACTGTTACGTCGTTTTGGCATTTCATAAAGGACCACATTCTGACCCGTTTTGTGAAAAAAAACGATTTTTGATTTTTTTGTAGATACGTTCATCTGGTTCTTATACCGCGATATAGTCTATATTATAAATTCATGTCAAATACTAAACTATTTTTAGTACACTTTATTGTCTGACTGTACTCGTTAAGTTCTGAAATGGCTGAACCAATTTTAATGAGACTTTCATTGGTAAAAAGTGATATAAGCTATTTATAAGCAATAGTGACCACTGAAGCAAAGAAAGGTCTAGTCACTAGTATGTTATATAAACAATTAAAATCTCTATAGAAACGAAATATAATACGAGTATGAAGGGAAATATATCTAATCAAAATTCTAACTCAAGAATATTAAGCGTATCGTGATACAGCACATAAGATTAAATTTTTTATGGCTTCCTACTTTGATTACAGGATTGATATATTATAATGGTTCAATGTACTCTATTATACTTACATGAATGTAGTTTATTATACATATTTTCCTTTAATTTGCCTATATTTAACTTGCTTCATTTGGGTGCATTTCTAGGTGCCTTTTCATATTATCCCCTATTTTTTGTCCCCCGAGATTTACTGCCTAAAAATCGAATTAGAATAGTCGTCATTTTTAGTCAAAAATATTATTATCAAGTTTTCAACCTGTTTTACCCCTTTAGGGGATAAAACTTTCTAAGTGGAATCTACCAGCCAAACAAGTTTGTAGAATCAATGAGTTAGTGAGTGGTATTTCGCTTTAATATACACATAGAAATATTGTATTGTTTAACATATACAGTACCTGGATGATCGAGCTTTGCTCGGTATTTTTCAGAAAGGATATAAAAATTCTTTTTTTTTCCAAAAGACATCTATATAGTATAAACTTAAAAAGCAAAACCTTTATCTAAATACAAAATTTGATCCAAATCGCCGTTTCCAAGTAAACGAAATAAAATATGCAAGAATTGCTCATTTAATATTGCAACATAAGTTATTATAAAAGTTTCACATGAAATGGAATTCATCAAAAAACATTAATTATAATTAATATCTTTCAGTTTGCCCACGCACTGTTTAAAACGGCTAAAGGAATATCAAAGGGATTTTTATCATGCAGCTGGTATATAATCTTTAGAGCTTCAATACAAAGCGATTTTTCTCGATACTAAGCCGGTATTATCTACAGTGATCGTCAACTAAATAGAACTACTACAATCTAATCATTTGAGCTTTTTCTAATATAATAAAACCCAAACATATATTAAAAAAATTGTCTTTGATAATTTCTATTTCTGCGCTGTATTGGATGACATTTCTACTGGTGGATAAAGAAAGATGGGGAATACAATAATATGGGCTTTGAAAAAAATGGTATGCTGGATAGAGCATAGAGGAAAAATGACTAATGAAACTAAATTTAACGATATATTCACAGATGTGTATTGGATTCTAAGGAGAACAAAATACGTTATTTTATCATCATAACATATGAGATCAATTAACTAAACCATATTTTTTTCAATCGGCTGGTCGTGTAATACAGCAATAAGTATATTTCTGACACCGATAATGATTTTTTGATGTTTTTAATATAACAGTAAGTATGGAATAGATAGACTATAATATATAAATAGGTATAGAAAAGTAGGTAATTACTTTAAAAAAATTTGAAATCATCCATAAACGCCGAAATGTTCTTTATTTTATACCAAAATTATAGGAGGTTATGAATTTTTTCTCCTTAACTAGGGAAATGTTTTGTTCCCAATACAAACTTTCAACCCCTTTTTTTTAATGTTGGGCAATGCATTTACGCATACCACCTGTAGACATACAGGTGATTATACGGGACACACTGGCTAGAAAAGCCAGTACTACCGACCAAAATCCAACAAAACCTACCCCGTCTTAATAGGTCGTCGCTGGATCGCTTATACACTCAACTACGACGCCCCGATGGCAGGTCTGCCGAAGCAGACCACAACAACCATGGGGTTGCTCCAAAGTCCAGTCTGCTATCAGAGAAGTACCAGGAGCAACCCGCATAGTACACCGCCCACCGAAGTGGGCCACCTCCACGTGCGTTTCTTAGCTTCGCGCCCGGCTGAACTACCAGACGCTACTGATCCTCCCTACCACGAGCAGGTGGACGCAGTTTGGGAGGGGGGAGTGGGGGGGGGACTTTCAACCCCTTTTTAACCCTTTTCAAGTTTCATTTTGCGACAAAAATTATCCTATATCCTCATCCAAGGTCGCCATCCCTCTCTATAGCAAACTTCATCAAAATTCGTTAAACGAGACACTAATAAATTTGTTTGTAATATCTGCTTGTATACAAATCCCTCTAGTACACATGAATACATGACCTCTTCCTAAGTAATATAACACCAGCTAAGCCTTTAAATTATTATTTTCAATTGCAATTATGTACGGCTTTATTGTTTTATTAAGTTGGAAACATAATGAAGGCGGTATCTAAAAACATCGTGTGCGACATTCAAAGAGAATTTGCATGAGAATCATCGCGGGAGCAAATTATCCGGACGCACTTTGTTGCACGTACGAATATTGTGCTCGAATAAACCATAGGATAAAAGCAGTTGTGTCATTTCTAACGAAAATATTAGAAATAACAATTTTCAGAACTTGTTTGTAATTAATAAATTAGTTAGTTTTTCTAAAAAAAATAGCGATTTTTCTTCAACGTAAATCTATACTTAGTATTATAAAGCTGAAAAGTTTGTTTGTTTGTTTCGTTGAACGCGCTAATCTCAAGAACTACTAATACGATTTGAAAAATTCTTTTTGCATTAGATAGCCCGTTAACTAAGGAAGGCTATAAGCTATATATCATCCCGGTAAAATGTATGGTTCCCGTGGGATATATTTGTTTTTGTCTTGGGACGAACCCAAAGCAAAGTGAGGGTGAGTCGCTAGTACATAATATGTGCACAAATATTTCTCAGTTTTTAAAATCTATCTATTTCGCCCTTTTTAACGTATTTCGGGTACGGGCTTTCTTTCAATCTAAAGAGAATCGGGCATAATCCACCACGCTGGCCAAGTTGGCGCCTGGCGACTTCATATGTCTTTCAAGGGTTCTCTCAGACGTGCACGTTTTGTCAATGTTGTCGAGAAGAAGAATGTCCTTAAATATATTAACCGTATTAACAAGTGGTAATCATGTTTAAAATTATTCGTACATGATAATATCAGAAGCAGGAATACCGGGATTTGAACCTAATTAATCGAACCAACGCTGCACGTTTTAAAATGTATAAGTATAGATAGTATAGATATATGTAGCTTCAATTCGAAAGGCGAATAACATGTTTAATATAACATTACTTACACAAGTTTTTTTTTTTTAATATTTTAATTACATACATATTATAATAACCAAAGAACGCCAGGTACCTTAAAATAAAAAAAAATGGATCTCTCGAGATATAAATGATTTTCTGTTCATAATGATTCACCATTCTAACCACATTTTTTTAAATAACATTTATTAAAAAAAAATAGTTTGGAAAATATTTTTTTAGTGTTTCTGACAACAACCAATAACCGAGTTTCTTAGAAAAGATAAAAAAAATGTGTGTGTGTGTGTATGTATTCAGACCTTTTTAATGTCCCGCTGCTGGGCACGGGTCTCTCTTTAATACAAGAGGGATCAGGCCATAGTCCACGACGCTGGCCAAGTGCGGGTTGGAAGACTTCACGTGTCTTTTGAAAACTTGCTAGGTTCTCTCAGACATGCAGGTTTCCTCACGAAGTTTTCGTTCACCGTGAGGCAAGTAGTGACCATGTTAGAAATGATTCGCACATAAAAATATCAGAGGTGTAAGGCCCGGGATTTGAACCCGCTTTACTGTTTCCCAAGCAAGCGCGTTACCACTGCCTAAAAATTTATTTTATTGATAGAGAATTACAAAACATTCGAACCATTTAACGCAATGCTCAGATATGCCATTTCTGTACAGTATATAATATTTTTGTTTACTATAAGTGATAACATTTGTACTGTATCATCTTATCTAAGCTTGACACACTTTACTACTTATCAAAGTAAATATAGATGAAGATGCTGGGGAGTCACCTGATTGTGACCTAAGGCGGAAGCATAAAGGATCTATACCGTATACGATGACTGCATGTAACCGTGGTGGCTCTGCGGTAATCCGCTGCACTTTTGTGCCAGTGTAATCTGAAATCGATAAGTGCTCTCGCTTGTGCGGTTTGCTCTTCATTCTCAAACAAGTATTTACCTGGTTGCATGGATATTAGGTTAATAAGAAAATGGTTTGTTGGGTGTTTGAAGTAACACAAAAGTTCTATTTTACTAGCATGGGTCAGACGGAGTGATATTTTTGTTTCCTTTAGACAACCTATGTTTCTAATTTCAAAACAAACTATTTTTTTCCAATGTTTAGTGTTAATAGAGACTATTTATTTACTTTCATAAATTTTAAACTTCTATTTCTGATTTTATGACACGTTTGGCTCATTTTGTAGTGTCCTACTTGCTGTGCCAGCTGTCGCGGGTTCGAGTCCCGCTGAGGGCATTCATTTATGTGATGAGCGCGAATGTTTGTACTCCAGTCATGAGGGTACATATTTATGATATTGACGTATTTAAAATTATATATGTGTAGTGTATCAAGTATCTGGTATCCATAACACAAACCTCGTAGCTTACCATCCAAGTAGATGTGTTAATGTCCCAACATATTAACTAATTATAATTATATCTGCGAGAAAGACACAAATTGTGTAAATGATTACACCTTAGTTTGCCACGATTATGATATTCCCATGGAAAAACTTGTGTTTTTTCCCATACGTATACACGTTTTGTGTAAATGAAATATTAACGGTTCAATTATGTACGTAGAAAGAAAGTACTCCCATTATTTATGCGATAATATATATTAACAACAATACCGAATTAATTTTAATATACTCATCAATAAATGTAGATTTTAGATATTTTAAGCTTTAAGCATAATTTTAAAATTAAAATATTTGATTATTTCTATATTTTAGTCCATCCTGTACCAAATTACAGTTCCCATTTCTTTTTTGGTAAAACTAATAACAAGGTAAGAACACTATAACTTATACCTTTTTTCATATATACGGTTTTAGATGCTTGACGTTACAGTATGTAAATATTTGGTAACTAGCGGCTCACCCTCGCTTCGCTCGGGCTCGCTTCTAAACAAACAAAAACAAATCTATCCCACGGGAACCTATATTATTGTTAAGTTTTAATGGATGTATGAACTATATTGTTGTACAGTTTCATTAAAATCCAATCACTACTTTTTGTGTACTAAACTGTATAAGTTACTATAGTTTTTTAACTATCCCACGGGAACGCTTTCATTTGCCGGGATGAAAAGTATCTAAAATATTGACCGGGGATATAAGGTACCACCATGCAAAATTTCATTCAAATCGGTCCAACGGTTTCGGAGATTAGCCCGTACAAACAACCAGACAGACAGAGAAACAAAAAAATTGAAAAAAAATCTGGATTTGTTCTGTTTCTCTTCTTATATCCCCTGACTCGGTTTTTAACATTTTTTTTTTCTATATACCGACATTCGATCTTTACAGTTTTATTATATGTATAAATAATAGGATCCTTATAATTGACGCAAAAGTTAGCAATGAACGCCATATGAATGTAGAAGGAAATAATGAGAAGATTAGAATAGGCTTTGCCATATCTTTTAGCTAGCATTCCAAATGGTATGTGCATGACAGAGTAGTCCTCAGTAGAGTTAGGTAATAATCATTTCTTGAATGTCTTGGCCTTATAAAAAATTATTATACACTGTAAAAAAATATATAACCTTATAATGTTTTATTTTCTACTAACGAGTTACTCTCGTAACGTATGTAAATTTTTGGAAAATCTTATTGTAATAGTCATTATTATCGATATAGAGGTTGAAAGTACAGTTTTTAGAATTTTTGTCTGTCTGTCGAGGAGCGCATCACGAGAAAACTACTAAACAGATTTTGATGTAATTTGGTATGATGATAGCTGGTTATCTTGGTTAATATATAGGATACTTTTTATTGTGAAAAATTTCTCATCTCTGAGAAATGTATACTAACCGTTAAACCGTACCTAAGAACGAACCCGAGCGGAACGAGGTTGAGTCACTAGTATTATAATAATATAATATGCAGTCAGCGGCACTTTTGGCAAGTTTTTTTATTATGTGTTACAACAGCCAAAGTCTATCTGTGTACTAAATTCATCCAAAACAAACATCCACACAAACATATTGTATATAAACATGCAAACACACACGCACGCACACACATACACAAATACAAATTTTTCATATATCGTCACCGCGACATCGTTACGTTTACAAGAAATACTTAACTATAAAAAATAAATTAATAAAAACGAAATATCTATTAATCATTTTGCAAGTTTACACATAGGTACATATGTTTTGGATGACAATACAATAATTTGTATCATCTTTATATGTACATATAATTATAATGATGTGTATCATCGAGATGAACTGGCTGGGGGTTTTATTCTGGGCTTAAACGTATAACTTTTCAAATTGACAATCTTAAAAAGAAAACAGGGTTACATATTATGTTGTAGGGTTATGCGGATGTACATTGTACTATATTATATAATCATAGAGCGCAGCTATCGTTACGCTGAAAACTGGGCTTATTTTACATCCGCTTAACAATTTTGTGATAAAAATAAATTTATCACGGTATGTAAAATAGATTTTTTTTCGTTATTATAAAATTGTCAAAATATGTAAAGAAAACACTTGAAATAAATGACATTTTATTGCTCTACTTGCAACTCACCCTCGCTTCGTTCGCGTTCATCCCTAGGTTCGTTTCAAATGTTAGTATGGAATAGATAGACTATATACTATACATAGGTATATAAATATATACATAGGTACAAAAACTGTTCTGAACTTTTCGATTTTCCAGCTGGTTTTTGGCTTTTCCCTATCTTTTTTTATGTATGTATGTATATATATATATATATATATATATATATATATATATATATATATATATTAATGCGTAAAAGAAGACCAAATCAACAAAGACATTTCAAGGACAACATAAATGATTGTATTCTTTCTTATATGCAATATTTTATTTCAATTTCATCTTAGAAAATTTATCATCATGGACAAAAGTAATTTAAAAAGACGCTTTCAACTTTCAAATAAGTTTGATTCAAATAAAAGTTATGAAAAACGCTAGAAAAAGTTCTCATATCAAACCACAATATTGAAGAAACTAGCGTAAAAGAATATCTCGACACTGAGTCAATATTTGTGGAACACGCAGCCGAAAAATAGGTGTACCCTACTCCGTAATGAGAAAAGTTTGTCAGTAAATATGGAATACTTAACATGTTACAAAAGAAATAACAAAGATAAGCATAAAAAAGGCAACGATTTCAAGTATTTTTTTTTTATATTTTTGCTTGAGTTTCAAAGCGCTGTTAAATAATCTTATTTAAACTTTTTAGCTGATAAAAGAATACTTAGTTTAGGATTTTGTATGTTATTCTCATGCTTGACTCCAAAACGTATATAACGCTTATATGTACGTATAAGCTGTAAACGTTACATGTACAAGTAGTCCTTTGTATACATAATGAGTACTTTTAACAGGAAACTCAAAAGAAATGGAATACCAAGCTTTAAAACTCATACTTACCTGTTTTGCCGTTCATATACCCACCACCTTACACTTATTAAAATTGTTCATTCCCTTTTTTAAAGTCCCACTGCTGGGCATGGGCTTCCCTTCAAAACGAGGGGGATCATGCCATACTCCCACACTTAGCACTAGCTTAGTTAGCAGATTTCACATGTATTTCGAAAACTTGCTAGGTTATCTTAAACATGCAAGTTTCCTAACGCTGTTTTCCTTCTCTATAAGAAATGTAGTAATCATGTTGGAAATGATTTATACATGTAAATATTATAGGTGTTTAACCGGGATTTGAACCCATTTCATTCGGTTTCCCAACCAACCACCACCACTGGGCTTGACACAAATGTTATAAAAGTGAAATTGTGTTTCTTTGTCGGTTCTTTTTTTACGTAGCAACGTAACAACGTATCAAAGTGATTTTAGGTACGGATAGCTTACAAGACGTAGAATGAGATAAGCTACTTCTTATCTCGTCATATCAAGTGGTTCCCATCATAATAACTAATATTTTTTCAACGTTTCTATTACTACCCCTAAAACGACATCGTTTTTTCAAAATATTTATTCAATACAAAAATTAACATTGTTTAATCTATACTAATATTATAAAGTAGAAGAGTTTGTTTGTTTATTTGTTTGGTTGAACGCGCTAATCTCAGAAACTACTAATCCGATTTGAAAAAATATTTTTGCATTAGATAGTCCGTACACCTAAGAAGGCTATAGGCTATATATCATCCTGGAAAAATGGACGGTTCCCGTGGGATAAATTTGTTTTTGTCTAGGGACGAACACGAAGCGAAACGAGGGTGAGTCGCTAATCTAAGATAATTCTAACGTGCTCTCAAAAATATCATTTCTGAATATCCATTTTTCATACATGAAACTTAGCACCTACTAAATATATTTATGGCAATTGTATAATTTTTCTTCCAGTGACTAGAAATAATGAGATTAAATTGTTAGAAGAAAACTTTGACTCGAGCTTATTGTTAGTATACTTCTGACTTTATTTCCTGATACTTGTTTAAAGCGTATTGTTTTCTTTTATTGAAAATCTCTCAACTATGTTATTATTGAACTTTGAATGATCGTTTAAAAACAAAGTTTGAGAACTGCTCATTCCTCGGTAGTATAGAACAGGTGCTTGCAAGTTAGGAACCCCTGATATCGTACTTTACATGTTGTTATTTTTCCTCTCGTTGCTGGCTGATATTAAAACACTTTTTGCTTAGATATTTTTAAAAAGAGCTTTCAATAAGGTTATTTATGTATTGATCATTTTATTTATATTGTCTAATAGTTTTCTAGTTTCTAAATAAGCTTTTTTTGATGCCATCGTTTGTTTTAGTTAGCAATTTACGTAAAGCCTGAAAGTTTAAATTCACTTACGTTTTTAATGACTTATGTATATGATTGGCTTTTAACTCTATTTTAGTAATATTCTATTATACTGATTATTAAATGTATCAAATCAAATTATACTTTATTCAAAAAGTCAATTTTTACATTCTTAAATTGTTATTTTTACTGTGGTATGTTTACTTATTTGGTACGTCGATTTTAATGTTATAAGATTATGTTTAGATGATATTTAGAATGTTTAGAACGTAGCTGAAGGCAAGTCAAAATTTTTTGACAAATCAAGCTTTTCTAAAGGGAAAATCTACACATATAATAAAATTGTAACTAAGCCGAATCTGTACGTTAAATATTTTTTTGGAAAATCTCATTGAAATATTATTATCTAAAATATAATCGATACAGAAGCCGAACCTATAGTTATTAGAATTGTCTGTCTGTCTGTCTCTGATCGCATCACGCAAAAACCACTGCAGGGATTTTAATGAAATTTAGTATGATGATAACTAGTTATCCGGATCAACTTATAGGATACTTTTTAACTGCAGGAAAATATCTGATCTCTGAGAAATCTATACTAAACGTTGAAACGCAATCCTAACGACGAACCCGAGCGGAGCGAGGGTGAGTCGCTAGTGTAGTATATAATGTAAAACCATGCTTAATAATGGAATGTCAGCTTATAGTAGTTGATGTAAATTATAGGCAATAAACTAAATCGAGCTACAATTTCACAGATAATTGTAACATTTCAATGAAGATATTATAAGAATTTACTGAATATACAACCTAAATTCTTAAATATTGTCATTTTCTTAGAGAGTAGCTTTACAAAAAATTATATATTTGTTCTTTTTTCTTTATATAAAATAGGAAAAATGCGCCTCACCGCTTCGTGGAGGAACGTGAAAGCTCTCAAATTTGTTTGCTCTAAATACTGAAACCAGCATGTATTATAATATAGGTCGAAATATTTATGGGCAGGTGAATAAAAATAATTGTTAGATTACAGAATTTTAAAAACGAAAACAAAAAAAATGCAAATATAGCATTATCATTATTTTAATTGGTGAAACTTTAAAATTCAAACGCGAGTCACAATGAAAGTCACATTACTAAGAGACAAATTAAAACATATGTATTTAGATATAATGACGTACATTTTATTGTTTTAAACAACAAAAATATTTGAAAAACCAAAAACAAAATGGAAATCTAAGTTTAATACGGTATCATCGAGACTATCCAAACAAAGTAAACTATTACCGCAACCTAACATTTATAAGCACTAACCGTTCGTCGTAGAGGTAGTCGCCCGATGGTGGTCAGACGTGACCAAACTGCGCAACCAGCTACACCAGCTATATTTGCTTTTTTTTATTGCCGCATCCATATTTCAGGACTACCCGTAACATTATGGGATCTAGGCACTAACGCGGGCGTGGAAAGAAAGATGATATGCTCCTCAATATTCCTAACGAAACTCCAGTGAATTGATAATACAAAACCTTTTTAAACGCTTACTACTCGTATATATAAACATTCATATAATATGTTAGAGTTCGTTTTAGCGCAGTTAATAAAAAATTACCTAGTAAATATCATATACTATCAAATGAGCAATATATCACAGTATACATAGTATAAAACAAAGTCGCTTCCCGCTGTCTGTCTGTCCCTATGTATGCTTAGATCTTTAAAACTACGCAACCGATTTTGATGCGGTTTTTTTAATAGATAGAGTGAAACAAGAGGGAGGTTCATATGTATAAATTATGCATATTATAGTACAGAAATGCTGAGAAATACAATTCTTTGTATTTCATACTAACCGTTAAAACGTACCTAGGGACGAATTCGAGCGAAGCGAGGGTGAGTCGCTAGTCGGCATATATCTGTAATCACTTTCTCAAAAACGGCTGTAACGATTTCGATAAAATTTGCAATATAGGGGTTTACGGGAACGAAAAATCGATCTAGCTAGTTCTCATATCTAGGAAAAATAGTTTTCTCCGTTTTTTCACGCAAAAAGATTTGCGCGCGCAATTTTTACGGCGCGTTAATATGATTCGTAATTTTACCGCCACAGTTCTAGTGATTTAGATCAAACTTTGTATTTAAATAAGGTTTTGTTTTTAATTTTATCTATATAGGTATATTTTATGAAAAAAAAATGAATTTTATATCTTTTCTTAAAAACAAAAAAGTGCTGAAGGAAGCTCGGTCGCCCAGATACTGTTAACATTATATTTAAAATGTTGAAAATTATATTCTTGACAAGTTTTTGCTTTAATAAAATTTTAAGTCATAGAGAACATTCACTTACCATAAGACTGAATTTATATGGCATAATATAAAAGATCAAGCTATATTATTAGATTTGGTTGGAATAAAAGACATTGGTGTATTTAAATGTTAAAACTTTTCGCTTAGCAACACTAGCTTATTTTATTTGGATTCGCCATATGATCATTTAGCTAAGGTTTCAATAAAGCTCCTGGTATCCTATCGATTGATATATATTTCAAAAGCGAGCTTCGCATCTTAGAAGTTTAACTGGTACTACAAAAATCACCTCAAATTTGACTCTGTAGTAATTTTTTTTTCCTTAAATAAAAGCGACATTTTGTCTTATGTGGGATATTAAATACATATAATATTTTTAATTGAATAATTCTTGATATCACCCCTCTAAGACCGAATAGTTTTTTTTAAGAGTAACACCACAGACTGACGACACATTTGACTCAGTTTATAGTGACCCTACTCGCTGTGCCAGCGGTCGCGCGTTCGAGTCCCGCTGGGGGCATTTATGTTATATTTATAATATGTACTTATGTGTTTAAAGTTATATATGTGTGGTGTATTAACTATCTGGTATCCATAACACAAGCCTCGTAGCTTATCATGGAACTAGATGGTGCTGTGTGTTAATGTCCCAACATATTTATTTATTTATTTTGCTATCCGAGCCCTTTTTGAGTTTTTTTTTTTGAGATCAAATAGTGAATCCTTAGGGATTAGTCTACTTTGGGAAATTTTGCTCTATATTATAGATATAGTCTCTATGTAATTTTCCTAATAATAGCTTTCAATGTATCTATTGCTATAATAAGAGGAAAAACCTATATCTTATAATATAAAGGACCCTATTAAGGAAAATATCATATCAAATCACTCAATTAACCAATATTCATATGTAAATACGTATAATATACATTCTGTTTTATATTACGTATAGCAACCGCACAAGAATGAGGTCAATTAAGGCAGGCAATATAAGGCTTTCGTAATATGGGTAGTGTTGATAAAGTTATAAACTATTGTAAGGGTGAGTTTCCTTGCACTTTTAATATTATTTAAAAAAAATGAGCTTATTATACTACACTTGTACCACATTAATGTTACTATATCAAGTATGTAAGTCAAATTGTTTGTTACTTCGTGACCGCTCTCACAGCAAGTAAGATCACTACAAACTGAGCCAAACGTGTCATCGAATAAATATTCCATGAAGCTATTAAATATAAGCATTTATTATTTTCTTACATAAAATGACCCCCAACCTACGACAAAGAGATATATATTGTTGGTATACCAAACAAAATATGTTCATAAATTTTAATAATGATATTTTTATCAAATCAATTTTTTAATAATTGTTTTTGCTGTTCACCCTCGCTTCGCTCGGATTCGTCCGTAGCTTGTTTCCCAATACAAACTTTCATTCCCATTTTCACCCCCTCAAGGGATGATTTCCGGGATAAAAAGTATTCTATGTCCTTTTCAGGGTCTCAAACTATCTTCTTACGAAATTTCATCTAAATAGATTCAGTGGTTCCAGAGGATTACCCCCTACAACGTCAAAAACTCACAAATTCACAAACCTTACCTCTTTATAATATTAGTATAGATATATTCAAAAATTCTCTTTGCATATTTTAAAATAATATATGAATATTTCAGCAGTCAGTGTTTTATTGGTAATTTATCGATACATAGCAAAAGTACACAGAAAATTTTACTTTTAAAGCTATCATATACGCAGTAAAAACGATTCTGGGAAAACGAGTAACTGGAAAAGCAATAAATAAAGGGAAAATATTATTTAACAACGTTAAAATGAAAGTCACATTTAGATATAAATAGACTTATTCTGAATCTGGTTTGAACACCGTACAATACTATGAAACAGTACAATATTATGAAAGTAGAGCCAAGTCATTGCCACTAAAATACCAGCAAAATACATAATATCATCGCTTTATTAAATAAAAATTGAGCAACACGCACTATCAAGCTTCTAAATTCAATTCCGATTGAACGTTATTCACTTACAGATTTCATGTCACTTGTCTACTCTGTAATATTCTCAATGCTAACGATAGCTTCACCTTTCACAATTTTTTGTAGCATATATATATATATATATATATATATATATATATATATATATATATATATATATATATATATATATATATATATATATATATGTTTATACAAGAATTACTCATTTAATATTATAAGATAAGATAATTCGATTAACTAACGAACAGGACCGACTAAGTAAGTCAAGTGATGTAAAAATAACAAGGAGGAAGTTCTGTGACTTTGCAACCCGTGGATAAATCATTGGAAAGCGTAAACGAGATCTCTTTAAGTTGTTATTGCTGTTTTGAAGTAATTTGCTTTTTATATTCAAGCAAGTGAAAAGCCTTACGAAGCGAATGAATGGTATTGTCTTAGATTTTTCCGATTCGTGTTTCTTTCTACGTATCAACTAATATTTTAGAAAATACGTGAAAATAAATTAAAAATTGCCAAATCATATATATATATATATATATATATATATATATATATATATATGCTCCAGTTTTTCATGCTAACTTCAATAAAAACTTTTTCGAGCCTCTTTCATTAAGATATTTATTATTAAAATGTTTAAACTTTGTTCCAGTTTGCAACCATTTCTCTCGTGGCGTAGTTTCCATGCTGGGCGCTGTCACACCGGACTCCTTTGATACCCTACACTCTTATACAAACACGTTTCAAGTACCCTTCGTTACTCCATGGTTCCCTGAAAAGGTAAGTATTTTTTTATATACCACTAATATTATAAATCGAAACAAAATTCTTAGATCTGGGTTACTTATTCACTCACAAGTTATGGGTATTAAGCATAAATGGACAAATAATTAGACCTTATCCCTTATTAATATAGATAAGTTTCTGAGATGTTATAAAAGAACACTCTTTCACAGTTTTTTAATAGCTATTTTCTTAGGAAAAAACATGAAAGTTAACAATTTTTTTTTTATTTTCTAATGGAGATAACATTATAATAATTCTTTCACATTTACTCACTCTAATACAAATTTTATTCACAAACCATTCTACACCAAATTATTACGGCCTCGAACCCAGGACCTCCAGATCTGTGGTCTGCGGATATGCGGATCTGCAGTCTGCATTGTACACCTTAGCTTGAATTTCTTTTTTAACCCTAAAACAAGGGTGGGTTAAATTTTGATTCGGACTTTGATATCCTCATATGCGAATCATTTCCAACATGATTACCACTTGTTAGTAGGTTAAAGGAAAACATCGTTAGGAAACCTGCATGTCTAAGTGAACTCCGTAAGTTTTCGAAAGACATGTAAAATCCACCAACCAGCACTTGGCCAGCGTAGTGGCCTATGGCCTGATCCCTCTCGCATTAAGAGGAGGGCCATGCTCAGCAGTGGGATGCTTAAAAAAGGTTGAATAGAATATATTTACATATCTGGACCAAATCACATATATACATTTAATTCTAACACTACCAACTCACCCTCGCTCCGCTCGTTCTATTTACGTTTTAACGTAAAGCTCAGAGATGAGATATTTTCCCGAAGTAAAAAGTATCCTATATGTTGACCTGGATAACCAGCTATTATTTTACCAAATTTTATCAAAATCTGTCCAGTGATGTTTTCGTGAAGCGGTAACAGACAAACAGGCAGACAGTCAGACGTAGACAGACAAAAATTCTAAAATCTACAGATTCGGTCTCTGAATCGATAATATTGTCTATTTCAATGAGATTTTCTAAAAAATATTTAACATACAGATTCGACTCAAAATCTATACATATTATAAAATTGTAACTAAGCCGAATCTGTACATTAAATATTTTTTGGAAAATCTTATTGAAATAGACATTATTATCGATGCTGAGGCCGAATCTATAGTTTTTAGAATTTTTGTCTGTCTGTCTGTCTGTCTGTCTGTCTGTCTGTCTGTCTGTCTGTCTGTTACCGCATCACAGAAAAACCACTGGAGGGATTTTGATGAAATTTGGTATGATGATAGCTGGATATCCGGGTCAACATATAGGATACTTTTTACCGCGGGAAAATATCTCATTTCTGAGAAAAAATACAAAAACTGGTTGGAACGAAACCACAATGATACTATCTGTAAATAGTTTAGCAAGGTAACTTACTAAATATGGTAAAAACTATTAAAAATAGCTTATCTTGCAAATCAAATTATCAATAGTGCTATTTTATCCATTAAAATAGTTATTTTAATTAATATATACTTATGTGTTATTTAGATACTCGACAATAGATGTCGCCATGAGTTTTTAAAATACGTAGTTTTAATTCCCAAAAAATGAATGTACAGATATGACCTTTGTACAATTTTATTAGAATTACTACTATGTACATTAGCCGGAGCCCTCGCCCGTGTTGAAATTTTCAGTAAAGCAAACTTTTTGGCTTTATAAATTAGTAACTATACATATAATAAAATTGTCACTAAGCCGATTCCGTAAATTTAATATTTTACTTAAAATCTTATTGAAATATTCATTATTAGCGATATAGAGCGATAGATAATGAAATTTGGTACGGTGATAGTAGGTTATTCGGCTTAACATAGAGGATACTTTTACCACAGGAAAATATCTCATTTTTGAGAAAACATACAAAAACTGGTTAAAATAAAAACACGATGATACTACTATTTTAGCAAGGCAACTTACTTATATATGTTAAAACTATTTGAAAAAGCTTATCGTAAAGGAAATATCAATAGCGTATTTTATTCATTAAAATAGTTATTTTAATGAAAATTTATTTATGTGTTATTTAGATATTTGGCAATAGATGTCGCCATGTGTTTTTAAAATACGTAGTTTTAATCCAAAAAAAATGTACCTTTCTATGACTTTATTAGAATTATTACTAAATTATCCGCGGCCCCGCCTGTGTTCAAATTTTCAATAAAACAAACATTTGGCTTTATAAATTAGTAATACTTTGTTGGCCGAAACAATTTTCGAATGAAAGTATTTGTAAATTTTTATTGTTTAGTAAATAATGTTAATTTTTTTAACCTTTTAATGTAAAAATTGGGCAAATGTAAATCTAACTCGCGTGTTATAGGTTTCGTATAGCAAAATACTGTGTTGTTTTTCTTACTTACATATTTTGTTAGGTTATTACTAAAATAAATACCTACGAATAATATTTACGTTTCCACAATATCGACTCATTTTATCAACCGTAAAAATAAGTTCGATTCATATTATTTTATAACATTTTATGGAAAACAAGTTTATGGCTGTTAAACTGACAAAGCGGGTAACTAAAAATATTCCATATCTCAAAAACTATGAAAAAGTAATTTAGGAACTGTTATACCTCAACTTTTTTATTTTTTTTTTTGACACCATTTCTTGGAAGGTAGAGGTTTAAAGGACACAGTAAAATACTTACGACTTTAATCATATTAACCGTGCCATATAAAATAATAAAAAGTATTTGCTTAGAATATTAAATTAATCAATAGCTGTCTATTAGTAAAACATGAATAAAATTAATTCCGTAGTTTGAGAGTTTTTCGCCCAAAACTTAACAAACAAACAAAACAAAAATATAGAAAACAAAAAGTGCAATATTACTAAATCAAATATGAGATTAACGGAGGAAACTTTGTGACCTTTGTTGTGTGAAATTGGTATATATGTAAAACCTAAGAATTTGGCTTTGGTCATATGAACGCGGGCGGAGCTGCGGGAAATGCTAGTTTTATTATATACATATAAATCAATAACTAAGAATGTACCTATGTACATACATATACATCAAACAAAGTACCCAACACAAACGAATAATTAAGTCTAAACATAATACTGAACTATTACTAGCTCATATTCCAAGTAGTTACTTCAATTAATATATGATTATTTAATAGAAATTATTATAATAAGACGTCCATTTCAGCAATGAATCAGCGGTTGAACAATATCATAGGAACATTAACGTGAAACGACATAATCCGTTTTGATGGAGATCTAGTTCAAACTGTATTAGAGATGTGTTAGTGAATCACAAATTAGAGAGAAATGCATTGCTTGTTCTCTGTTAGATTATATAATTATTGTGCTTTGTACTATTAAATATTCAGAGGCTGATATCTTAAGTGCCTCGCCATAATAATGGAACGTATGTATGTGTGTATGTATGTTTGTATGTACGTATGTAGAATAGAATGGGAACAATGTTCTTTTTGGAAGTGTTAATATTGCAAATATGACAAATGAAGATCACTCGAAGGCCATATTAAGTCAAATAAGTATACTTATTGTATTATTTAACAAAAAACAGCAATTCGTTAAAACTAATACCAATAGGCAGTAGAATAATTTCATCTTTTCTACCTCTCGTTATGGACGAGTAGTATTATCGTCATATACTTATTACATTTAAATAGCGACTTAGCTTCGCTTCGCTAGGTTGTATCCCTAGATGTCTAACAGTAATCTATCTGTATGATAAATTTTAACCAAATACGTTCAGCCATTGCAGAACGAAGGAATAAAAAACACTGTTATTCATAATAGTCTGATGGTGAATTTACATACATATGTTTGTCTGTTATATCCAAACCAATCAAAAACATAAATGCGAAAATGGGAGCCAAGTTCAATATTAAGAATATGCATGGTTGTCAACTTCACCGACAAAAGAAATGAGATCTAAATGGATGCCAAGTTCTGTAGATAATCCTGAAATTTATTAATAAGAACATATTAAGTTCAAGACTTGGCTAGTTTTTACCAGTCAAGCAAGTTTTTAGAAGAATGAGACATGTTGACCTTACAATATAGAAACAGTAACTTGCGAATAGCATAAAGAAGATATAAGTGATTAGCCGAATATAAGGTAACATGTATGTAAAAAATAGCCAAGTCAAATCTTGAACTTAAATATGTTCATCTAATACAAGTACATCCAATACTCTGTCTGAGTATAGTCATTTTTACAAGTAAATATATTAGGCTTACAAATTGTATGCATTATTATGCTTAATTATTTGCAATATGCAATAATCTTTTAAAATTTTATAATATGAGTGTGTTGAATAATATTAATATACTAGCGACTCACCCTCGCTTCGCTCAGGTTCGTCCCTAGGTTGCTTCCGAAAACAAAATTAATTAATTAATTTGGTTTAATTTTCTTTTCGTGGAACCCTAATTTTTTTTCTAAAATAAATGTACCCTAAGTTATTCCTTATTACATCAGCTATCTACCAGTGAAAGTCCCGTCAAAATCGGTCCAGCCATTTCAGAGATTAGCCGAAACAAACAGACAGATAGACAGACAGACAAAAATTGTAAAAAATGATGTTTTGGTATATGTACCGTGTATACACCCATATGCATTTAGTAAAAAGCGGTTATTTTAATATTACAAACAGACACTCTAATTATATTTATCTGTATAGATTTATTATCTTCTTTTAAATTTAGTGAATAATACTAGCCAGCGTACAAGCTTACTTTGGCTCCAATTTTTAAGTTTCCGTAGATCAAAGCACTGAGCATAGATTTTTATAATAAATATCACTTCAGAAAAATATAAAGATTTATTATAAAAATAAACTGTCTTATATTTGGGATTTTTATACATTTTTATCAAAATCGATTCAGTCGCATAGCTATGAAAATCGATGGAGCTTTACATTAGCATCTATAAAATATGTTAGTATGAATTATTTTGTAATAAAATATTTATTGTCTTTAAAATTATGTAAGTGCTCAGTGTACTTAATTATTCAAGGCTTTGTTATTTTATCTCTCAGAGTAATATTAATAGACTTTCTGCTGAAATATAAATTATAATATCGGCTAAATTTAATAATGTAATAAGCTAACAAAGTGAAATATCGAAGGCATGTAGTAAGTAACTTTATTTGAAACAGCAACACTAATGCTTATTTTGAATTTAGCGTTCAATATGTTTTTTTTTTTTTAAATAGAATGTCTTGCAGTAACATTTTGTTTTAAAATGTACCCTCGCTATATTATTTCACCTTTAAAATTGAAATAATTAGTTAGCTTCTTTTCATGAAATTCATACATTACCATCCAAAGTCCTTTATAAACAACCTTTTTTATATAAAAATACAAAATTCTGATTTAAAAAAAAATCAAATAGAACCTTTTAAGACATAGGTATTCAATTTATTAAAAAAAAATAACATGTACAATTATTGAAATTATCAAAATATTCTCACTCAGCACTTTTTAACGTCCCACTGCGGGGCACGGGCCTCATTGACAATAGGGAATATGCGTAATATTTTTCGTTATATAAATGTAAAAAATATGCAGATCCTAAAATCTAAAATTTTGTGTATTTTTTTTAAGAATATCATACCGATACGAATACATCAAAGTATATGATACTCAGAAAAATGACAACTTTTGCTTAAGCAATTTGTAGTGACGACAAAATCGCTGATCGCTCTGTTATGATAATATACTCTGACGTCATATTCGGTCTGACCAATGGCGTTGTGTTTCAACTACTTTGAATTTTCCACGTATATTTGCACTTTTTATAAAATTATTTTCTTAATCAAGAAGAAAGAAATTACATTAAAAAAATTTAATATAGGCTTAATTCAAAAGCAATAAAGATTATAAAAAAAAATATTTCAGCTTTATTTAAATCACACGCATATTCCCTATTGCTAGAGACCAGAGTAGAGTCCATTACGTTAGCATAGGTGAAAGTGCGGGTTGCTGGATTTCACATGTCTTTCGAAAACTTGATAGGTTTTTGAGATATGCAGGTTTCCTCATGCTGTTTCCCTTTACCATTAGGCTGTCCTGAAATAATTAATATGATGAAAATAAGTAGTATTCAAAAGACAAATTTATAATACTAGTTTGGAGTACACTCTTTGTAATAACAAAACGTCGCATAAACGCTTATACTAATTTCGTTTTCCTACAGGATTTGAACTGGTCATCTCTGTCATAAAATGCAGCATCAGTAAGATATATTGCCAGTACACTTTGTAAAAAAATTATATACTTTTTTAAGTAATAAAAATGTCACAATTATGTCCTAAAGACAACAAGTGACTTATAAAAAGCTAGCAATATTTTATTTGAATCTTTCAACATTTTATACATTTAAGTCTTAACTCATCGCAGTGTATACCAAAAACTTAAAAAGATCAAAAACGATTACGTTCTCTTCCTTTAAATTAAATTTCTTTGGGAGCCAGATAAATTGTGTCAAGGAGCCGAAAACGTAAAAAGCCATAGTAATTTAAGATAACTAGGGATGGAATTAATTTCAGAATCTGTTTTATTGTTATTTTTGTATGAAACTAGAGAATTGATCTCACTCTGCTCAGACTCTGGCCATATTCCACATATCATATACCTTAAGTGGCAAACCAGCCAACTCCACATTTCGTCAAAAAAAAAATTGGTTCAGATTGTACGCCACAGTAATTCATTAGGATTATTTTATTTGGATTTTACAGTATCAAAAATAACAGCTTACGACATTACCTACCAACGATATTTTAGATTTTTAATAAGTACTGTACAAAAAATATTATAAAGTTTTAAGTGTCGCCTGAAAAATTTGCTCATGTGGAGTTAGCCGGTTTGCCAATTAAGGTATCGTTAAGTATCTTCTACCAATATACCATTCATCAATCATGAAGTCCAATTCGTCCTAATAATTACACACAAAATTTAATGAACCAGTGATAATTACATAAATATTAGCTGAAATGCGCATAAATTACACCAGCCGCAAATTAGTTTGGCCTTGCAATAGTATGAGACCACAAACGGGCTGCACATGCCTTAAACTCCCATTTATGAGACACTAGTGGCCCCCCGCGACTCCTTCCCAACTTCAGAACTATCGCTATAATTTGTATTATACGGCTAAAGTAAAACCAATTTATGGTAAGATTGTCTTAATTTACCTTTTAATCTGATTTGATGAAAGATTTCGTCAAATGTTTGTACACTTTAAAGTAATAAATTGATAATGTTAAAACAGGTAAGTATGAAAACCTAAATATCGCTTAAACAAATTTAAATTGTATGTATGTACGTACGTATTCAGCCCTTTTTAACGTCCCACTGCTGGGCACGGGCCTCCCTTCAATACGAGGGGGATCAGGCCATAGTCATCAGGTCATTTAAGCAATTTAAATTACCGTTGGTAATTAGTTATGGATTTATGAAACCATTAAATACAATATATTATTTATTATTGAATATTAATACCATTCTAAACGGGAGAACGATAATTTACAGCATTTTTTTACAAACTTTATGTATTCGTAATAAAAATGGCTTGTCTAGGAACAAAGAAAAAACTGCGTTCCATTCTGGGGAGTATCTCATCAGGGAAATTGTCACTTTGCGGCGAAGCTCTAAAAATCATTATATGCAATTCTAAACGTTATGGAGCAATATTTTGTGCGGAAATAAGACATTTTTCATCTAAATTTTCCTTGCAAATTCTGTGGAAGCAACTCGCTCTTTGATTACCTATCATCAAACAATTTTGTCACGAGCACAAAATATATAACTTCATATTAGAGTACCGAGCGTTCGTTAGAAAAGTACCTGAATGAAACTCAATTTTGAATATATCAGTTGTAATATGAATAAAATTAACTGAAATACTCTCCCTCTCAACTATAAAACTAACAGAAATATTCTTCTATGCACCCTTTAAAAGGTTAATTATAATTTCAGTCGGTTCCTTTTGTCTTTGAAACAATTCTCTTTAGATTTAATTTTTAATATTTTCTTATGAGTTACAAAGTGCCTTAATTTGTTAAAGAGAACACTTAAAAACGATTCTACTAATAATATTAAATTTGTTAGCGAACTTCTGAATTCTATTTTAATATAATTAAGTACAACTCAAGTTACTTAACCAAAAGTTGCTGGTTCGGTTCTTGCTCGAAGTAAATAATTGTATCTACGAAGAAAGTAAGAATTGTATTGTAACAAATTACCATAAACATTTATTGTCTACCTTTTACCCCCATCTCCGTTCGCAGTATTTTTTGTATTCTTCGCATATGTTAGTCACTGTCAGAATTTTTATTACGTTAGTATTAGCCACACTTTAAACTAACTTAATATTTAATCAAATTTTTGCAAGTATATTTTAACTTACTAGAAGTAAGTTAACGTAAGCTTCTATAATATTATCGAGCTAATCTGATGATATAGTCTGATTAGATGAACTTTTCATCTTACAAATGTTATAAATGTGAAAGTTTAGATGGATATTTTGTTGTTTGTTACTTAATCAAGCCAGAATGGCTAAAGAAGAAGCTAGATATGAATAGTTATTGCTAGTGTACCTTAGGAGAAAGTCTTATACTTTTGCATATTTTTCTATAGGCCTTATTAAGACCTACAATTTTCTAGTAGGTACATTGTTTTGATGTATCTCTTAAGGTTTAGCTAGCGTTAGACATGTAAATTTCTAAGAAGGACTCGATAGAACCAGTTATGTTTTCCCGCGGGAATAAAAGATTTTCCAGTAGTTAAAGATATCCTAAATATTGACTCGAGTAATAAGTTATCACTACACAAAATTGAGTTAAAATCGGTTCAGGACTTTTTGCGTGAAACGCGCATATCCATTTCACTAAGTTACTTTTTTATATATTATATATAAATAAAAGTATGTATTACGAGTATACCTTAGGAGATAGACATATGCTATTGTAGATTTTTTTGTAGTTCTTTTTAAGTCCCACAATTTTTTAGTACATTATTTTGATATATCTCTTAAAGTTTAGCCAGCGTTCGCCAAATAAATTTTCTAAGGGCGACTTGATAGAACGTTGTTAGTTGATAATATTTTTTTAACTTATTATCTTTTACGAAATATTAATAAATTATCATTAAACTTACTAAATAAATATATTTTTTTAAACCTCTTGTAAACATTTATTCGCTGTTGTCGCTCACATTTTTCAGTAAGTTGTTGTTATAAATTATTGTTGTAATCAAAATCACACATATTTTTTTTTAACTTTTTTACTTGAGCTTTTAACAATGCAGTCGAAGAGTTTTTATGAAGATTCATTCCCTGCATTCAGTCCCTGCATTCCGAGATTTTACTATTTTTATGCCTAACGGAGCTCCACTAAATTATCAAACACGTACTTATTAAAATGCACAAACAGTACATTACTAACAGACAGTAATTATAAACGCTTATTAAATCTCATACCTACGAGTTGAAAGCAAACAAGCTCTATATAGAATAGCTATTTTAAAATCTTAGACATCTTTAATTTTATCGATTAAGAGTTCAGTTACCCAAAAATGTTCGTTGATCTCTCCGTAGAGTCTCGATATAACGAGTTAAAAAGAAATTATTTAAATAAATATTTTCTGCTTTAACTGCACTCCAGCGAACATGGTATCTGGCTTGGCTTAGGCATTTTTGTAAAATTCTTTTCTCAATATACTAGAAGAACTAATATTTTGTTCAAATTTAGTCCATATGTAGTAGTGCATAAGGACTTTCAGTTAGATGCAACGATATCTCTTTTATTGTACCATTTGCTATAATATCCTCAGTATTATTTTATAACATGCATGGAATTGTTTTTATTTTATCTGGCCATACTAAGGCTTGATTTAAAAAAGATTTTTTGTCACATTTTTGCTAGGTCTTCCAGGTTTTAATTACGCGAACTAGCATGACCCGTGGTTTCACGGATATTACTAAAGTTAATAGAAACGATACGCTTTTCGTTCGTATTATAAAAAAAAATTACATCATAACGTCATGGATCATGATGCCTGTCATGTTTCAATTTTCAGCTCCTGAGTAATAAACGTGGGTTATGGGACTGTGGGTGTCTGTAGCTTTATAACTGCCAAGCAAACGACGTAATCTTTTATTTGCTATTAAGAAGTTTCCACCCTTTCATGAGTGAGTACGTGAAGATTTTAAATAGATAATGAAATATTTCATTCAATTTTGGTACATTTCTTCATTCACTAATTGAACAAATGGATTAATTAAAATTAGTTCCGTCGAAGCAAAATCCATTCAATATCTTTTCTTGTGTCTGAGTGAATATTTTTGATTTTTAGTTTAAATTTTGCGTTATTCTTTACTATAATATCGATCGTTTGAAAATTAAAATTGGATATAAATAAATAAAAACCTGTCGAGTGCGAGTCGGACTCGCGCACTAAAGGTTCCGTACCATTATCTATAAAAACGGCAAAAATCATGTCTGTTGTATGAGAGCCCCCCTTAAATATTTGTTTTATTTTAATTTAATTAATTATTTTAAAAGTGAATATATAACTAAATATTCTGTGAATATTTCAAGCGTCTACCATTGCCGTTATCAATATCGAGCAAAAACGAGCAAAAAATCACATTTGTTGTATGGGAGCCCCCTTAAATATTTATTTTATTCAGTTTTTTAGTATTTGTTGTTATAGAGGCAACAGAAATACATCATCTGTGAAAATTTCAACTGTCTCACTATCACGATTCATGAGATATAGCCTGATGGCAGACGGACAAACAGACGGACGGACAGCGAAGTCTCAGTAATAGAGTCCCGTTTTACTCTTTGGGTACGGAACCCTAAAAACATTAAAATAAATTAAGAATCATCTTTCTTACTTCTACTCTCCTCAAAGTAATCAAATAGTATTCCTTTATCGTTAGTTATAATTAAAAAGTATTACTTTTGGGACAAAGAAGTTTTCTTACAATACAGGTAATAAAAGTAAATCGGTTTAAATTTCAGGGTATCGAAAACTTTCTATTTGTTCAGTTCGTCACTGAGGCCATAGGACGAGACTGGAAAGTTCTATTCAAAACTTTTCCCATTGAGCATTTCTGTACCCACCTTCACACTTTATCAACAAATCACATCAATACTATGATTCAAAACGTAAAAAATATAAAACTAAATATATAAGAATAAAATACATAATGTGTTTTTTAGTAAAAATATAATTTTATTATGTGGTTTTGAATTGAGTTTTAGGTGAGAATATATTGCACAAGTGTTTATAGAGATCGTCTGTTTTTAACTTTCACTCTCAAACTTCAGGGGGGTCAAAAATGTGATTCACTGGTGCGAAATTAGGTACACGACGTAAGCCTAAATATCAACTTCGGACTGCTACTGAAAAACAATATAACTGTATTGTGTTTCTCTATTAAACCCAATTTCGGACTCAAAGCCAGGACCTCTAGATCTGTGACCGTACATGCTAATCGCTAAACCAATGAGACCGTTGGTGAGCGAGGAATATCTGTCTGTCTGTTTGTTCCAACTAAACTCCGAAACAAGCACTTTCACTGGCAGATGCTATAAGGAGGTTTTTTTTTTATTTTAGAAAAAGGGTTTCCCTCAAAAAAATATACCGTACCGAGGAACGAACCCGAGCGAAGTTAGAGTAAGTCGCTAGTATAATAATATAATCGTGGCCACATCTCTTTAAAAGCATGTATTTAAAAATGTTACTTAGAAAATAAATGCACTAAGACATGTTATTAAAAATACCTCCAAAAGTAGAACAGAATATAAAACTATGCATTAGCTTGGAAGTTCTTAAGTCGGCAAAGAGTACCTGACGCTGTGGTGAGTTCTATCTCTTTAGCTCTTCATAGCGGGTTGAGTTCGCTACATCAATAGTAATAAAGTGTTGGTTTGCTTATATATTATGTTACATGACTCATCTCCAAAACAAGGCAGACAACACAACCAAAAAATTATTAAAAATATTTTTAAATAATACTATCTTTTCGGATTTTTTCGCGGCTTGAATAGTAGGTTCGTCTAATGTTTGTTTTGACAGATTGACAACTGCTTGACGTACGCACGAATTTGAAATTGTGGTAGACGGGCGCGTTCCGTTATTGTTTTTGACTTTCTTTTTGATGTTATATTTCTCAACTAGTTTTTGGTATTTTAATATACGTTTGTTTTTGCATTGGTTAAATTTAGATGTTTCGCGCTTATTTAAAGTATCAATGCAATCATTGTAATCACTTGGTGTCAATACTGTCTTTATATTAAGGGACGTTTGTTCTACATACCGGTTGTTACTGCGTAGATCATGGCGGGTTTGACGAATTACTGTCCGTAACAACTTAAAACTTGCCTGGTTAACGACCCCGCGAAAAAATCCGAAAAGATAGTTTTATTTAAATGTCAAATATTCGTAAAAATATAAGTACTTATAGTATTCATACAAACATTACATAAAGCACATACAGCACCTGTGTCCGACGAATTTTGACACCAATTTCGCAACTTTAGTGGCTGGGACTTGAATAAGGAGCGCCGAGCGCATAAATATTCATAAATTACTCAATATTAGATAATTATATTTTCTTCATTTTTAGGGTTCCGTTCCCAAAGAGTGCCAGCAGGACCGTATTACTA
The DNA here is from genome assembly GCA_905404265.1 of Fabriciana adippe. Taxonomy (NCBI): domain Eukaryota; kingdom Metazoa; phylum Arthropoda; class Insecta; order Lepidoptera; family Nymphalidae; genus Fabriciana; species Fabriciana adippe. Next base: position 25,835,000 of record FR989982.1, on the reverse strand, counting down.
AGCCTCCGCTGTTCGTTTATTTGTCAGAGGACAGTATCTCATGAACCGTAATAGGTAGAAAGTTGAAATTTACAGAATGTGTATTTTTATAGACGCTAAAACAACAAATAATAAAAAACCAAGGTGGCGAATTTCAAAATGGCCGACATGCAAATTAAAAGAAAAGTTGATTATACTGGTATTGGTCAGCGTGTTCAGTCCTCTTAACAATAATAATAATACTAAACAGTACTTAAAAAGTACATAGTATTACATCTTGTACGATGATACGGAACCCTTCGTGTGCGAGGACGTCTTGCGCTTAACCGGTTTTTATTTAAGAAAAAAAAATTAAGAAAATTTTATTGAAAACAAATTAATTTGTTGCTAGTAGCCCTACCTACTTGCAACCGTAGCGGCCGCTAACATGACATTTTGAGCAGCTGAGTGCAATTTTGGTCTGCCGCAGTTAAGCCAAATATAATTACTATTAGTGACAAATTATGAAATATATTCACTAATATATCACATATATATCATATTCTAAGAAATCTCCTCAACTGTATAATTTAACACATTATTAGTATCAAACGACTAAATCTATTTTAATGAAAATGTGCAAACAAATAGCTCGTATATTGAAAACGAATATAATTTATTTTATTTCCTGGAAAAGAAAATAATTCCTTCGGGAAAGTAGCTATCGAAAATTTTACTATTACGTGCAAACTTCGCAAAAAGTTTTAATGTAAATTGTATCCTGGAACACTAAGTATTGCTGAAGAGGCAGAGGACGATAGCTTATATAAAATTTTGAATGTGCGTATGTGTATGTGCCCTTGTTAATATCCACTGCTGGGAACGATCCTCCCTTCAAAGGATTACCATATAGTCCACCGCGCTGGCCAAATGCAGGTTGGCGGACTTCACTTGTTTTTCGAAATCTTACTAGGTTTTCTCAGACATGCAGGTTTCATCATGATTTTTTCCTTCATCTTAAGACAAGTAGTAACCATGTCGAAAATGAGTCATCAGACCCGAGATTTGAACTCGCTTCACTCGGTTTCCGAAGCAAGCGCGTTACCACTGGGCTACCTCAGCCTTACCACTGCCCTACTCGAAATGTTTATAAGATGTAATGTATTTATCATTTATATTAAGCAAAATCTTGATATATCTTGTGGTGAATTCAACATTTTAACAGTCAAATAAAGACTTCCAAACGTCCATTTGCTAACTTCACTTTACAGTCAAATAAAGACTTCCAAACGTCCATTTGCTAACTTCACTTTAAGAACTTAGATCACAAAGAACAATGGCAAGTCTCTATACAACGATTTACCTGATATCCATTTGAGGCGTCTTGAAATGAAAAAATGTTAAAACGATAGGGATTAAATAACACAAGTTTATCCAATAGATTTATTTTATTGGAAAGTCACAAAAAAAAGATATTAGCATTTTTATTTTATGATTTGCGGTTATAAACCTACCTAGCAATGACAGCTGTCACTGATTGCTGTACCGAATAATATAAATTAAATATTATAAATTAAAAAAAAACGTACGTTAGCGTTACATATAAGTTACGTTTTTAATTTCTTTATCATGGATGAAACAAGGTACTACTTTGAGTCCGTTAGGAGAAATCAGTATTGGTTGTAGGTATACACTGGCGATTGTCCGAGAGAATGCACAAGTCGTCGCATGGGGCAGGTAATCGGGTCCGTGGGCAAAGCGACAATTAAAACTTATAATAATCTAGAAAAATGGAACAGTAACAGCAAAATCAGACGTAGTAGTCAGAGGCATACGTAAAATCATGGATGACAAATAAAATATAAAACGTAAGTAATATGTCAATATCAATTATCAAGTCAATCTCATTGTCATCTGTTGTGTTGCTATTACTATTATTTTAATTACTGTACTAACTATAATAGCTTCAATTAAACTTACAGCTTAACATATAATGTTTCCATTAAATGTAAAGCTGTAAGATTAATGAACAAAACATAGTTCATTATTTAATTATGTACATAACACTTTTAATAAAAATATTTTAAAATAAATACGGCATTTTATTTTCTTCTGTAGCAACAATTTTTACATCATCTTTGACGAATGGCGAAGCCGGAAGTACATAAAAACAATCAATTAGTAGCTTATTATGTAAACATTTCTTCGTGGCTTTGTCATGTAAAACAAACGCCGTAAAAAAATAAGAGCAAATTAAATAATTCAGTTTTGTATATGTCCTAATGTTAGACGCTTTAAAAACGTTCAGGTAAAAACTTGCCATTGTTCTTTTCTAGTATATAAAACTGTATGTATTTATAGTGATATATTTGTTATGATTTTACATTTTAATTAACGTTACATCGTTATTTAATGTTTAATCCAACGTGAAGTCGTTCGATTCTTCAATTATGTTAAATATACTAACATTACATATTCAATTTCTCACTTGACTACATACATATATCTAAAAACATCGAAAAGCTCACAATTCTTCCAAAAATAGATATAATATATATGAGAAATAATACAAATAAAATCTATACATATAATAAAATTGTAACTAAGCCGAATCTGTATTTTCTGGAAAATCTTATTGAAATAGACATTATTATCGAAACAGAGGCCGAATCTAAAGTTTTTAGAATTTTTGTCTGTCTGTCTGTTACATCATCACGAGAAAACCACTGGACAGATTTTGATAAAATTTGGTATGATGATAGCTGGTTATCCGGGTCAACATATACGATACTTTTCACTGCGGGAAAATATCTCATCTCTGAGAAATTTATACTAAACCTTAAAACGTAACTAGGGACAAACCCGAGCGGAGCGAGGGTGAGTCGCTAGTATAATATATTTATAGAATGTACTATAATACAATTATTCACAGGTACTTCCTACGACGTCTGGCTTGATCGACTACGCCGTGAGTCTTCGTCCTGATTACCACAAGGCTGTTATCCATACAATTACTTTCTATGGCTGGAAGAGCATAATTTATATCTACGACTCCCATGACGGTAAGATCTCCTAATTTGAATTTTCATACTTGTTTTCCTTATATTTAATGTAACCACTGAATGTCCGTCCATGTGGAATAATATTGAAAATAACATATTATTTATTAAAGCTTCGATAAATAAGCAGAGTCGAAATGTAAATATAATTGATCTAAATTAATAGTTTTAATGTGAAAATTAATTAAGAAATTCATTCATAATTTAAATTAAAATATTAATTCGAATTGAATTTTTGATTGATATATGTTATATTGTACAGCTGCCTCGGTGGTGTAATGGCTAGCATGTACGGATGCATACCCGGAGGTCCTGGGTTCGAGTCCCGGGTCGGGCCAAGTTTAGTTATTAAGGGTCTCTGCCCACTACACCGTCTCATACCATGACCGTGCTATGAACGTATCAGGCACGGAAACGAGCACGGCACGGACTACTATGCCCACTAGACCGTATCAACAGCGTATCATGCCCGTACATAACGGTTATAGTGACCGTAGCATCCGCGTATCATCCGCGTATCATCTGCGTATCATCCGCGTATCAACCGCGTATCAACCGCGTATCATCCCCGTATCAACCGCGTATGATCCGCGTGTCATATCCGTATGGTTCCCGTTTTAGTATTACCTGTTGTTTCTAGATAAATATCGCTAATATTGAAGTATTAGTTACAATATTATAATATTGCCTGACGAATATATTAATATTACCTAATCCTGAGAAATATCGGTACTAACCCATCTTTAATAACGATTATCGTCCATCTCTACAAGACAAGCGGCAATACGTAACGGGCTTAGAACGGTCATCATACGCGGTTATAACGGTCATCATACGCGTTTATAACCCGTATGTTCACCGGTTCAACAACGTCGCGCATCAGGCACGCAGCGTACCGGCACCGGCAAAATATTCTCGCCGACAATTGTTGACGTTCCGTGCACGGCACGCGACGGTGCCGGTCGGTGACGGAACGGTCTAGTGGGCAGAGTCTCATACATTTCAATACAAAGAATATTTTTTTGCCTGACACGCTCCTAGCACGGTCATGGTATGAGACGGGGTAGTGGGCAGACTCCTTAAGTCTTTCTGTCTAGTAAGCCTCAATAGCAGCCCGGAGTTGGGAAGTTGGCGGTGTTTCACCCCCGTGCCTCGGAGAGCACGTAAAGGCGTCGGCCCTGCGCCTTAACTCTCACCGGTCGTGTCGAATAGTCGTCCTACCGGAGTATGAGAGTGACAGGAATAGAGAGTGCACTTGTGTCTGCGCGTACACGCGCTGCACTATAATATCTCCTGCGCAGTTGGCTAGTCTCAATGAGATTGGCCGCCGTAGCCGGAATCAGTCAGGAGGACATTATCATCATTATACAATTAACAAAAAAATCTGTACAATCTGTTTCCACTTATTCACAATCATACACATTTGAAAATCATTGAAGCCATCAAATTATTACTAATATTAATAATATTATAGTAAAATACACCAATTCTGCAAACAAGTTCATTTATAACATTTTTAATAGTTAATTCTTCGGGTTTTTATTAGAAAATATAAAAGAGTCTACAAAAGAAAAATAAAATTAAAGAACCTTGCTAAAGTGAAAATGATGAGTTTATCCAAACTTCAACTAGATTAAGCCCGGACTAATTCGATAGAATTAATTAAGAACGGTTAAGTATCCGCAAACATTTTCAAAAGATATTGAGTTTATTTCTTAAGAAAGTTTTTGCCTGCGACTATACGTGCTTTCTTCATCACAATTTTTATTATAAGCTTAATAACTAAAAAATCCTTAATACTTTCTTAGATTAGTATTCAAATTAATATTTCAAATTAATATTTTCATTTTCAAATAGTAATTCTGAATTAATTTTATTTTTTTAAATTACACATAGAATAAATAATAATGTGGCTTAAATAATTAATAATTTATTTTTTCTTTATAGTTATAAATATAATAATGGCAACACTAAATATAGATTATTAATCAATAAATTTTCTAAAAAATTGTAATAATTATAATAATAACAGCTAAAATTATATAAATAATATAAAATTATATAAATATAAAAGTAATTAAAATTATAAAAATGTTTAAAATTAAAATTAACAAATATTGTAAGGCACTTTGGTGCCAATTTTCAAGTTTTTTGAATTTATTATTTTTTTATTTGTTATTTGTGGGTAGGCTGCCTGTAACAACTATATGATACCTTTGAGACATCTAACACCTTAGTCTCTCCCGTGACCATGATTGCTGTAAAGCAATCGAAACGTCGGGAACCAAAAATCAAAATAAGTCCGTGAAAAAATCCGAAAAGATAGTTTTATTTAAATAAAAAATCCTTTTAATAACTTGAATATAAATATCATTTGAATGACTTGATTTTTGAGCATAACTTTAAATATACTATTATTATACCTGAAGCTATTTAGTAAAGAAAGTCCAATCTACTTATAAATCAATTGAAAATTACATTAATATAATATAATTTGTCAGTAAATGAGTGTGTTCTTAATAAGAAAACCGATAAAACAGTTAGAAGCAAAATTTGGTACCAATAAATTATGTCTTTGACTTACAAGTACCAAATTATCCTTAAAAAAATGGTTATCCTTTAAAGTTAAACCCTGCCACAGCAGGGGCTAGTATGAAATAATTGGCGTGATTTTTTGTTTGGAGATAGTTGGAGGGCTGGATAGTGACATAGGCTACTTTTTACCGCGGGAGATTATCTCATTCCCACGGGAAAACACGTTATAATATAACCCAAAAATATTTGTGATCAGAATTACTTGAAACTTAGTATTAATGTTCTTCAATACAATTAAATAAATACGTGTTTTAGCATTTTTTAACATTTTATCCCATAAGAGGGTAAAATAGGGCATGAAGTTAGAAAGGTAAGAAACCTGCCTTTTTGAATATTTCTTTGTAGTTTTTTTTTGTAGCGGGTTCTGCTAGTAGGTACTAGAGTAATAACAAAACTTATAACTTAATAATGTAGTACGTTTCAGTCAGAACTTTAGCTAGACTTAAAAAAGCAATAAATTTTTGAATCAGCATATAAATCGATATTACTTCTCTTTGACGAAAAATTGAGGATCATTCGATCTGTTTCTTTCGAGTACATTACCGTACCAAAGAGATCTGGCGTAATAACGGCTAATATAAAATTTCAAAACGAAAACTTTTCGCCCGGTTTGAAAGTATGACTGTTTGCATAATTTTTGTAGTTAACTTTTTTGATTATCGCTGAACTATTTTTAACACGTTTTTACTACTTATATTTATTTTTTTATTTATTCATTTAAAACAGTACATATATAACAAAAACAATTTAACGATAATAACTACATTAGTATAAAACTGTGTCGCAATTATTAGCGCCCGCCTCACAGGCGTCGTAAATGACAAAAAACTTAATGCTACACATATTAAACAAAAGTAAGCAAAGCAACAAAATCAAATATGTATTTAAATAACTGTCTGTCAAATTGTAACTTGGCGCTTTGTATGAAGCCAAATCTAAAAGTGAATACTTCTAAATTTTCACATAGATTTTTATATTTCTAACACATACTTAAACTTAACTTTCTCATAATCAATCTTATATTGAAATCCATATTCAATTATAAAACTTATTAAAACTATAAAAATATTTAAAATTAAAATTAACATATATTGTAAGGTACTTTGGTGTAATTTTTAAACTTTTTGAATTCATTTTGTTATTTTGTGAGTAGGCTGTCTGTAACAGCTATTTAATGCCTTTGAGACATCTAAAACCTTAGTCTCTCCCGTGACCATGATTGATGTAAAGCATTCGAAACGTCGGGAACCAAAAATCAAGATAAATCCGCGAAATAATCCGAAAAGATAGTTCTATTTAATATGTGATTATACAATAGTTTGATACCATCGAGCTGATCCCATGACAGAGCCAGAAGATAGATGTTAAAAATCTTTAATGGCTAATTAGAAAAGCTAAGTGTAGGTCTCAATTAATTCATTTTGAAGAGTCTCATAATGTACTAGATTATGAATAAAACTAATAAAATTTTTAAGGTACTTTGGAGTCCGTTGAGTTTAGAAATAATTAACATTACAAAATAAATTACATACTATATATATATAATATATATATATATATATATATATATATATATATATATATATATATATATATATATATATATATATATATATATATAATTCAAAATATTTGCTTAACAAAAAGTACCGTCAAAATATAAAAATAAAAACTCAACATATTACAACGTAATTTAGATCCGATAAAAATTAATAATATACGTTATACATACGCCTCTAATATTAAGTAAATCTATATGAGATGAAATAAAATTGCTTAATTCCCTGCAAATGTAAATATTTAAACAAAAAAATCATTGTTTTACGTTCACCAAATATCATTCAAAAAGTGGTTCCAATTCGATACTCGTTATATTTGATTGAAATATTGCGGTGCAGGTGACGTAAATAAAAAGCTGTGTATGGAGTGTAGGAACTAATATAATTCAATTTGTAAAACCACATCGCTAAAAATGTACACTGTAACAGAGACTGTAACAGAAATAGTAGAAACGTTAAACGTATAAATTGCTGCAAAACTGTTATAAATCAATAAAATATTTTAAAACTAATATCATATACGGAGGCAGTGGTAGCCCAGTGGTAACGCGCTCGCTTGGGAAACCGAGTGAAACGGGTTCAAACCCAGGGTCTCGCACCTCTGATATTATCATGTGCGAATCATTTCTAACACGATTACCTTACGGTGAAGGAAAACATCGTGAGGAAACCTGCCTGTCTTAGAGAACCTAGCAAGTTTTCGAAAGACATGTGAAGCCCGCCAACCCGCACTTGGCCAGCGTGGTGGACTATAGCCTGATCCCCCTCGTATTGAAGAGAGGCCCGTGTTCAGCAGTGGGACGTTAATAAGGGCTGAATACATCATACACGGTTTTTGACATCGTAAAATATTATGAATTTTATATTAGAGTGTTGTAATAATAAAATTTAATATTTCTTTAAATATTGCACTTGAAAAATATAAAAAATGACTCACAAATATAAGTCCAAAAATATCCGGTTAGGTAAAACAATCATACAATTCTGAAAATGTTCCTCTCATTTTAACATTGAAATGCCAGCTCACGCTCTGCTCCCATTCAAAGCTATCTAATTAACTTAGACTCGAAGTTTCTTTAGAAATGCAGTTGGCTGCTTAAAAACAGTAGCCCGATGAACTAGACATAAATAGTAACCTCTAAAGATTATTTTAACTGAATATTTATCTACGTAATTAATTTTTACGGGATTCTATGAAATTATATTTTATTTTTTGTTTGTTTCTTCGTTTTCATTCTATTTTTCTGCCACGTCTATAACAAGTACAAAGTTAGTGTATACATATACTACTAATATTATAAATGTGAAAGTTTGTGAGTATGTATGTATAGATGTTTGTTACTCTTTCACGCCAGAATGGCTGGACTGATCTGGATGAAATTTGGCACAGAGATAGATTATAGCCTGGAATAATACATAGGTTACTTTTTATCTCGGAAAAATGTACGGTTCCCGTGGAATAAATTTGTTTGTGTATATATTGAGAAGTATATACTTTACGCACGAAACGACGATTTTTAGTGTTAATATCAGTTCAAACTCCTTTGTCTTTTATCCCTCTGTCTATTAAAGAAAAACATATTCTTTATACATATCCTTAATATAATGTACAAATATAACTCTAATGTTATATTTAGGCAACTTATGTACGCGGATTCTGTTCACAATTTCATGGGTTTTAAACTTTTGCGCGGGGCCCTGGTTCTTTTTCTAAAATAAACGTAGCCTAAGTTACTCTTTATAACATTACCTATCGGCCAGTGAAAGGCCCATCCAAATTAATCCAGCCATTTCAAAAATTAGACGGAACAAACGGACAGACAGACAGGCAGACAAAATTTTTAATATTGTTTCTTTCTTATTAGTACCGTATATACTTTCATATGCATTTAGTGAAAAGCTGTTATTGTGACATTACAAACAGACACTTTAGTTTTATTTATCTGTATAGATAAGTCTCATACACTATTCTAGTAAATCGGTCCACTGCTGCTACCACGGCTAATGTACAGACAACGCAAATTTGATCCGAAAAGAACAAGGTCACACTTGTCCAAGTTCATGCAATACTTGTTATGCTTTAAACTGTATAATTTTAAATTTTATTATACTCTTTATTGCAATTTAAAAGTATAAATAAATAAAATAACAACATACGTAATTAACAAAGGTGGACTCTGTAAGAAATCTTTTCTAGTCAACCCATGGATGTGGAAGAAGATGTAAACGGGACAATATACTGCATGAAATATTACATACACATATACATACATATATTACTTATCTTATATTTGAGAATAAAACGAGAGAGAAAACCGAGTAACATGATATTATCACTTAAACTGTCTGGGATATAAATCTCTTAGTTATATTAACCCTGTCTGAACATCAAACCTCTAACAACTGATATATTAAAGACCGACAACCGGGGATATGCTATTCTGAGCAAAACTTGCCTTACAAAATGTCCCATACATTGAAATTCTATAGAACAAAATGCACAAGTAGCAATATTAACGTTTGCAATAAAATGGAAACAAAGTCATAACAGCGCGTACTATAACAGTCAGTATTACGAGTGAAGGGTAATAAAAATGAAAAAGACATAAAAAGAAAGTGCGGATGTCATAGCAGGCGGTCCGGACACTCCGGATATGATGCAGATGTTGGGATGTAGATAAAAATAATATTAAACTTGTGTTAGAGCACGAAAGAATTGCTCTTATTCTATTGGTCACTTGATACTATATTAGATAATATTTTCAAATAATATTCTTTTGTTATTACGAATATTTTATAAGGGGAAAGGTTAGTTGAGAAAGTGTTAGAACAGAAATTTCGCGATATAAATCGCTCGATTTTTTGTTAAATTATTATTTTGGCTTAGAATTAAGCTACACCGAATTCAAAGTTGTTTTTTTTTTTTTTTGAAAAAATTGTGGTTTCTTGAGTTAATTATGTATACATTAAAAATTGTGAAAACGATTATAATTCGCAAAAAGCGATTAAATTGCGTAGCGTACTTACGAAATATATAATCGATTGGCGTATCTATTCCCTTTTGAAATCCGTCAGAAAACCAAGATACCTTATAAAGAATATTTCACGAAATAGGGATACCTAAAACGGGGCTAACTGAAGAGTTTACACAAATTCGTTTTTTCCTTTGACGACGATAAATAAACTCCTCTGATTGGGTAATTTGAACCGACACTTACGCTACGGCAAAATGGCAACAAGTTATAGCTGTGATGGCACAATTTAAAAAATATTAGAGATTTATTTTTTTTCAAATAGCCACACGGTTCTTAAATAGCCCCATTTTACCGGTATAATAACATGTACTGTGAAAAGAACTTTTATTACCAACTACAACTTGAACGATAAACCACTTTAAAACGTTAACTTGGCGGTAATTTCTTAACTCTTTGAATATGAAACCTTAAAAATACCATTATAATATGAACACTCGTAATTTACGGTTACTTACCGTAACGGAAAACATCGTAAGGAAACCTGATACTCAATTGAGAAACCTAATTAGGTTTCCAAAGACATGTGAAGTCCGCCAACACTCATTAAGCTACCGTGGTGGACTATGCCTGATTTGTCCTGATGACAGGCCATAGCCCCGCAGTGGGACTCTAAAAGGGCTGCATTACAAATGCTTTAGAGTAATTTTAGTTTTGTAGTTCTTACAAGTATATCGATCATAAAAAGAAATTTAGGCTAAATTAGCAGAACAAAATGATTTTAGAAGCGTCAGTAGCAATTTCGTTCAAGTTGATATTGTAATGCAATACGTTGTACACTTTAATACGGCAGTGAACGCTTAATATGAAAGTACCCAGAATAAGCCCTTGTTAGACAGCTCGAAATTTGGTGATAAGCCTCTTATCGTTAGCGTACATTGCGAGCAGCATAACTTATGTATAATGCGATAGTCTTTTGTGGTCGTTATAATTTTAACTACTTCGCATAATTTGATTCACGTCGTTTTTTTTTTAAACTATACCTATAAATTAAATAAATAAATATGTTGGGAATTAACAGACAGCATGATCTAGTTCCATGGTAAGCTACGAGGCTTGTGTTATGTATACCAGATAGTTGATACACTACACAAATATAACTTTAAATACATACATATTATAAATATAAATACCCATGACTAGAATATAAAAGTTTGTGCTCATCACACAAATGAATGCCCCCAGCGGAAATCGAACCCGCGACCGCCGGCACCGCAAGTAGGGTCAGTACAAACTGAGCCAAAAGTGTCATCAAATTAATTAATAGAAACCCAAATATATTTTATAGTGACTGTACCTTATTTAGTGAAATTGTGTTGTTCGCATATTACAAAGTCAACTTTAACACTTCCGCGATATTTATATCATTAAAATTGTATGAAAATTCTATTATTAAAAGTAAACGCTTTAATAGATAGATGGTAGTGACGAAAACAATTCAAATAAAAATCACTCTTATATGACATACTATTTGATCCCTAAAAAATAAATTTTAATTAAAGTATGTCAAAAAAAGCAAAATTAAGGATCTCCTCATATTTTGAAGTTGAATTCAAAATGTTATAAATCTATACATATAATAAAATTGTGACTGGTCGCTGTCTGTACATGGAAGATATTTGAGAAAATCTTTTATTTTGATCTTTATTAACGCAATGGAACCCAAAACAGTGATTTTTAATTTTTTTGTTTGTTTGTCGGTTTGTCTGTGTGTCTGTGCATTTGTGTGCGCTAATCTTAGAAACGGCTTAACCGATTTGGGTGCGGTTTTCACTAATGTATTGTGGTAAGCTTCACTTAACATTTAGTATTGTTTTATTTCAATCGGTTCCTAAATAAAAAAGTTATGACAATTTAAAGAATCACCTAGGAGCGAACTCTCTCTACTATACATATACTAGTTCCTTCAGGTCAGAGGCCATAAAACATTACTTTACAAAGAAATCTTACTTCAAGGGAGTTTTGTTTCAAGCATTTAATAGCCTTACTCATATTCATACCATGATTTTTATAAGCTGCAGCATTCTTTTATTCGCGCTTAATGTTGCGAAGGAATGAATATCAAATGTAAGTACCAGCTGTAAATAATAAAAAATACTTGCAGTTTTAGAAATTGATACATCAATAGAGAATATGATAATATCCCCTATTAGACGTAGGTTAAAATCGATATTCAAACTTTTTTTACATGTCTTATTACATTATAAGTAGCATACAAATTAATAAAGGTACATAATATGGTTTATTTCTTCAATAATATTGGACCTTAATATCTTAAAAATATAGAGATTTCGCACACTTGTTATCAACGGTTAACAATTCAGTCGAGTTCATAAACATTATGGAGGATCATGCAAGTATGCCTGTTAAGATTCTTTAATAATCGATAATAACCTAATTCATTTTAACAGTTATCAACTCGACTAAACTATGTGAAAACTTCAGTATGGTCTCTATATCTAAGTGACTCCTACCGATACGTATTCTTAAACTTAGTTACTGTTAAAGGCATATAAATATTATAAAAATATTGACTTACACCATATAAAAAGTATGGGCAATAACAAAATACTTACATCTTTAAAAAAATTACCTAGTAAAAAATATTTATAAGTGCTATGCAGTACTAACTATTCTATCTTTTAAAACATGAATTATATCTATATAGATAAATAAAATTGAAGTGTCTGTTTGTAATTTCAAAATAACAACTTTTATTTCTATGTTTCTAATTTCACTAAATGTATATGAAATTATATACGTTACTTATAAGAAAAACACAATTTAAAATTTTTGTCCGTCTGTCTGTCTGTTTGTTCGGGCTAATCTCCAAAACGGCTGGACTGATTTTGACGGGACTTTCACTGGTTGATAGTTGTTATATAATAAGGAATAACTTAGGCTACTTTTATTTTAGAAAAAAATTTAGAATTTCGCTCAGAAATATTAAAACGTACCTAGGGATGCACCCAAGCGAAACGAGGGTAAGTCGCTAATGTTTTACCATTATTTATTTCTTAATAATATACTAAATGGAAAAGTGTGTTTGTTTGTTTTATTTCTCTTTGAATATAAAGTAGCAATGAATCAGCGTGATTTTCTTACATATGTTACATAAATATGTATGTTCTTATTAGCCCTGCGTAGTAGACAGTTCCCCTGAGGTATACTGGATATTAGTGTATAGCAAAAGTTTCTAAAAGATTCTAATTTATATGAAAATTAAAAAACACAGTGAAAAATTATGTCTCAAGCCAACTGTAATTCTTTTGACAACATATTCTTTAGAAAAAATATTTTAATTAAACTTCTAGTCAAACCAATCTGCTGAATAGCTTATGGAACTCAAACAAAGTCAAACGTCTGTGCATATATGGTTAGACTTTAATAGGCTCAAGTTAAAATCTTATACCAAGTAGAGGTCAAATTAGTATACTGAGTGTTCCATACTAATGGAGACTAAATGAAATATAGTATTAAATTGTAGTAGTATTTTCTTTATCTATGAATTTTTTTTGTATACTGATTTTGAGATAATGCACATAATGATAATTGCTCCTGACAGATTTTGGCTGATCTCACTGAATCTACCAAAATGTGCAAGGGATATCGTAGTGTTCAAATCTATAGAGATAAGTAAAATTGAAGTGTCTGTTTGTAATGTCAAATTAATAGCAGCTTTATACTAAATGCATATGGAATTATATACGGTACTTATAAGAAAAACTCAATTTTTAAAATTTTTGTCAGTCTGTCTGTCTGTCTGTCTGTTGGTTCCGGATAATCTACGAACGGCTAGATGAATTTTAACGGAACTTTCACTGACAGATAGCTGATATTATAAGGAGTAACTTAGGCTACTTTTATTTTAGAAAAAGAATTAGGGTTTCGCTCAAAAAAATTAAAACGTACCTAAGGAAGAAACCAAGCGAAGCGAGGGGGAATCGCTAGTATATTATAAAACTGCTCTCTCTATCATTTTCACTTTTGATGTTCGGTGAGACGATAATTCAACACACGATCATTAAGCTTAAGCAGTCGTCAGGCATACACTGACTGCTCGAGCTGTCGACTGTTGTCGCGCAGTTACTTCTCCCAACGTTCTTTATTCCACGTAGTTGTCGTCTGAACAAAAGTAGCAGTAGTAGTACTTCTTCCTCAAAATCCATGTTGCTACTGATTTGAATGAAATTGAAATTGTGACTTGTTGAGCAGTTAAAACCAACTGCTGCCTTTTGTATCAAACGCTCCAGCAGTTATCAATGGCAGCTTCAAGCTGTTGACTATGACTGCAAGAGCGGTCCGCTTATAATGATCACTGGCTAACTGCTCGAGTAGTCCGTGTAAGGCCGGCCTAGAGTTCGCTGCAAGAACGATGACTAAACGTACGACTGGCAATTTTAACAGGAAAATAATGATTATTACATTATATATATATATATAAGACGTCCAGATCTGCAACCGTATAATATGCTACTCTGTACCCACTGCCAATGAGGCAGCTAAACATATATTTATGGCGTAATACGATAAAAACAGACCGATTATACTCGTAATATACACAATAAATATAACTGAAATATTAATAACAAAAACAAAAAAAACGTCAATCACCTTTTGCATTCAGAACTGGAAAATAGCAAAACAAAGAACTCGTTACAGTGACCCTAAAACCTAGTATTTCAGATAGTTTTCCCCTTAGCGTACATTTTTGGCTCTGCCCTATTCATTCTTTTTCAGATCTAATTTTTCTGCTACTAATTACATAAATTGGATTTAATAAAAAATATATACTTTTGCATATGTTTAATTAAAGATATTAACATTATATGGTAAGTTGTGGCCAAGTATTCCAATTAGTTTCGACTTCACGGTTTGATGTGACATAGAGACAGAAGCCATGTTATTTAGGAAGCAGGATGATCTATGTACATTAGGGTAACCATGTTTAAAAATATTTCATTATTTTTTATATTTATATAAAATACACTTGATACGTCGATTAAAATAACCTGTATTGCTAAATAAATTTTCTCTTTTGAATTATTTTTTACAATGTGTATAACAGTTCCACAAACATCCATCTATACATATCAACAAGAAAACTTATTTTATATGGATGTAATATATAAGTACAATATAACGAGAATGATTAATCAAAAACACATGAAATAAAACTCTAGAATACTCAAAGTAAAAATGGTTACTACTTGGTAGCTTAAGTAAGCAATGGCGGTTAACTAATAAAATAAAATTGAATTATTAAAATCTATATACAAATGTAAAATATTTAAATGGTTATCCTAGCCAATACTCAGATCGACAATCTGTTCTCAGCTTTATTTCCGTTATGGAAATACCACGGACTTATCGTCTCATGAGTTTCCCCGTTAAAAAAATACTGCATTTTTTTAACTGACTAATCACTAAAGTAACTAAACTTTTACTTCTTTAAAATAGTAACTCCGTATTGAAATAATCAGATTACTTTTATGAATACGACACTTTGCATGTGAGCGTGTATGTGTGTCTGTGTCTGTGCGTGCGTGCATACGTGTGCGTGCGCGTGCGAGTGCGTGTGAGTGCGTGTGTGCATATGTTACATCTTTCTTCTCATTGAAACAGCCGCCCAGATTTGAATAAAAGTACACAGATAGTGCAATACAAGCTGGAGTAACACATAGTAGGCATAGTAGTGCGAAACGAAAGATATTCGCTAGTTTAAAGTTTAAATACCAAATTTGTGCAATAATAAGTTACAATATCTTTCATTATTGTAAACCGTACGCTAAAAACAATTTTAATTATATTTAAAAAAAAACACGTTTAAAAAAATAATATAAAAAAATATAAATGTGACACAGATAAAATAAGAAATATTTCAAACAATTAAAACCTATTCACATGAAGAAAATAGCTGTTCTTATTTGTCATAAGCGCCATACTCACATTTCAAAAGTGATATGGATATATGAGTGTACACTTTTGTATTATAAGCTTTATTTAGAGGGTAATAAGGAATTGCACGGTATCTTCAAAAGTCCTAAATTATTTCTGGTCTGCTGCGTGACTTCAGCGTGAACTAACGATATAGTTGTGGACAGTCTTTTATACGACGCCAACTAGGAAATGAAACAATAAATATTTATTTCGCAACAATGGGAGAAAAATTGAAAAGTTTACGTAACTCGCTATTTGTAACTGTTTATATAAAGTTATATTTGCTTTATGGTTTAGACAGTGGTTTAGATATAGAAATTTCTAAAAAACGGTTGGTTTTGATTAGATACATATAAAAAAATGGATGGTCAAGTGCGATAGGATTTTAGATGAATTTAGGTATTTTTGCTTTAGTCACATTTTTCTTGTATTTTATGAAAAATTCTAACCTCAGTAATCTATATATACATAAAATGCTTTGTCCTGACTGACTGACCGATCAACGCACAGCCTAAATCGCTGGTCGTAGAAACGTGAAATTTAGAGGACATATTCCTTATACAATGTAGGCATCCGCTAAGAAAGGATTTTTCGAAATTCATCCCCTACGGGGGTAAAATAGGTGATATAAGATTGTATGAAACTCTGTCATTCTTAACGCGAAATCCACAGAAAGTGGCATTTAGCTTTAAGATGAAAAATTAAATGCATGGAAAATGATATTCACCTTTAGAATGACAACTAAAACAATACAAATATCTTTTTTTTTTTTCAAAAAAAAATACAGGTAGTAGAGTTTGCTAAATACTTAAAGTGTTAATTTATTTACAGTATATATGCGTAACATCTTTTAATATACTGCATATTTAGAGTTACGATCGCTAAAATGAAATTTGTTTTCCTTATTTATGCAAGTAATAAAGTTTGATCGCGGGCGAAGCCGCGGGTTCTGCTAGTTATGAATAAAAAAAACAAAAGTAAAGACTTTGTATCCAATGCTTATACCTGAGTGTAAGAATAATGCGAAAGACAACCGCATAGAAACTCGAAAACACGCGTTTTCCCAGACATAAAATAAATCTAGATCGATTTTTCGCCCGCGAAAATCCCCACATACTAAATTTCAGCGAAATCCGAGGTCGCCGGTATAAATAACTAAATAAATATACAAGAATTGCTCGTTTATTAAATATATTAGATTTGACAGTTGTATTTTAGTTTTATTAAGCTCAAAATTAATCTTCAAACTTAATTCAAAGTCACCTGTCATTGGGTAACACAAAAATTTTCGTCAGATAGATAAGTAGACCGGACCACCAAGCGAGTGATTCCATAAGAAAATTGCTTTTTAAAAAAACTCAACCTTACAAAATACGAAAAAGTAATCGAATACTATGATAATTAACATTATTGTTGTACAAATATTCTAACATCATGAATTAACGAATTCCTTTTAAGTCGAAAACGTTTAAGAAAATACAACGTTGTTTTATTTGACAATATTTTACATCTAACCAAAATGTATATTACATAGATCATTTTAACTTGAATTATACGAAATATTGTGGTTCAGTCAATGAACGCTGGAATGCTAACTGTTTCGATGCAGGCATACCTCTTTTGCATTTTCCTTTAAGTGTACAAGTCATTAAGCTCATGGCGTACTTAGTAGTACTCTTAAAGGACTAATGCGACCTATGATTAAAACTGCTAGAGGATCTATGAGAAATTGAACAAAATGGAAACAAGATATTTTTTTCTCAGTATCGCACCATAGTAATTTCAAAATTGCTAGGTATACATAATGTAACCTTAAAAACCCGCTACCCTACTTGCTGTGCTAGCGGTTGCGGGTTCGAGTCCCGCTGGGGACATTCATTTGTATGATGAGCACGAATGTTTGTACTCTAGTCATGGGTGTTTATATTTATAACATATATGTATTTAAAGTTATATATGTGTAGTGTATCAACTATCTGGTATCCATAACACAAGCCTCGTAGCTTACCATGGAACTAGAAGGTGCTGTGTGTTAACAAAGGTATCTTACAATACATGAAATAAAAAATCGACTGTGCATTTAAATTACATAAACAAAATATGGGTTGTGGTAAACAAATATAAGGAGATCGCGCCATCCGGCTACACAATACGCTCAAGAAGCAATAACAGCCCACTGCCTCGTTGCCTCGCCTATTTATCGTATTCCTTTGCATCTCTTTACTCGGTAATGGCGCCTAGATCGCCTATTCTTATTCGAAGAAAAGAATACCTTGATATTTACCTAACAAAATCAGCCGTATATAGAGCGTAATACTGTGAAATCTGCGGCTTCGTATTTTTTGAATAGACAGGATAAAAAATGTTTTAATGTAGGTATACATATAATAAAATTGTGATTGAGCTGAACCTGTTCATTAAATAATTTTTGGAAAATCTTATTGAAATGGACATTATTATTGATACCGAAACCGAATCTATAGTTTTTAGAATTTTTGTCTGTCTGTCTGTCTGTTACCGCATCACAGTAAAACCACTGGAGGGATTTTGATGAAATTTGGTATGGTCATAGCCGGTTATCCGGGTCAACATATAGGATACTTTTTAACGCAGCAAAATATCTCATCTTTGAGAAATCTATACTATATAAACCTGAAAATGTAAGTAGGGACGAACCCGAGCGGAGCGAGGGTGAGTCGCCAGTGTATACATATAATACAATTGTAACTGAGCTGAATGTGTCCATAAAAAACTTTTTAGAAAATCTTATTATAATAGCCATTATTAGCATACAGAGGCCAAATAAACAATTTTTGAAATATCAGTCTGTCTTTTTTATAATTATCTTTGAATGCTGCGGAAACTACCACTAGAGTCACCATACCTTCTCAGTAGTCGAAATACCTTTCATTCATTATCTAGAAAACTATTTCTTCGATAAAGCTGAAATTTGACAGATAGGTGGTTTTAGGTAAAATATGTTAGCTAAGAAGGAATTTTGAGAGAGGGCAGAATTAAAGGGGGTATAAATGCTCTCTTAAGTTTATGTGAAAATCCAATTTTTTTGTAGACATGAGAAACTTAATTTCACATAAATTAAATAGCAGATTAATGACTATACTTTAGATCCAATCTCTCTGTAAGTACAGAAATTTATTTTAAAAAATGTTCAATATTCTTTGTTCCGTGGCTTATAGGCGTGCAATTTGGGCTACTTAAAAAAAATTAACGATTTTTTCTTGACGTAACTAACAAACAGATACAACACTAGCAATTTCACATTGTCTCTGCACTAAATATGGCACACTAAGTCTAGTAGAGTCTATTTCCTACACATTGGTATTGCTTCATTAGCTGCATAACAGCGACAGCACTAAGCCTGCTATCGAGAAAGCAAAAATGTATGAAATTGTAAAAATATATGTCTCATTTCTTCATTGACCTACAGCTTTCATACTATTTTTTCCCCGTCATTTTGTTTTTATCTTCATAAGTATACTAGCAAAACCCGCGGCTTCGTCCGCGTTCAAATTTTCGATCGCTACCAATCTTCACAGGATCATCTACTGGGCTAATTTGAAGATTGCTTAAAATTCATCAAAATCACTCCAGCTTTTTTGGAGTCCATAGGGAACATACATACATACATACATATCGATTTTTATATATACATATATAGATTTATGCATGATTTTTTATTCTAATATATTATTATCATATGTATATAAGCTACCACATTCTATATACAGTAATGGATATTATCACACCGCAAAATTAGAAGCACATTGCTTTATAGTTTAAAGTGGTGACTTTTATGTTTCAATTTCAAAAAATACTTAAAAATTTATACATATAGATAAATAAAAATATTTCTTTATATAATATAAATAAATCATAAGAATAAAAATTGAAAAACTCACAATATTTGTATAAATTCGCGTACATTTATAACGCTAATAAAAACAGCCGAAAGGAAAGCCGAATCAAAATTGCATTTAATAATGCCAATAACGTCCGCGGATTCCAATTGTACTCTATTCGTTAGTAGCGTTTTATTCATAACTAGCATTTCCCGCGGCTCCGCCCGCGTTCAGACGATCAAAAACCAAATTCTTAGGTTTTACACTTTAGTATACTCTTACATTATACATTACTTTCATTGCGCACCGCATGATTGGTAAACAATAGCAGTGATTGTCAATGCCACAAAGGTTCCTCCGTTAAATTGAATCTTTTGTTTTAGCAATAACATTTATGTATGTCTATACTTCTGTTTTGTTTGTTTTTTTAGTTTTGGGCGATAAACTCTCAAACTACGGAATTAATTTAATCACTTTTTACTAATAGACAGCTATAGATTAACTTAATATATAGCTGATTATTTAAATTACATAATGATAACTTTTCTTAATTAGCGCTAGTTAGTAATATTTTCCAAAACGATTTTCAAAAGAAAGTGTAATAAGTAAATAATTCTAAGCGAATATATTTCTTTATTTCATATGGCTCGGCTAATATGATTAAAGTCGTAAGCATTTTATTGTGTCCTTTAAGCCTTTACCTTCCAAGAAAAGGTGTCAAGAAAAAGTGAAAAAGTTGAGGTATAACAGTACCTAAAATACTTTTTCATAGTTTTTGAGATATGAAATATTTTTAGTTACCCGCTTTGGCAGTTTAACAGCCATAAACTTGTTTTCCATAAAATGTTATAAAATAATATAATTTGAACTTATTTTTACGGTGCAAAAAATGAGTAGGTATTGTGGAAACGTAAATATTATTCGTATTTATTTTAGTGTTAACCATACAAAACACGTAAGTAAGAAAAACAACATAGCATTTTGCTATACGAAACCTAAAATGCGCGAGTTGGATTTACATTTGCCCAATTTTTACATTAAAAGATTAAAAAACATTAACATTATTTACTAAACAATAAAAATTTACAAATATTCTCATTTGAAAATTGTTTCGGCCAACAAAATATTACTAATATGTTACTAATTTATAAAGCCAAAAAGTTTGTTTTATTAAAAATTTAAGCACGGGCAGGGCCGCGGGTAATTTAGTAGTAATTATAGTAAAGTCATAGAAAGGTTATATCTGTACTTTTTTTTTTTGATAAATCTACGTATTTTAAAAACACATGGCGACATCTATTGTCAAATAGTTAAATAACACATAAATAAATTTTCATTAAAATAACTATTTTAATGAATAAAATAGCGCTGTTAATATTTCTTTTAAGATAAGTTTTTTTTAATAGTTTTAACATAATATATAAGTAAGTTACCTTGCTAAAATATTAATAGCATCATCGTGCTTTTACTTTAACCAGTTTTTGTATTTTTTCTCAGAAATGAGATATTTTCCTGCGGTAAAAAGAATCCTATGTGTTGACCCGGATAACCTGCTATTACCATACCAAATTTCATAAAAATCCCTCTAGTGGTTTTTCTGTGATGCGGTCACATTCAAACAGACAGAAAAAATTCTAAAAACTATAGATTTGGGCTCTATATCGCTAATAATGAATATTTCAATAAGATTTTCTGAAAAAATATTAAATTTAGGGGTTCGGCTCAGTTACAATTTTATTGTATGTATAGTTACTAATTTATGAAGCGAAAAAGTTTGCTTTACTGATAATTTAAACACGGGCGGAGCCGCGGGTGATTTAGTAATAATTCTAATAAAATCGAAAAAAGGTCATATCTGTACATTAATTTTTTTGGGATTAAAACTATGTATTTTAAAAACACATGGCGACATCTATTGTCGAATATCTAAATAACACATAAATAAATATTAATTAAAATAACTATTTTAATGGATAAAATAGCACTTTTGATAATTTGATTTCCAAGATAAGCTATTTTTATAGTTTTAACCATATTTTGTAAGTTACCTTGCTAAACTGTTTACAAATAGTATCGTCGTGGTGTTGTTCCTACGAGTTTTTTTATTTTTTTCAGAAATGAGATATTTCTCGCGGTAAAAAGTATCCTATATGTTGACCCGGATAACCAGCTATCATCATACCAAATTTCATCAAAATCCCTCCAGTGGTTTTTCTGTGATGCGGTAACAGACAGACAGACAGACAGACAGACAGACAGACAGACAGACAGACAGACAAAAATTGTAAAAACTATAGATTCGGCCTCTGCATCGATAATAATGTCTATTTCAATAAGATTTTCCAAAAAATATTTAATGTACAGATTCGGCTTAGTTAGAATTTTATAATATGTATAGACAATTGTCAAATGCTCCGGAAAATAACTCCTTAAATATTTAGTTTAATAATACCCAATTTTCGTCTCATTCATAAAACTATTTTATATATTTTACCTAAAATTTTTTTCTAAACATTTTGTTTGTAGAAAGAAGACTTACATAATATATTAACGTTAGAAATTTTTTAGTAACGAAAAGTGTAGAATGTATTTATGCCTATAGTTGCGTATGGTATGGTAACTCCCTAATATAAGTTTTTTTTTACGAATAAAACGTTGAGTGTAAGCCTTTAAAATGCCAATTGCTTCATTGCTATTTATTTCCCACTAGCGGCTCACCCTTCCTTCGCTCGGGTTCGCCTCTAGAAAAACAAAAACAAATCTATCCCACGGGAACAGTACATTTTTTCCGGGATAGAAAGTAGCCTAAGTGTTGTTCTGATATATGAGCTACATTATTGTAAAGTTTCATTAAAATTCATTTAGTAGCTTTTGTGTGAAAGAGTAACAAACATCCATACATCTATACATCCAGATATCCATACATCCATACATCCTCACAAACTTTCGCATTTATAATATTAGTAAGACGATAATTTAATCCGATTAGTTATCGATCGCTATTTTAAATTTTCAACTCCTTCTTAAGTTAGTTTTCTGGGCTATTTCGGACTATTTCTATAATAATTGGTAAAGTTTTTGCCAAGAACAAAAGCTTTTTACCAAGGAAGCATACAGTTTGCCTGACAAAAAGCAATAGGCCTATGTACGTTAACTTCAGATGTAGGACGAGAAGAGGGTTGCTACCCTCTAGATATAGAGAATAAAAATCGGGTGGTTGATCCCAATCTAATGTAACGAAAAAATCATTATAAATATCGTTGAAATAAAGTAGGTACGTTAAAGTCGTGATTGAATTATCATCAATGAACTGGAACCGCCGAAACTATATATATGAATGGTTGAAAATTTCATTTTGTCAATTTAAAACTCATTAAGGAGTAAATTACAGTGATGCTTGGTGAAACACTTTAACATCAACATTATAAATAATATAATTGTTATATTTAAAAAGAAAATTAAATATTTAAAATGAATAAAGCCTTGGCATTGTATTTCGTGAGATGAAACTTTATTGGGGATCTATTACATAATAACTTTCACGTGTTAGTTGGTAAACCCCCTTGCAAATATTCCCCTTAGAGGTTTTAGTTAATTATGAGACCCTATTATCACTCATGACAATATTAAAATAGATGACTTTATGATTTCAATTTATAATATATAGGTTCTACTAGCGACGTACCCTCGCTCCGCTCGGGTTCGTCCCTAGATACGTTTTAACGGTTAGTATAGATTTCTCAGAGATGAAATATTTTCCCGCAGTAAAAAGTATCCTATAAGTCGACCCGGATAACCAGCTATCATCAAACCAAGTTTCATTAAAATCTGTCCAGTAGTTTTCTCGTGATGCCTTCCTAGACTGACAGACAAAAAATCTAAAAACTATAGATTCGGGCTTTTAATCGTTAATAATGAGTATTTCAATTAAATTTTTCAAAAAAATATTTAATGCACAAATTCGACTCAGAATTTTATTATGTATAGATAATATACTGTACTTGGTTTGTAAATGCAATAAGTGATGTCTATACTAAAGAAAAATAGCGGATAGAGAAAAAATCAATAATGTATACTAAAATGAAGCTTGAATACTAACAGAAAAATTAAGTTTTACAAAAACCATTCATACTTTAACAGAATCCATATCAAAAATACATAATATCAAGCTTAATAATAAAAATATGATAATGAAACAACCTAAAACAGTCTGAAAACCTCAACTGGTATGTGAACAAAATGATGATTATGCTAGAAGCGAAAGAGGTATGCTAGGATCGCGGTACTTGGCTTCCATCCACGCAGTTACCGTGACAACGTAACTCAGTGTAAACTTATTTCACGAGAATCCAGAACAGTATGCAGCACGTCTCAAAAAGAGGTAAAAGACAAAATAAAAATAAACACCTATACATATAATAAAATTCTGAGTCGAATCTGTAAATTAAATATTTTTTGGAAAATCTTAATGAAATAGTCATTATTATCGGTACAGAGGCCGAATCCACAGTTTTTAGAATTTTCCTCATCACTCAAATTTGGTATGATATTAGCTGGTTATCCGAGTCAACATATAGGATACTTTTTACTGCGGGAATTATCTTATCTCTGAGAAATCTATACTAAACTTTAAAACGTAACTAGGGATAAAACCGAACGGAGCTAGTTTACTGTAATAGTTTAACGAAACAAAGTTTAAAATATTCGACAAAATCCAAGATAAGCTATTTTTATAAGCAAGTCCTTGCTTGATATATTATTCTAGATATTAGTCACAAATACTTATTTGTACTAAGCAAAATGTCTTGAGAACATGGTTACATCGCATTTCATCCCCTCAGGGAGAAATATTTGAAATATCTCATCTTAGTGCATCTGCTGTGTAAGGAACATATTATCTTCCTTTTACATTTCGATTTTGAGACATTTATGCTATGCGTTGTCTGTTAAATAGTCTACGAATTTTATTTAAAGTAGATGAAAATAATATTGCTGTAATAATATAAATAATAAATATATATTTTGTGAATTTAATAAAGAAAAGGACTCGCAGTACAAGGTACTTTACGGAACTTTAAAACTATTTAACTTCAAAAAATCAGTGCTGTACAAAATTTTATATGTTTCGACCTCATATATGAGTATTATTTATATAATATTAACAAAAATCATCCTCCATATTAAATAAAAAGCTGTTTGTCATAAAATAACTGCGTATTCACGTCATAATACGTCTTATTGAAACACCTAATCATCCAACTCGATATACTCAACAATGGAGTTGATCCCGCGCATTGTCGCTACAGAATGGCTGGGATTTGCGAAGACTCTGAATAAAACAAGCTACCGTCTCGTCTGAACCGAGTAAATGCCTTTGTAATCGCTGCAGAAGCTCGCCCAAACGAAAGAAACTTTAGATTTCAGTTTGTAATTTGCAATTCATTTGTTTTCTGTTTATTCGTCATTATTTAGCACAAATATTTTCATGGTTTATATTTTTTATTGACTGGGATACTTTTATTTATTTTACGTTCAGAACTTAGAGGTTAAGGATGATATTCTTTGAATAAAAATACACTTGATTCTATTCATGTAATATGCTTTATGAAATTTTCTACGTTATTGTTTTCAATATTGCTCACACGGTGAATGGAAATAGGAGTTTATAAATTTTATTATTAAAAATCAAATTAATAGAGGTTTTATTTAAGAAACAGTAAATGTACGAGTATACTTTTAGAATATAAATGTGTCATAAATTTTAGTGATTCTAAAATATTCTTTTAAAATGATATTCAAATATTCTATAACAAATATATTCGAAGAGCGAGAGAGATAAGTGATAAATGTCACATCACATTGCCTTTCAAAGACCGCCAATAGCACCTAAGCGACTTATTCACTCGGAATTTGTAACATGATTTTATAACTACGTTTCCTGTCTTTTAACAAACTATTGAAGTTTCAGTTTTTATTGATTTTATCTCTTGTCGAAAAATTTTTAAAGGCTAGTTGATTTCTACTTTCGATATATCTAATAGAAAACTAAAAAAATATAATAAAATAACATATTTTAAGCACAAAACATAGCGATAAGTAGTTTATCATTCACATACATTTTGTACTTTTCTATCTATCTTCTCTAAGCCCTTGAATGGAAATCTATCTGTTTAGAACTTCGACAATATGCATTTTACATACAATTGAATATTTCAAGACTTTTTGAAGTTATACTTCTTTTTGCGCGTTATGTAAAAAATAATGAGATTGAATTTTTACGATGCGACAGATTTACTATAGTACGAAGTTAGTCGTTTTTGGCTACAGTGTGAAGTTGTCGTTAAATCTCTCCTTAGTATAGTGTAAAGTAATGTCTATATTCAAGATATTTATTCCAGTATTTCTATATACATAACACATGTTTTATATCGATAAAAATAATAAATATTACAAGCTTTTATTTAGTTTCACCCGTCCCGGTGCCTGTCTGTAATCAAATCTTGCAAGTTGAATTTGACCCATTTCCCAGTGTCCGATTGAGCTGAAATTTGATATACACATTTGATTATCGTGACTGCACGAATACCTAAATGCCGCCATTTTAATCCAATATGGCAGATGTTAAAAAATGGGGACTTATCATTTCTATAGTGACCTTAATAATATGGGCATCAAATGAAATGGCTTGATGAGGTAATCAAAGTGACGTCAGTGTAACTTCAATTTGGCGGACTCCCAAAGATGGCGGACTATATTTTACGTACTCCCATCATATGGATATCAAATAAAAGGATTTGCTAAGAAAAATAAAATTAAATAAAATCTAAAGAAAAAAAGAGCAAAAGAATTAATAAATAAAAAAAAAAAACAAAAATTATAACTTCTTACGTGCGTATTTAAGTACATACACAGTTTTTTGTTATAATTATAGACAAACATACATTAGACAAACTTTGTATATAAATATCGTGTTATTATTAATATCGTGAAAATATGCTTAATTATTTTTTAAACAATTGCATTCTGCGTAAATTTTGTAAATGCTCTTAGTGATAAACTGGCCTTTGCATATCTGTTTTATTGTTTACTTGCGGCTCGATTTCTCTTTATTTAAGCTCTAACTAAACCCGCGCGTCTTTTTGAACTATGCTAATACCAAAAAGAAAACATCGGCACAAGAGCGCCGACCCCAAGTAATCAGGAAATGGACAGGGAGGTGATAATGATCAATAACGATATAGAAGGTAATTTTTTTCTTTCCCGTCTATCTTTATAGAACATATCTATACATATAATATAAAAACTTTAAAAAAATATAAAAACTGACTTCCAGGCACTGAAAACTAAAAAATAATTAAAATGGGGTTTTCATTTAGAATAGATACCTATTCAGATATTTTCGAAGTTGGTGTGCTTTGATTTGTATTGGCTGACGCCGACTTGTTGGATCGATTTAAATGAAATTTTGCATGGTGATACTTTATATCTTCGCTCAACATTTTGAATACCTTTCATCCCGGAAAATTAAAGAGTTCCCGTCCGATAGTTAAAAAACTATACGAGTAGTAACTTATATAGATTAGTACACAAAAAGTACAGATTGGATTTTAATGAAACTTTACAATAATATACTTCATACATCAGAATAATAAATAGACTACTATTTATCTCTGAAAAATGTACGGTTCCCGTGGGATAGATGGGATCTTTAGACAAAAAAAAATAAATCGTTTTTGTTTGTCTAAAGATGAACCCGAGCGAAGCGAGGGCCAGCCGCTACTGTTCTATAAAGATAAAAAAGAAAGAACTGACTAGTTAATTTACTTTATGTAACATAATATAAGTTAATAACCATCGTGTACGCTATGCGAGCTACAAATTTTATTTCCACTCAAGCCAATCCATCATCATGGCAGCCAAGGGACCATGTTACTGCATTGTTGCCGAAGTTACGTATCGTAGTTATATAGCCAGTTAAATCGTGTTTTAAAAGAATATTATAAATGGACAATAACAGGACAGGTGAGGTTAAGTGTAAAAGTTATCGACTGATATTTATTTTGTTTACAAGCTATTATAACAAAACATATACATATACATATTTATTATATAATTTTCTTAATTCCATCTCATAATAAATATCGATATAAAAATATAAATAAATTATGTGGATCAGCCTCGTCCATCACCTTATTTCTTTTTCAAATTCAAATTCAAATTCAAAGCATTAAAGTATTACATTTTTTTACTGAACGTCATGAGTCTACTACCAGTTCGGAAAGAAGAAGCCTCACACCTGAGAAGAACTGGCGAAAGAAACTCAGCGGGACTAATATTTTTTTAATAAATTGTATTACAATATTACTATAAAGTTGAAGTAGCCTGGAGGCGATCACTTCATTCCCAAGGCGTGCTATCTTCTATAAAATCATTTATTGTATAATAGCCTTTAGCACACAAACGTTCTTTAACAATTTTTTTGAATTTAGCGATAGAAGCTTTTTGAACATTTTCTGGGATCCTGTTGTACAAGCGTATACATTGTCCATAAAAAGAATTACTGACTCTCTGTAGACGAGTCACAGGCATTACAAGGTTCTTGTCTACTTTACTCTCTAGATTCACTAACTATCTATGTTCACTAGGTATCTTCCATACATATGCATATTCCTATATATATTAGACTTACCCTCACTTCTTTGAGGTGCGTCCCTAGATACGATTTTATTTTTTTTTGAGCGGAACCCTAATTCTTTTTCTAAAATAAAAGTAGCCTAAGTTACTCCTTATAATATCAGCTATCTGTCAGTGAAAGTTCTGTCAAAATGAGTCTAGCCATTTCGAAGATTAGGCGGAATAAATAGACAGACGGAGAGACAATTTAAAAAAAAACCGTTTTTCTGATAAGTGCTACATATAAATTTACATGCATCTAAATGCATTTGAAATTATATAGCTATAGCATATCTTTTTACTAATAAAAAGCTGTTATTTTGACATTACAAACAGATACTTCAATTTAGTATTAAATAGCGGAACAATAAGAAATATAGTTATACAGCTACTTCTTATTGATAAATAATATTACTTTATACTTACCAGCTTTTATTCTTTAAAACTCATAATGAGTAAAAATAAACTTTTATTAAAAACTATTAATTCCCAATCAACAATAACTATTGATAATTTTCGGTAAATAAAATTTTAAGCGGTCTCATTTGAATACAGGCGTCAGATTTGGATTCTATACAGGAATGGTTTTATCGACTTTCAATTTATTCAGCGAGTTTAATGTGTAACGCGCCGCTTCTCCCTAAGCGTTCAGGGCTCCACTGCTCAAACCATAATGAATTTTATTGCTTTCACATTATACCGGTCGAAGAAGGTTATGCTCATACGATTTAGCCCGGTGCGGATTCGTGAAAACTGTTTCCGACGTCCAAATATATTAGACCACTCCGTTATTAAATTTTGAATCTTCATTTCATAATATATTACTACAACGTCACTGTTTTATCACCACACTCTTTCAGAGATATTAGGTTTTTGAACATTCCAAAGTTAACGTCTTCGAAAATTTAAATCTTTTTAGGATCATAAAAATTCTCATAAAAATACCGACGCTTGTGGACTTCTACTATTGAACTTTTGCAATGTGTCTGCAACAAAAGGTTCATCCATCTGTTCTACCCATAATGTTAAAGATATGAACATCTGACGAGATTCTAGGTACATAGCTTATTCTAAAAGTTTACTTTGAAGTTATTAAGTTATAATTTTACCTTTACAAGATTAGTGTTGTTGCAAATATTATTAGAAGTCCCATAAAGTTTTAGAGCACTTTTATTTAATATCACTTCTGACTTATAATTTAGTAAACTTTCGTTGTTATCTACTTTGAAACTTTAAGTCTTAAAAGTATTTAATAAATACCTATTTAATTGTATAAAGACGTAAAAAAAGAAATTATTACTTTGTTTTTTCACACCATTTACATAATGGCGCTAAGTTGAACGAAGAATTCGTTACGTGATGAGATTAAAAGATCACAAGAAGTGCTCTTGAATTGTCATCGAGCTCTTTAGAGTTAGCTCACATATTGGCCCTTTTGTATATTTGTTAAGCCTCTACAATGTACGTGTATCGTAAAAATAAATGATAAATTTTCATAAAAAATCAGAAGTTGTCTATGATTTTTAGTTAATCATAATTCTGTTATAGCAACGCTCAAAAATAATAAGGCAATGGTAGCCCAGTGGTAACGCGCTCGCTTGGGAAACCGAGTAAAGTGGGTTCAAATCCCGGGTTTCGCACCTCTGATATTTTCATGTGCGAATCATTTCCAACTTGATTACCACTTGTCTTAACGGTGAAGGAAAACATCGTGAGAAAACCAGCATGTTTGAGATAATCTAGAAGTTTTTAAAAAGACATGTGAAGTCCGCCAACCCGCACTTGGCCAGTATGGTGGATTATGGCCTGATCCCCCTCGTATCTATTGAAGGGAGGCCCGTGCCCAGCAGTGGCACATTAAAAAGGACTGAATACATTACATACAAAAAAATAATCGCAGGCAACGCTGTAAGCCAACCTGAGGTCAAGACAATTACAAAGCCAAACATGCCAGCTAGAGAGGACACTAAGAAAATATTTGCGACGCTTAACCACTTGAGCGACTTTGGTGGCTGCGCTGTACACTCGTAAGCCAAGTTCATGAAGCAATTTAATATAACCTCTCGTATATTTAATCGTATTTTAACTACTAAGTGTATATTTTTCGTGGCTCTGGTCCAAACTTACCTGTACGGTGTACAGTTATTAAGAGCTTAGTATGAATTAATACTTTAGTACACTCTAGCGACTTATTCTTGCTTTGCACTATTGCATCCATATGTGTCTTTTGTATTTGTAATATTAAACTTATGCAGCGCCATCTTTTGGCAAGTTTTAAAACTAACAGTAGCCTATGTGTTACTCAAGCTCATAAGTTTATCTTGTATACTAAGTTTCATGTAAATATTCATCTAGCTGTTACAGCGTGAATGAGTTTAAGTACAAATTGAAATTTTCACATTTACATAATATATTAGTAATGTAAATTTGATACATTTCATTTCAAAGTGATATCATGAAGTCCAGTAACGAATATTCTATATTTTTCCTCGAAGAGATCCGACTTTAAAGAAAGTTGTACTAAAAAATGCTTAAATCGCCCCTAAAAAATGACAACTAACCAATCTATATCAACTAGAAAGAGAAAGTACCGATGGCTCAAATTGCAAGATAAACGTAGCTAAAATCTATTTCTTTGTAAGGAAAATTATCCAAGACTGTGGACGGTCCGACGGAATTCCGGCGTTGTCGCTCGTTGGACGTGATTCCTCTCAGTCATGATTGCGTCTTTTCTTATAAGATGAATAGACCTGGCCAAGAAGTCAATCGGTAAGATCGTGACTTTGGTTACGATGCCTTCAAACTTTCCGAACTCGTCTCGCACTTGCTTCCTTTAAAAACATATAGCCTTTATTTAATTTTAAGTATTTTATTTCAAGTAGAAAACTTTTAAGAAGCTTTTAATTAGTTTTTAAACTATTGAACTAAAAATAACTAAACTGAACTAAAAAAATTTAAATACTATTGTATATATACATCTATACTTACTAATATTATAAATAAGAAAGATCTTTTTGTTTGTTTGTTTGTACCGAATAAGCTCCGAAACTACTAGACCGATTTAAATGAAACTTGATAAGAAGATAGTTTGAGACCCTGGGAAGGACATAGGATAGTTTTTGTCCCGGAAATCATCCCTTAAAGGGATGAAAATGAGAATGAAAGTTTGTATGGAGACTAACCCGAGCGAAGCGAGGGTAAGCTGTTAGTAGGGTATACAAAGTATTGCGAGTTTGATTTTCCTTCTATCGAATCGTTGAGTGGTCGAAATTCGACCTAAATCGTTGTTGAAATTTTAAGTAAAACATATATTATGAATTGATTTTACTTATCTATATTAAAAAAACTGCCTCCAAAAGTTTAATATTTATATATAAATTTACCACATGATATTATAGTATTTGGGTAATATAGAAAATAGCGCCTGTCACTTTTATTTCGAAGATGAAGCGATACAAGCGAACACACACACATACTATTTACAATAGTAGTCCAATGTAGGCCTTTGTAATTTGAGTAGAATGTTAACATCATAATTTTAAAGAAAACCTTATTCAACACTAAATTATGTCGTATTATAAGAAGGTGTAACACTACACAAATTATAACAATAAAAAATAATAAATATTATTTCAGCATTCTTGTACGCTACTGCAGATTTCAACAAAAGACCAAGTGGTCAGCAGAAAATTGAAAGTTAGCGGCTTTCCCGAGTCGAACTACTGAGGCTTCAAATAAAAACTACGCTTGCTTTTAATTGAGAAATTATTAAGTGGAGCGGAGTAGATCATTTTCTTTTTATTGTTTTTGCACTTGCTTCAAATAGTTTTTGATATATTAAAATTAAATTATTATACAATTAACAATATTACAATATATGTGAATGTATGTTTGTATGGATGTGTATATGTTTCTGATACAGATGACGGATTTGGATAAAATTTAGTACTGTTAGTATTAAAAACCAAAAGTTGGCGCTGATATCCAAAAGTTTTTTTTTTTTGTGTAAAGTCTAAAGTTAAGGCAAGTCACTAGTAAAGACAAAGTTTAAAAAATATTTTACGTCCCTTTATACAAAACAAGCTAGGTTACTTCCCCATACAAACTTTCATCCCCATTTTCACCCCCGTAAGGAATGATTTCCGGAATAAAAATATCCTTTTTCCTTCCCAGGGTCTCATACTATCTTCTTACCAAATTTCATCTAAATCGGTTCAGTGGTTTCAGAGCTTATGCGGTACAACCAAACGAACAAACAAACAAAACAATCTTTCCTCTTTATAATATTAAGTATAGATAATTTTATTTTATTTCATTATACAATAAAGCGATACTTGAGCATTTCAAGTAATCGCATTTTCCAATCAAACCTTATAGCGAATACCTTAAAAACATTCCTTAAATAAAACAAAAGCACAATGAAACAATTACACCGCAAAATCGTTTTTGTTAAAATACGAGGAAGTAACTTTCGCACGAAATTTATTGCGACGAAATAAGCGAGTTTGGATATTTTATGCATCCTATTAAGAATGTCTTCATGCGTGTTCAATGTAACTGCATGATATTAATATTTTATTGGAAATTTTTCAATCATTTTTAATCTACAATTGTTAAATGTTTCTTTATATTTTTATAATTAATGTTATTAAAAACTTGTGATTTATGTTCTTGCACAAGCCTAACTGAAATCACTTAAATTTTTCTCACTTATAATATGAACACGTTTTTTTTTGTTGGGACATTAACACACAGTACGATTTAGTTCCATGGTATGCTACGAGGCTTGTGTTATGATTACCAGATAATTGATACACTACACATATATAACTTTAAATACTTACATATTATAAATATACCAATAACTCGAGTACAAACATTCGTGCTCAACACACAAACGGATGCCTTCAGCGGGACTCGAACCCGCGACCGGTGGCACAGCAAGTTCACTACAAACTGAACCAAACGTGTCGTCAATTCATCGTTTCTTTTTTCACTTATAATAAGTAAGAATCTGGATTAAAGGAATTATTATTATGATGAGACATTTCTCGTCTAATTCATCAATTAGATGATCCATTTAGAAAAAAATGTACCTTTATATAGAAATATTATCTTTCTTTACAATAATAATACTTCTGCTAGAATTATTCGTGAAAATGTTTATCTGATAATAATAAAAGTGCTAAAAAAATTTACATACAGTGATTTTAGACAATATTCATAGCCTACTGATAGCATGCTGGTTTAAAATTCCAATGGGTTCAAACCAGGGTTCGCACCACTTATTGTCATGTACGATTTTTTGCCGTTACAATTTTCTATAATTCAATGAAGAAAAATAACTGAAGTGAGGACTGCATGTCTGATGTCCGGTTCCTATAATCAACAATTAGCATTGAGCAAAAAGTGCCATCCGTTTTTGAATTACAAGTAACGGATGATAAAAGGAGTCCTAAAAGTTTTTGCGTCATATACCTGCAACGAACGGGTTTTGGTTACCCCTTTACCGAAGCCCTTCATCGCCACATGTTCGACTATCCTTGCGTTTCGTTATTATAATCAAGTATGTTTAGAATTAAACATGACGGACATGAGAGAACTAAACTAATGGAAAGATGCCTAAAGTCCAGCACCTAGAATTTAACCAGCATGGTGGGCTATGCTCTGATTCCTCTTGAAGGGACGATAGCGGGAAGTTAAAAAGGGCAAATTTAGACAAACGTACTACAGACATCTATATGCATTAAACAAAGTCGTGTTAGTTACATCATTTATAACTCAATAACGGCTGGACTAATTCTTATGATATTAAATTTTTTGATTTTTCTTAGTCCGCAATAGGATAATAAGTATTGAAACTTCAGAAAATTCCAAAAAAAAAATTGTGTGACTAACGCTGGACAAATAACTATTTTAAATATCTATGTAAAACGTACCTAGCGACTAACCCTAAACTATTCAAACTAACTAAAATTATTCAACTTAATACCATTGTAACTCTATTGCTTGCAAGTGCACGCATGAACCCTTACGTTTCCTAGCTTTTCCATGATATCGAAATATTGAAAATTCATTCCGCGAATGGTACTTGTTAAATAAAAGCAAGCGTATATTCTACATTCATACTACGTATTAATGAATAGTACCTGGCGAACGAGGTTCGCTCGGTGTTCTTTTTTGTTATATCGTATTTTTTAGACAAAAAGAACTAAAAACTTGAATAAATACAAAAAAAAGTAAAACTTTGTTTCCGACAGAGAATTGCTCTCAGACACACCTATTGATTTGTTAATCTTGCACCTTGGTTGCTTAACCACGATGCTTATATCTGAGTGTAAGAAATTATCGAGCATATTCTGCGTAGAATAATGCAAAAGAAAACTGCATGAAAACTCGAAAACATGCGTTTTTCCAGACATGAGACTAATCTAGACCAATTTTTCGCCCCCGAATGCCCCCACATACCAAATTTCAGCGAAATCGTTAGAGCCGTTTCCGAGATCGCTGGTATAAATAAATAAAGATATAAATATACAAGAATTGCTCGTTTAAATACGAGTATATTAGATTTGTGAAATGTCTACACTTAACAACTGTTTAAAATCTGTCAGGATTTTTACCACAAAACTGTCACGCATCATTTACTCAATTATTGATATCTATATATTATATCATACGTGAAGAGAAAACTTTGAACCCCTTTTTAAGCATATAGCATATACGGAGGAGGATGAGCTTCGGCATAATTAAAGTTTATATAGAGAAGGACTGCAGAAAGCTAAAATTTATTGACTTTCTTTTACTCGCGGATTCGCTCGCGTATTTTATTTATAATATATAATTACTTCACTGCTAAAAGATATAGTATGATGTTAGATAACCTTCATCAATATTATACGAGTAATAACATAATATATAGATGAAAAGTTTATTTGTCTATACGTGCAAATCTCTGAATCTATGGGCCTGTTTGAAAATGCCTTTGGATTCTATAAATTATCTATATGACTTTGAAAAAAAGGACCTCAATATCGATGAAACTTAATGAATTATGGTTGATTTTCAACCACGCGGCGATCACTAATCTTTTGAAATAGTCATCTAAATACCTTTTTTAGTTTAGCGCTCAATATATTTCATCAACTAGCACTATCCGTGGCTTCACCCGTTAATTACTTTTTGTGTAATCACTAATTATGTTTACATCTCTCATTTCGGCAAAAACATAGTACTTTATTAACGCAACTTTAAACTATAAAAGAAAAAAAAACGTATGTGTGTACTTTTGTACGCACGTAAGAAGTTATAGTTGCGTTTGGCGTGAAAATAGGGATGAAAGTTTGTATGGGGAATCGAGCTTGGGACATACCCGAACAATGCGAGGGTGAGTTGCTAGTTTCATTGATAATTTCGAAACCCATCACTACAGATTTTCATTAAAATATCAAGGTTTCTCCTGAATAATAATTATTAGGACGAACTTTAGGAAACAGGAAATTTCCACATTGATTTTGATATAAATTGGCACGATAATTGCTTAGTTATAAAAGGTAAAATGGAAAGGATTCCACGAAAAGAGAAAACATGAATACCTCTACTTACGAGTATATGTAAATAGTTTCAAAAAATATAGAGAGGTCATGTCTTTACATTAAATATTATTAAATTTGTTACGTGTTTTCTAAACTCGTGGGAATATCTATTGGTGAGACAGTCAGACAGACACAAAATTTTTAGAAAAAAAATATTTATTTGGCTTCTGCATCGATAACAATGTCTATAACAATAAAAAAAAAATAAAAAAAAATCCAATGTACAGATTCCCGTCAGTTACAATTTTAGTATATGTATAGATTATGTAGTCGTGGTTCGATTTCCAGATTGGGTCAGCTATTAGATTTTCCTGTCAAGAAATTCAATGTCCGGAATAGGTAAGTTAGTGGGGATACACACGTGCTTTGGAGAGAACATAGAGCTGTTGGCTCTGTGCCTGATCTCTCTCCGGTGTTACCGGATTATAAGAATAAAATATTTAGAACGCACTTATACATATAATATCTATACATATGGTAAAATTCTGAATGGAATCTGTACATTAAACATGTTTTGGAAAATCTAATTTAAATAATCAGTATTATCGATACAGAAGCTGGATCTATGATTTTTAGAATTTTCGTCTGTCTGTGTCTATCTGGGAACGCATCACGAGAAAACCACTAGACAGATATTGATGACATTTGGTATGATGATAGCTGGTTATACGTACCAAAATATGACCTGTTTACACCTGGCTGCGAAGAGGTTGCGGCCAAGTGCGCATCGGCAGCTATCACTTTTCAAGTTCTCTACGTGTATTTCTGTAAAGTGGAGTATAATTCATTTAAATAACATGTGCATCGATTTTGTTCCAAAAAGTCAATTATTATTTATTTAATTAAACATACTAGCGGGCACATTTTAATAGGCACCCCGGTCAAAACATATTGTCCCTTATATTATTGTATATAAAAAATTGATTTTAATTAAATACGCTATGAACGTAGCAAACTTGCAGCCGGATCTTAGTCCATAATATGTTTATAAAAAAAAATGAAGGGCTAAATATGTTGTTAAGTGCAATACTCGAGAACGGCAAGAGCAATTCTGGTAATGTTTTTTTTTTTATAAATATTTGTTGAAGTCTGAAGAAGGTTCTTATGAAGAGAAAAACTGGAATTCCATGGAAAAAAGTAAAAATCACATTTTTCTTTTTTATTACTACTTTATAATAATTATGAACGAAACCTTAAGGATCTCTGCCCACTACACCGTCTCATACCATGACCGTGCTATGAACGTATCAGGCACGGAAACGAGCACGGCACGGACTACTATGCCCACTAGACCGTATCAACAGCGTATCATGCCCGTACATAACGGTTATAGTGACCGTAGCATCCGCGTATCATCCGCGTATCAACCGCGTATCAACCGCGTATCAACCGCGTATCAACCGCGTATCATCCGCGTATCAACCGCGTATCATCCGCGTGTCATATCCGTATGGTTCCCGTTTTAGTATTACCTGTTGTTTCTAGATAAATATCACTAATATTGAAGTATTAGTTACAATATTATAATATTACCAGACGAATATATTAATATTACCTAATCCTGAGAAATATCGGTACTAACCCATCTTTAACAACGATTATCGCCCATCTATACAAGACAAGCGGCAAGACGTAACGGGCTTAGAACGGTCATCATACGCGGTTATAACGGTCATCATACGCGTTTATAACCCGTATGCTCACCGGTTCAACAACGTCGCGTGTCAGGCACGGAGCGTACCGACACCGGCAAAATATTCTCGCCGACAATTTTTGACGCTCCGTGCACGGCACGCGACGGTGCCGGTCGGTGACGGAACGGTCTAGTGGGCAGAGTCTCATACATTTCAATACAAAGAATATTTTTTTGCCTGACACGCTCCTAGCACGGTCATGGTATGAGACGGGGTAGTGGGCAGACTCCTTAAGATTAGTATAAAGTACTTGAATGCATTTGTAGATTTGACACTTTCTCTTTGTACAATATACAATTTGACTTTGACAGTTTTTTAGTTATTCTTGGTTGTTTTTAAATCTTCGCTTCTCAATCGACAAACTTTCCTTCGATTCTTCAATTGATTTGTTTATTTTGTGTGTGTTTCCATTTATACTCACACCGCCTGTAAGACGCAGGCGGAGTATTTTGGGTTGAAGAACTCGAAATGCTAGAAACCATGAAAGGTATGGTACTAAATAATATGTCTCCTAGTAACCGTTAAAACATACCGTATAAATATAACTAGCGACTCACCCTCGCTTCGCTAGGGTTCGTCCCTGGGTACGTTTTATTTTTTGTCAGCGAAACCCTAATTCTTTTTTAAAATAAAAGTAGCCAGTGAAAGTCCCGTCAAAACTGGTCCAGCCGTTTTGAAGATTAGTGGGAACAAACAGACAGACAAAAATTTTAATATATAATTCCACATGCATTTAGTATAAAGGTGTCATTTTGACATTACAAACAGACACTTCAATTTTATTTATCTGTATAGATAATATAATAAATAAGAAAGTTATGTAAGGATGCACCCGAGCGAAGCGACGTTAAATCCCTAGTATCCTATAACACGTAGATCCGGCACGAATGATTCAAATATTCTATTTTTAGCAAGAGACGGAAAACGCTCGCCACTGCAAACACTTTCAATCGCCTGCATCGCAATGAGTCTAAAGTACATTTACTAGGGGATTAAGCAATATTCATACCAAAAAACTGGAATTTGGAAAAAATCAACATGTTCAACAGTTGAATGAGCTTATTTATATACACTGAGTTAATACTACGAGATAAGAACAGGCGTTATACTACACCCAGAAGATAAAGGAAAACTTTTCCTTCGAATTTGGCAGATGTAAATAGCAACTTGGCAGGATAACAGTACCAAATGCAGTACGAACAAGCTAGAACATCTTAGACTACTACTAGAATGTATAAACAGGATATATTATGTACTATACGTACTATATATTTTTGTTGTGATTAATTTGTTAAGTATAATCTAAGTAAATAAGTGATGGCTTGTGATTTCAAGTCCGTACAGTGCATATATTTGTATTTTATTGTATTCAGCCCTTTTTTAACGTCCCACTGCTGGACACGGGCCTCCCTTCAATACGAGGGGGATCAGGCCATAGTCTACCACGCTGGCCAAGTGCGGGTTAGCGGACGTGCGTATATTATCTATCATGAATTCTAATTAAGAATTTTATTTGGTCCCTCAAAAATGTTTTCATGCAGTCTCTCAAATTCGTTCGCAGCAAAATATAGTGATAAGTAGACACTCTTCTAAACTAATATTATAAAGAGGCAGAGTTTGTTTGTTTGTTTGAACGCGCTAATCTCAGGAAGTACTAATTAATAAAAATAGTTATATCATACCATTATTTACTTTCATATTTTCATTATAATTTCGTTGGGAAAATGAATTGAATTTCATCGTAAGTTTCAAATTAAAATATGTTTATGTATTACTAAATATTTATTATAAACATTTCAATATTACGTTTATTATAGGTTTGCTTTTCGAAATAGTACGCTTGATTCTGGTCAATAATAAGCCTACTTATTAGTGCTGGATCAGCATTTCTCAGTTCAGAATTATTATGTAACATAGTCCCGTCCGTGTAATATAGTCCCGCATGAAGGATCTATATACGATTATAAGCACTTATCGGAATCTATCATTGTATATTATAACTAGTGACTCACCCTTGCTTCGCTCAGGTTCGTTCCTAGGTACGTTTAACGGTTAGCATGAAATAGATAAACTATATATTATATGATATAAGGTCTATCCTTCCTCAATAAACGAACTATCTAATGCAAAAAGATTTTTTCAAATCGGATTAGTAGTTCCTGAGATTAGCGCATTCAAACAAACAAAGTTTGCCTCTTTATAATATTAGTATAGATGAGTGTCTACTTATCACTATATTTTGCTGCGAATGAATTTAAGTGAAACTGCGTTGGAAGTTCCTGAGATTAGCGCATTTAAACAAACAAACAAACAAACAAAGGAATACACATGCGACCGGGGCCTGGTACAATAGCTAGTGCAAACTAAAATGACAGTAGTGAACAACATTAGTTTTAGCAATATCCTAAATCTAGCGATAACGCCTCCATTACACACACGTCAACCCTTTTCTAGCCGACGTCTTCACACCAATCTTTTCGCGGATGTTACTCTGAAATTATAACTACATCTGCCGCATAATAAGTGTATGATGAATGGCATGTCTTATCTATCCTATTCTTATTGACATATCCATCTCCTTAAAGATTGCTCGCTATCAGAAAATAAATCTTAGGCAGTGACGCGAGCTTGCAAAATATATACTGATTCAAACATTATTTTTCATGTCAATAGCTATATTATGAAGGGATTAAATACTTTATTTTGAACGTTTAATAATTGCTTAAAAGAAATAGTAGAAAAATAATTTAGAATTAAATTAAATTTATTTTTTAAAGGTGTTCGTATTTTTTTTTTTTACTGTTATTTTAGAAAAATCGGTTTCGCTACAATCGACTATATTCAAAAGAGGTCTTGAATTCGAGATTCATTCGTAACGCTACGCTTTTTCCCCTTCACATGTCATAACCCAGTACGTGCCTATAAAAATATTTCTACGAATAGGTACATTGTTAAAAAAAGATACATATTTCTACGCGAAATATGTTAAGCAATTCTTTTAACGCAGAAAACGCAGCACAAGTTCTCGTAAACTAGATGCTGCAGAACATCTGTTTTCATCAAACTATTTCTGAGGATATTGAACAAGTTTCAACTCGACACAGTTAATTGCTTCACATGGTACATTTTTGTGCGGCACTGAATAAACCTTTGACTTTTTACATTGGAGTGTAAATTTCAAATCTGCAACATTTATAATGCCGTACCGTCGGCTTAATTGGTGCAGAAGCCTTTCAAATATAAACAGCGATAAACTGGTAAATTAAATTTCTGTGATTTATGTAAAACTTATTTATAAAGTTACATTTTAATAACGTTGAATGAATGAAATTTTAATTGATTAAATATTTACAAGTATGAAGTTTTACTAAATTTAATTGTTTTTTTTTTTTATATATTTTGCAGGTAAAATCCGTTGCACTTTGGTGTGAAATGCGATTTCTTTGTCTATAAATATCTTTTTCGATATTTCCAGGATAAACCGATTAATATCTTTATTAGTTTAACCTATATATATATATATATATATATATATATATATATATATATATATATATATATATACTAAACTTTAAAACGTAACTAGGGATTTACCGGAGCGGAGCGAGAGCGAGTTAATAGCCAAAAATGAAAACCAAATATCTAACTCTAGAAGAATATACGTAGAAAGGTTTTTGGGATCTGTAACAGGTTCCCTTGATAATTAATCATCTACTATACTACAAAATACAAAATGTAAATAGTAATTAAGTACACGCCTATGTTATATCACCAGGTCAAGTTACTATGGTGCTAGGTTATGTATTCAGCCCTTTTTAACGTCCCACTGCTGGGCACGGGCCTCCCTTCAATACGAGGGGGATCAGGCCATAGTCCACCACGCTGGCCAAGTGCGGCTTGGCGAACTTCACATGTCTTTCGAAAACTTCCTAGGTTCTCTCAGATACGCAGGTTTCTTCACGATATTTTCCTTCACCGTAAAGCAAGTGGTAATCATGTTAGAAAGATTCGCACATGAAAATATCAGAGGCGAGACCCGGGATTGGAACCCGCTTCACTCGGTTTCCCAAGGGAGCACGCTATTACTGGGCTACCACTGCTTTACTAATATAATATTAAAAATATAACATACATTATAATATGTATTTCGATTTATTTCAAATATATCCTAATATAAATTTCTTTATGGACTAAATAGAGCGTTAACGTCGGTTATGCGAGAGTTTATTTGACAATAAATCGGCACTGACTGAAAAATTACGAACTCTATATAAAGTACTAGCATTGCCCGCGGCTCCGCCCGCGTTTAGATGATCAAAAATTAAATTCTAGGTTTTACACATTAGTATACTTTTACATACACCACTTTCATTGCGCACTGTATGATTGGTAAATAATGGCAGTGATTGACAATGCCACAAAGATTCCTCCGTTAATCTCATAGTTGATTTAGTAATATTGCACTTTTTGTTTTAGCAATAACATTTATGTACGTCTATACCTACTTCTGTTTTGTTTGTTTGTTTGTTTAGTTTTGGGCGATAAGCTCTCAAACTACGGAACTAATTTTAATATTTTTTCTAATAGACGGCTATTGATTAATTTAATATTTAGCTGATTATATAAATTACTTAATGGTAACTTTTCTTAATGTTAATTTGTCGCGAAACAGGGATTGGTTAGCGCTGGTTAGTAATATTATCCAAAACGATTTTAAAAGAAAGTGTAATAAGTAAATAATTCTAAGCAAATACTTTTTATTATTTTATATGGCTCGGCTAATATGATTAAAGCCATAAGCATTTTATTGTGTCCTTTAAGCCTTTATCTTCCAAGAAATGATGTCCAAAAAAAAACAAAAAAAGTTGAGATATAACAGTTCCTAAAATACTTTTTCACAGTTTTTGAGATATGGAATATTTTTAGTTACCCGCTTTGTCAGTTTAACAGCCATAACCTTGTTTTCCAT
Organism: Fabriciana adippe; assembly: GCA_905404265.1. Lineage (NCBI taxonomy): Eukaryota > Metazoa > Arthropoda > Insecta > Lepidoptera > Nymphalidae > Fabriciana > Fabriciana adippe. The sequence continues at coordinate 25,792,066 of FR989982.1, read as the reverse complement.
AAAATGTTATAATATAAAAAATTATGAATCGAACTTATTTTTACAGTTGATAAAAAGTGTCGATATTGAGGAAACGTAAATGTTATTTGTATTTATTTTAGTGTTAAACTAACAAAACACGTAAGTAAGAAGAACAACACAGTATTATGCTATACGAAACCTATAATGAGCGAGTTGGAGTTGCCCAATTTTTAGATTAAAAGATTAAAAAATATTAACATTATTTACTAAAAAAATAAAAACTTACAAATATTTTCATTTGAAAATTGTTTCGACCAACAAAATATTACTAATATGTTACTAATTTATAAAGCTTGTTTGTCTTTATTTTATTGAAAATTTGAACATGGGCGGGGCCGCGAATAATTTAGTAGTAAATCTAATAAAGTCATAGAAAGGTCACATCTGTACATTTTTTTTTGATTAAAACTACGCATTTTAAAAACACATGGCGACATCTATTGTCAAATATCTAAATAACACATAAATAAATTTTCATTTAAACAACTATTTTAATGAATAAAATAGCGCTATTGATATTTCTTTTAAGTTTTTTTTAATAGTTTTAACATATATACGTTACCTTGCTAAAATGTTAATAGTACCATCGTGCTTTTATTTTAAACAGTTTTTGTATTTTTTCTCAGAAATAAAAGACTATCCTATATGTTGAGTCGGATAACCTGCTATCACCATACCAAATTTCATCAAAATCCCTCCAGTGGTTTTTCTGTGATGCGATGCAACGTGATGTGGTCCCATACAGACAAACAGACAAACATTCTAAAAACTATAGATTCGGTCTCTACATCGCTAATAATGAATATTTCAATAAGATTTTTCGAAAAATTGTAGAAAGGTCATATCTGTACATTCATATTTTTGGAATTAAAACTACGTATTTTAAAAACACATGGCGACATCTATTGTCGAATAGGTACCTAAATAACACATAAGTATATATTAATTAAAATAACTATTTAAATGGATAAAATAGCGCTATTGATAATTTGATTTTCAAGATAAGCTACTTTTAATAGTTTTTACCATATTTAGTAAGTTACCTTGCTAAACTGTTTACAGATAGTATCATCGTGGTTTGTTCCAACCAGTTTTTGTATTTTTTCTCAGAAATTAGATATTTTCCCGCGGTAAAAAGTATCCTATATGTTGACCCGGATCACCAGCTATCATCATACCAAATTTCATCAAAATCTCTCCAGTGGTTTTTCTGTGATGCGGTAACAGACAGACAGACAGACAGACAGACAGACAGACAGACAGACAGACAAAAATTTTAAAAACTATAGATTCGGCCTCTGCATCGATAATAATGTCTATTTCAATAAGATTTTCCCAAAAATATTTAATGTACAGATTCGGCTTAGTTAGAATTTTATAATATGTATAGATATAGACTTATAAATAAAAATTGGATTATAGGTACACAAAATACTGTGTAAAAACAACTTAATATTTTTTGAAATATGTATTTATCTTACTTTAAATAAGGCAATTTGCTTAAAATTCCTTATTTTAGTTTCAAATTAAAGTTATCATATTTATTTCTGTGCTACAAAATGTAGTTACATTCGTAGGCTATATATATAGAGTATGGCTATAACATGAGCTACACTAGCAAATATGTACTCGACCTTATTTGTCCACAGGTCTGCTTCGACTACAGCAGCTGTATCAAAGTTTGCAACCAGGCAAAGCCACATTCCGCATCACGGATGTAAAACGAGTGTCTAATGCGTCAGAAGTCATCACATTCCTCATCTCACTGGAGAGAATCAATCGTTGGAGCAATAAATATGTCGTATTAGACTCTGGAACTCAACTAGCGAAAGATGTATTAATTTTACACGTCCGTGATGTGCACCTTGGCCGACGAAACTATCATTATTTTTTAAGTGGTCTGGTGAGTACTCTACCAGTCATCGTTAACCCATTGCGGTATCTCCCATACTACCCACTTTCAGGTATTATGCCGAAAATTGAGATTGTTAGTACTCTAGTACGGCTGTAATTTTTATAAATGGATTCCTGTTATGGTAGCACGGTAATAAAATGGATATAAAGTGCACCGAATGCAATTTCGTAGTAGTATTTGTATAATGTTTTCTGTTTTACAAATATTAGTGTATTGGACGATTATACCCGATTTATCGTTTACTTATTTGCTACTTTCGATGGTAGTATTTGTGTGTATTGTTACTTGTTTCTTTGGAATTTGTACAGATATTGAAAATTAAAGTTAAAAATAACACTTGCTTGTATTCTTTAAGGCAATTTTCACATACATTTATGTATATTATCATATTAATTTATCAATAAAGAACATTTTACTATATATGAATAGTATATAAATAAATAAAATCATATTTAACTTTAATATTAACGTATAAATGTACATTAATTTAAAAAAAATCTATTTTAAGCTTTCTCCCTTTCTTTCATCATATCACACACAATAATAAATAATAAATACAAGTAACTCGTTCATTACATGCTCTAAATGATAAGAATGGAGAAGTTTTCAGGATATTATTAATATCATATTTAACGCAATGATATAATAAATAAATAAATATGTTGGGCCATGAACACACAGCACCATCTAGTTCCATGCTAAGCTACGAGGCCTGTGTTATGGATACCAGATAGTTGATACACTACACATATATAACTTTAAATACATACATATTATAAATATAAACACCCATGACTGGAGTACAAACATTCGTGCTTATCACACAAATGAATGCCCAGCCAGCGAGACTCGAACCCGCGACTGTCACTACAAACTGAGCCAAACATGTCGACTCATGATATTATAATATAGATCAAAAGTAAAAATTATGAAATTTATCAATAAATGAGTTTAAATTTCGGTTGTTGAAGTCGTGTTACGTAGGAAATTATCCTTAAAAGCGCAACTTTAAAGTTTCATAACTTTTTCATTTGTTGAGATATTTTATTAAATCTTTCATATTTTTGTTATAATCTTCACAAAAAAATTGAAAACTTCTCCATTGTTATCATTAATTAGAGCACAATAGATATTGGTAGTTGATTCAATTCAATATCACTCTGTATTCGATGTCTAATTAGAAAGCTTTAAATAAAATCAAAAATCAATAACTTAAAAAAAAGATATTTTAAAATATCTTAACGTTACTGCAATTATCATCATCGCAGTTATAGGTAAGGGGTTCGATATGTGAATAGAAGATCATGCGGTAAAATTAGCATTACTAACTTAGTTAATAGCATTATAAGTATGAAAGGGTGTACGTTGGAATGTTCTACTTTCACATAGAAACTTATGGATGAACCACAACAAGTGATGGATGATACAGGCATCTATTTATCGTGGCACAAAATGTGTGGCCATGACCCACTAATGGGTACTAATCTATACTAATATCATAAAGCTGAAGAGTTTGTTTGTTTGTTTGTTTGTTTGGTTGAACGCGTTAATCTTAAGAACTGCTGGTTGGAATTGAAAAATTATTTTAGTGTTGGATAGTCCATTTATCGAGGAAGGCTTTAAGCTATATATTATGTCGGAAAGATATACGGTTCTCGTGGGATAGATTTGTTTTTGTCTAGGGACGAACCCTAAGCGAAGCGAGGGTGAGTCGCTAGTTTAGTATAAAAAATACCTAATAATGATATTAACTTAATTACTCCTAAAACTAGAAACACCAAATGTTAAGCCTTATCTTTACTTCTATACTTTATATTATAAAAAGGGTAGAGTTTGTTTATTTGTTTGAACGCACTAATCTCAGAAACTACTCTAATCCGATTTGTTTTTTTTTTTTTGCATTAGATAGCCCGTTTATTGAGGAAAGCTATAGGCTATATATTATTTAATATATAGTCTATCTATTCCATACTAACCGTTAAAACGTACCTAGTGACGAACCCGAGCGAAGCCAGGGTGAGCCGCTAGTACAAGTATATTGATACTGAATGCAAAAAAAAACTTTTTTTTAAAGTCATCTCGTAAAAGTCTTAATTAAGAACTAAAGCGAATGAAAGTTATTGTGTTTAAGTTAAAGATATGGCATAAAAAAATATATTTAAAGTACTGTTTATATTGTCGATGGAAAATCTAATAGAAATTAGTGCATGCATCATTATGCTTTATCAAATGTAAATATTAACAAAAAATATACTTGACGTTAATTTTCATGGAGAAACTAGAATGTACTCATATAGCAACGGCCATTAGAAGATTACTTGAAAACGTTTGCGCAAGTGCGTAAAAGGGTCAACTATTCTCAGTATAACTTTAATTAGGGGCGGTTTAAATTTACGCCTTGTTTCAGGTGATGGATGATCGTTGGGAAAAAGATGTTTCTGAGTTTGGTGCAATTAACATCACTGGTTTCCGGGTCCTTGACCTTTCTAGGAAGTTTGTCAAGAATTTCATCAATCTCTGGCGCCGTGATACCATTTCGGTAAGCGATATGTAAATTATTACTAATAAATATTATGATCCCGACTTTATATGAAAGTTCAGACCCAATATCCCCAATACCCTCTTTTTGATATATACTTATAAGTGCACATAAGGAGTTTATGCATATTACGTACATCAAAATTGAATAGCGAAAACTAGAGTGCTTATAATTATTATATTCAGTCTGTCCATCCACTTGTAACACATTAAAAAAACTGCTTAATTATTATTTTTATAAAAATAAAAAAAAAGTTATTATTATAATTTTACCAAATTATATTATTACCAAATACAATGCACAAAAGCTCTGAGACTTTACTAGTAAGCACTGAAGAGTTTCACCATCTTTTCAAACTTTTGACTTCATCATATAAGTGGTACAGGTGGATCAAATCAATGGCTTAAAATTAATGTAATGTCATTTAAACTTCATAGGTATATACAAAGTTTAATGACCGATATAATGTTTAAAAATAGGTTAAAATTAACTCCCAAGATTTCACTACAATTGTACTCATAGTTCCAAGTGAATCCAATAAAAGTTAGGAGGAATATGTATTTTTAAATTCTTTCGTCATTATTTTGCAAGAGGATCTTGTAATAGCAGTAATCTAAACACAACATCTAAATTGCTACGCTCATATCTTTATACACAATATATCATCCACGCTACTCGAAACGCCAATGCTCTAATAAATGTATATTAGATTTCGTCAAATGATAGGAAAATCAATACACGATAGACTCAAGGGAACAATCAAGACCCCTTGCAGACGCGAAGAAGTTCATTAACATTCATCTCGAAAGCAAGGGTCACTAAAAACAGGGGTGTAGGTTAGAATTACATATTTACGTGCCTGTAATATCAATGGGCAATCCAAGTTGGGCACGTTCCCAAATCATTATGAAATTCTAATTAAACATTCAGTTGGCGATCTTTGCAAACAACCGTCCTTTTTTTTCAAATACAACGAAACAGCTTGCTATTAAACGTCTTTGTGTATTAGCTATCAGACACACGCGTTCACTTCACCACTTTCAAAATTTGATTAGTTTTACCCAACAAAATCATACTCGAATGTACTATAATCTACCGTCCAAAAGTATTTCAACCTGCATTTTCTATGTAAAATCAAAATAAAGCGTCAAAGATATAATTATTGTTTGTAGTCCTTTAAAACCCAACGCCATAATGTTATTGAAAGCAAAACGTAATCGATTATATTGATAACTTCATCATTAGTCTTAAAAATAATAAATAGAAATTTCTTTGTATTTAGAGCTTGTTCCAAATTTGTTCCAATTTAAATAAAACTATCTTTTCGGATTTTTTCGCGGATTAATTTTGATTTTTGGTTTCCGACATTTCGATTGCTTTACAGCAATCATGGTCACGGGAGAGACTAAGGTGTTAGATGACTCAAAGGTATTATATAGTTTTTACAGACAGCCTACCCACAAAATAACAAAATGAATTCAAAAAACTTGAAAATTGGCACCAAAGTACCTTACAATATTTGTTAATTTTAATTTTAATTTTAAACATTTTTATAACCTGTTCCTGTCCATTTCCCGGCAATTTATAAAACTATTTTGAATATCTAAACTATATATATATATATAGCGAAATAACTGTTTGTATATAAGCCACAGTACCAAATATGAGAAAATGACAATTACGTACTCAAATCATATATGCTTCAGCACTCATATCACAAAATGTTTGATTAAATATGATCTATGCTGTGTCGACAGATTGTCAATGACACTAGGTATCAGTCGAGTACAACTTCCAATTGAGTACTATTTGTCAAGTTTGAATTCAGTTTAATCAATATCAATACCACTTATGTATTTTTAAATAACTAATATGAAAATTAAATTCAAAATAATAGTTATATACCTATATTTTGTACACTTTTTTTATATTAACACACAGCACCATCTAGTTCCATGGTAAGCTACGAGGCTTGTGTTATGGTTGCCAGATATTAATACACTGCATATGTATAACTTTTAAATACATTTATATTATAAATAAATAAACACCCATGACTGGAGTACAAGTATTCGTGCTCATCACACAAATAAATGCACCCAACAGGACTTGAACCTGCGACCGCTGGCACAGCAATTTGGGTCACTACAAACTGAGCCATACGTATCGTCAAAATGTATAATAATCAAATATTATATAAGTTACTCGATAAGAAATATTATGTGACCAGAACGAAAATTCAATTATCGGTAAAAAATTTAACGGTGCACTCCTCCAAATCAAAGCATATCTCCACTTTACCTTAAGACTCTTAACATTTTATATTATAAATATAAAATGTTTAAAGTCATTTAAATATTAATAATAAAATACAATTCTTCTATACGCTGGCTTGTTTTTAGGCTCAGGCTGCTCTGATGTACGATACAGTACAGGTCCTTGTCGATGCCATCCTTCGTATGCTACGCAAGAGGCCTGACTTCCTTCGTGGAACTTTCCGTCGCGCCAACGGTAGCAGTGCCATTGACTGCAACCCGAAAAACCAAATTATACCTTATGAGTATGGAGAGAGGATGTCTCGCATAATCAAACGGGTAAGTTGAAATTCAGTTTTATATATGAATTACATCAATTTTCGATTTATTTTCTATATATATATGTTACAGTCAGAACTCATTCGTGGTCAAAACTACTTTTGACTGACAAAAACAGTTAAAAGTAGTTTTGACTGCAGACCTTTGTCAATAGCAGTTTTTATTTTCATATCGGTCAATACTCTTAAAATTACGCTGTGGTCAGTATTCTAACCTAACCTAGAAAGAAAGAAAGGGTTTTTCCGAGTAACCTTCAACCTACTTACCTCCTTAAATTAGGAGTTTTGACCGATATGCCAGTCAAAACTGCTATTTACTAAAGCCTGCAGTCAAAATTACTTTTAACTGTAACATATACAATATACATACACATATGTATATAAGAAGTGTAGTTAAAATGTATTCGAAGGTTGTCTTATTTCATCAACTTCTGAGGTGTTTCGAAATAATGTTAAATATCTTATTAATAAACATGGGAAAATAACTTAAGCTTAACTTTAACTTAGTTTCAAATCTAGCTTCAATCTATTAATAATTTATAATTTTTATCAACGACTCACACCAGAAGGATTTATCGACGCTATATTTATTTTTTATGGCGAAATTATTCCATTCGATTTTACTACAGCATATTCTTTCCTCGGGAGATATTTAAAATTCCCTATTGCTTATGCGAATGAATGATGCCAATTCATATATTCAGTGACTGCGAGCGAATGCTTCATTACATTTCTCAATCGATGTATACAGAGAATATAAGAATGCTTTTTAACAAAAATATTACTTTTTTAGTCTTCACACAATGTTGAAGTGTTTTTTAGCCGTGAATGATAAAAGCTAAGTAAACAAAAATGTTAATATCGTTCTTTTGATAAAATATTTATCGGAAATTGTTACTACAATAAATACTAAAAAAAAATACTATAATAAAATGTATACTCATGATGTCGCGCTCTTCTGCTATGGTTGGACAATACTTGACATTTTATCAGTTGATACACGAAGGTATAAAGTTTCTCTATACGGAAGACTTGTTCCTTTGTTGATAAAATCCTTTAAGCATAATACGTTACGAGTGCATCGCGTCCAGTGTAGTTACTCTGCTTCAAATAAATTATTCAGTAACATATCAGTTCACATAGATAGCTCGTTTTAGAATATTATTGATATAAAAATTTAAGTATCTAATACAGAAAATGGTATTCAAAATATGTATTTCACATTATTTATTATCTTTATATAATGAAAAATATACAAGAATATGGCTCAGTAACGTAAAAACTTAAAAAATGTTATGCCGTCTTTGAAGCCCTAAAAATAAAAAAAAAATGGACAGAGAATTTTTAGTTAGCTATTTGTACCTAATGAGATATTTTTGAAAGTGAGCCTATTTTCACGAGAGCAAAATGTTTTCTGTCAAAGAAAATTAATTATATCGAACTTAATAATGTATATATACATACACACACACACACATATATATATACATACATATATGTATACATATATATATATGTATATATATATATGTATATGTATATATATATATATATATATACATATAAGCAGGCAAGAGAGAAAGGCATAAGCACTCACGAGTACCTCTTGTTTTGTTGAGCGCGTAGGGACATGAATATTTTGTTATATCAAAATGTTATTTCATTCTCACCAAATATTAGATATTATAATATACCGTTATCTACATGGAATAAAAAACCATGAACCATAAAGAGATGAAAAGAAAGTATTTTTCTATATCTTGTAGAATATTGTATCTATTTCTTCATTTTAAATTAAAGTAAGAAATGAAAATAAAAACACTAGTATATATATATTAGAATGCCAAATTTGCCCAATTCAATTCCATTCAATTTTTATGTTGATGAGGGTATTGTAATCGTAAAAAAATATGAAAATCAATTCACGATAATTAATGATAAATAGGTACAAAACATATACGTAAAAAAAAACATATAGTCAATTTAAATAAATATTTTGGGATATTAACACACAGCACCATCTAGTTCCATGATAAGCTACGAGGCTTATGTTATGGATACCAGGTAGTTTACACACAGGTAGTACACTACACATGTAAATCTTTAAATACAAACATATTATAAATATAAACAACCATAATTGGAGTACAATTCGTGCTCATCACACAAATGAATGCCCCCAGCGGGACTCGAACCCGAGACCGCTGGCACAGCAAGTAGTGTCACTACAAACTGAACCAAACGTGTCGTCAAATTGGATTTGACTACCTCTTTTTAATTTTTTTTTTAAGCTACCTTATTAAAAAAAAGCTAATATTTTTTAATTTTGCTATGTTAGTTTAATGGTTGTTGTAAGACGTGACGGATGACCACAAATAAAAGTCTATGTGACGTCACTAAATAAATATTATTGAAAATTCAACACACACGTAAAAACAGTACAGAAGAGAAAGTTTAGGAAGATACACATTAACATAAAGAGAGTACAAACACAAGAAGTCCATATAATATAATAACTCACGAAAACGATTAAATTATATAAAGCAAGTAATTAACGTCAGGCGACAAACCATCTACTGTGAACGGGATGTTAAACGCCCGCGTCCACTTTCATCTCTGCGTTCAGCCGGTCGCGAACAGCGTTGACTCTGCATAGGCAAAGTTAGTAAGGAGATCAAGATTGTAAGTCAATCGGTTGTAATAAAAATTTCAAAGAATATAGCTAAAATTTAGCTGACGAAAGGCGAAGATATTAAGAATCGCGATGAGTATACGTTATCTTTGTTCTGTTAACGTTGGGACGTTTTACATTCCACCACCTTATAGTTGTACTACAGTTCAATAATTGTGCTCCTCTCGGACTTGAAAACGGATTAGATTTTATTATTTAGTGTAGATGAAAAATGTTAGCAGTACAGATGGCACGTAAAAAGAAAATATGATCTTACATTATAATAATTTCGTAGGGATGCCGTATAAAGAATAGTAAGTACAATGTATATTCTATAAAGGAATTATACAAGAAATAAAAATATTAAGGAATTGTTGAAAAGGAATATAACTTCGCAAGCCCTCTTGTTTCAAAAAAAACTTCAACATTCAGGTGCTAGATAACAAAGACCTTTTATAACAGAGCTAGAGCGAAAAAAATGGCGAATGTTATCCCATTTTTCATATATATTAGATAGACCCGAAATTTAATTTGGCGAGCAATTTTTCCGAATCAATTTTGAGTCTGCGAGCCTGTAGAAACCGGAGTAAGGTTGACCATTCACTATATAGCTTTAGATATCACACGATTACATTCATTCTTAGATAGATATTTAGCTCCGATAATAATACTTTTAATTTTAATTATTTGGTTCCCTAAAAATGTCCAATACAAATAATATATTAATAATATATATGTATTTAAAATTATATATGTGTAGTGTATCTAGTATCTGGTATCCATAACACAAGCCTTGTAGCTTACCATGGAACTAGATGGTGCTGTGTGTTAATGCTCATTAAAAAAAAATCATAAACGGTTATTCTTAAAAGTACTATTTGTATTGTATTCGATTATTCGCTGATTGTTCGAGTTTATTAACATTTTATATATCTCCACATTTTTGTATGGGTAGAAAAAAAAGCACCTGCTCGCAAACAGTCCTCAACCTAGACTCTTTTATTACTTTAAAATGAGTAAATAACATAATAAAAAAATTATAAATACTCGTGTAGTGTAGTCGTAAAATGGTATAAACCAGTCAAATATACTACTTATTAAGTCACGAAGTCACCGGTTTTTTACAATATAATGAAAAGTAGCAATACTAGTAAAAAATATATATTTATAAATATATACATACAAATTTTACAAGTAACACAAACAACATATTGCGATTAAATATTTTATCAGCAGAATCAAAGGAAATAATGAGTAAATCTGAAGAAATATAGCGCAAAATATGTATAGATATTAAGAAAACTACCTTTACGAATATAATTGGAGACACTTGCAGTGATTTTTGCGTGTCCTTTCAAAACCGTACCAACAATAATTAAATAGGCAATAAATAGATTTATTTAATCTATAGCGGCTCACCCTCGCATCGCTCGGGTTCGTCCCTAGATGGTTCTTTAAATTGACATAACTTTTTTATTTAGGAACCTATCGAATTAAACAAATAATAAATGTTAAGTGAAACTTACCACAATACATTAGTAAAAACCGCACCCAAATCGGTTTAGCCGTTTCTAATATTAGCGCGCACAAACGCCCAGACAAACAGATAAACAGACAAAAAAACTAAAAATCATTATTTCGGGTTCTATTGCGTTAATAAAGATCCCCAATAATAGTTTTTTTCTCAAATATCTTCCATGTACATACAGCGATCAGTTAAAATTTTATCACATGTATAGATTATCTAGATGCTCTATCTATTTCAAACATAAAAGAGATGAGTTTGAACTATAAACAGTGGAAAATTGTACAGATTCGATACCCCCAGTAGATGAATGTCCTAAGGCTGGATTCAAATTAAGTGGAATTATACAAGCGTACACAGGTGTCGAAAATGGGTCCGATTTTTTATATTGAGTGCGCAGTGGTTGAATATACGGGACGATTAATTAAGTTTGGTCAGGCTTAATTAGATTAAAGGAAGAAAAATGAACATCATCTAAAATTTATTTACCAACAACTCTAAATGTTTGTGTAATATTTGTTGATCGATCGAAGTTTTGATCTAATTGTATAAATGCTATAAGGTTATGTTATATCCATCATTTTATGGGGTTTCTCACATAATATTTAAAGCAGGTAGACATTTTATTGTTTGCTGCAGACGGAGATAGATGGATTGACTGGACCCATCCGTTTCAACGAAGCTGGTCACCGACGAAATTTTTCTCTGCAATTGATTGAAATGACTGATAAAAGAGAGATGGTTAAGGTAAGTCATCTTTATATCTATATATATATATATATATATATATATGTATATATATATATATATATATATATATATATAAAGACAAAAGTGATTGATTGATATATCAACGCACAGGTCAAACCCTTAAGACTATGAAATTGAAATTTCGCACACGTATTCCTCTTATGACGTAGGCATCCAATAAGAAAGAATTTTTCAAAATTCAACCCCCAAGGGGGTGAAATAGGGGTTAAAAGTTTGTATGAAACTTTTTCCTTGAACATATTTGCATGAAATTTCGCACGAGTTGTGTACGGCAAAAATAATGAGTTACGTAATTCAACGTTTTCCAAAATTCAACCCCTAAGAGAGTAAAATTCGGGATGAAATTTTGTATGAAACCTACCTTTTTAGAGTTTTTGTTGTAGTTTAGCGCGAGCGAAGTCGCGGGCTCTGCTAGTTTCTACATATAATAAGACGTGACGTACCTAATAGAGATTTGAATGTAACTTAGTGATATTAGTATTGTAACGCCTAGTCCATATTTAGAACACTGAACGGAACTACTAAAATAAACCAATGTTGATTCTATTTATTTACCACAGACAATTAATGCATCGTAAATAAATTGTTTCATAAGAATTAAGTATTTGTTATAAGATTGTAATGGAAATTGTAATGGAATAAAATAAAAGAACAATGTAACCTCTTGTAAGAACCGGCGGCATCATTTTAATTATTTTTTAAAGAAAAAAATGGAGCCAGAAAGTTACATGTTTGCATTATAAAATTAAAAATTATTATTTTTTAGTATAACAAATAAAAATAATATTAATCTAAATGTAAAACCTCTTTTAATCGTTCATTTGAAAAAATTTCAACTTAAAAAGTAATTTAAACTTTAAAACGAAGATTTAAGATAATTTACATTGAAAACCATTTATACAACAAATTAGTTATTAATTTTAAAATTTTTATACTGAATAATACCAAAGTATAGTTTCTTATTAAACATTGCACTTTAGTTATTAGTATCCAGAACCGAGAAACTGAGTATGTGATTGTGGTGCAAATGTGATTTGAGAGAAATGTTCCCACGCTGCACTCAGAGACTAACACCTTGTAGCATCCCTTTTCGTTATGTTTCAGTTGAATATTGAAATTGATCTTCTCGTAGTTTGGGTTATTCTAGAGATCTTTGGCCAAAACCACTTTATGTAAAGGCTAATGATACGACTAGGCCGACCTCATTTCACATATTTGGCCGAAAAATATCTACCTGAGATATTGTATTAAAACTTTTTGGTAGCGTTACGGTACCTTTTTTTTTATTAAATATTTTAGTTTATCAGAATATACAGCTAATCGTTTCGCTCTTTCTGTTATTAAATGAGCATTTAATATAGTGGTAGTTGTTCCGTTTTCCACTCTCCATCTATTAATTTAAGATCCTGATCTATATATGATAGATCCCTCACTCTTTTTCCAGGCAAAATATATTTTTTTAAACCATAAAACATAATATTAACAAAAACAATCCCGGGGTCATCACCAAAAATTTGCTCCAGGCTATTTTTAATTAAAAACCTCTAGTCTGGAGATGTTTCGGTAAAATAACCCTATATCATTAAATTTGTAATAAAATTATCTACATTTTGATACTCGATTCATTCCGGAAAATACGATCCGATTCGAGCAATTAACTAGTTCAATTTAACTGTTTAAACCTGGATGTCATGTAATGTTGATTCGAAAAAGGCCTCTAACCGTACGATGACATTTTCTACAAATCTTTTACTTTCGATTGATACTAAGTTGTTACAGAAAGGAGTTCTTGTTCTTTAAAAAAAAAAACCTTTTTTTTTTTAAATAGCCTGGAGCAAATTTTTGGTGACAACCTCCCACGTTCGTGTTTGTTAACGTGTTTTATTATTTAAAAAATATATTTCGCCTGGAAAAAGAGTTAGAGATCCACCACATAGATCGGTATCTCCTACTATATATAATGGACTAAACCCACCATAATATAAGGATAATAATAATTCAGTCCTTTTATTGTCCCATTGCTATTGAAGGGATGTCAGAATTCATATATTCGAAAACTAATTAGATTCTCTCAAACATATAAGTTTCCCTTTAACGGATTAGTATGTTGGTGATCATGTTGAAAACGATTGGCACATGAAAATATTAGAGGTGTGTGACGCAGATTTTTTCAGTCAAACGTATTATCTACTTATCTTAATGGACTATTACTGTTTCCATAGATACTTACATAATATTATATTTTTTAAATATATAATTATGCCCATATAATTGCAAACTGTTTTTTCATCAGATCGGAACATGGTATGACCACAAAGGGCTGATCCCAATCTCATCTAAGTTCCCTGGTCTCAAGGAATTGGGCTACTACGACCGAAACAAGACCTACATCGTAACATCCATAATTGAGGACCCCTATGTGATGCACAACAAGGAATTAACTGAACCAAATACTATGTATAAGGGCTTCTGTGTGGACTTGACTCATCTTTTGCTGGAAAAATTGGAAATTAACTGTATGTTTTTTTTATTCTAAAATAACTTTATACTGAAAAGTTAATATTACAACTACACTTGTACTATAACTGACTATTTACCATCGCTTCGCTCGAGTGTTTCCCTAAACGCCTAATAGCTTTTATGTTACTTCAAGTAATATAGTTTATCTATGTATTAAATTTCATCCAAATCACATATTTTCGCATTTATGCATTTGTGTATTTAGTAATCTGACGAAAAAAACAAGGACATATAATTTATAATTTTAAAATAAATATACTTTTAACAGATTTCACTATATTGAACTTTAGTGTCTACTTAGAATAAAATAAAGCCCTATTATTTTTATTTTATAAGTTTGAAATATGTTTTAAATGTCTTGATTATCTTTTAAATACTAAATAATTTTCAGTTATAATACGACTTGTCAAAGACGATAAGTATGGTGCTGTGAACCCTAAGCTTGTCGGTGGGTGGGATGGCCTAGTTGGAGAGCTCGTGCGAAACGTGAGTATTTGTTCTTGTTTGATGAAGCTTCAACAATATTTCTTAAGTAAAATAATACAATAATGATCACAATGTACTCTTTGCTGAACATTTTACTTAATCAGGCTGGAAAAGGCATTTATATACATACTTACAACATAAATACATACATATATATACATATGAAAATAATTAGACTATGCTGAAAGGAATTTAATATTAAATATCAGATTTTTTTTTTGGAAGCCGTAAAATTACTGGCATTGTTAATCTGTACAATATATGTACGAGTGAAATTATTTTATTCCTTGAAACAATTCTTACCTTGTTCCTTATTACTGTTTATGTACCCTTGCCGTATAATACAGCTCTTAAATGGCTTCCCTTTTTACAAAATCTTAGGTTGCGTCGGTACTAATGTTTATGGCATCTACATATATGTTACATCATCTATACAGATAAATAAAATTGAAGTGTCTATTTGTAATGTCAAAATAACAGCTTTATACAAAATGCATATTATTAGGAATGGAAGGAATTATATACGGTACTTATAAAAAAAAATATTTTTCAATTTTTTTGTCTGTCTGTCTATCTGTCTGTCTGTCTATCTGTCTGTCTATCTGTTTGTTCCGGCTAAACTCTGAAACGGCTGGACCAATTTTAACGGGACTTTCACTGGCAGATAACTATTATAAGGAGTGACTTAGGCTAATTTTATTTTAGAAAAAGAATTAGGGTTTCGCTCAAAAAAATTTAAACGTACCAGAGACGAACGCGAGCGAAGCGAGCGTGAGTCGCTAGTACGTAATATATAATATTATTCGGGGGTAATAACATTTTTTACCTACATCATTAATTGTACGGTAAAGTCAAACTTTTAAACAAAATTTTCCTTAATAATATTTTTCATAAAAGAACACAAATTCGATTTAAATGAAACTTAAAACCAATTGATTAATTCCCTTACGTGAATTTACAACGATGAAATATCGATAGCTAACAAATCTATCAGACACCCTAACCATGTGAAAGCTAACCGTCAATTGTGTCTCATGTCAGGTATCTAGGCCATTTATAGTTGTCGTGATGATACATTTAAGTGCATTTGAGTTTGATTAAATTGTCTCTGCCAAAGTTGTCTCTGCCAAAAAGATGTAAATTTTACAGACTATATAAATTTTAAATATTATATGATTAAATTTATCAGAACCCTCATTACATTAATGATTATTTTCTAAGAAACGGTCTTATTTTCTAAAAATGTATATAGGACCACCTGGGAGCTGTATATGTACATAGGTACATGAAAAATATACAGCCAAATTAAGTACCTTTTTGACGGATTTATTTCTGAAAAAAATTAATTACTCTTTTTACTTACTGAAAAACATTAGTTTTACATGGGTAACATTTTAAAACGACGAGCTAATACTTATATAAAAATATAAATTTGCGGGTAGTACAAACTATTTTACCGATTAGAACTCGTATTGAGAATACTGGAAGTGGCTTTAAGCATATATTTATTTTACTATCATATGTTATGACTTTAAGTTTTTACATTTTAGTATGCAACTAGCGACTCACCCTCGTTTCGCTCGGGTTCGTCCCTAGGATATAGTAAAATGGATATAGTACGTTATCCTTAAGAGATAGACATATGCCATCGCGGATTTTTTTGTAGATCTTTTTAAGGTGTACAATACTGTAGTACATTATTTTGATCGATCTCGTATGGTTCAGCCAGCGTTTGCAACGTAAGCGCAAAAAAATGTGTTTTTTTACGACATCACATTAGAAATCTCTAAAATTATCAGTGTTTCTTTATTACATTATGCATGTATTATACATATAAACCTTCCTCTTGAATCACTCTATCTATTAAAAAAAAACATCAAAATACGTTGCGTAGTTTTAAAGATCTAAGCATATATTCGATGCGAAATTCACTTCTATAGACGTTGAATTTTCTTATGGTATTTTGTTGTGGGGTAATGTAGCGGATATTAAATCTATATTTATACTTCAAAAAAGAGCTATTCGGGCTATTTATAATATCGGAGCTCGGGATACCCTACGAGATTTGTTTAAGAAAATTGGTGTGTATTGTAATATTATGTTTGTCCAACAAAACATTGAGTGCTATTTAAGATACAGAATAAACACTAGAAATAAGGATAAAATGGTAACGCTTGGATTTTGCGTTCAAAAGGTGAATAGATCGTTTATGGGGCAAGGTGTAGGTACGCATGTATAATAAAATGCCACAGTTGATATTGAGCTTGCCATTTAAACAACTTAAGTAATAAAATATTGATTCTCATACAAATTATAGTACCCCTTTTTACTCATTCAGAAGTTTAAACTCTTAAAATATTTTCGTAGCTTACTACCTTCGTCATTAAAGAAATAATTACAAAACTCCACCCCTTGAAGTCCAGCGGTTTGACTGGTCTGGTCTGGTCTGGACTTTGGTGAATCAGTCGGAACTAGCAGTTTTTATATATAAAATAGCTAATAAATAAATATGTTTGCACATTAACAAAGCATCATCTAGTTACATGTTAAGCTACGAGGCCTGTGTTATGGATACCAGATAACTGATACACTACAAATACATAACTTTTAAATAAATATAAACACCCATGACTGGAGTACAAACATTCGTGCTCATCACACAAATGGATGCCCTCAGTGGGACTCGAACTCGCGACCACTGACACAGCAAGTAGGGTCAGGGTAGGTCACTACAAACTGAGCCAAACGTGCCGTCGAAGCTAATTGAAGATCTATATAAAAAATATTTATATATTACTTTAATATATTTTATTAAAGTAATACATAAATATTTTTGTCAGTATACCTTATAGCTTGCTATTTTAATCAAAAATATATTAATCTATAATAGATGAGGATATTACAATATCAATAGCTCGAAACTGATATTAAAAATTCTAAATTGAAGCTAACGGAAGCTAACATCATTCATAAGCATTGACCTCCGCTTCCAATACATTAAGTATTGCAAGACTCAGGAATGGAATACATCGGAAGTTTAAGTTTTTACGAAAGTTTCATTTGCATGCACTTACTAAGCTACTTTACAAAGACTCTGACAGTACTATTCATAATCTTTTAAATAATGATTGAATAAAACATGATTTCGATTGAAAGTTCCATTAGTTATTTAAAAGTTTTAATAAAAGACGTATCGTAGTATTTATATCGCAATACACGTAGCAATGCATTACTTTGGTACTTGGGCATCCTTATTTCATATTAAAATGAAAATAAAAAAAACTTGCTTATTTGATTCTTGGCATTGGATACCTGTACAGATATAAATAAATAATAATAAATAAATATGTTGGGACATTATAACACAGTACCATGTAGTTCCATGGTAAGCTACGAGGCTTGTGTTATAGAGACCAGAAAGTTGATACACTACACATATACATATAACTATAAATGTAAACACGCATGACTGAAGTACAGACATTCGTGCTCATTACATAAATGAATGCCCCAGCGAAACTCAAACACACGACCACTGGCACAGCAAGTAGGATCACTACAAACTGAGCCCAACGTGTCGTCAATAGTACAGTGTCATAATTTCTAAATTTCGCATTTTTGTTATATTACTTAAATATAATCCATACATCCATACCAATATTATAAATGTGAAAGTGTGTTCGTATATTTGTTTGTTTGTCTTTCTTTCACGTAAAAACAGAGTGACGGATTGGCGTGATTTTTGGTGTGGAGATAGTTGAAGAGATGGATAGTCGCGGGAGATCATCTCACTCCCACGAGAAAACACATTATAATACAATGCCAGAAACATATGTATGATCCAAATTACTTGAAACTAGGTATTAATGCTCTTCAATATAATAATTAAATATATATGTGCTTTAGCGTTTTTCGAAATTCATCCCATAAGGGGGTAAAATAGAGAATGAAAGTTTGTATGAAAGCTACTTTTAAGATAAAACAATACATAGTTTTTGTTTGGAGATAGTTGGAAGGCTGAAGAATGACATAGACTACTTTTTACCGCGGGAGATTATCTCATTCCAACGGGAAAACCTAAAAAAATATTTATGATCAGAATTGATTGAAAATTGGTATTAATGCTCTTCAATACAGTTAATTAAATATGTGTTTTAGCATTTTTCGAAATTTATCCCATAAGAGGGTAAAATAGGGGACGAAAGTTTGTATGAAACCTATCTATACCTACCTTACATTTAAAATTTAAAACAAAACAATACGTTTGTCAGATTTATTCGAAACTCATCTTTTAAAGGCTTAAAGGTTGTAATGTTCGAGGATTAAAATTTATTTCATAAACAGAATTACTGGAAACTTGGTATTAATGAAATTCAATTCAATAAAAACGTGTTTTCACATTTTTGTAATTCATCCCGTAAGAGGATAAAATGGGTGGTGAAGCTGGTAAAAAGAACAGCCATTTTTATTGTTAAAAAAAGTGTTCACGATATAAAATAAGCAATACGTGTTTTCAATGAGATTATTCGAAATTCGTCCCCTAAAAGGGTAAAAATATTATAAAGATCGAGTTGACTTAAAAATCATCACTAATGCTATTGAAAACATCAAATTAATTATCATTAGTTATAACATAAAACCAAAGAATTTGTATTTTAGTAGTATGAACGAGGCCAAGCCGCGGGCACTGCTAGTTCTTTATAATAAAAATAGCGACACCCCCTCGCTTCGCTCGGGTTCGTCCCTAGGTCCCTAAACTAAATTTATTAATTAATTTGGTTTTAATTTTTTTTCGTGGGACCCTATTTTTTTATAAAATAAAAGTAGCCTACGTTACTCCTTATTACATCTGCTATCTGCCAGTGAAAGTCCCGTCAAAATCGGTCCAGCCATTTCAGAGATTAGCCGGAACAAACAGACAGACAGACAAAAATTTTAAAAAATGTTGTTTTTTTATATGTACCGTGTATACATCCATATGCATTTAGTTAAAAGCGGTTATTTTAATATTACAAACAGACATTCCAATTTCATTTATCTGTATAAATTATCTTTGGCTAAAAATAAAATACTCTTGAGTAATAAAATCAATCAATTCAAATGCGCTTCAAGATAGTAAGATATCTAGAATAAACCATCTAATAACATTCTTTTACGAGGAATTGGCTCAAGTGCTGCATCACATTTAGCTTGCAAAGTATGAGACCCAGTTATACATAAGTGAAGCTACTGGGTGCAGTTAGATAAGAAGTTATTTATACGATTCTACATATTAAATAAAATAAATTATAGAATTTAAAGTTACGAAGGGATTTCTTTACATGCAACGACCACAGGAACCCTTTTATAATATACTGCTAAAGAATTCACAAATGTAAGCGCTTACAGAAAAGTTCTCTTATCATCAAAGTAGGTGGTCATAGATTCGTTTCCTATTAGGGAACGATTAGATAAAATACTATATAAAATACAAGTGACTTGCCCTCGCTTCGCTCAAATGCTTTCCTATGTACGTTTTAAATAGATATGAATAATTATTGTGAGTGTACCTTAGCAAAAAGATTTATGCTATTGCAGATTTTTCTATAGGCCCTATTAAGACCTACAATTTTCTAACACATTTTTTGATGGTTTTGCCAGCGTTACATATGTGAATTTCTAAGAACGACTCGATAGAACCAATTATTGTGTTTTCCCGAGGGTATGAAAGATTTTACTGTAGTAATAGTATTATAATAAGTTATTACTACACAAAATTTAGTTAAAATCAGTTCTATACCCTTTGCGTGAAACGCGCACATAGATTTCGCTAAGTTACGCTTTTATTTAATGTACAGATACTGCCTAGAAAACAAAAAAGTCAAGAACTCTATACAAAATTGTATTAGACACTATCTATTATTAACTAATTAACCTATACTTCTCAATGCTAATATTATAAGCGTAAATTAAATCTGTTTGTCTGTCTGTTATCTTTTTTACGCTGAAAACGCTATGCAGATTTTGATGTTTAGATGTTGGCAAGATTATAGATTGCACTATGAGGACGAACTAAGGCTACCTCTCCATCCCCTAATGTTTAGCATGTGAGTGAAGTTACGAGTAAAAACTAGTGTTAATATTAAACTTATATGAAGTTAAATTTTAAGTAATTGTCATAGGAAAAAAATCAATTGCAGAAAAAATCTAAACAAAGAAAGGGTATTTCAGTAATACGTTATGTAGTCATGCCCAACTAGCAACTTAAACACTTACAATATTCGTAAGTTACATACGTGACAACAAAGCCGAGGAGATAAAGATGATCTCACAAACATTAAATTTAGCAACATTTCAAACTACTTACGCGGTATCTAAGTGGCCTACCTAATGTTTTACATATATATTACACTAGCGGCTCACACTCGCTTCGCTCGGGTTCGTCCCTAGGTACGTTTTAACGGGATATGGAATAGATAGACTATAGGTATTATTATATATATACATAGGTATGATGAGATGTTGTGGGTTGTAACGTGTTTTCCCGTGGGAACGAGATAATCTTCCGCAATAAAAAGTAGCTTATGTCACTCTCCAATCCTCCAACTATCTCCACACAAAAAAAACACGCCAATCCGTCACTCCATTTCGACGTGAAAGATGGACAAACAAACAAACACACTTTAACATTGATAATATTAGTATGAATAGTGTCGAGAACCCTAGAATGTAAAATACCGCAAAACCTAGTAGAAGTATGTCACCGAATACCGCTCCGAATTTCCATAAGAGCGCCTTCAGAGTTGCTCTATTTTCGCTATCTCCAATCGATCAAAAATGAGAAATGTGAGGACGGAGCTTTTTATAAAAAGAGTGCTTGGACGGTTGTTTGACACAAGGACTTTTATTGGGTGTTAAATATTAATATACGATAGATATTTGAATACGTTATATTTCCATACAACGCGACGTAGAAATCTCGACGATGTGAATTCGTTGTTTGTTACAGGCGTAAAATTCTTAAAATTTACATTGTATGTACACTGTAGAAGATATTTTTTTTATTTTTTATACTCATATATTCACTTCTCGTTCAATGCTTTATATATTTTATTTGATTTGATTTCTTACCGATAAATAATGAACTAAAATATACTCGTATAGTTTGACTTTCGGATTCATACGAAAGTTTCAAAAGTGTATCTCTTTATTCCTGGTCACGTGCCCTATCATACATTTTTTCCGCCACTTTGCTCTGCTCTCGATATCATCATTGAAGAACTCACACAATCTTATATCCTTGTAATCTACATCTACATTTCCCTACTTGTTCTGGATCTTGGACTTAAAATCCTTTTTTTAACGTTGGGAAATGTATCATACCACCTGCATACATAGAGGTGGCTATGTGGGACTCACCGGCAAAGTCAGTACTACCCACTAAAACCTAACGGAACATCCCCGTCTATTTGGGATGTCGCAGGATCGCTTATGCACTCAACCACGATGCCCCGACGGTAGGTCTGCCGAAGCAGACCACAACAACCATGGGGTTGCTCCAACAGTCCACTCTGCTATCAGAGAAATAGCAGGAGCAACGCGCATGGTACATCACCCACCGAATTGCATGGGCCACCTCCCGGTGCATTTCTTGGCTTTGCGCCCAGCAGTATTGCCGGGTACTAATGAGCCCTTCCCCACGACAAGATCATGACAAGATTGGGGGAGGGGAGGGGGGGGGGCTCAAAATCCTTGGCCAAGCATTGACGACTGCAAGGCTCGCTTTTCAAGTTAGTTTAGTGGCCTAATTAGTAAAAAGCTTTTTAGCGTCTGTTCCTCGCTCATGGTTCTATTATATTCTAAAAAGGAGTCTGTTTTTCTTCTATTACATTCTGAGTATCCCTCAAAGATAATTCAGAAAGTTTTACCTCAATCCCTTACATATTTAGATGATCTAGTGTTTGCTCGTGGTTGTACATGAGGTCATAGCTTGATAGTAGATAGCCTATCTTTTTTCTTAATAAATAAGCTTTAAAATGAAATTATATTAATGTCCATTAAGGAGACGCTGTCGTTGTATGATTCAAATTAACACTTAATAAAACTAAATGCTTATGGCATTTTAACCAAATACAGCATTAGGAAGAGCCATCTACTTCATTTTATAAACATTATACGAAAGATGATGGAGCATCTCACTTTCTGAAAAAGAAAAGAATATAAATTTTTAACATTATATAAATAAAGAAGGAAATATTTTATATATTTTAACACCTATAAAGCCTTAGTTTATTTCCAGGTGACTAAAATGTCATAATTTTTATTTGTTCTCAGGAGGCAGATATGGCTATTGCACCACTGATTGTTACTTTGGAACGTGAAGAAGTGATTGATTTTAGCAAACCATTCCTATCTTTAGATGCTGCTTCTAAGAATGACAACTTGCCGGATCTTGCAACGATTTTCACTTTCTTACGCCCTTTGTCTATGGAAATTTGGGTAAGTTAATGAATATTTGAAATTTTAAATAAAACTATCTTTTCGGATTTTTGCGCGGATTTATTTTGATTTTTGGTTCCCGACGTTTGGAATGCTTTACAGCAATTATGGTCACGGAAGAGACTAAGGTTTAAGACGTCTCAATTGTCATTATATACTTGTTACAGACACGACCTTTGAGATGTCGAAAACTTTAGTATCTTCTGTGACCATAAAGTCCGAAAAGATATATACTTATATGTACATATATATATTGGGACAAACAAACCAGATATATAAATGTTAAAATTCAAAAATTAACTTGACTATGTTGACTGAGATAGTTCAAACTATGTACCTATACACGTCAATACGCTAGCATCAACTTTCTATACAAATACGACGACCAAGCTTTTTTGATATATCGTATTTTTTAGATAAAAATTTAAAACTTGAATAAATACAAAAAAAAACAAAAGTAAAAACTTTGTAACCGACCAAGATTCGAACCCGGACACCTGTGATTGTCAATCATTCGCCTTGGCCGCTTGACCACAATGCTTATGCCAGAACAGAGTATGAAAACTCGAAAACACGCGTTTTCCCAGATATGAGACTAATTTAGATCGATTCTTTGTCCCCGAAAACCCCCACGTAACAAATTTCAGCGAAATCGTTAGAGCCGTTTCCGAGATCGCCGGTATAAATAAATAGATAAATAAATAAATATATAAGAATAGCTCGTTTAAATATATTAGATTAGATACATTATTCACTAATTTGATCTAAAGTTGATTGTTGATAAAAAATATATTAATTAAGTAAGATGCCACTTAAAAAAAAACAACAACAAAAAAAACCGCACTTGGCCAGCGTAGTGGACTATGGCCTGATCGCCCTCGTACTGAAGGGAGGCCCGTACCTAGCAGTGGGACATTAAAAAGGGCTAAATACATACATAAGCAAATGAGATATGGGAAACTTGGTTTTATGAACGTGCTTCCCTTATTTGTGTAAAGTTAGTGAACTCCAAATGGTCGACGCTACTATACAAGACATCTATACATATTATAAAATTCTAACTAAGCCGAATCTGTACATTAAATATTTTTGGGAAAATCTTATTGAAATAGACATTATTATCGATGCAGAGGCCGAATCTATAGTTTTTAAAATTTTTGTCTGTCTGTCTGTCTGTCTGTCTGTCTGTCTGTTACCGCATCACAGAAAAACCACTGGAGAGATTTTGATGAAATTTGGTATGATGATAGCTGGTGATCCGGGTCAACATATAGGATACTTTTTACCGCGGGAAAATATCTAATTTCTGAGAAAAAATACAAAAACTGGTTGGAACAAACCACGATGATACTATCTGTAAACAGTTTAGCAAGGTAACTTACTAAATATGGTA
Organism: Fabriciana adippe; assembly: GCA_905404265.1. Classification (NCBI taxonomy): domain Eukaryota; kingdom Metazoa; phylum Arthropoda; class Insecta; order Lepidoptera; family Nymphalidae; genus Fabriciana; species Fabriciana adippe. The sequence continues at coordinate 25,767,154 of FR989982.1, read as the reverse complement.
AAAACTATTAAAAGTAGCTTATCTTGAAAATCAAATTATCAATAGCGCTATTTTATCCATTTAAATAGTTATTTTAATTAATATATACTTATGTGTTATTTAGGTACCTATTCGACAATAGATGTCGCCATGTGTTTTTAAAATACGTAGTTTTAATTCCAAAAATATGAATGTACAGATATGACCTTTCTACAATTTTTCGAAAAATCTTATTGAAATATTCATTATTAGCGATATAGAGGCCGAATCTATAGTTTTTAGAATGTTTGTCTGTTTGTCTGTATGGGACCACATCACGTCGCATCGCATCACAGAAAAACCACTGGAGGGATTTTGATGAAATTTGGTATGGTGATAGCAGGTTATCCGACTCAACATATAGGATAGTCTTTTATTTCTGAGAAAAAATACAAAAACTGTTTAAAATAAAAGCACGATGGTACTATTAACATTTTAGCAAGGTAACTTATATAATTATGTTAAAACTATTAAAAAAAGCTTAAAAGAAATATCAATAGCGCTATTTTATTCATTAAAATAGTTGTTTAAATGAAAATTTATTTATGTGTTATTTAGATATTTGACAATAGATGTCGCCATGTGTTTTTAAAATGCGTAGTTTTAATCAAAAAAAAATGTACAGATGTGACCTTTCTATGACTTTATTAGATTTACTACTAAATTATTCGCGGCCCCGCCCATGTTCAAATTTTCAATAAAAAAAAGACAAACAAGCTTTATAAATTAGTAACATATTAGTAATATTTTGTTGGTCGAAACAATTTTCAAATGAAAATATTTGTAAGTTTTTATTTTTTTAGTAAATAATGTTAATATTTTTTAATCTTTTAATCTAAAAATTGGGCAACTCCAACTCGCTCATTATAGGTTTCGTATAGCATAATACTGTGTTATTCTTCTTACTTACGTGTTTTGTTAGTTTAACACTAAAATAAATACAAATAACATTTACGTTTCCACAATATCGACACTTTTTATCAACCGTAAAAATAAGTTCGATTCATAATTTTTTATATTATAACATTTTATGGAAAACAAGGTTATGGCTGTTAAACTGACAAAGCGGGTAACTAAAAATATTCCATATCTCAAAAACTGTGAAAAAGTATTTTAGGAACTGTTATATCTCAACTTTTTTTGTTTTTTTTTTTGGGACATCATTTCTTGGAAGATAAAGGCTTAAAGGACACAATAAAATGCTTACGGCTTTAATCATATTAGCCGAGCCATATAAAATAATAAAAAGTGTTTGCTTAGAATTATTTACTTATTACACTTTCTTTTAAAATCGTTTTGGATAATATTACTAACCAGCGCTAACCAATCCCTGTTTCGCGACAAATTAACATTAAAAAAAGTTACCATTAAGTAATTTATATAATCAGCTAAATATTAAATTAATCAATAGCCGTCTATTAGAAAAAATATTAAAATTAATTCCGTAGTTTGAGAGCTTATCGCCCAAAACTAAACAAACAAACAAACAAAACAGAAGTAGGTATAGACGTACATAAATGTTATTGCTAAAACAAAAAGTGCAATATTACTAAATCAACTATGAGATTAACGGAGGAATCTTTGTGGCATTGTCAATCACTGCCATTATTTACCAATCATACAGTGCGCAATGAAAGTGGTGTATGTAAAAGTATACTAATGTGTAAAACCTAGAATTTAATTTTTGATCATCTAAACGCGGGCGGAGCCGCGGGCAATGCTAGTATGTAATAAGAAACAATAAGAACGTTCTAGATTTTTCTATTATTTTCAGTTCTCAATCCTTGGAAGCATGTTCGGTGTCAGTCTCTGTCTGTACCTTGTATCGAAATTTTCTCCAAACGAATGGCGCGTTATGTCGCTCACCGATAGTCACACCACTGAAAACAATGAAATTGCTACTACCAAGGTAAAATTTGCTGGATTTTGTAAGTAAGAAAATTTATTTCAAAAAGGAAAATATTTAGCTTTTATTATGATAACTTCAGTTAGAATTTACTTTTAACTTTGGTTTTGAAATACAATGTTGAGTACCTTGGATAGTCACAAATATCCTCAGTTTCGCCTTTATTTTGGTTCTGACCCAGGCAAAAACGATTATTGACTGAATATGTTAAGAAATTTATAATAACAGCTTAAAATTAGCAATGTAACATCTTGCCACGGAGAGCACGTAAAGCTGTGAATCCTTCGCCTTATCGTTCATATGGGATATTTGCCCAGTCAAACGATGAAAATACAGTACAGTTAAGAGTGTAACTGTCTTAGAACTAACTTGGATACCAAAAACCACAGTAACTTAATGAAATTCATCGTTTACAAATTAACCAAAATTTTGAAACCATTCATTGTACTAACAATGACTATTAAGCATACTTTGCAAATATATCACTAGGGTTTTTATAAGCTTTGAATATGTCAAAACGCTTTCCATTTTATCACATTGAATTTGTCGATATATTTTTTTTTTTTCACAAAAGGTTCTTATACCATGTTACTACTATTCAAAAATTTTGTTTCTTATTCAAACATCCTTCTACAGATTACTGTGGTGAACGAATTCAGCTTTTGGAATTCAATGTGGTTTTCGTTGGGATCCTTTATGCAACAAGGCAGCGATATTACCCCGAGGTCAGTGAATATTTTAATATTAAAACATTTTATTACGTATTACTTTGTTAATTATGTTACATTTTTCATAATAATATTTATTGTTTCATACTATCAAGTTCGAAATAAATACAATTAATAACATACAATTCTATTTTATACAATTTTGTTTGGTAAGGACCAATAACTGCACTGCTAAAACTCTTTTAATAAAAAAAATTGTGAAATTTAAATAGAATTCGTGTATTGTGTTTCCAATAACTGCCAATATCATTACAACAAATTACAACTATGTTATTAGGAAGTAAACGTTAGATCTAAGTGCGCAGTAGTGGATCAGCCAAGTTCGTAAAAGAAAAGGTTGATATACTTGCTATTTCATGCGTCTTATAACAAAAACAAAATGGTAAAAATATCTCAATTTAAATTTTGCATTAAAATTCATTATTACCTGTATAAAAAGAAGTATAAAACTAAATTACTTTAGAATCTAAATTAACACAACTTAACTAAAACTTACAGTTTATAAAGCTGATAATTAGAGTTGTAATCATTGCTACAGTTAGTTTAAAATAATGATCAAAATTAATGAGTAAATTATTTAAATCTCTGTCTTAATAAACTTTCACGAAAAATCTCCTAACGAGGTTGGTTTTTTTTTCATTTATGTTTCATTCATTTATATTTTAGCTGAATAATATAAACAGGACTCTATTGTAGTTTACTTAACTTACTTTACTTTTCTCTTGCTTTACTTAACTTTTATTCGTTACGACTATGTACATTCAAACAGTTTCTTTATGAAAAAATATTATCATTAAAAATTATCATTATATAATTAAATTATGTATAAGACTATCTAATCATAATTTAATTATGTAAGTAGTGCAGAAATAAATAGTTCACACAAATTTACTATAAAGAAATAGAATTTTTATCGTCTTTTAGAAAAAAACATTTGAAAACATCGTTTATATCATTGAATTTATTATTTTAGGTCAATCTCTGGACGTATTGTGGGGACTTTCTGGTGTTTATTCGCACTGATAGTGGTTTGCACGTACACAGCGAATATGGCTTCGTTCTTAACTATCACGCGTATTAATGAGCCTCTCCAAACTTATACGAGAGTGACGACTTGCCCAGAGGTGAGTAAAAATAATATGGATATTTACTTTTTGAAAAAAAAACTTCTTTACGCACGCTTGACTTGGGGGGTAGGCTGGTGAATGCGTTACGAAAAAATGTACGTATGTTTGTTGCCATGGTAACCGTTGTTATTGTCCGATAAATGATATATAATATCATATTCTTTCCTTAAATGGTATTCTATAAATATATAATTGTAACATGCCTAATATGATTATTTTTAGTATCTTGCCTATCCTAATTATTTAAAATATAAATTGAATTTCATAAAGAGTATCGATGACCTACAGAAGTTTTACTTCTTGCGCGTATACACATTCATACACGAATTCTTTAATTTTTTATATTACGTACACAATTAAGTTATTTTAACCTTCTTAGTTTATAAAAAGAAAATGTCGAATCAAGTCTTTGAGTAAGTGAATGTAAGATTTAGTAAACGATTTGTTCAAAATATTATGTCGGTCCAGATTTTTCATGAAAACGCTCTGTATATGTACGGTCCAGATACCGACAAGTTGCAATTTTATTCAAATCGCTCGGTTTGCGATATTTATTATTTTTATTTTTATATTGTTTTGAATGTAGTGTTAAAATGCAGGTGCAATATAAAACATTTTTAACTGCCACACGTAATGGTGCAAATTTATAACTCTGACAACGGTTAATCTAACTGGATTTAGTATTCTCACCAACATTAGGGTTCCATTGATACAAAAATATCAACCATTCAATTTTACTTTAACATATATTCAAGTACTTGTTTTCATAGAAAAAAAGTTTCATTTATATATACACGTATATATAAATCGTATTCTTCAATCAATCTGCGTATTTACTTATTATTATTGAACAAAATTATTGAGGATTTATCCAAAATCTAAGCTTATATTATAATATATGTTTAAACAAGTCTAGTAGTACTTGTCTTACTTGATTTTTTTTTTATTTTGTATTTATCGCCTGTTTATTCTTGGAGGATATATGCAACATATATAAAACTTTTTCTTATCAATATTAAAACGTAATAACTATCTGGCGCATTTTTCGCCCAAAGAATCGGTATTGCCATTCAACGGGGAAATACGACATACGGACATGACTTGTACAGTTTGTTTTGTATATATAATTAAGTATATTTGTAATTTTCTTTATTGTAGTTTCATTATCTTATTTACATATTTACTTAAGGACCATGCTCGTCGTCGTCCAGTCCATGATCACGATGACCCTCTCTGGATGGGATTTGTGTCACCTCAAAACTTCATGGGACAAACTGAGACCAAAAAACCTTGTGAAATGATGATATCTGTAACACAATCAGGAGTCAAAGACTTGGCTGTCGCCTTTCCTAAGGGATCTAAATTAAGGTGGGCTTAATCCGAATCTATCATAACAGCAATGCGAAATATGCGAATATATTAAATATATAACTATTAAAGCGTTGCATTGCGAATAGCCTAAGCGTAGAAACAATATAAATGTCTGGTCAATTACACATTTTTAATACCACTTTGAAATCTATTGTATTTGTGTATTGATTTTATTATGTTTTATTGTATTGGAAATTTTGCAACGTTTCACAAAATCAGATTTAACTGGCTCTATAGGTTTAAAGAGTTTATATGCGTTTAAACAAAATAACAATGTTTTTGTTGCTTGCGCCTTTGTTAATATATTGAAACAATACGTTGAGTGTTTTATAGGAATGGAGTGAATTTAGCTATACAGGCTCTGAAAGATGACGGCGAATTGCAAACTCTTGTGCGAAAATGGTTCATCGATAGCAAATGCTCTGCTAACAGTGAGGTGGGTAATGTGAAAATTTTTAGGGACCATGTTTTAAATACTTAGAACTTACACCAATTATTTAAGAGTTTGCTTTAAATATTTAAGATCAAGCTAGCCAATCAAATTAAAGATAGCCAAAATTAAGATCATTCTGCCAATGTCTCTTTAATTGTATTACGTGTTTGTAAAAGATATGTTGCATAATAAATATAATATGTAGTAAATTAAGAGAGTTAATTGAGATGAAAGTGTTTATTAAGTTACCTAATTAGATGTTGATAGAGAAGCTTAACACTTCAAAACAACTTCCCTTTCCTGTGATATAAAACAATACGTTGTTAGTCTATACTAGAAAGCGGTATTACTGTCTCATCTATACATATAATAAATTCTGAGTCTAATCTGTACGTTAAATATTTTTTGTAAAATCTTATTGAAATAGTCATTATTATCGATACAGAGACTGACTCTATAGTTTTTTGAATTTTTGTCTGTCTGTCTTTCTGGGAATGCATTACGAGAAAACCACTGGGCAGATTTTTATGAAATTTTGGTATAATGATAGCTAGTTATTGGGATAAACATATAGGATACTTTTTACTGCGGGAAAATATCTCATCTCTGAGATATCTATACTAAACGTAACTAGGGAATAAATGAGTCGATAGTTTTTTATACATATATTTATTAGTAATCGACTAAGTTTTTGAATATTTTGAATTTTAGATTTGATTTACATATATTTTCCTTAAAGTACTAACCTCGAAAATTTCACAGGTTCATGGCAAGGAACTAACACTGAATCAAGTAGCTGGTATATTCTACATATTATTGGGCGGAATGGGCCTTGCTTTGGCTGTAGCATTGATCGAATTCTTCAGACATGGACGCTCTGAGGCTGCTCGTGCGAATATTTCTATACGAAGAGCTTTAAGGGCTAAAGCTTTGAGGAATGGCCGTGTTACTTCACCAGTACCACAAAGTGAACCTCAAGAAGAACAGGAACATATTGATTGGAACGATGGCGCTTATGGTGGAGTGAGTATCTTACTTAATAATAAAAAAGGAATTTTCGTCCTTATACATAATGAACACAGCACCATCTAGTTCCATGGTAAGCTACGAGGCTTGTGTTATGGATACCAGATAGTTGATACACTACACATATAGAACTTACATACATACATATTATATATATATATATAACTATAAATACATACATATTATAAATATAAACACCCATGACTGGAGTACAAACATTAGTGCTCATCGCACAAATGAATGTCCCCAGCGGAACTCAAACCCGCGACCGCTAGCACACCAAGTACTACAAACTAAGCCAAACGTGTCGTAACGATATATGGATGAAAATTCCAAACTAATGCAACTTGAAATTTTCAAAGGTAGAATATATTCCTTTCATATTTAAAGGAATTTATTCGAATTCGAGTCTTGATATTTAATAGGTTTCATAGTTCATATGGTATAAACTATACATTAAATAAAATTCCAACTAAGTCGAATCTTTACATTAAATATTTTTTGGAAAATCTTATTTAAATAGTTATTGTCATTTATAAAAAGGCCGAATCTGTAGTTTTAGAATTTTTGTCTGTCTGTCTGTCTATCTCTGTCTGGAAACGCATCACGAAAAAACCACTGGATAGATTTTGATGAAATTTGTTCCAGTGATAGCTGGTTATCCGATAAACATATAGGATATTTTTTACTGCGGGAAAAATCTCATCTCTGAGAAATGTACTCTGAACTTTAAAAAAAATAACTAGGGACGAACCCGAGAGGAGCGAGAATGAGTCGCTTGTATGACATAAATCATCGTGAATACGGACATAACACGACATCATATAATGACAAAGCATAATGCAATAAGGTACTCGTAGCATTAACAATTATACAATTAAGATACACTATATATTTTAATTTACAAATACATTTCTATTAAAAAATTAATAAACTTTTTAATTATAATTTTTAATACTTAGGGCTTAAAAAACTTGGGTTAAAATATTTTGTTTTAAACTTCTAAGAATAATTAATCTATTTATGAAAAAAAAACCATGAATTTTTTTATACATATTTTGTACTTCAAGTATACTTGACGTAACATACGTACAAAATAATTATCTCCAAATTAAATGCCTTATTGATCTCATTGAAGTCAGCTAAGAAAACTTTCTGTCGATTTAATTTTTCACTTATTAATGCCTACTAATAACGTTTTTAAGCCATAAATTGATATCAGTCAAGCTTAAAGAGTTTCTTTCATTTCTACTTTAACAATTTAAGTGAGTGTTCTAAAAATGTATTAAGCCAATTTAGCGCTACCAGTTAAAATAAGATTCATAAAAAAATTGTATTATTACTTATTCTATTTTTATAAGAAAAATAGCGACTCACCCTCGCTTCGCTCGGGTTCGTCCCTGCGTACGTTTTAACTGTTAGTATGAAATAGATAGACTATATATTATACTAGGGACAAATAACATTTTAACTTTTGGTATAGATTTCTCAGAGATGAGATATTTTCTCGTAATAAAAAGTATCCTATATGTTGACCCGGATAACCAGCTATCATCATACCAAACTTCATGAAAATCCCTCAAGTGGTTTTTCCGAGTAGCCGTCACAGACAGACAGACACAGACAGACAGACAGACAGATAGACAAAATCCTAAAAACTATAAATTCGGCCTCTGTATCGATAATAAGGTCAATTTCAATAACATTTTTCCAAAAATATTTAATGTACAGATTCAGCTTAGTTACAATTTTATTATACGAGTATGTATAGACTATAGATATACATAAGTACAAAAAGCTGTGTTTTTGGGTGTTTCCTATATTTTATTTATCTTAAACCACCCCTAACATCCCCAACGACACAGAAAAAGAATTATTCAAATCGGTCCAGCCGTTTTTGAGTTTTAGCGAGACTAACGAACAGCAATTGATTTTTATATATAGATATTTTTTCTTTAGAATATATTTTCTCCGAAATAAACGAGTAGTTTTCTTCAAAATCAGGCTTTAGATGTGAAATGCAAATCGGAGGAATATTCCATGCAGTTAAATATCACGTTTAGCTTAAGAGTCGGTATTTGCTTGAAATTATTCTTGCACGTATTAACATTGCAGTACCCTGTATATTACTGCATGAGATGTAAATTTTTTACCTAGTATAACGTACGCTACTGATCTAAAATCAAAAAATCGATCCCTACAAAATTTACATATCCTTAATCCTGGCATAAATTAAACATAAATGTGCATTTAATATAATATTCGATATATAAATAAATAAATAAAAATAAAAAATAAAAAAGCCTTATATTTCTTGCAAAGTTACGGTTACATTTTTAACCTAATAAAAACGATATATATCGCTAACAAATCGTCAAATAAATAAATATGTTAGAACATTAACACTCAACACCATCTAGTTCCATGGTAAGCTACGAGGCCTGTGTTATGGATACCAGATAGTTGATACACTACACATATATAACGGTAAATACATACATATTATAAATATAAACACCCATGGCTGGAGTAGAAACATTCGTGCTCATCACACAAATGAATGCCCTCAGCGGGACTCGAACCCGCAACCGCTGGCACAGCAAGTAGGGTAGGGTAGGGTCACTACAAACTGAGCCAAACGTGTCGTCAAATAGAAAAAGCAACGTATGGATAATACATACATTTGGTTATTCTTTTAAAAATTATAATTTTTCTGCAAACACTATTAAATTACCAATGAAATATGTTAAGTGTATAGTAGTAACAAGTACTAAGTGTTTTAACTGCCTCGGTGGTCTAGTAGATAGCATGTACGGCCGACAGATCCGAAGGTCCTGTGTTCGAGCCCCAGATCGGGTCAAGTTTAGTTACTGAGTTTTTCTGTCAAGAAATTCTCAGTAAGAGCCCGGAATTGGGAAGTTGGCGGTGTTTCACCCCCGTGCCTCGGAGAGCACGTAAAGCAGTAGGTCTTGTGCCTTAACTCTCACCGGTCGTATCGAACTCGTATCATCCCATCGAGCTATACGAATAAAAGGAATAGAGACTGCACTTATCTCATGCGCAGATGGCTAATCTCAGTGAGATTGGCCGCCGGGACATTACTAATAACTAATAAGTATCAAATCTAGTACGTATAGTAACAACGATTAAACATATGCTTTTTTTAACAGTATTACACGTCGAGTACTCAACCTGCACAGGAGGAGACGGCTCTACACGGCAGTTTCACGCAAGTCTGATCCGCAGCCCGGGGCGCTGGCCTCCGCCGGTCGTCCCGAGCTCATATGTCGAGCTCCCTTGACTTATATCAGTTGTAAACTGATAATTCTTCGTACGTTTATTTGTTTTAATATTCTTCTTTCTTACTTAATTTATAATTTGTCATTTTTAATACGCGTATAAGATTTAGTTCCTAAAAAATGTTTTGCTTTAAGATTTAATCGATTTTTTCTATTGTTTATAGCTTAGCTATATTTTGAAAATGATAGCTATCACTCAAATGTCGACTCAAATAAGTTAAAGTCATAAACACAATTTTAAAATAAAATTATACGGCCTATATTGTAAGCAAGGAAAATATACATATACATATGTGTAAATCTAAAAATATCAAAATACGATAATACTTAATGAGTATAGTTATTATAAATTCTATAAACTACGTGTTTATGACAATTTTGAATAATTTTACGCAATTTATTAAATTATTTGCTTAATTATTCTAACATTTTAATGAAATGATATGAAATATCATAAATTTGACGAGACGATTAAGACTTTATTATGATATTATGTATTAAAATTTTCTGGTATACTATTAGATTATTTCTGGCACAAAGGTAATATTTACTATGATATATTTATTTTAATATAGTTTACAATTTATTCTATCACTTAGTTGATGCATATTGCAAATGTATTTTGATTAATATTTCAATCATCGGATGTGACAAAAATCTCGGCGGCGACTAACATGAAATGACTACTATATAAATATTATAAATCGATACCTTAAATCCATGCATGGATCGATTATTTCTAAATGACGATTCATGAAATAACTTTATAGATACAATTGCCTAGACAAATCTGCTCTTTGCTGGGTTTTGACAATGAATTCCATATATGGGATAACAGATGAGGCTGTGTTGCCTGACATCGGTCCTATGTAAGGTTATATGATAAATTAATTGCATGTTTCCATTGATGTCTCACTGTTTTATATTAAGAATAGATAGATGTACACCTTCATCCCAAAGTCATCGGATCTTACCGAGTAGTATTATCAGGGTCTTTTAATATTACGTGTCTAGTATAAAGTTTCAATTAGTGAACAAAATATATTTAATGTTTCAAAATTTAAAATTAGATAGATCTGAAGCTAAGTGTAATGTATTGTTCATAATGTCGCGTAGTTACAGGTTGGATTATGAAAAATTTTAGAATATCTATTTTATTTCAAATTTAATAGCTAAAATATTAAATTATGTTTTAATAAACATATAATTTATAGTACTGCTCAATGCAATCCATTGGTATGCCTGTAATTAAGCGAAAAACTCCACTTATTTTCATCTAATATAGCACGAACCAACCTGTTGTTTATGAACCATCGATGTTAATTCCCAAATTCCTTTATCCCCCACCATTATAATGTAATAAATATAAATCCCCTGTGTGATAGACACTGATGAATTTTATCATTAGGTTAGAAAACTTTTAATGCTTTAGAGTCTTAAGACTTTGATCGTAATTTAATGAATGTAATTGTTGCTGTTAGTTGATAAGTAGCGTAAAATCTCTTGATATTAACATTATATGTGTATGTCTTCTATAATTTTATGTTCTATCTCTTTAACTATCTTTGTTTGGAAAGTTTTTTTTAAATTGTTTTTCAAGTATCGTTAGTAGTCGTTTTACGCTATGTTTTGAGTGTAAAATATTTAGACTTTCAAAAATATACATAACGTTATAAGTGAACCTATGTAAGGTTTCGCTTGATATTATATGTATTAGGAAAATTGCCAAAGGCACTACATAAGGAATTCATATCAGAGATTATAACGATATTTAACTTTTCGGTCAAAGTAAATTTTCCCATACGTTTAGTTTTACACTTACATTTGTCTTCTATACTACGATACCTCCTATAGCTTCTTAAAGTTATTATTATTAAGCTTCCGTCCTGTAAAGCTTTTGTCGACAGTTTTGAACAGATATTTTTATTAAAATCACGTTTTAGTATATATTGAAATTTTTGATTTAATATCTAGTATATTTTTATAAAACATCAATTAATGAGACCACGGCAGTGTTTCTTGCGTTTAAATGGTTGCTAAGAAAGGTAAAAACAATTGTTTTGGCAAAGCCGCATAGATGCAATTTGAATTAGCTAAAATTTATTTGTTTTATAATGTTTAAAATTGAAATACGTAAATCGCCATTCTACGACGTAAGCTTGGTCGTCTGGCCTATTTTAAAATTGTTTTTTTTTTTAGCCAATTGGCAAAAAATCGAGCTCTGTGATCGATTTAATGAAAAAAAGTGCCAAGATTAAAATTAAAATTTTAAGGAGGTGGTTAATTATAATGATAGTGATGGAATCTAAAGGTAGGTTGATATTAAAAAGATAATATAAGATGTGCGGTCGCGTCCGTCCGTCACAAAAAGGCTGAAATGTGTGGAATGCTTTACTTTTAAATTACCGGATATTATTAACATTCAAGTCGAGGCGATTTCAGAACCTTTCCACCCCACGCACGTTCTAACTTCTACATAACATGAGATTTTTTTTTTCGACTAAGACCTACGCGTTCTCTCTACGCGTTCGTGGTCCATTCAATTATATAAATAATTTTATTATGTATAGTTTTAATAAATGGGAACCGATTTTATTGACTATGAAATATTTATTTGTAATTACGCGAAGTTCATTTTTAATATATAAAATTATAATATAAATGTTTATTCGGTACTTACGTAATAGTGGCCGCACCTTTGCGAGAATTTCGAGGTCTATTAATATTTAAATTTGTATAAACTCTAGACTACAGCGTACACCTGTACGACTATCCTAACTTCACTAATTAATTATCATAGTTCTAATAAATATGATCTATTATTAAGTTTAACGTTATTCTTCAAATGACTGATTTACATAATCGTTTCATTAATTAGTGTTTAGATTTAAGACATACTATATTTTAATATGTTAACTATTGTTAGAATAAGGGATGATGTTTAGATCGGATTTTATTCGGAGGATACAGGAGTATGGCTGTGCTGATGTAGCAGAATATTTCTACATAAAATGAAATAGCTTCGTATATCATACTTTCTTATATTTCTTTACTCTTCTTCTCTTCTTCTTATATATCTTTACGCATTATTTCGCGGATTTATTTTGATTTTGGATTCACAACGTTTCGAATGCTTTACAGCAATCATGGTCACGGGAAAGACTAAAGTGTTAGACATCTCAAAGGCGTTATATACTTGTTACAGACAGTGCCTACCCACGATTTTACAAAAATGATTTCAAAAAATTCAAAAATGGCACCAAAGTAGGGGAGACTGGGTACGGTTGTAACAATTTTTCTTTAAATGTCCACAGCAAAGCTATTATAGTTATAAGCAGCGATTAAAGCCTTTGCGATGAAAGCATAATTATTAGTCTTTAAAATAATATCAAAACCAATAGCTCAGGTATAACAGTTTGGCAGGAATATGTCATTTTAATGAGCGTGTGCGATTGTTACAACCGACCCCCATACCAGGGGCGGTTGTAACACCAATGGGGGACAGTTGTAACACTCAAAAATAATACATAACTCAAGCATTTAAAATCAGTTTTAATACCTAAGAATACTGAAAATGTGTACTTAAAACATATTAAAAATATTTAAGGCACGTTTAAGATAGATAATTATTAAAACTAAACTAAAACAAGTCAACAGAAATAATATTTCTTTCTTTGGAGTGTATCACTTGAGTAGTTTTATTATTAGACTTGCCAAACAAAAATAATTCCTAAATAATTATTAAAAAAAAACTAATCAACAAAATCTAAGTTAAAACAAAATATTTTTTCCATGTAATATTTACTCAGACTCATCGCAGTTATGTTATATATAATATTTACTCCCATCAGTACAAGCTACGTGAGACCATTGCTTGCAGCCCCCTTGACACTGGTTTCAACACTCTCCAGATCGACTCGCTGAATACGTCTTGGCAAAAAAGACAATAATATTTTTATTCTTCAGATAATTCGGGAGGTGGGTTAGTCTTCTTGAGCAGAAAAGCAGCTCGTCTTAATGAAGTGCCTAATTTGACTTCATCGTAAGCGTTCTTATACGACATTATATCAGTTTTACCTCTCGAAGTTTTTCTTATACGTTTCCAAGGTATCTGCAATAAAAAATATTATAAAATTACTGTTACAACCGTCCCCATGAAAATCGTTACAACCGTCCCCACACCCCTTTTTTGGTCATAAGGCTGTCATAGTAACGAGATAACATAACCTATACAAAAATGAATCAGCGTATTTTAATCTCTAAAATACGAGGATTACGTAAATACATTTTGAAATACAATAATAATATCAATATTTAAGTTATATCATAAATAAATTCGCCAAAAATACTTACTTTTGGTTGGCAAAAGACAATAGGCCTCCTCGTAAGCGCACTCACCGCGCGAAAGACGAAGCAACGCTGGACTCGTGTCGGGACTTGTTCCCCGAGTATTTCCTCCCTTTGTACCTTGCACCTACCACGCATAGGTTCGGTGATATTCGAGTTGTTACAACCGTACCCTGTTACAACCGTACCCAGTCTCCCCTACTATTTACAATATTTGTTGATTTTCATTCTAAACGACAAATTTTGACGTAATTTTTTTTTAAATGCTTAGAATAGTTTTATTTAAAAAGCTTCATATATCTAACAAGTGATTCTAATAACTTCACAAGTTATAACAATTTTGAATTTAGACATTTAGCTTAATCGCAGCTTAATACCAAAAAACATAAAAAAATATGAAATTATCTATTAATTAATGGGTTTTTTATCGATTTAATTTATTTTTTTAATTCAAAATATTTAATAATTAATTAGTTTTATGACATTTTTCTTAGTTTTATAACATTCTCCTACATCAGCTCGCTATACTAGATACGAGAACACGAGATCATTGAACGTTTACTGCATATCTGAAGACATCTTAACAACATATCAATTTATTATACTATGGTCTCATTAGTACACTCAAAATACTTTTCTTATTTTATCTACATATCAATATCAAATCAATTCAATTTTAAAATATTGCCCTCTTTCTTCCCTTCTTTCTCAGGTACTTTTTTAGTTTCTTCATAATTTTAACTGAGCAAAAAAGTGTATTGTTTAGTTAAAGTTAAAAATTCATGAGTAATAAAAAACAAAGTTTATGGATGTAGGCTAATATTATTTATGTTTAGGATTAAAAATATCGACGCACTCCGGTTTAATAAAACTAAAATAATCTCAGTTCATGTAGTCATAGAGATTTTTTACTTTCTATAATATTTATACAATACATCTGTTACAGCTTTTGAAAGCTCCAAATTACTTCTAATATCCAGTAAACGATCAATCTAATGCTGCCTTTACATATTACAATAAAATATTAATTTTATAGTGTAATAAAGTTTAAAATAAATATTTTGATTCACCTATCGTCCAGTTTTAAAGCGATCAAATCACACTAAAAGAACTGAGGTTGACACAAAAGCTCAATGCGTATTGTCTACATATTACGAAGATTCAATGAGCAAGAATTAATTTTGTTCAACAATATTAACTTATGCTTGCAGCGCTCTGTTCGAAATATCGATAAATTGTTATTCACCCAATTTTAACAAATATGGACTTTTTTATTTTATCTACCTTTGACAATGTGGGTATTTCTATCGATCTATTTTTGGTACTCTGAGCTTCTTATATAAAGTAGCCACTCGACCCAATTTCTCACAGATGTAGTCTAACATACAGACGGGTATATATATATATATATATATATATATATATATATATATATATATATATATATATATATATATATATATATATATATATATATATATATATATATATATATATGTATATATATATATATATATACACACATATATATATATATATATATATATATACATATATATATATATACATACGCGTCCACCAAATTACTGGTTGTACAAAAAAATTACAAAGTAACAGAAAAATTCTGACTCAGCTTATTAGCGATTATCTTAAAAACCATGGCGAGTGCGTACACATTATATAACCAAAGTTTCATCATAATCGGATATTAGAACACATACGTTACAACAAACGAGCATACTTACTTTTTTATATGTATACAAATTCCATGTGAATTGCCTTGTTTTACGATTTGTATAAACACTAGCATTCTGAAAATATTCTTGATTATGTATAATGTAAAGGTGGCATAGTCTCGTAACGTTTTATCAATAAATTCATAAATAACTGATAAGTCTAATAAGGTGTTATTAAAAATTACATCTTTCACATTTATTTTGTTCACAATTTGAATGGTTTTATTTTTTTTTACGCGGAACCCTAATTCTTTTTCCAAAATAAAAGTAGCTTAAGTTACTCCTTATAACATCAACTATCTGCCAGTGAAGTTTCGGAGATTAGCCAGACAGACAAAAAAATTTAAAATTTGTGTTTTTCTTAAAGGTACCGTATATAATTTCATATGAATTTAGTAAAAAGCTTTTATTTCGACATTACAAACAAACAATGTAATTTTATTTATCTGTATAGATTGATGTTAATTCTAGCTTACTATATTTTATTGGTACTTCATAAGAAGCTGTATAGTCCTCTATCTATTATTAGTTATTCCAATGGGCGTAAATAAGAACAATGTTAATTTCAAGTCAATATCATCAACTAAAGTTATTAATATACTACAGGCTGTGTGAAGGAACGAAGAAGAAACTTTCAAATAAAAAAATAAAATAAAAGATAAAAATAAAAAAAAAAATAATAAAAGAAGTAATTCCACCATTTCTTACATCAGAAGTACTCAATTTACTTTCGGCTTATTCATTGGTTTCAATGATCTATGATTATCTATGATTTTATTGATAAGACGTCGTAAAGTATAGAAGTTGGTTTATCATACAATTAAACTCAGTCTGTATGTGTAATAGATGTCTATGCATTATTTATATAGTATTAAGATTATTGTAACCGAAAGCTAACATCAATGTGTGTTATTAAATGAACCAATAAAGGAATTAAACCCCCTAAATTATTTTATTTTCATACCTACATTTTTGAAGTATTTTCTTTAGGTCTGATTAAGGGTAAGACAATACATTGAAAAAAAATGAGTGTCATGTCAAATTTATTATTAACCGCTCGTAAAGGTTACACGCACTCATTTTTTTAAATTATATATTAAGTCTCTACTTTCTGCATTTAATGCCTTTTTTAGATATACTAGTTAGTGTTGGCCCAAATAAAAAAATTGACCACAACCATCAATGAAAATATAAAGAAAACATAATATGAATAGACTTTACCCATCTATAAAAGGCAGTAGCCCAGTGGTAACGCGCTCGCATGGTAAACCGAGTGAAGCGGGTTCAAATCCTGGGTCTCGCACCTCTGATATTTTCATGTTCGAATCATTTCCAAATTACTACTTGTCTTACGGTAAAGTAACGGTAAAGACTCATATGTTGCACTTCAAAATTAGATTTGTGCTCGTTAAGCCTTCTGTGAAATATTTTGGACATTTTTATTTCTGAATATTTCAGTATTGCCTATATAAATAAAAATGATACGCTATTCATTGGTAAGCACATCATTTGGGTATAACTGGATATTTAATTTCGTTAGGAATTTTGTAATAACTCTAAATATCCCATAAAATGATTAAAATTTATATAGTACAAACAAACAAGTAGATTCAGCTTGATTTAAATAAAATTATTTTGTTTATATACTTTTATCTTTTATCTGTCTATATAAATAAAAATGAAGTTCGTATGTTTGTCTTTTGTAGGTTCCTAAACTATGGATCCGATTATGATAAAACTCTAGAAGGTTATTTTGTATAAGCCTGTAAAACTTCCTGACCCAATAAAAAAATAACTTTTACGCATTGCTAAACCACTCAAGCTTAGGGACGCACCCGAGCGAAGTGAGAGTAAATCGCAAGCCATTTATATTTTAGAACAAAATTTAGGGAGACAAATACGGGAACGCATTAAACCACAAAATATATAATTTGATACCTCATTTTCATTGAGCAAGTAACACCAGTTGTTAAATTTCTGTAGTCAGTCACTATTTATTATTATGACATACATATAGGGGTGGCATAACACAAATATCATTGTTCAAATCTATACATACATATAATGAAATTGTAACTAAACCGAATCTGTACATTAAATATTTTTTGGAAAATGTTATTTAAATAGACATTATTATCGATAAAGAGACCGAATCCATAGTTTTTAGATTTTTTGTCTGTCTGTCTGTCTGTCTGTTACCGCATCACAGAAAAACCACTGGAGGGATTTGGATGAAATTTGGTATGATGATAGCTGGTTATCCGGGTCAACATATAGAATACTTTTTACTGCGGGAAAATTTCTTATCTCAGAGAAATCTATACTAAACACTAAAATGTGAAAACGATAAAATGTAAATAGGGACGAATCCGAGCGGAGCGAGGGTGAATCGCTAGTGTACTAATAATATTGCATGTACTATATTTGCTTCAAAGATTTTTGAGCTCAGTCAAAATATGCAAGAAAATTCGCCTCGCAGTATACTGATGTTACACGATACAATAAATAAAGAAAGCAATCAATAAATAAACATTAAATGTTAGACAAAGATGGTTATTCACATGATTTGATTCAATCTTAAAACCAGAACTAACAGAAAAGCTCATTTATTTTACATAAAATCTTTTGTTTTATATAGAACCACAAAATATTTCATTTACTACCTACCTTACCTAATCAATCTCTTCAACAGGTTATTTGAAAGTTCCTCTAAGATCAAACTGTGAACAAAAAACTACTGATTAACAAGGATATAACCCAAGATACACTATTTGTAGTAAAAAGTATAAATATTTATAAAATTAGGAGAACTTAGGAGCAGGGGGATCAAGCCATAGTCCACCATGCTGGCAAAGTGCGGATTGGCGCACTTCACATGTCTTTCGATAACTTGCTAGGTTCTCTCTTACATACAGTTTTCCATGCGATGTTTTTTTTTACCATAAGACAAGTGTTAATCATATTGGAAATTATTCGCACATGAAAATATCGATGGTGCGAGACCCGAGTTTTGAACCCGCTTCACTCGGTTTCCCAAGCGTTTGTTCCCCTTAATAAAGAGAATACTTTAAAAAAATAATAAACAAATTCTTTATTTACAGAACATTAAGAAGCCTTTAAGCTTTCATTATTAAAATATCTTTTAACTTATAATAATGCAGAAATACTATTAAAATCATCCAACGAGAGTAAAACAATATTTAACATTTATCGTAATAAGCATAGTTTTATATTATTTTTATAGTAAAACAGCGCCGTCACAGCGCACTAACCTTAAAAGCTAAGTGGCACTAATGCAGAGTGCGGGTTAAATATTTAAAAGGCAATAAACAAAAAATACTTAGTGGCTCACGTACATTTTTAAAGTGGAAAAATCAAGAGAGTGTCATACGTTCATAGAGTGTCATACCACGAGTCAATATATAATATTGACTTGATTCAATACAAAACCATACGTACTATAACTTCAAAGGACCGGCTATATTTTAGTATTTGTTGCTACACTTAAGTAAAAGCACTATGAAGACACCATTCTTGAGCTTTTTTATTATACTAGCAGAACCCGCGGCTTCGCCCGCGATCAAACTACGAAAAACAACTAACTTTTTCGCAATACGCATTATTCGCACACTTTATTATTTGCAAAAATAAGTTCGTGTTTCATATTATTTCTTAAAGAAACAAATTTAATTTTAGGAATCCAGCAAACACAGTGGCCGCTCTAATGTTTAATGAAGTACCCATAGTCTAATCCCGTTACATAACATAGGTGACTTTTTCATTACAGGTGTACTAACCTTCAGAAGGAGAATATAGATTGCATGGTATTCTCTAGCTAGGTTTACTCTCTCGCGCTCTAGGTGTGTTATAGTTGTCATTGCTGTGGCCAGCCGAGAAGTTATACTTTTTTTTTGGATTCAGAATAATTTCTGTTCTCTACTTTATATGCCACACCGAGTGTATTTAGGGAGAAATTTAATTAATAAATAGTTAAAATATATTCAACCAACTCCAACTTCTGAAGGGCGAACTTAGGGGCTGAATTTTGAAAAATTCTAAAATACATTTTTATTTAATTGTATTGAAGAGCATTAATACCAAGATTCAAATAATTCTGGCCATAAACAATTTTTCCCTATATAAACAGCATAACCCCCTTTTACCCTTTTAAGGCATTTATTTTGATAAAAAAAATGTATCGTTTTATTTCTCATTTTCAAGGCAAATACCACTTTCCGTGCATTAATTACAGAGTTTCATATAAACTTTCATCCCCCATTTTACCCCCTTGTGGGAGTTTATTTCAGAAAAAGCTAAAATACTTATTTATTTAATTGTGTTGAAGAACATTAATATCAAGTTTCAAGTAATTCTGATCATAAATAATTATTTGCCTATATAAACTTTATTACCCCCTTTTACCCTTTTAAGCGTAATATATCTAATACATATATTTCTTATTTTTCATCTTACAGCTAAATACATTACATACATAACACACTCCCCGTGCATTTCGCGTTAAGGATAACAGAGTTTCATACAATCTTTTATCCCCTATTTTACCCCCTTAGGGGATGAATTTCGAAAAATTCTTTCTTAGCGGATGCTTGCATTATATAAGGAATATGTTCTCCAAATTTCACGTTTCTACGACCAGCGGTTTAGGCTGTGTGTTGATCGATCAGTCAGTCAGTCGGGAGAAAGCATTTTATGTATATATAGATAAGTATTTATTTGTCAGAAACAAAACAAAAAGAACACGTTCAATCCTAATACCAACTTTATTTTTCATTAAAGAAGACAGACAATCGAACGGCGACGTCCTAATAAGAGGAACCCGATTGAACCCTTTGATTACGGAACCCTAAAAGCAAAATAATGTTAATAAATAAATTAAACGAATTATTTTAAGTCTATACATATAATTAAATTGTAACTAAGCCGAATCTGTACATTAAATATTTTTTGGAAAATCTTATTGAAATAGACATTATTATTGATACAGAGGCCGAATCTATAGTTTTAGAATTTTTGTCTGTCTGTCTATCTATGACCGCCTCACTGAAATACCACTGGAGGAGTTTTGATGAAATTTTGGTATGATGATAGCTGGTTATCCCGGTCAATATATAGGATACTTCTTACTGCGGGAAAATATCTCATCTCTGAGAAATCTATACTAAACTTTAAAACGTTAAAACTATACCGACGATCCCAAGCGGAGTGAGGGTGAGTCACTAGTATGCTATAATGGATACAAAATATGTTAATCAAAATTAGTTTTTATTTCATAAACTTAAAGGTTTATATAACACGTTTCAACGTAACTTA
Organism: Fabriciana adippe; assembly: GCA_905404265.1. Lineage (NCBI taxonomy): Eukaryota > Metazoa > Arthropoda > Insecta > Lepidoptera > Nymphalidae > Fabriciana > Fabriciana adippe. Next base: position 25,745,832 of record FR989982.1, on the reverse strand, counting down.
AGGAGGATTTCAGGAAGACTTCTGATGAAGTAAATATAATCATGACAAAAAGTAAAAAATATTATAAAAAGTGCATTTCAATGATGTTATAGCGGAATAACATAGTACCACGATTGTTAAAATTATACGATGGTATAGATAATATTTACTTTTAGTTACAAATGTTACAGCTGCGTCTATCGTTCAAACATTTATTTTGTAACATTATTTTTTATTTATTTTGACTGCAAAAATATGCATATAAGCTAAAACTAAAGGTTATATTTTAAATAAAACTATCTTATCGGATTATTTCGCGGATTTATTTTGATTTTTTGTTCCCGACGTTTCGAATGCTTTACAGCAATCATGGTCACGGGAGAGACTAAGGTGTTAGACATCTCAAAAGCGTTATATACTTGTTACAGACAGTGCCTACCCACAAATTTACAAAAATGATTTTGAAAATCAAAAATAAATCCGCGAAATAATCCAAAAAGATAGTTTTATTTAAAATGTCAAATATTCGCGTAAATCTAAGAAAATATTACAGAAGGTTATAGATAAATGTGTTACTTGCTTTTTATTTATTAACAGAAATCATAAAATGGTACTTAATTTTTGAAGTTACACTTCTTTTGGCACGCTTGGAAAAAATTAGGAGATTAAAATTTTTACGATGCGCGCGCACATCGACAGCCAAGAAGCGACATGATGAAGTTAACTGAAAGCGACATGATGAGATTAGCTGCATTCCTTTTACAAACAGAGGGTTGTGACATACGAGATGAAATCTTTAGCTATTTTTATTCTGTTATGCCAAAGAAGTATAACTTCTTACGTGCGTACATAACACACACATTTTTTTTATATTATGTTTTATTAAAATTTTATTTATAAAATGAAATTTTTAAACCCAATTGGTTTAATATGTAAATATTATTATACTAGCGACTCACCCTCGCTTCACTCGGGTTCGTCCTTAGGTTGCTTCTCAAAACAAAATTAATTGATTAATTTGGTTTTATATTTTTTTCGTGGGACCCTATTTTTTTTTAAAATAAAAGTAGCCTAAGTTACTCCTTACATCAGCTATCTGCCATTGAAAGTCCCGTCAAAATCGGTCCAGCCATTTCAGAGATTAGCCGGAACAAACAGATAGACAGACAGACAAAAATTGTAAAAAATGTTGTTTTGGTATATGTACCATGTATACATCCATTTGCATTTAGTAAAAAGCGGTTATTTTAATATTACAAACAGACACTCCAATTCTATTTATCTATATAGATAATAAAATATTAAAAAATAAACATATTGAAAAGAAAACATTGTAATTCAAAACTAGTAACAAATTAACGATAAAATAAATCGACTAACACGTTAGCCTCGCAAGAAAGTTAGTTGTACGAAACGTTAAAGTCTTTTTTCGTCATTTCTAGTAGGCAAGAAAGGAATAAGATCGCTTTTTCCTCCGCGTCATAAATCAGACAGCGACAGATGGTGTTGACCTGCACCATTATTGCTGTTACTTGGGTATAATCATTTCCCCCACCCTGTGACATAACTAAATAATACTTTTACAAGCATATTTTAATAAATATTTTATTCTGAAAAAGTATGGTAAAACAAGTAAACAACTTATACACGACATTGACGTAATAAAAATATTATATCTATACATATAATAAAACTGTAACTAAGCTGAATCTGTCATTAAATATTTTTTGGAAAATCTTATTGTAATAGTCTTTATTATCGGATACAGAGGCCGAATCTTTAGTTTTTAAATTTTTTGTCTGTCTGTCTGTTACCGCATCACGAGAAAACTACTGGACAGATTTTGATGAAATTTGGTATGGTGATAGCTGGCTATCCGGGTGAACATATAGGAATTTTTTCCGCGAGAAAATATCTCATTTCTGATAAAAATACAAAAACTGCAATATAAAAGTATACTAATATGTAATACCTAAAAATTTGGTTTTTGGTCATCTGAACGCGGGCGGAGCCGCGGGCAATGCTAGTTTACAATATGCATATATTTAAAGTTATATAATAATAATGTCCTCCTGACCGTTTCCGGCCACGGCGGCCAATCTCATTGAGACTAGCCAACTGCGCAGGAGATATTATAGTGCACAAGTGTACGCGCAGACACAAGTGCACTCTCTATTCCTGTCACTCTCATACTCCGGTGGGACGACTACTCGACACGACCGGTGAGAGTTAAGGCGCAGGACCGACGGCTTTACGTGCTCTCCGAGGCACGGGGGTGAAACACCGCCAACTTCCCAACTCCGGGCTGTTACTGAGGCTTACTATACAGAAAGACTCAATAACTAAACTTGGCCCGACCCGGGACTCGAACCCAGGACCTCAGGATGTGCAGCCGTACATGCTAGCCACTACACCACCGAGGCAGTAAAGTTATATACATATATAGTGTATATATTAGTAGTATGTAGTTATCAGTGTATCACCTATCTGGTATCCATAACACAAGCCTCCTAGCTTACCATGGAAGTAGATGGTACTGTGTGTTAATGTCCTAACATATTTATTTATTTATCATCGCGTAATCCTCAGATTAAATAAAAAAAAATTAAAAATTCTGAGCTTTTAAAAGATTTGTATGGAACGGCTCTAACGATTTCGCTGTTTGGTATGTGGGGTCTTTCGGGGGCGAAAAATCGATCTAGATTAGTCTCATGTCTGGGTTGTCTAGTTTTCATGCGGTTTTCTTTTTGCATTATTCTACGCAGAATATGTTCCATAATTTCTTGCACTCGTTTATAAGCACCGTGGTCGAGCGGTCAAAACGCCAGTTAGACAATACATATGCCTGGGATCGAGTCTCGGTCGAAATATAAAGTTTTACTTTTTTTTGTATTTATTTAAGTTTTTAGTTCTTTTTATCTAAAAAAGACGATATAACAAAAAAGAACACCGAGCGAAGTTCGGTGGCCAGGTACTTTGTTTAATAGTACTATTAGACAAAGTGCAAATTAAGGAGCTTAATTGCGATTATATTATAGAATATTTTCTAAAGATGTTAGAGCGAGCGTAAAGAAGAAGAGTTGAATAAAATTGAATACCTACCATCAGTCTGTTGCATCAACTTTACATTAAAGGTATCACAAGTATTATTAGTAAACTTCGTAAATATGCCTTAGTATGAGCTTATATATTGTAGAAACACTGTGATAACAGTTATAATTAATAGTAAGTTGAAAAAGAGGGAGTGATAATCAATATATGTATGTATGTACACGTTTGGCTCAGTTTGTAGTGACCCTACTTGCTGTGCCAGCGGTCGCGAGATCGAAGTCCACTGGGGGCAGAAATTTGTGTAAACACGAATGTTTGTACTGCAGTCATGGGTGTTTATATTTATAATATGTATGTATTTAAAGTTATATATGTGTAGTGTATCAACTATCTGGTATCCATAACACAAGCCTCGTAGCTTACCATGGAACTAGATGGTGTTGTATGTTAATGTTCCAATATATTCATTTAAATAAAAATAAATAAAAACATAAACAAGAGATAATCGTACAATCAAAACGTTTATTATCAATAATTGATAATAAACGTATAACCAAAAAATATACTGAAATGAAAATAATCTCGTTTCCCAGGTAAATTACCTATAGGCATGAATTTCATCCAAAAATACAATTATATCCTGTTCACAGTACACGTAATCACAATGGCAAAGGTCCATCTATCTTGATTATTCGCTCAGCGGGTTGTAATAAATTAGATGTTAATCAGTAAGAGCAAATCTTTAGCCAATAATGTACTATGTAGTTCGTACGATTTTTGGTATCAAGAAATCTCACATGACTTTAGGGTGAGCCTCAAAATCCTTTGTCGGACTTCGTTTTCCTTCCAAGCCGTTTGGGAGGACACTGGCTTAAGTTGGCTTGCAAATCTACATAATGTATACGTTTCTTTATATTTGGACTTGTAGGTAACGTCACTGGTAGTTTTTATTTGAACTTAAAAAACGTCTTTGCTACAATTGATCTTAATAATTTTTATTTCAGCTCCAATTTTATTTCAAAAATTCATTGTTTTTTTTTATTTACGCGAATATTTGAAATTTTAAATAAAACCACCCTTTTGGATTTTTTCGCGGATTTATTTTGATTCTTGGTTCCTGACGTTTCGATCAGCTCTTCTTCTTCTCTTATAATCTTATATTATTAACTGAGCAATTGTACATTTTAATTCTAATACATTTATTGAGTGTATCTCGGAAACGGCTCTAACGATTTGGATCAAATTTAGTATTTAAATAAAATTTTGCTTTTAAAGTATATCAATAACTCTTTTATATGTTTCCTGAAAAATACCGGTCGTCAGGTTCAGTGGCGGCGCTAGACCACATGTGGACGTCGGCTTAATTAGGTATGCGAGGCCTCCTACATTGCCCAGTTAAGAAAACGTTAAATTACAGTTAAACTAATGTATGACTACCTAACGAGTTTTATTGCTAATCAAAAAATGACAAAAATTACACAAATAGAAATTAAAAGAAATTGAAAAATTAAAAGAGTTGAACTTTTCGGCTTTTGGCCTCACTGAACTATATAGGAAATTTTCATAGCTAACAGTAGCCGCTATTTCAGCTTCAACTCAATTGATAATACTGATAGCGCAGATAGTCTATCTTGACTCATCGTACTTCGTAAATAGGTCTTGATCAATTTTAACTTTGAGAAGCTTCTCTCACCGGAAGCTGTACTGACGGGAACTGTAAGCATGATTCTAATGGTAATATAAACATTTGGATATATTTCTTCTAAATTATTTTCTAAAATGTACTGAATCAGTTGTTTCGCGTCGTTAATATAGTCCAGTGAATTCATTTTTAGAAGCTGGAGTTCTTCATATAGTTCGAAACGCTGTATGTCGCTGTTTTCGCCTTTCCGAAGTATAGTACCTAAATCATTACGATGCTTGAGAAGATCTTTTGATATGGATTTTAAATAACTGATATCATAAATAAAACCAAATTGTTCAAAATATTCATTGAGAGCTTTAAATCGACATTTGCGAGGCCCCCTCAGGCGCGAGGCCGTCGGCGGTCGCCGACGTCGCCGACGCCTAGCGCCGCCACTGGCCATGTTGAATACCTGATATCAGAATATTTTGTATATGATATATTATTACATGATAAATACAATTCCGGTAGAAATAAAATAATACAAGTCATTTATTGTTTACAAATAAGTCTGGAAAATAAAATAATAGAATTGGCATAATAGCGTAATTGACGTAACTTAATCAGAGAACACTTTCTAAACAAACTCAACCGTTTGAGTTTTCAACTGCCGGTAAAGTATTTTTATTTTTGTAACGTGAAGGAAGTTTTTCAATCATTCTCCCAGTAAAATTGATTTGTAGTTAAATGCAACATTGAGACTTGAAGAGGCAATCAAAAAATGTCAAAAATCGGTGAATCAAATAAATTGTATACAGCGTATTCCAAATATGTTTACTAACTCTCAGTAGATCCTGAAATATCAACTACAAATATTCCAAAGTAAAAATAGTAAAATCATTTTTTACAAGTTTTTATAGAAGCGTTTGTCTAAAAGTCAAGGCTAACCATAAAAAATCAGACCACTGGAAATCAAACTCGCGCACTTTGGATTCCGTGTGTGTGACGGATTGGCTCAGCAGTGGAGTATTAAAAATGGCTGGATTATTATTAAGTTATGTGTTTCATACCATTCATAACGTTTCGACTACCACCACTCCAAACTACTTTCTATTCACAACTATTCCAAAATAGTTGGAAGAATGAAGATTCCTACAGAATGGAGAATTATAGCGACTTTGACACTCCATCGACATTGGACGTGAAAGAAAAGTATCCCAATAATGACGAAACCCAAAATTAGGAGACATTTTAATGATTTTAAAATTAAGAATATCTACATTTAAATGTTCAATAATCAATATCGATCAAAAATATGACTTTAAAAATGTATAGAAATAATAATAGATAATATTAATAATATTTAGAAATAATAATATTATCTTACCACTTATAACAATTTTCAACTTTCGAGAAAAATGTAATACTAAAACCTACAAAGTAGCTATACATAAAGATAAGATTTTTCCACATCACAGTTTTCCATCGCGACTGTACAATAAACTTAACTCTATTTCAATAGTCCTCCAAATTTTTCATTCCGTACCATTAACATGAAATTTGTGTAATATTTTAAGTTGTGTATTTTGTATGTTTTCTTTCGTTAAAAGCAAATAAACTCGTTAATTTATACACATATACGACATTCGTTATACTATCAGTAATAATAAGGTTATTTTTTAAACCAAATTTTGTAGCGGCTTAAATAACAAATCGTGTTTTTAAATAAAACTTAAAAAAAAAACATCTATATATTCCCCATAACATATTTTGAAAGATCAATTTCTGTATATTTTTTATCGTTCACTCTGTACTTGAAAAGTTAGACGGATGTTAACGACTTAAAAAGCGTATGATAAGTTATTAGTAAGTATAAGTAAGTTATAAGCTATTGACTAAAGTGAAAATCTCTTAGAAAGTATTTTCTATCTTTCTTTTAAAGATCTATTTTTCAAGTTAATGTACACTTAATTTTATTCTATATGCATATATATATATATATATATATATATATATATATATATATATAATTCATCTATATTATTCTATTTTCCAGATTTACAGTATCAATACTATCCAAGTAAAATATCTGTGATATAGAGACTGATGGACATGATAAAATTATAAGCCGTTTATGCGTTTTGACCTTAGAACCCTAAAAACGTTACCTTTCCTCAGGCACTTGCCTTCAATATTATTAAATCAACTAGGACGAGTCTATCTTTAGATATAATCTTATTTTAAAATATTTCATCGTAATGAGGTTATGAGTGGGAAGTATTTTATTTGTAAGACTATTTGATAATACAATTTTGCATATTTTTAACAATAAATTGCTATGAAAAGCCCGCTATTAATAAATTTTATGACGTTGTTATTTTAACAAGTTCGGAGAGGGGGACGATTTGGTCCAAGGCAAGTGTTTTGTAGAACATTTTTTTCTTGTTTAATGTTGGATTATCTGAATATTAAATCGTAAAACAACCTGTTAGTAAATTTTAGACGATCATTATTTAGACATATCAAACCACAATTATATCTATCAAAAATTGAGTGTCTCGTAAAAATGAAGTTTCAACTTGTTATTAGTCACTAAAAAAAAACCGTTTAGAACTGTAGACTAAAAGTTATTATCGTAATAAACACTATTTTTGCATAGATCTAATTAATCTATTAAGATCATTTTTGGAGGAAATAAATATTTATGAGAGCTCGTTATTTTAAATAAGACATTTTTCTTAGAAATAATATAATATGTGTACTTACTTATTTAATATAACGATAACTTGACTGCAAGTCGGCTTACTCCGTCCAGTCAACTTTTCAAAGGCAACAAAATACTTAAAATATATTTCAATAACACTTTTTAACTCGAATGACATATTTCTGCTTAGAAATAGTTTGTGTCATAAATTCCAAGAATTATTTACAGATACTGATACTTCGTGTGATTTATTGATATACTAGCGACTCACCCTCGCTTCGCTCGGGTTCGTCCCTAGGTTGCTTTCCAAAACAAACTTTTTTTTTTGGTTTTAATTTGTTTTCGTGGGACCCTATTTTTTTCGAAAATAAAAGTAGCCTAAGTTACTCCTTATAACATCAGCTATCTGCCAGTGAAAGTCCCGTCAAAATAGGTCCAGCCATTTCAGAGATTAGCCGAAACAAACAGACAGATAGACAAAAATTGTAAAAAAACGTTATTTTAGTATATGTACCGTGTATACATCCATATGCATTTTGTAAAGAGCGGTTATTTTAATATTACAAACAGACACTCCAATTTTATTTATTTGTACAGATTAGTAATCTTATTTTAAAAATACTATTAAATTATATATATATTATATTTTATAGACGATAGCACGCCTTGGGAATGAAGTGATCGCCTCCAGGCTACTTCAACTTTATAGCAATATTGTAAACTATAATTTATTAAAAAATATTAGTCCCGCTGAGTTTCTTTCGCCAGTTCTTCTCAGGTCTGAGGCTTCTTCTTTCCGAACTGGTAGTAGACTCATGACGTTCAGTAAAAAATTGTAATAATTTAATGCTGAATAAAATATTTTGAATTTAAATTTGAATACAAATACAGCATATTTTACAAAGAGCGAACCCGAACGAAGCGAGCGAGTTAGTAATATTGCCTATATTCATAAATTATCCATAAAGTAAAGAATTAAAAATAATAATTATTATCGTTTTCAATTCAAAAATAAGATTGTATTGTACAATTGGAAAAACACGATTGTTTTTCTGAAAAATATAACAGTCAGTATGAACACTAGAAGCAAACACAAACTTGAAATACGGACTACGTAGTTTTGAACCTATATTTTTTCCTCTCAACATTGTATACGTTTTTCTCAACTGAATTTCAAAAAAATCTCAAACGTTATTTTAAAATGAAACTATGGGATGTACATAAATATGAAATACTATAATGCTATGCCATTATGTATTCAAATAAGGTTATAATTATAATTTATAGGAGTTAAAAAATATAGAGTTCACGAGTGTCGGCCGAGACTGGGCAGGCTCCAAGGAAAACGACTTGGTCAAAGTAGCTGGAATCCACTGAATGCAGATGGCACAAGACTGGCAGTCCTGGAAAACTTTAGAGGCAGTGAAAGCCTTCCACTGAGATTATGATGGTTAAAAAAAATATATTATTAAATTATTTCGTTAAATCAATAAGTTATATAATTTTGGCGTTGTTTCTTTAAACTAAATTTTCAAGGGTGTAGTCAATATATCTAAAAAAAAAACAATATTATGTGAAGTTTTATCAATATGGTTTTTACTAACCATAATAAAAATTTAAAAGTTTAAATCTGCAAAAACGATTTGATTCATAAACATATAGTCTTTAATTATTGCCTAATATGAAAAATAAACTTGTTTTTGAAGTTATACTTCTTTTGGCATGTTTGGAAAAAAATATGAGAGTAAAATGTTTACAATGCGCGCCAAATCGATAGCCAAAAAGCGACATGGTAAGGTTAACTGTGAGCGACATGATGAAGTTAGCTGCATTCCTTTTACAAACAGAGAGTTGTGACATACGGGATGAAATCTTTAGCTATTTTTGTTCTGTTACGCCAAAGAAGTATAACTTCTTATTTGCGTACATAAGTACACACACACTTTTTTTTTTATAAAATGGATTGTGCATATGTAAATATTTCATTTCATTTTTAATACATAGTTGTGGATGTATGTAGTGACAAAATAAATAAAACTAGTTAAGTATACGTCAACCCTTATAGTATAAACTAGAAGGAAAACTTAATATTCAGTATTCTATTTTATCGGTAAACACATAACACAAATATCATTTGTGTCTTGTCCCGTACATACATTGTGTTTTAATGTAGGGAAAAGTATGTATAATTTCTGGAAGCATCGGAAGTAATATTTAATATTACATTCATCAGTTTGTATGAATTTGTTTGTATAAGAATATATTTTCATTGTATTGTCACTGAATATACAGAAATGGAGTCGGTCTACCGTCTACATTCGTAACTATATTTCATATTGTTTGCACCGTGCAAATGGATATTATTATGATTGACACTATGCACAGCACTATATAATATAACGACTGTATACAAACTTGTACAACAATTATAGAAACATAATAATCAATACATATTATAAAACAAAGCTTCCCGCTGTCCTTCTGTCCCTATATATGCTTAGATCTTTAAAACTGCGCAACCGATTTTCATGCGGTTTTTTTAATAGATAGAGTAATTCAAGAGGAAGGTTTATATGTATAATACATGCATAATATAGTAGAGAAACACTGATAATTTTAGAGGTTTCTAATGTGATGTCGTAAATAAACACATTTTTTTGCGCTTACATTGCAAACGCTGGCTGAAGCCTACGATATAGATCAAAATAATGTAATATACTACAGTATTGTACACCTTAAAAAGGTCTAGAAAAAAGTCTGCGATGGCATATGTCTATCTCTTAAGGATAGCATACTATATACATTTTACAACATCCAAGCTAGGGACGCACCCGAGCGAAGCGAGGGTGAGTCGCTAGTTATAAATATTTAAAAGATAGTATATAAAATACATGAAAATTAAACATTCTCCCTCACACTAGCCTCAATATTTCCAAATATGTCAAAATCACTTTGATCAAACAAACAAAAACATACATAAAATTCAAAATTACATGTTAAAAATAAATCCTAATTACAAATAATTAAGATAGTTTCGTCTGTCTAAGCATCAATATTAACCTCTCGGGTCAGGGTACGCAATAATCACCCGTTTGCTTGCGGTATTAATTTCACAACTTCAGCTCAAAAGGGTTAACTTGAAACTAGATTTTATGTTGTCAGTCCAATGACTTATATAACTGAAGCGTGAGGAATTATCTCATACTAGCATGCGCCAATGGCTTTATTCCCATGTGTTTCTAAATAACTTTAAATAATATTTTGTAGAAAAACATAAAATATATTTTAGTTCTCAAATACTTTCTTTTTTCTTAAATTATTTTCAGCACATTTTTTTTACACTCACAACCCGCCTTGACTTCGCCTCGGTCTTAACCTCGGAGTGTGTTGAAAACCTCAAAAGTTTTATCATTTTAGAGATCTTACATTTTTACGATAAAAAGTATCCAATATAACTTTCTATCAAGTATTCTACGAACCACTAAATGTCCCTTTAATACCTTCTCCTTCTTATACCAAATATTGCTTGCTGAAACTTTTTTCATAGTAAAAATCAATTTCGTTGTTCTGGAAATGATGGGGTACTAGCAAATAGAGGCAGTCAGCATTATTAACACGTGTTTGACATTTTGGTACTGTAGCCCAAAGGGCTTTATATGATATTAGCGACTCCCCTCGCTCCGCTTGAGTTCGTCCCTGCTTACGTTTTAGCATTTAGTATAGATTTCTCAGAGATGAGATATTTTCCCACAGTAAAAAGTATCCTATATATTGAGCCGGATAACCAGCTATCATCATACGAAATTTTATCAAAATCCCACCAGTGGTTTTTCCTTGATGCGGTAACAGACAGACAGACAAACAGACAGACAAAAATTCTAAAAACTGTAGATTCGGCCTCTGTATCGATAATAATGTCTATTTCAATAAGATTTTCCAAAAAATATTTAATGTACAGATTTGGCTTAGTTACCATTTTATTATATGAATAGATGATAGCTATGATTAAAAAATCACAGACGAACACTTCAGTTTAATTATAAGTTTAAATGTACATATATTCAAAGATTAACTGGAGCATTCAAATAAACAACTTTTAATAGTTCTTCGTGTGTCCACTTATACTCGTATAGTACAGTATTACTCGTAGTATTGCAGAACCGTAAATTAAGTATTAGTCCACGTTGATTTATCTATGTGAATAAAGTTACTTGTCCTGGCTAATTTATCAAATCGCTGGGTCTACATTGCTTAAAACTTGACCGTCTATTCCTTATTATTGACGGTAATCGCAAAAACTTCCAAATTCATTTCTAAGAAAGTTAAAAGAAAGGAGCTTAACAAAGAACACATTATTGTGTAAAAGTTACTTTTATTATCTTCTTAACTTCTTTTTAGGGCTCCGTAGCTAAAAAATGCCCTATGGCTTAGGCGATGTTTATTTATATAATCATTTTACAATGCCCTTTAATAATACCCTAAAAATTAATAATCCATGGATAAATACGTATTAGAAAAAATATACCATGAAATTTCAGAACCCTCAATGCAAAAGTATGACTCGTACTTGACGAATTTTTAATATCTTAAAAAGATGATATTCAGCAGGAATAACTGCGGGAGGTCTCTAGTAATATAATATGTTAATAGTCCCTTCCCTCTAATATCTTAAATTTGAGCGCAATATCCGTGAATGTCTCATCGCCGCGGTGCCACTCTTATGATAAATGAAGGCATTAGGCGATCGTAATTAAATGGCGAGAAACAAAATAAAGATGGTTTATTTAGTAGAGTGGTGTTGACCTGTTTTTACATGAAATGTAATTTATAATTAAAAGTTAATGTAATTTTTGTGTATCTATTTAAACAATATTGTCTTAAAAATATATCTATATATAAAAATCAATTGATGTTCGTTAGTTTCCCTAAAACTCAAAAACGGCTGGACCGATTTGAATAATTCTTTTTTTGTTTTGTTAGGGGTGTGTCAGGGGTGGTTTAAATATAAAAAAAATTAGCGAAGACAAAATTAAAACAGCTGGAAAATCAAAAAGTTCTGAACTGTTTATTTTGTATGGGACTCACTAACCGTTAAAACGTACCTAGGGACGAACCCGAGCGAAGCGAGGGTGAGCCGCTAGTTAAAAATATATTTAAATTATATTGTATATGAACAAGTATTGTAAAACTTTTACGTGACAATTTTACTCTCGTCATCCGGATTAACATTTCATCATAATTTGAGCTTTTGATTGATATGGAAAATGTTAAGCTCCATAAAATATATTTGCAGAAGAACCAATACCAAAGATTATTATTTTAAATATTCATACTTTATTATAGACTAGCAACTTACGTTACTTACGTTTTTACGTTTAGTATAGATTCCTCAGAGATGAGATATTTTCCCGCGGTAAAAAGTATTCTATATGTTGACCCGGATAATCAGCTATCATCATATCAAATTTCATCAAAATCCCTCCAGTGGTTTTTCTATGATGCGGTAACAGACAGACCGACAGATAAAAATTCTAAAAACTATAGATTCGGCCTCTATTATCTCGGATTTAGTATCTATATCGATACTAAAGTCTATTTCAATAAGATTTTCCAAAAAATATTTAATGTACAGATTCGGCTTAGTTACAATTTTATTATATGTATAGATTAGTTTGTACTTATATAATCAAGATACCCCCTTTTTATACAGCATCTTGATGAGAAAATCTAGAAAGTTATTACATAAAATATAAATAAAAATGATATCATTCAACCGTACACAGCAAGACATTATTAAAAATATCATTAAAATATTGTATTTCAATCATAAGACAATATTAAGATTTTAAACCGTGCAATTTTCCTATCTAATCTACTTACAACGTCCAAGTTCATAATATTTCTGTAAAGGTGCAGTGAAACACAAAAGGAAATAAGAAGAAAAGGATTTTCAAACGACTTGTCTTAGGCGACTTAATTTATGTATAAGTATGCTCGTACTATTTTAAATCCTGTTTATTAGCTTTGCTATTTAAAGCAGACAGGTTTAAAAGTGAAAAAAATTTGAATTAAAAAAAAACAAAATATTAATATAAAAATATAATATAAAAAAAATTAAACTTTCTTAAATTTACGCAAATATTTGACTTTTTACATAAAACTATTTTTTCGGATGATTTCGCGGATTTATTTTGATTTATGGTTCCCGACGTTTCGAATGCTTTACAGCAACCATGGTCACGGGAAAGACAAGGTTTTAGACATCTCAAAGGCGTTATACACTTGTTACAGACAGTGCCTACCCACAATTTTACAAAAATAATTTCATAAATGTCAGAGTAGGTACCTTACAATATTTGTTGATTTTAATTCTAAACATATTAAAAAAAAGTATTATAAGTAATTCCAGTAATATTATTTATTTAATTTTAGCTGAATTTATTATAAATATTACATTTTTTTTTAAAAAGCTCTATTAATTAATAATATTGTTTAGTGTCGCTATTACTATAATATGTATAACCACAAAGAAAATTAAAAAATTAAAAATATTAATTACTAGCGATTCCAGTGGTTTTTCCGTGATGCAGTCACAGATAAATAGACAGATAGACATTAATTCTAAAAACTATAAATTCGGCCTCTGTATCGATAATAATGTCTATTTCAATAAGATTTCCCAAAAAATATTTAATGTACAGATTTGACTCTGTTACGATTTTATTATATGTATAGATTGGTAGTGTGCCAGTGAAAGTTCCGTCAAAACCAGTCCACCCATTTCGGAAATTAGCCGAAATAAACAGAAAGACAATAATTTTAAAAACTGTGTTTTTCTTATAAGTGCCGTATATATACATATTATGCATATAGTAAATAGCTGTTATTTTGACATTACATAGAGACACTTCAATTTTATTTAGATATTCTATTCTATCTGTGTTCATTTATAAATATTCAATAATGATTATGGTCGGGTTTTGACCACTTTTATATAATAGACACATTAAATGTTAGGAATTAACACAAATGGTTTTTACGTAGAGTAGGTACAATGTTGGACAATGTACTAAATTTAAATTTAAAATAGCAACTGTTGAGTTTCTCGCTTATTCTTCTCAGCGGAACCACATTCCGAGCTGGTGGCTTCCCGACGAATGACAACATTGGCACTTTTAAATTAAATCTACGTTTGATATGTACTTGTGAACTTTATTTGATTAAAGTATTTGAAATTATATTGATTCTGTAGTTTTTATAATACTCAATTAGCGACTTATCCTCGCTTCACTCAGATATATCTCGAAGTGCTTACATGTTACTCCAGATCTTAGGCTATCTGCATAGGTACTTATTTTATCCTTTATCATGCTGTATTCGCGTTAAGAAGTAACAAACATACGTACAAACTTTCGAATTTATATTAATAATCAAATTTGCTTAATTTATTGTATACCAGCGACTCACGCCCGCTCCGCTCGGGTTCGTCCTTACTTACGTTTTCACGTTTAATATAGATTTTTCAGAGATGAGATATTTTCCCACGGTGAAAAGTATCCTATATGTTGACCCGAATAACCAGCTATGACTATACTAATTTTCATCAAAATCCCTCCAGTGGTTTTTCTGTGATGCGGTAACAGACAGACAGACAGACAAAAATTCTAATAACTGTAGATTCGGCCTCTGCATCGATAATAATGTCTATTTCAATAAGAGTTTTCCAAAAAATATTTAATGTACAGATTCGGCTTAGTTACAATTTTATTATATGTATAGATGTAATATTATTGTTTTATATGTAATTTTATGTACCTATTACAATGCTACATACATATATACACCATTTATATCTCAAGAACGGCTGAACTGATTTTTATGATCTTTGATTTGTTGGATTTGTCTCCGCCCCGAATAGCAGAATAACTATTAAAACATCAGAAAAATTCACAAAAAATTATAATTCATATGGCTAACGCTGGTTAATAAATATTTATATTTGTTGTCGTTGTGAACTTGTATAGTTACTTTAATACCTTATCATTAATCCTTTTTTTTATAATAAAAATTAAGGCAGAAATTATCTTGGCAATACTTTTGTATTAAAAAAAGATTTTTCTTTTAAAGATTTTTCTTCAAACGATTGCTGTATATTATGAGGCAAATGTGTCAGGTGGGTACTTCATCAAACATGTCCCACGTATATTAACGTCTTTCATATTTTTTCCTACTATTAAAATGTATTACACCAAAAACCATGCTTGAACTTAAAGTTAGGTCGAAAGGTTTCGTCACCATGTCACGTCCATTTCACCTCTCAACGCCTCAATATTCTTGCCTCTTCTGGCATGCGTTAATTAAATTTTTCATATTGATGATTCAGCCACATAGTCTCTTTTAATAAGATATAACTTAAATACATGTTTAATCTATACTAATATTATAAAGCTGAAGAGTTTGTTTGTTTGTTTGTTTGGTTGAACGCGCTAATCTCAGGAACTAGTAATCCGATTTAAAAAATTCTTTTTGCATTAGATAGCCGGTTAACTGAGGAAGGCTATATATTATTGAGGGGGCTAGCCCTAAAATTTGTAAGGGCTGGGACACCTCACATAGACGATGAGCTGAAGCGGGGGTTGGAGTTGTAAGGGAGAGAGATGTAAGGGTGTGCACTTACTTGGAATGTAGATGGGCGGATGATAGATGGATGGCGCTGAGTGAGTGGCACGCTCCTGGGCTGAATATACCTTTGCACGTATAGGTACACGTGCAACAAAGTTTTATATTATACGCTATATTCACTATCACTGTATAGTTCACTTTAATAGAAGCCGGCCGGCAATATACTTATAATAATTCACACACGAGCAGATGAGCTGAAGGGTTTTACTTTTACATATATTTTCAATTTAACGACCCTTCTCGAACCGTGGACGACGCGTGACTTTCTTTCGAGAGGCGCGCATGCGACGCTCGCGTCGAATCCATGAGTAAGAGTGAGAAAGCAAATCAGGGAACCAATCGTCGCGCCCGAGTGGCGCGAACATCCTGGGGGGCCCGAGAGAGCACCTCTTCTTGAGCTGAATCTAACGGCAGCCTTGCTATCTTGAGCACAGGTCTGCGCAGATGTCCGTGGGCTGTGTCCAGATCCACAACTCGGATCACTCCATCCTTGCCAGGTATTGTGCGGGTAATTCTTCCCAGTTTCCATTGGAGCGGGGGCAGGTTATCTTCTTTGACGAGCACAAGTTCGCCAACTTGAGGAGGTGAGGAAGGGGAAAGCCATTTGGAGCGGGTCTGAAGGGTATGGAGGTAGGATCTGGTCCACAGTGTCCAAAAGCGTTGAGAAAGAGCTTGTATGAGTTGAAAACGTTTAAGAGCAGATAATGGCCTGTCATCAAAGGACGGCTCGGGCAGAGCTGTGAGCGGACGGCCTATAATAAAATGGCCAGCAGTTAAGGGTTGAAAGTCCGACGGGTCGGATGAAAGTGGGCAGAGAGGTCTGGAGTTAAGTACAGCCTCAATTCGTGTCAGAAGTGTAGAAAATTCCTCAAATGTAAGGTGTTGTTCACCAATTACGCGATAAAGTAATTGTTTCGTAGATTTAATGTTAATTTCATGTAACGCGCCGAACCAGGGGCCCTTTGGGGGGTTTAACAACCAGGTTACGTGCTGGTTAGCTAGTTTGTGTGTGATTGCATCATTATTAGCAGTGAGAAAATTTTGGACTTCTATGAGGTGATTTCTGGAGCCTACATAATTGGTGCCGCAATCTGATCTAATTAGTACCGGCGTACCGCGCCGTGAGATAAATCTTTGTAACGCCGCGAGAAAGGCTTCTGTGGTAAGAGCAGAGACGGCCTCTAAATGAACCGCCTTAGTTGAGAGACACACGAATATGCAAAAGTAAGCTTTTAAGAGCTTAGCGTTCCGTAATGTGCTAGATTTAATGAGAAACGGGCCGGCAAAGTCAGTCGTGACTTGGCTAAATACAGGTTGAGGGTTAACCCTGTCCGCGGGAAGGTCTCCCATGAACGGGGCTTCGGGTTGAGCGCGACATCGGAAGCATCTTATACATTTAAACACCCGGCGTCTGATCACGCGGCGAGCGGATAGTATCCAGAATTGCTGGCGGAGAATGGCGTGTAGAGTGTCAGAGCCAGGATGGCAGTGTATTTTGTGGTAATAGTCAATGATGAGGTCTACGAGTGGGCTAGAGCTGGGCAGAATGAGTGGATGTTGAGCATCATACCTAATTGGAGCATGAGAAAGACGACCACCGACTCTCAGGAGACCGTCTTTGATAAATGGGGAGAGACGCTGCAGTCGAGCAGTAAAAAGTTTATCTTTTTGAAGACGGTGAAAGTCCTCTGCGAACTCATTTTGTTGAACAGAGCGGACCCAGAATAACAGAGCGTCCCTACGTTCGCCAACAGTCAGCGGACCAGCGCGTCTTGCCTTTGGGCTGTGCTTACAATTGAAAATGAAACGCATGATACATGCCGTCACCCCGACGAGCTTGTCAAGTGAGCTGAAGCGAGTGAGCAGATCATGGTCAATATCCGGAACCGCTATATGTGCTGGTAATTTTCTCGGTTTAAGGCCTGGTAGAGCATGGTGGCCTAAAGCGACTGGCATCTTGGGCCAGGTACTAGGGGGCTCTTTGAGCCAACTGGGAGACCACCAGAGATCATGAGCTGAAAGCCATTGTGCTGACATGCCCCTGCTTGCACAGTCTGCAGGGTTGAGCTTAGTGGGAACATGTCTCCATATAATGCTAGTCGGACTAGACGTTATTTTTGCCACTCGGTTGGCCTCGAATGTCTGGAGCCGATGAGGGGGCGTGTTTAGCCACGCTATAACTATTGTGCTATCCGACCAACAGATATGCTGGTCTATAGCAATATGAGCTGATAATTTAGTGGACACACGATTCATGAGTTGCGATAATAGAGCTGCGGCTGATAGTTCCAATTTAGGAATTGTGAGGCGATTCTTAATTGGCGCGACCTTAGACTTGGCAACGACTAGGTGTACATTGACCTGTCCATTGGCATTGAGCTCATGAAGGTAAATGACAGACGCAAATCCAGCTTCTGATGCGTCTGCGAAACCGTGGAGCGAGTAAGTAGATGTCGACTTATATTTGCAAATGTGACGAGGTAAGCGGAGATTCGAGAGTTGAGGAAGATCTTGTGAAATGTGCTGCCACTCTGTGCAAGCGTCAATGCTAGGGGGTTCGTCCCATCCCAGTTTCAGGAGCCATAACTTCTGTAAAAGACACTTTGCGCGGAAAATGACCGGTGTGACCCAACCGTTGGGGTCATAGAGTGATGCTACTGTGCTGAGAATGGAGCGCTTTGTGATTTGGGTTATTGGAGGGAGACAGATGCGATAAGTGAACTCATCCGATTGAGGAATCCATTGTATCCCTAGCACTTTAATGGTGTTTGATTCTGGGCTGATGTCAAAGTCCTTAGGCATGTCACATTGGTCATCAGGAAACCGTTCCAGGAGCTGGGGACAGTTTGAAGTCCATTTACTGAGCTGAAAGCCACCCAGGCCAAGCAAATCAATCAACTCGGTTTGTAGTACCTGTGCAGACTCCACAGAGTCATGGCCACAAAGTATATCGTCAACGAAGATCGAATTGCGTAGGATCTGTGCAGCTTGTGGGTAACGATGACCTTCGTCATCAGCCAATAGGAGCAGTGTGCGGATGGCATGGTACGGGCTGGACCGTAAACCATACGTGACTGTATTTAGCGCATATGTGAGCAGAGGCTGGTCAGGTGACGACCGCCAGAGAATAAGTTGATACTGTCTATGATCTGGATGGATGAGTATATTTCTGAACATCTTTCTGATGTCAGTACTGAAGACTACAGGGTGTGTTCTAAATGACAAAATAATATCAACAATATCCTGTTGGAGAGCTGGACCTGTGTGCAGGCATTCATTTAGACTTACGCCATTTGAGCTTTTACTGCTACCATCAAATACAGTGCGTAGCTTATCTGATCCCGTCTTGAAGATAGCATGATGCGGAATATAGAAGTGCGGCCTACCTGCAAAGGTACTTGGGTGACAGGGTGACATGTGTCCCAAGTTGAGATACTCATTCATAAAATCAACATATTGAGAGCGGAGGGGCGGATTTGCTTGAAGCTTCTTTTCGAGACTGAGAAATCTACGTAGCGCAATAGCATGAGTGTTGCCTAAGGTCGGCGCATTTGGTAAAAAAGGCAATGTTACCATATATTTGCCTGATGGTTCTCGAGTTGTTGTGGTGCGGTAAATTTCTTCGCATTGCTCCTGCAAAGGACTGGTCGCTATATGAGGTTGTGGTTCTTCCGAGTCCCAGAACCTCTCAATGCGCTTGCAAATTTCGCGTGTAGATACGTCGGATTCTGAGTGTGAGCTGATAACGTGAGCTGAGATGGACTGGTTTGCAGACGTTGCATGTAAACCCGCAATAGGTCCTATCAATGCATAATCGAAAATCGTGCCGAAGGCTATAGGCTTCCCCCGGCCTAACGACACCTTAGTCCCGTCCAGAACTTGGCCGAGAACGTCAGAACCCAATAAGAGATCGATCGGAGCTGGTGTATGGTAATCTTGATCTGCCAAGGGAATCGGAGGCTCTGCATCTGCTATGCGCGGAACTTTTTGTATTGGTAAGTAACCTGTAAGATTTTTTAAAATATGCGCTGTAGCCGTAATCGTAGGTGTGTCATGGTGTGTAGGTCTACATACTATTGTGATTGATTCCTTTGAGTCCTGTGTGTGGTGGTTGCCCACTCCTGCGATTTTTAGTGATGTTTGATTTAGCGGTAAATTCAAAATTCGAGCCATGCGCTGAGTTATAAGTGTTATCATGCTACCACAATCCAACAAGGCTCGAGCTGTGTGAAAGTGGCCATGTACGTCTGCTATTTTTAGCGAGACGGTTGGCAATAAAATTGGTAAATTGGTAACGTGCTCTTCACGTTGAGCGGAATTGCAAAAATAATTATTCATGGTTGGAGCTGATATCGCAGAGTGAGCTTGTGAGGTCTGTGTGTGAGCTGAGTTTGAGTGAGTGTGCTGATTAGTTTCTTGTTTGTAGTGTTCGTTTATTGTAGATAGTCATTGTTGACCACCTACCCGAGACCTACTAGGCGAGCGCGAATGATTGAGTTGATTGTTGTGCGGCCTGGGGTTCACATGTGCGGCGTGTGCCGAATAATGTTGGTGCTCATCTGCTGAGCGCTGTCTGGGTTGCTCTCTCATATGCGTAGGTAGAAGATGAGCGTTCGAGTGAGTCGGAGAAGAAGCACCGGGCCGATGCAGTGATGTGTGGTGTCTTGTATTTCCACACTCTTTGCAAGCCCTCGTGGACTTGCACTCATTCTCATAATGAGGGCCTAAGCAGCGTCGACAGCGGTTGCGATCGTTGATAAAGTCCCATCGACCCTGGATCGGTTGGTCATTGTACCGCGGGCAGGCGATGAGCTTGTGCCCTCTATGTCTGCAGTATGGGCAGGGCATATTATCTGCAATGGGAGCGACAGGAGCTGATGGTTGAGCCGAGTAAACCGGCCTAAGCGGAGCCGGCTGCGGGGTGCTATATTCGTGTCGACTTCTTGCCTGGTTAATTGGCCGAAATTGATGATGAGCGGGCTGACGAGGAGAAACTCGTGGAGAAGCAGGGGGGGTCCGCCTGCGGTATTGGTTATTCTGTGGGGAGTGCCGACTAACTTGTGAAAAGAGTGGGCTTGATCGCTCGGTCTCCACACAACGCGCGTGCTCTTCCAAGAAGGTGATTAAATTATTGAGAGTTGGCAGAGTCTGACGTGATCCATATTTACGCTCAAAGAGGGTCCGAAGCTCACCCTTAAGCTTTCGTACTACTATAGATACGAAAACGTAGTCACTATCCTTCATGGGCAAATCGAGGTTATTTAGGGCGCATTGCGCAGAAATGAGCGGAGTCAAGAAGAGTGTGCGGATATCAGAACGCGTATGGATGTGTGGTAGCCCTAGTATGATGTCCACAAACCGGTCGATCAGGACGCGACGGTTTTCATATCGCCTGGTTAGAATATCCATGGCCACGGCGAAGTTCTCGTTGGTGAGCTGAAGATGAGATACCATACTGCGTGCCTCGCCTGAGAGGCACGAGAGCAGATAATGAAGCTTCACAGAATCCGAAATGGTTGTCATGTCATCAGTAAGACTCCTAAAGATGGCTATGAAGGAAGGCCAGTCTTCAATTTTAGAGCTGAACTTCGGCAGAGCAATTTTGGGCAGAACGTTAGCAGGTGTGGCTGACGTGGACGGATGAGCAGTCTCCGGAAGAGCTGAGGCCACACTTAATGTCTCAAACGCAACTAGGATATCATTGTATTCTGAAATCGCCTTTTCATAATTCTTAGTATATGTGGCCTCGACGTCATCGGTGAGGTCCTCGTCATCCAGGATCTCGTAGAAGACGTTTTCCAATTTGCGCTTGTGTTCCTCTAGCTTGGCGTACCTAGCAGTAAAATCCGTTATACTGTACTTTTTCGTTTCCTTAGCTGTCACCGCCAAGGCAATTTCCTTGAGCTGGTTAATTGCCTTTATCGCCTCACGAAAAATAGCTGCTTGAGATTTGGACGGCATTGTATGTAAATTTACTATATAATTAAATAAGTGAGGAAAAAAAAGAGACGAGCAAAAAAAAAAAAAAAAAAAATACAATCGAATTGTGAACCTCCTCCTTTTTTGAAAGTCGGTTAAAAAATAAATGAATGTGAGATTATGGTATAAATGTTATAATATAATGTTATTGAGCCGAGCAACGGATAAGTGCGGAGCGAAGACTAAAGTGAGCAGAATATCTATATATACTATCTATGTAAAAGTAATTTAAAAGTTAACACTAAAAAATTTATAAGCTAAAACAATAATAATGCCTATTGAGAAGAAATAATACGGTACAATTAATATATATCTATCAACGCTGCACCAATTATAATACAATTTATAACACTACCAATACAAAACTATAACTTCGCTAATTATTACCTTTTAAATTAAAAAAATAAAATATGTTAACACTTGCTTCTTTCTTACTAATGATCGAGACGCACGCCGTGTCCTTGACCTAGCTACGACTCAGCTGATCTAACTATAAAGCGCAGTATTGAGCCGATTGTTAATACTTTTCTATGAACTTTTATTTATTTATTTATATTATTATGTTATTAGTTATATGTTTAAAAATGATGCAATCAAACACTTGTTGAAATACGAGACGTTTATTATGTTCGAAAGCGTTAGCTTATTACCTACGTAGCAATAGAAACAATGTATTGAGATGTGAAATGTTTATATTTAAATGTTAATAATAAATGTTATGTATTAGTGAAATTTCAATAGTTGGGCTGAGATTATATGATTATACACAAGAAGTTTTTATCTATTTATGAGATTTAAATATTTAGTTGAAAAAGAAATAAATAAATGTGGGTAAGTTTATTATTAAAACTGGGTGTGGTTGGGCTTATTTCCCGGGTTCAGGACACTGTTTATCCACAGGGGGTGGTTCAGAGGCCGAAGGACCAAAAGATATATGAGGGGGCTAGCCCTAAAATTTGTAAGGGCTGGGACACCTCACATAGACGATGAGCTGAAGCGGGGGTTGGAGTTGTAAGGGAGAGAGATGTAAGGGTGTGCACTTACTTGGAATGTAGATGGGCGGATGATAGATGGATGGCGCTGAGTGAGTGGCACGCTCCTGGGCTGAATATACCTTTGCACGTATAGGTACACGTGCAACAAAGTTTTATATTATACGCTATATTCACTATCACTGTATAGTTCACTTTAATAGAAGCCGGCCGGCAATATACTTATAATAATTCACACACGAGCAGATGAGCTGAAGGGTTTTACTTTTACATATATTTTCAATTTAACGACCCTTCTCGAACCGTGGACGACGCGTGACTTTCTTTCGAGAGGCGCGCATGCGACGCTCGCGTCGAATCCATGAGTAAGAGTGAGAAAGCAAATCAGGGAACCAATCGTCGCGCCCGAGTGGCGCGAACATCTATCACGGAAAAATGTGCGGTTCCCGTGAGATAGATTTGTTTTCGTCTAGCGACGAACCCGAAGCGAAGCGAGGGTGAGTCGCAAGTATTGTATAAGACAATTGTTTGTGATAAATTTAAAATTTGTCTTCACATCTGTATTTGTGTGAAATTGATATGAAACCTTTCTAACATCTTTATTTACTGGCTTTCGCCAGCGGATATGCTTGCATATTACACCCTATTATTAAAAATAGACTACATGACTTTAGACCGAATCTCAATCAGTGTAGAAATTCTTTTAAAATCAGTTAAACTATTCCTAGTTTCTTAGATATACGCGAATACTTGATATTTTACATGAAACGATCTTTTCGATTTTTTTCACAGATTTATATAGATTTTTGGTTCCCGACGTTTTAAATGCCACGCAGCAGTCATGATCACGGGTTTTGTACACATTTCAAAGGGTAAAAAAGAGGATGAAAGCTTATAGTATGAAAGTTAATAATTTTTGAAGTACTACAATTTAAATAGAAAGCACACGGCACATAACAGAAAGAAGTGGCCAAAATAATTTTACTTTAACCTGTAACTAAATTAAAAAACATTAAATGAAACATAGTTTGCATATTAATTTTAAAACAAGTTTGTTTCCTTCTTTAATGATACAAACACTTTTTCCCACTATCCCATATTAGGTTAAATGCTAAGCACTACGCCCGACGTAAAAACTTTGCAGTTCGGACTCCATTTATCTTAATTATGAGCTATGACGATTGCTTGGCTGTATTTAGTGCACTAGACAACTTATTAACTAACATAGGAAAAAATGTCGTTTATGACCGTTCTTTTTAAGTTCATTTATAATATCAAGCTTTAAAATTTTGACTTTTCAAGGATATACGATGTAGGTAACTACGCTGGTGAACCGAATGATAAACGTTAAATAATCAAAATAAATATTTATGTATTGTATTATAGTGTATCAGCCCTTTTTAACGTCCCACTGCTGGGCACGGGCCTCCCTTTAATACGAGGGGGGTCAGGCCATAGTCCACCACGCTGGCCAAGTGCGGGTTGGCAACATTTATGTATTAAGTAATAATTTATAAATATTGTAAAAAAATAAAACATACCTCAGTTAACCTTAATGATGCAAAAAAATACTTTGAATATGTTTTAAAAATAACTTTTATTACTTATATTCACAATCAATTAATGTTTTTTAAGATATTTACAGTTATTTGATATCAATCACCGTCATATGTAATAATTAAAAACATAAATAATTTTTATTTTTATCGATATAAAACACGTGTTGTCTATATAGAACTACTGGAATAAATACCTTGAATATAGACATCACTTCACACTGTATTAATAGGAGATTTAACGAATAACTTCATACTGTTATAGTCTAATAACGACTAACTTCACGTTGTAGTCTAATTATGTCGCTGTGTGTATTTTTACGCTACGCGCCAAAAGAAGTATAACTTTAAAAATATATACTTATTTTGTCCTTATTACTTTGCCCTTACCCTTATCTACTACAGTATCTAAGAAGAAAATAGCGTAAAAAGTATATAAAATAAAGCCTTAAAGTAAATACCCAACACAAAGCAGAGCACTCTAGTGTGAAAAACAGTCACAATTACTTGACGCAGATGTATTTTATTAAATAAGTCGCACGCATGCTTCCTAAGGATCGAGCGTCGAATCCAGACGAGAGATGTCAAACGCTTGTCAAACAAACCTGATTATTACACTTCCTCTCCTATACCGAAGACGTTTGTGTGATTCGCTCCATTTTTATTAATGTGCTTTGGATTGGAATATGTGACATGCCAAAATATCCATTTTTGTACCTACATTGTAACAAAATATTTTTAAATTCGTTCAATATCATTAAATAGCTCGGTTTTTCTTTTTCATTCGCTATTAACTTTAGCCCGTGGCTCCACTCATATTAGTTTTTGTTATTATCGATACTTTACCCGGAGATGAAATTCTTATTAAAATTACATAAGCCTTTCTCCTATTTCCTAAGAAGTATAAAACTTCTTCACAATAAAATAAAACTTGGCCATCACAGAACGCCCGGCAGAAGTGAAACATCTAAGTTCATATTACAGTTCATAAATAATGAAAATCTATAACAGAGTATGCAGTAAAATAAAGATTAAAAATAGAATATAAAATATCTAAGGGTTTTAATAGAGATTGTTTTACAATGGAGCGTGGTATAGTATACGCGCTCGCACACACGAGGGAGTAGAGAGCGGTGGCATAGATGGGGCATGATGGCATGACAGCGTCATGCCGTTTGCCGTCACGGCATACAAACACGAGTATATTTTAACGCCAAAGCGTGCCAAGAGTTTTAGAATTTCTCATCAAAAATCTGTCATTGTTGCTCTAAACCAGTAAATATCAGATAAATAGTTCAGCCATTCTTGAGATGAACTGATAAAAGCAAGGAGACAAAACTTTACATTCAGTATCATGCAAACGACGATATACGTTCTATGTGTGGTAGTTTGAAATCGCAGACATTTCAGTTTTTACATAATATGTACAAAAGTATACATATACTAGATTCATCGAAGTAAAACACTTATCAATAGATTATTATTATTATTTTTTTATACTATTCTGAATTAGTGCTTGACTACGTTCCACCTGATGGTAAGTGGTAACGGAGTCGTACTCATAGATGGTAAGTCGCACTAATTCAGTAGTCACCTATTCACTCTTGCCTTGAAGACACCCATATTGTAATCGGACGGAAACACCGACGCAGGCAGGTTGTTCCAATCCTTAGCCACACGTATAATAAATGACGTAGCGAAACGCTTCATCCGGACGGGTGAAATGTCCACGACATAAGGATGGAGACCAGCTGTTCGTCGAGTTGTCCGATGATGATCGACATAAGAATTAAACCTTCATCATTCAATCTAAATAACTGCTACACAGAAAGTATACAACGACAAAGGCATACGATTGTTCCTAAATATTTTAATTAAAACTATTTCCTAGATACGAGTGTTGGAAAGTTATTATATAAAAGTATATTTTTTGAAACAAAAACTTCCAGTCCGAGCCGGAGCTCTGTAGTTCATATAAAGTTTTGGGTCGCATCTGTGCTTTATTAGCACGTTGATTTGTGACGCGAAAATATACCCACAATAAAACAATACAATACACAAAGGTATACTTAGTTAAATTAAATGAAATACAATACAAAAATATATTTAATTATCGATTTTAATCCTAAAAAGGACTATTAATAGACTATCTCAAGTTACACTTTGTCATTTTGTTAATTTACATTCTATTATAAAACTTTTGGGTAGTTCTCGTTTCAACTGTCTATAATTGATATTCGGCACTG
The DNA here is from genome assembly GCA_905404265.1 of Fabriciana adippe. NCBI lineage: Eukaryota > Metazoa > Arthropoda > Insecta > Lepidoptera > Nymphalidae > Fabriciana > Fabriciana adippe. The sequence continues at coordinate 25,719,019 of FR989982.1, read as the reverse complement.
AATTACGTCATGTTTATTTTGTTTAAAGACAAAAGTTTATTGTTTAATACAATAGAAATAGATTTTTAATTTCCTTTGTTTGAAGAATAAACTTAACATACTACTACATTAAAATATCTCTTATTAATATATAAAATTCTCGTGTCACAGTGTTTGTAACAAAACTCCTGCGAAACGGCTTGACTAAATCTTATGAAACTTTATGTGTACATTCAGTAGGTCTGAAAATAGGACGTAAACTATTTTTCATACCCCTAAGTGATGAGGGTAGTCTACCCTAGGGACGAACCCGAGCGGAGCGAGGGTGAGTCGCTAGTTTCTTATAATATCGAATAAAAAGCAAAATAAGAGCATTTTATCTAATACATACTAGAATGTTCTCTGCTTAAAATAAAAATTCGCAGTTTACGCAGTCGTGATTTTATTTTTGTATTTTTTTTGTTGTTTTTAACATTTTTCATTCCAAATTACATTTAAACCACAGATCATATAATACTATACTAGTACAGATAACTTACCCTCGCTTTTCTCGGGTGCGTCCCTAGCTGTCTTTTTGCCATACATTTTATTGCTTTATTTCAATCCGTTTAGGCAGCGTACGCAGATAAAGCATTTACAGTCACTTTTCTTCCGACTACAATTAAAGTTTTTATGATTCCTGACAGCAAACACGTCTTTGTCATAGAGGGTTCTCCTTAAAAATTTTACATTCATAATATTAGTAAAGATTCAATAGTTTATAAAGAAAGTGTTACAGATACATGTTTTAGTTTATCACAGTATAGTTTTTAAACTTTCATGTTGCCGCTTGTACTCGTTCTACCGCGAATTGTTCTTAACAAAACTTGAATTGAAAAGCCTGGAAGGCTCAATTTGAATGCAGGAAAACTTCACCAGAGCTTTTACTTCTTGTCGGAAAGTAAATGAATTTTCGACTTACGATGAATCGGTTGTTTTTCTTCCCTTTAAATGTTCGATCTACAGACATTATCAACTTTTTCAATTTTATCTCGGCATTTTTATTCGTGTCTTCGTTTATACGCAATTTATTTTATTGAGAAGTAAAATAAATATTTAAATTTTCATTATCAGCTTTAATATAGCTTTAATCGTTTTTCCACATATATCCTTCGAAAATATTGCATTTGAATAAAGTCATGACAGAGAGTATACAAATTCAATCATTTTTAAAGCGCATAAAATTATATTTTTTATTGTACGAAATAAATCCATAACTTCGGAAAGAAAAAAGAAGCTGAGAAAACGAGTGTCTCTGGTTACATTTTATTCTGTTATATAAAGCAGTATACTTATTACCTAGGTGTCACGGCCCACTAGACATAATATGCTAAGTTTGTTTCACATAATTTTTCGAATGGTTTCCCCTTTTTCACTAATTTAAGAAATTGTTAACCTATTACCATTTCAAATATATCTTATAAAACACTAGTAACTCAACCTCACTCCGCTTGGGTTCGTCCCTAGTGACGTTTTAACGTGATAAGATGAGATATTTTCCCCAAGTAAAAAGTATCCTACATGTTGACCCGGATAACCAGCTATCATCATACCAAATTTCATCGAAATCTGTTTAGGGGTTCTTTCGTGATGCGGTACCAGGCAGACAGACAGACAGACAGACAGACAGAGAAATATTCTGAAAACTATAGATTAGGCCTCTGTATCAATAACAATGACTATTTCAATAAGATTTTCCAAAAAATATTTAATGTACAGATTCGGCTCAGAATTTTATTATATGTATAGATTTAATTAAATGAACTGTAAATTTAGTGTGCCTATTGTAATTTTACTGTGTGATCTATTGTAATTTTACCTATTAATTAGCGACTTACCTAGTATGTTTTAAATAGATAAAAATAGTTATTGTGAGTGTATCTTAAGAGATACACATATACACTTTTCTGTAGGCCTTTATAAGTCCTACTATTTTCTAGAAAATTGTTTTAATTAATTATAATAATATTAATCTTAAGGTTAAGCCAGCGATAGCCATGTGATCATAGGAAAACAATTCTTTGACAAAACACTCCCTACACACAAAACAATCCCTTTGGGGGCTCCTATGCTACAGACAGATATACATGTTAAACTTATATTTCCCCTCTTTTTGAGTCGTGGGTTTAAAAACACGGAACGCGCCTGAACGAATCGAAGGTGTCACTTATAGGATCAACAAAAAATGATATTATAACCAGAAATTATATATAAAATTAAATTTAAATAGTTTACGTTATATCAAAATGCATAATATTTGACAAATTAAGTCAATAATGGAATCCCAGCACGTGCTTGCAACATTACTCATGCATCGAAAGTGGTATAGTATCACGTGTGCTTGAAACCAGTTCATTTGACTAACGGCTATCAATTACTCCCGTTGACTGCTAATATTAATTGCTTATTGATTAGGAATTATAACGGCTAGATTGTACTTCGTTTTAATATTCCACAACAGTGCGATTCTTAAGACATTTTCTGCCCCGCACAACCACTCTGTGGAACCAGCTGTCGCCGGCGGTCTTTCCGAACCGTTACGACCTGGCGACCTTCAAGAAGAGAGCGTACTCTTTCCTGAAAGGCCGGCAACGCATTTGCAAGCCTTGCGGTGTTGCAGATGTCCATGGGCGGCAGTAATCACTTTCCATCAGGTGAGCCTCCTGCTCGTTTGCCTCCTTGGTCCTATAAAAAAAAAAATATGTATAAAGCTAAGTCTTATTTGATTTAAACCGTGTTGACATTAATTTCCAACATATTTTGAATACAATTAATTGAAATTTGCATACGTATATGCCCAAATATAACGTACAACATAATAAGTAAAAAAATATCAAAGCTCAACAAAATTTGTAAATAACAACTATAAAACTATAAATTACGAAATTCTAAAGGAACGTTAAACAAAAAAGCCTTCTATAATAAAATGGTACAACGCTTTGTTCACAAAACTTTTTCTATTCAAAAATGATGAAAGCTAACAGATAATATTTTTGTCTAGAAACTTTTTGATCTCTCATATTGCCTTGCACAAAAATGATGTGACATTCGTTGTTTTCATTTGAATTATTCATTCGTAAAAATGTGAAACTGGAATGAATGTGTTTGACTAACTAGACTTTTGCTAGTAATCGGAAGTTCAATATTCACTACATCTAGTATAATCCATTCCGATTTTTCCCAATCTAATTAGGTAGCAAGATCGTAAAGACATACTCGTATCATCTATTATCTCAGCTCAAGTATTTCAACGATTCCTTTTTTTTTTTGTATATTTTTTTTTAATGTTGGGAAATGCATTTACGCATACCACCTGTAGACATACAGGTGGTTATGTGGGACTCACCGGCTAAAAAAACCAATAATACCCACTAAAACCCAACAAAACCTCCCCCGTCTTAATGAGGCGTCGCAGGATCGCTTACGCACTCAACTACGACGGCAGGTCTGCCGAAGCTGACCACAATGCCAATGGGGTTGCTCCAACGGTCCACTCTTACGATTTTCTGCCTGCAGCAACCTCTATAATCTAGATATCAGTGAAAGGTCCGTTAAAATTGTTCAAGACAGAGAAATATAATTTATAATATAATATATAAATCTATTTGTTTTTATTTACAACTTTTTAGTTTTGGTTAGTTAGGCATTTTCAGTTTTATTGAACAATTTCTTATCTATACTATAATAAAGCAGTAACTTAGCGAAATCTGTACATGCAATATTTTTTAAAAACAATGAATGTAACGTATTATGTATACAATATAGACCCCAAAACAATAGTTATTAAAATTTTTGTCTGTTTGTCTGTTTGTCTGTTTGTCTGTTTGTCTGTTTGTCTGTATGTCTGTTTGTGTGTGCGCGTTTCACGCAAAAAGTAATGAACCGATTACTACGAAATTTGGTGAAGTGATAAATTATTACCCGGGTCAACATTTAAGATACCTTTTATTTCAGAAAAATCTTTCTTTCCCACGGGAAATCGCAATAACTGATTTTATCGAGTCCTCCTTATAAACCTTCCGCTGGCTAAACCTTAACATATACATCGAAACAATGTACCAAAAAATTGTAAGTCTTGAAAAGGTCAACACAAAAATCTGCAACAGTATATGTCTATCTCTTAAGGTACACTCGCAATACCTATTCTTATCTATACCTATAATGAAGCTGACTTAGTCAAATCGATGTGCGCGTTTCACGCAAAAAGTACTAAATCGAATTTAACTAAATTTTGTATAGTGATAGCTTATCACTCGGTTCAACATTTGGGATACCTTTCACTACAAATACATTTTTCATTCCCGCGGGAAAACGCAATGACTGGTCCTATCGAGTCGTCCTTAGAAATTTATATGGCTAACGCTGGCTGAACCTTAAGAGGTACATCAAAACAATGTACTAGAATATTGTAGGTCTTAAAAAGTTCTACAGAAAAGTTCTCAACAATATATGTCTATCTCCTAAAGTACACTCGCTATAACTATTTTTATTAAATAATATTACTGTTTTGTTATACGTTATCTATACTATAATAAAGCAGTAACTTAGCGAAATCTGTACATGCAATATTTTTTAAAAACAATGAATGTAACGTATTATGTATACAATATAGACCCCAAAACAATAGTTATTAAAATTTTTGTCTGTTTGTCTGTTTGTCTGTTTGTCTGTATGTCTGTTTGTGTGTGCGCGTTTCACGCAAAAAGTAATGAACCGATTACTACGAAATTTGGTGAAGTGATAAATTATTACCCGGGTCAACATTTAAGATACCTTTTATTTCAGAAAAATCTTTCTTTCCCACGGGAAATCGCAATAACTGATTTTATTTATTATTATTATTTATTAATATATAAATATTAATATTATTTATTTATTAACTGATTATTTGTCTATCACCTAAGGTACATTCACAATTACTATTTTTATTCACTATTCACTTCTGGCGACTCACTGACTGACTTATCAATGTTCAGCTCAGTTCAGCAGTAAAACGTACCTAGAGACGAACCCGAGCGAAGCGAGGGTGAGTCGCTAGTCCTAAATAACTTTAAAACATACAAGTTGTATATATTTTGTAATAGCCTCTTATAAACCTGTATTTTGATACCCCATTCGAATTTAATTGATTCGGATAATTTTTTTTTTCAAGACACACTGCACCTACGATTCGCCATTTTGATTTTTAATGATATCTATATACCCTATGACACTCATCGTACGAATCATTAAAATCGGTTAAGCTGTTTAGTAATTACAAGGTAACAAACATACAAGTCAATCCCATAAACCTATTTTGGGCTTCGTCGCAGTCAAGTTAAAAAGACATTAGTGCTTATTTGGGCTAAAGTACCAAGTAAATAATCATGAAATAATGAAAATTGAATATACTATATACGTTTAATAAGCTTTTTATTATTATTTAGCGAGAAACTTAATTTCTAATTAAAAGTATAATTATAGATTAATAAAATAGCTTGTACGTTCTTATATTTTGTATAAGTAAAACGACCGCAAACAATTTCAGTTTTACTTACCGATAAAATATCTTGAAGGGTAACAAGATATGCCTTTCTAGCAAAAGGAAATAGTGCTATGAGAACGTTCCTACATCCGACCCAAAATGACGAGATGCCCTACAAATATCCTTAATTATTCTATTACAGCTTTTGATGTCATCATGACATCATATCAGTTAAGATTGAATAAAATATACTATAGACTTGTTGTTACAATATTTTCAAGTGAAAGTTTTTTAGAGTCGTTGTGATTTGAAACTCGATGAAACGGAAATGCTTTATAAGAAAGAGACAAACACATAAATATATAGCATTAAGACGGCGAGAGAATGAGATAGAATATATTACACAGGAAATCAAAAATAATACTGAATAATATGTTATTATGCAATAAATGTTAAATAAAATGTAAAATAACTTTTAAAATTGGTAAAAAAAAAACTAAACTTATTACTTGTAATAAAAATGAATATTTTTACTGTGGGATGAATGTGTATAAATTAAATAAAAACTATTACGACTAATTGTTGCCATGGTAACCGTTGTTATTGTCTGACAAGTAGGTAATATTATATTTATTCATATAATATGATATTCTATAAATATGTGATTGTAATATGCCTAATATGCCTTATTTAATCATCGATTTAATTTAATTATGATATTTGTCAACTAAATTCCACTTCAACCGTGACTAAATTGCACACACACACTTTTATTTTTTATTTTTTTTTGCATTAAATAACATTCCACAAGAACCTATTACGTAAAATGATATTAAATTAATCTGCCCTATAAAATCTCTATCTCTGCAATAAAATCACATCGACCTCGACATGGACATTCGCTCTAGTCTTTCTGCGTTAAGGAAGGGCTAAACACTAAAGGGGTATGGAAAAAGAAATAAAAATTTTTTACATTTATAATATTTAAAAAAAAATATTGCATTATTATGATATCTCTAAGTTATACAGTTTTTGATTTAACTTTTTATGTTTATAATAATAAACGATAAGTTTCCCAAAAATTATATTTTATAATAATAATTTCAACTACCAGTCCTGATTGTTATCGATACGAGTAAAGCAATCATTCAGCTACTGGCAGGGCTATCTTTTATTTTGCTACAAAAGATCCATTCACCAACTAGACTGAAAAACATTGAAAAATATCTGAATACATATTAATTGTATTGTTTTTAATGAAATGTTCAATCTTAATTATAATCTATATATATAAATCAATTGCTGTTCGTTAGTCTCGCTAAAACTCGAAAAACGGCTGGACCGATTTGAATAATTCTTTTTTTGTTTTGTTGGGGTGTGTCATAGGTGGTTTAAATATAATTTTCTTTTAGCGAAAACAGAAAAAAACTACTGGAAAATCAAAAAGTTCTGAACTGTTTATTTTGTATGGGAATCACAAACCGTTAAAACGTACCTAGGGACGAACCTGAGCGAAGCGAGGGTGAGTCGATAGTTTACTATAAAAACAATGGTCAAACAAAATATAACTATAATTAAATTCCAACAAGCTATAGAATTTAGACTGTAAATGCTTTGCACGATGCCCCTGTGTAGCAAAGATAATGGAATCTCCTTCACTTTCTATCATATTCTGCTCGTACACAATAATAAAAGTTTTATAATATCACAAATTCTTTTTTGATTACCCTACGAATGTTTATTTTAACTATTAACACATTTTAAAACTATACCATGAAGTAGATTTCAAAAACCCACGACGCTCAGACGAAGCCGGTCGTTTTCAACCGACTTCTTTAAAAAGAAGATTCTCAATTCGGCTGAATGTTTTTTTTTATGTTTATTACCTCAGAACTCCGTCATTTATTAACCGATTTGGGCAATTTTTATTTTGTTTGAAAGTGTATACTTCCAGATTGGTTCCATTTAAATTTCAAAATAAAAAAACACCCCAAGAGTGGAAAAATAGTTAATGATGAATTTAACCTACTTCTAATTGTCATATTGACTTGAAACTTTGCAAGTGTTTCTATTTCCGTTAATAAGGCAGTGTTAGAAGGTGGATAGGTGAAACTCTTCAACGGCTAATACTAGATACATTGATTTTGGGCTTATTTAATTCTATTTAACAAGCCCAATACGTTAGAATCGGATTTCAGAGCTAGAATTTTTAGTGTTATAATAAAATCGTATTTTATTTTGTCACTCTTCATATAAAAATTGGCATCAAACTAACTTAAACGACTTAAGCGAATATTTTATTAAAATACTTTCTTTTTACTTTGCTAGTACTATCTACATATGTCTACACTAAAAAGGCAAAAATAAAAAGTTAAAAAAAAAAAAAATAAAAACTGACTTCAAAAACAAAGCACTAAAAAGTAAAGTCTGTGTGCCTTGATGTGTATCGGCTGGCACCGACTTCGAAAATATTTGCCTTTTTTTTTGAAGTCGGTTTTTTTTGAAGTTTTTATAGCATGTCATCATTTAAACACTAAAATTTTGGGTCTTTGAAAAAATGCCCGAGTACTACGAATTTGCCCTGGAAGCTTTAAATTTAAATACGTTTTAGTTTTTTTTTTACTAATACATTAAGTTTATAAATTTTTCTAATCAATATAACAATAGTGTTATAAAAGTGATAGCATATTTTAAAAATTATCACTACACTTAGAAGATTAAAGTGCGGGGAACGCAATAACGTGGGTCTTGATACCAACCCTGTTCCAGTCAATTACTTTTCAAGTTTCCAAGATATACCTGTGATAAAATCATGCCGTGACCTGCATCGGTAATATTGTGTAAATACAAAAAGGTATCTTCTTTTAGAAATATTACCTGCTAGCGACTTATCCTCGCTTCCGTCGGATTCATCAGTATGTACGCGGATTTTGATCATAATTTAATACATTTTAATTTCGCTCCGAACCCTAATTTTTTTCTAAAATAAAAGTGACCTAAGTTACTCCTTAAAATATTAGCTATCTGCCAATGAAATACACGTGAAAATCAATCCAGCCGTTTTAGGGATTAGCCGGAACAAACTGTCTGTTTGTTACTTTACTTACGTTACTTTACAGATAAAAAATTTAAAAATTGTTTTATTCTTATAAGTACCGTATATACAATATGTGTTTTCATAATATGCATTTAGTAAAAAGATGTTATTTTAACATTACAAAGAGGCAATTTAATTTATTTGTAATAATAATAATTTCTATTTAAACTTGATTTAATCGTATGTCGTATTTACTTGTAACTTTAATTATAATACAAAATTATGGTACCATTCCGCTAAATGATAAAGCTAGAGAATAACTTTAGAAAATTTAAGTATACTAAATGTTTGTAAAAGCTTTTTAAAAAAATATTTATATACTTCATCTTATGTAAAATGTTAAGTGTGACGTAGTAAAAATATAAAGAAGCAGTTAATAGGTAAATTTAGGATCGTGTCCAAAATTACAACCTGCCTGTTTTTTGATGAGGACCCATTTGCATACCGTCTTGGGAGTACAACGGACCTTCTTTTTTCATCACTTTTATTGTTTAACACACGAAAAGTCCAAAGTTACCTAACATTATTCCCTGTAGCAAAATGAAATCTTTCTCATATTTTTATTTATATTTACGAGGTCATAAGTGCCCTTTAGTTTTAATATTAATGAGAAAGTTTGTAAATGTGTAATGTGTGTTTTTGTTTTACTTCAAACTGTAACGCTACAACGAATTTAGGTGAAACTCAAAAATGGAAAGATTCAAAAGCAAATACTTCGTGAGTGAAGTTACAAGTTGAAACTAACACATTTTATTTAAAGCATCTATACATATAATAAAACTCTGAGTCGAATCTGTACATTAAATATTTTTTGGAAAATCTTATTGAAATAGTCATTATTATCGATACAGAGGCCGAATCTATAGTTTTTAGAATTTTTGTATGTCTGTCTGTCTATCTGTCTGTCTGTTACCACACAGATCTCAATGAAATATGATGATAGCTGGTTATCCGAGTCAACATATAGGATACTTTTTACTGCGGGAAAATATCTCATCTCTGAGAAATCTATACTAAACGTTAAAACATAACTAGGGACGAACTCGAGCGGAGCGAGGGTGAGTCGCTAGTTTAATAATAAGAAAGATAATTAATTTCACTATAATAGCAGTCATCAAGTTTTTTTTTTTCATCTATCATTTCTGTGCACAATAATTTCAACATCCGTTATGATCTGTTGCAAATCGCTATTAATTTATAGACCGCAATATTATACTCCGTACATTCATTGTATTTTTCTAGCTGAAGTATACAATAAAAGATTATAGTGTGCATAACATTATTCACTGGCGCATATTCTCATTCTGGCATTACGTTAAAAAGTTACCACCACCTCAGCGAATATAATAATATAAACATAACTTCTGTCACATTTCATAATTAGTGCCTGGACGACCGAGCTTCGTTTGACGTTATTTTTTTTTTCAGAAAAGATATAAATTTGCACTATTTCAAAAATTACACCTTTATAGATTACCTTACAAAGCAAAAGCTTGTATAAATAAAAAAATTTCCAAATCGTTACAGCCGTTTTCGAGACACACAAAATAAATTTATATATAAACTAGGAACTCATCCTCGCTTCGCTCGGGTTCGTCCCTAGGTTGCTTCCCCAAACAAACTTTTTTTTTTATTTATTTTTTTGGTTTTAATTTTTTTTCGTGAAACCCTATTTTTTCTAAAATAAAAGTAGCCTAAGTTACTCCTTATTACATCAGCTATCTGCCAGTGAAGTCCCGTCAAAATCAGTCCAGCCGTTTCAGAGATTAGCCGGAACAAACAGATAGACAAAAATCGTAAAAAATGTTGTTTCGGTATTTGTACCGTGTACATCCATATGCATTTAGTAAAAAGCGATTATTTTAATATTACAAACAGACACTCCAAATTTATTTATTTATTTATTTTTTAAAAAATAGGGTCCAACAAAAAAAATTAAAATTAAAAAAAAATTAAAAAAGTTTGTTTTGGGACCTAGGGACCTAGGGACGAACCTGACCGAAGCGAGGGTGAGTCGCTAGTTACTAATAATAACGTTGCGATAAATATGAAAGCAATTATCTTGTATCATTTGTTAAATAATAAGTAATTAATTAAAAAAAGGAAATATTTTTAAATTCAAACAAAAAACAGAGACAATCAAACTTGAAATTGCTTTTAAATATCATTAATATGGACAGTAATTGAAATCTTTTTTGCGAACGAAATGGCCAAAATTTTATACATTAAAGGGTTAGACAAAAGGCGAGTATAATTATTGGGGTTTTCACGACCAACTGATTTCTGAAAAGGACGAATCAGTTTCATTTGAAATTTGGGATGGTTTAATTAAAGGGGGCAACATAATAGAGTCATTAGTCATTGTGAGATCACGATGGTCTTGAGCTCTTGATATTGAAGAACGGAAGCCAATAAATTATTTACCTTTTATGATTTACTAGCAGAACCCGCGGCTTCGCTCGCGCTAAAACTGCAAAAAAAACTCTAAAAAAGATAGGTTTCATACAAATTTTCATTACCCTATTTTACTCCCTTATGGGATGAATTTCGAAAAATGCAAAAACACGTATTTATAAAATTTTATTAAAGAACATTAATAACAACTTTCAAGTAATTCTGATCATAAATATTTTTTTGGGTTGTACCTATTATATTTATTTATAACGTGTTTTCTCGTGGAAATAAGATAATTAATCTCCGCGGTAAAATGTAGCCTATGTCACTCTCCAGCCACCCAACTATATACACACAATAAAATCATCAAAAGGATAAACAAACGTACAAACAACCGAACAAACAAACAAACAATTTTTCACATTTATAATATTAGTATAAGTAAGTAATACCTGAGCGACCGAGCTTTGCTCGGAATTCTTTTTTGTTATATCGTATTTTTTAGATAACAAAAAACTGAAAATTTGAATGAATGAATTTGAAATTTGAAACAAAAAAAAAAACAAAAATAAAAACTTTGTATCCGACCGGAATTCGAACTGCCGGTGTAAATAAATAAACAAGAATTGCTCGTTTAAATATAAAAGTGGACCCGGATAACCAGCTATCATCATACCAAATTTCATTAAAATCCCTCCAGTGATTTTTCCGTGATGGGGTCACAGACGACAGACAAACAGATAGACAGACAAAAATTCTAAAAACTATAGATTCGACCTCTGTATCGATAATTAGATAATTGAAGTTTTGTCTTAGTACTTATTAGTAGTTTTTTTTTTTATTGGACAAAGGGGAAAAACGGGCAAGAGGCTCACCTGATGGGAAGTGATCACCTCCGCCCATGGACATCTGCAACACTGCAGGGCTTGCAGATGCGTTGCCAGCCTTTCAGGAAAGGGAGGGAGGGAGAGGGAGGGAGTAGGGAGGGAGGGAGGAGGGGGGAGGGAGGGAGGAGGGGGGAGGGAGGGGAAGGAGAAGGGATGCGGAGTGAGCCTCCCGGACTCGGATCCGGAGTTTTGACGTAGGTACGATGAAAACAGTTATGGTATCTCCGGATTCATAAGACTTAGAGCTTTACGAGTAAGGCTATCAAGTAGCGTTTTTTTTACTGATTCCGAATCTGCATTTAAGTCATTTTTGACCGAATTGTTAGTTATTGCCTTCTTTATTATGACGGCAGCATACTCCGACTTACAAACAATGTATATAAATATTTTCAAAAATCATGTCAAGTCCTTGATCCGTGTTTAAACGTGTGTGTGTAAACCGAGAACAAATTTACAAACTCATTAGCTCGTTATATTAATAAATTATTGTTTAACCATATATATCATTTCACTGTTTAGTGATTTATGTATTATTTTGAATAAACATATTTGTTAAGTATGCACATTCATTGGGTTGTTTTATGATTTATATAGCTGTATTTGTCCAACACGGTTTTATACACTTTTGTCATAAAAAAAAATAAGGTTTTTGATTATGTATATATGTATCTGTCTGTGGCACTGTAGCTCCCAAATGGATATGCCGATTTCAATTTATTTGTTTTTGTTTGAAAGGTGGCTTAACCGAAAGTGTTTACTATAAATAAAGTAAATCTGTTCAGTTATTTGCTAGCTATCAGCTCTTTCCTATACGGTAAAAGTATATGAGCAGCTTTCACAGATCTAATTCGAAACTTGGTATTCTATATATTTCTCAAAGATAATAGTTACAAGTAATAATTGGCCTAGAGGTTAGAATGTTGATAGTGAAGAACCATAGAAACAGCTGGACGGACTTAGATTTTTTCTTTTTTTATATTAAGTACCTGGGCGACCGAGCTTCGCTCGGGGTTCATTTTCATTATATCGTATTTTTTTTCGATAAAAAAAAATCTAAAAACTTGAATAAATACAAAAAAAAAGTAAAACGTTGTATCCGACCGGGATTCGAATCCCAACACCTATGATTGTCAATCTTGCACCTTGGCCGCTTGACCACGATACTTATGCCCGAACGTAAGAAATTATCAACCATATTTAGCGTGGAATAACGCGAAAGAAAACCGCATGAAAACAAATTCATTGGAGCAGCGGATTCATTCGATCATACTTTCAACTATAATACAAAAACATAACTAACATAACTCTTCAAATGATCCTTCAAGATTAATCAAATTTACTAAGCCACGTATCTCCAATGAATGTCATGAGGGCGTCTCGACTCTCGACACCGCTCGAGACGTAATCTCTGCTCTAAATTTAAAATAACTTTAAAAGCAATAAAAACTTAACTAAATAACATAGTGACTTTATACAATAACTAGCATTGCCCGCGGTTCTGCCCGCGTTCAGATGATCAAAAACCAAATTCTTAGGCTTTACACATTAGTATACTCTTACATATATCACTTTCATTGCACACCGCATGATTGGTAAATAATGGCAGTGATTGACAATGCTACAAAGGTTCCTCCGTTAATATCATATTTGATTTAGTATTTTTTGTATTAGTAATAACATTTATGTACATATGCCTATACTTCTGTTTTGTTTGTTTATTTAGTTTCGGGCGATAAACTCTCAAACTACGGAATTAATTTTAATCATTTTTTACTAATAGACAACTATTGATTAATTTAAGATTTAGCTATTTAGCTGATTATCTAAATTACATAATGACAACTTTTCTTAATGTTAATCTGTCGCGCAACATGGATTGGTTAGCGCTAATTAGTAATTAGTAATATTGTCTAAAACGAATTTCAAAAGAAAGTGTAATAAGTAAATAATTCTAAGCAAATACTTTTTATTAGGATTTCATATAGCTCGGCTAATATGATTAAAGTCGTAAGCATTTTATTGTTTCCTTTAAGCCTTTACCTTCCAAGAAATGGTGTCAAAAAAAAAACTGAAAAAGTTGAGGTATAACAGTTCCTAAAACACTTTTTCATAATTTTTGAAACATGAATTATTTTTAGTTACCCGCTTTGTCAGTTTAACAGCCATAAACTTGTTTCCCCTAAAATGTTATAAAATAATATGAATCGACTTTTTTTACGGTTGATAAAATGAGTCGATATTGTGGAAACGTAAATATTATTTGTATTTATTTTAGTGTTAACCTAACAAAACACGTAAGTAAGAAAAACAACAGCATTTTGCTATACGAAACCTATAATGCGCGAATTGGATCTGCATTTGCCCATTTTTTACATTAAAAGATTAAAAAATATAAACATTATTTACTAAAAAATAAAAATTTACAAATATTTTTACTTGAAAATTGTTTCTGCCAACAAAATATTACTACGCGTCATATGTTACTAATTTATAAAGCCAAAAAATTTGTTTTATTGAAAATTTGAACACAGGCGGGGCCGCGGGTAATTTAGTAGTAATTCTAATAAAGGTTATTTCTGTACATTATTTTTTTGGGTTTAAAACTACATATTTTAAAAACACATGGCGACATCTATTGTCAAATATCTAAATAACACATAAATAAATTTTCATTAAAATAACTATTTTAATGAATAAAATAGCGCTATTGATAATTTGATTTTCAAGATAAGCTATTTTTAATAGTTTTTACCATATTTAGTAAGTTACCTTGCCAAACTGTTTACAAATAGTATCATCGTGATTTTGTTCCAACCGGTTTTTGTACTTTTTCTCAGAAATGAGATATTTTCCGCGGTAAAAAGTATCCTATATGTTGACCCGGATAACCAGCTATCATCATACCAAATTTCATCCAAATTCCTCCAGTGGTTTTTCTGTGATGCGGTAACAGACAGACAGACAGACAGACAGACAGACAGACAGACAGACAGACAAAAATTCTAAAAACTATAGATTCGGCCTCTGCATCGATAATAATGTCTATTTCAATAAGATTTTCCAAAAAATATTTAATGTACAGATTCGGCTTAGTTAGAATTTTATAATATGTATAGATTTTATAATATGTATAGATAAGGTTTTATAGCAGAATGAGATAACTAAAACCTTCGCCATCATACATATGTACCATTACGACATACATATGTACCATTACGTATTTGACGACACGTTTGGCTTAGTTTGTAGTGACGCTACTTGCTGTGCCAGCGGTCGCGGGTCCGAGTCTCGCTGGGGACATTCATTTGTGTGATGAGCACGAATATTTGTACTCCAGTTATATTCAAAATATGTATGTATTTAAAGTTATATATGTGTAGTGTATCAACTATCTGGTATCCATAACACAGGCCTCGTAGCTTACCATGAAACTAGATGGTGCTGTGTGTTAATGTCCCAACATATTTATTTATTATTTTATTATTATTAATTTACTTATTATCCCCAGTTACATCAGATTGGTTAAACGTCATCATATAAAACGTTTTGAGCAAAAACACAAACAAAAACTGGAAACAGTCAAAAATTTCCATAGCAGTATAATATAACACGTGTAGCTTTGTCCAATAATCTCATTTTCGTCGAGAATGTTCTCCATTACATACATAATACATTCCCATCATATAGTTCCAAATGTAAAGGAAACTAGCAGGGACAGTGACATATTAGGATAAAATAATTGAATTCGACGCTGAAGAGACCAAATCAAGATCCTTACTTGAATATTACGTATTCACATAAACACCAAGTTGACAATAAAAATATTCACAAAATCTTATGTTACTTAATATTATAAATGTGAAAGTTTAGATGTTTGGATGAATGTTTGATACGCAATTACGCCAGATCTGCTAAACAAATCTGGATAAAATTTGGCACAAAGATTAATTATTGTCTGGAATAGCACGTAGGCTACTTTTTATTTTTCTACAGATCGAACCCTAGCGAAGCGAGGGTGAACCACTAGTCCATACTAATATTATAAATGTGAAAATGTGTTTGTTAGTTTGTTTGTTTGTCCTTCTTTCACGTCGATACAGAGAAACGGATTGGCGTGATTTTTTGTGTGGAGATAGTTGAAAGTATGGATTGACATAGGTAACTTTTTACAGCGAGAGATTATCTCATTTCCCACGGGAAAACAAATTATAATATAACCAAAAAAATATTTATGATCAGAATTACTTGTAACTTAGTATTAATGCTCTTCAATACAAATGAATTAATTATATAAATTAAAAAACTACTAAAGGTCACATCATGCTATATTTACATTTTAAATACATTCCTTCTGAATTGCGATTTCTCGTAATATTCTCCCCCTTACACCTAGGCCAATTTTGAAAATATCTTTTATGTACTTATTGGATCACCAAAATAATTATTAATTAGACCTGGTAGATGGCCCTATGATAGATAGATTGACCTGGCCTACGCATGTGCTCGCACCCACGCAATCATACAGGCACCCGAACAAAACAAGGTTGAGTTCATATTATAACATAGTGTGTGAAAAAAACTCCGTTTATTTGTATGGTTTTCACGCTTAAACCGTTAAACAAAGTTCGATGAAATTTGACAAGGCATAGATGGTATGTATCATGTATCATAGAGACGGACTTAGGCCTTTTATCTTCGCTCCGCTTCCCATACAAATAGAGCCATAGGCAAAACCGTAACAAATGAAATAAAAATCTCGTGCCTCTTCAACGTTGTAAACAACCAACATCAGAAAATTCATTAACTTATAAAAAACATAAGAAATTTTAAATTTTTTATGAAAAAGATTCTTAAAGAATAACTATAATTGTTAGAGTTAAAACGTTTCAAAATGTATATGGCTATTTTACATTTTACAAATAAGTGGACATTTACCCTACATTCACGAATTCAAACGAACAAAAAACGTAGATAATGCTTTAAATGTTTACGTGAAAAGGTAATTTAACAGAGCTTACATCTGCGCAAATGCTTTTTCGAACTTAATAAGTTCAAATTTTAAAGCGCTTTTTAAATTCTGAAATGATTATTTTCTATTATTCTGTAATAAAAATATACACGCTATCCTTATCTCTGAAACATTTCTTAAACCGTGCTTACCCTCAGTTTCCTTTGCCTTACCCAATTTCCACTTAGTTCGTAATGATCGCACTGGCAAGGGTGGTGGGGGAGTAGCTATTTACATTCGAAATCATATACCTTTTACTATACTTCATAAGTCTGATTCCCAATACTCTGAAACTGCTGAGCATATTTTAATTGAAGTATTATTTGGTTCTATAAAATTGTTATTGGGTGTTTTCTACAGCCCATCCTTATTAATCGATTACTTTGCAACTTTTGAAAATCTGTTAGAGCAATTTGTGCCCTCTGTTGACCACACCATCATTATGGGTGATTTTAATACCTGTATAGTCAAAAACGACTCTCGAGCTAAACGCCTTTTAAACATAGTTAACAGTGCGAACCTTCATTTATTAAATTCCAATCCTACACACTTTTTTCCCAACTGTACCCCATCCCTTCTAGACCTTATGTTTGTTTCCTCTCCTGATCTTGTTTTATCCCATGGGCAATTTCCAGCTGACTCATTTTCATATCATGACCTAGTATATGTATCCTATAAAATCCGTCCTCCTAAATTAAAACCAACGGTCGTGTTACGGCGTAGCTTTAAAAATTTTGACAACAATGCTTTTATGGCTGATCTTAACGATATTGATTGGCAATCTATTTTTGACGCTAGCAATATTAATGAAAAGCTCGAAATATTTAACTCTATCTTAATTAACCTTTTTGACAAGCATGCCCCTTTCCGTCCCATTAAATTAAAACACCTTCCCGCACCTTGGCTTACGCAAGACATAAAAATATTAATGGCTAAACGTAATGCAGCTAAATCAAAATATAAATTAAAACCTTCAGAAGAGAACCTGTTTAAGTATAAACGACTCCGCAATCGATGCAGTAAAGTATGCAGAGACGCTCAACGAAATTACATTTATGCTGCAATTGATAATGGTAATCCCGCCAAAACCTGGAAGTTATTAGAATCTTTTGGAATTGGTCGCAGATCTAGGAGCGCCTCTTGCAGTACACTTGATCTCGATGCTCTTAACCGATTTTTTGCCTTCGTTACACCTATGGATACTAATGTTAGACTTCACACACTGAACCAACTCCTTTCCGCACCTCCTCCTACTCGTCCCAGCTTTGATTTTACTCCTGTAAGCACACTCGACGTTAAGAAACACATCCTAGCAATTAAGTCTGATGCTACCGGTAGTGATGGAATAAACCGTAAAATAATCCTTTTAGTTCTTGATACCGTTACTCCTGTACTTTCCCATATCTTTAACTTCTCTCTCTCCTCCAATCAATTTCCCTCTAAGTGGCAAACTGCTCGTATTATTCCTATTCCTAAAAAGAAAAATCCATCTTGCTTCTCTCACTACCGTCCTATTTCCATTCTCCCGTTCTTGTCGAAAGTTTTAGAACGAATTGTATATAAGCAACTCAGTGAATATTTAGATACGCACAATATACTTTCCCCTTACCAATCTGGTTTCCGCAAAGGTCATAGCACTGTAACAGCCTTACTTAAAGTATCCGATGACATTCGCTTTAATATGAATAATAAACTAATCAGCATTGTAGCCTTGCTTGACTTCAGCAATGCATTCAACACAGTTGACTTTAAACTCCTGTTAGCTGTTCTTGAATCAATTAATGTGTCAAGCAACGCCGTCGGGTGGTTTAGCAGTTACCTTTACGGTCGTCAGCAGTGTGTCCATGTTGACAACAAATCCTCCTCCTATGTTCCTCTGTGTGCCGGAGTTCCACAAGGTAGCGTCCTTTCTCCTCTTTTGTTCTCAATATTTATTAACACAATTTCCACACTTCTTTTATGTCCCTATCACCTCTACGCTGATGACCTACAGATTTATGCTGCGGGTCCCTCCAGTGACCTCAATAATACTATTGAACGGCTTAACAGTGATCTACACAAAATTCATTCCTGGAGTACGTCGTATGGACTCTGCGTTAATCCTGCTAAGTCACAAGTCATTGTTATAGGAAGCCAACAACTGACCAACAAGATCGACTTCAATTCTTTGTCCCCTGTTAGGTTTGGAAATTCTGACCTAGCATATAGTAACTCTGTCAGAAATCTTGGACTGTATTTCGACAACTCCCTTTCCTGGACTGTACAAATTTCAGAGGTAAGTAGAAAAATGTTTGCTACTATGAGTTGCTTAAGACGATTGAAAAATCTGTTGCCCATTAAAACCAAAACTGCATTGGCTCACTCACTACTGCTACCAATTTTAGACTATGCTGACTGCTGTTACCTTGATGTTTCAGAGGAGCAGCTCAACAAACTTGAACGTCTGCAGAATATGTGCATCAGATTTATATATGGTTTGCGTAAATTCGACCACATCTCCGAATACCGCATACAACTACGGTGGCTTACAATCAGACATCGGCGCAATTTGCACGTTCTCTCCCTCCTTTTCTCCATCCTCTATAACCCAACTACTCCCTTTTACTTAAAAGAACGTTTCAATTTCCTAGGATCTGAGTCTGGTATTCAACTTAGGTCTCAGAGTGACAACCGTCTTAAACTACCACCTTGCACCTCAAATTACTATGGTAACTCTTTTACTGTTAAAGCTGTAAAGCTATGGAACATGCTCCCTCACAATATTCGACATTCAAAATCGCTTGATACTTTTAAACGTCGTCTAACTAATTACTATCTTTATTTGTAGATATCGTGTATATATATATATATATATTTATATATATTTATATGTATGTATTTATTATATATGTATTTTTGTATGTATACGTATATATGTATTTATGTTCTATATATCTATTTATGTATGTATATATTTGAGCATGTATATTGTATATATATAATATTAATTGTACCGTCCTACTTACGATTTCATTAATCCTTTCACCAGAGGTTGTCTGTAAGAAATTGCTCATAGCAATAAGACCGCCTTTGCATGCTTTTTGATATCTTTCTTTTTTTTCTTTCATTTTATGTATCATTCTTGTGTGTGCAATAAAGTATTTATAAATAAATAAAAATAAATAAAATAAACTTTGTTTCACTCGATTCGGCGTTTTCAAAACTGAATATTTTTTTAGTTGTTGATACGATAAATACCACAAGCGTTCCGTTAAAATTTCGTGTTATTATTTACTTTTCAAAATACCTAGAATTTCGACGCTCCATTAGAACGGGAGAGGTTTTGTTTGGTTTTAGTGGATAGTACTGGTTTTACACCTGTATTTATACAAGTGGTATGCGTAAGTGCATTTTTTACATAAAAAAATAATAAAAATAGAGGTATAGGTAGGTAATTCAAATATTTTCCTCTAACAGTGTTGGTTTTAAAATAAATTGTAGTTAAAAAATGGAAGTCGAACTCATGCACCAAGAGTGTTTCTATCACACAATACATCAGTATTACGTATTTGCAATTAAAATACCGTAATATAGTGCTTAAAACCCCTACCGTATGGTAAACATGTTAATATTATCTAAGTATCTTATGATATTTAAAATTCAACTGTAAACAATTCATTTCATGTAAATCGTTCCAAATCATATTATAGACAGTATTTATGAATATGGAAATTTGAAATTAGTTCTTCGGTGCAACCCTTATGTTTCAAAATTGCTTGTACTACCATATTTAAGCTACGTGCGGAGTTAAACTTTAAGTACACTTCAAAAACATTCGTATTTTAATATGGTAAACAACAATGTTGGTTCACCGCTTTTAGTTGTCACGTAAAAAGAGTAAAATGTATGCATTTCTACATATTATTTGCTTTCTAAAATATCTGTTCAAAATAGTACAGAAAATTTAATAACAGTTTCAGGTAAAATATACTATCTATGATAATAAGTAAAATAAGTAATACGTACGTACATACACAGACAAGTGACTGTTAATGGATCAGACTTCTGTCTCACCTTAACATTTGTTCCTAACAGATTAATAGAAACAACACACCAAAACATGAAACTGCAACGTTATTATAATACAAAGTGGATACACATGCCATCCAAATCTTAAAAATGTTCTTCATCCTGGATGGATGCTTTGTTGCGACATTCTCTCATTAGTTAGTATTTCTCTAAAGGCTGCTATATAATACGCTTGGCCTTAGATTTCCATTTCACACCTTCCTATTCGATACAATATCAATGTTTCTGATAATAGTGTTAGAAGAGATATGTGTGAATGTTATATAAACTGAATCAAAGGAGATGTACAAAGATCTCATACATACTCGTATAAGGCTCAGAATAGACGAATAATATAAAATTATGATGACAATGTTATATTTAATAATTATATTAATAACTAGCTGACCCGGCAAACGTTGTTTTGCCATACAAATAATTTCCTATTACTAAAATGGCTATTAAAAAATAAGGGTTGATCGTAGAAGGGTGAAAATTGAGGATTGTATGTATTTTTGTATGTTGTATCATAAAAAAATAGAAGTTAAAAATTTTGTCTAAAAAATAAAAAAAAAATTTAGGGGTGGACTACCCCTAACATTTAGGGGGATGAAAAATAGATGTTGGCCGATTCTCATAGATACCGGATAAGCACAAAAAATTTCATCAAAATCGGTCAAGCCGTTTCGGAGGAGTATGGCAACGAAAACTGTGACACGAGAATTTTATATATTAGATAATTTATTGCAGGCAATTCAAACCCCATAATATTATGTATGTATAGAGAGAAAAAATTTAATTAAAAATAATATACATTAATTTGATATTCATTTTCAGGTAGTCATTTTCTGTTCTGTTGACGAACAGACATCAGGTCTTCCTCAATAAGTGTTTTAGGGTTATTCTCCGTATTCACTGGCCTAACACTATCAGAAACGAAGATCTGTGAGAAGTATGCCTCAACTCCCAGTATACAAGAGATAGGTCTAAGGCGGTGGCGCTGGGTCGGGCATATCTTGCGAAGACTGCGAAGATTGCGAATACTGCACAAGTAGCATTCCAATGGCAGCCTGCCTGTAGAAGAAGACCTGGTCGACCAACTAACACCTGGAGGAGGTCTATTGAGGCGGACCTTAGAAGGGTGGGAATCTCGTGGAACCATGTCCAAGCAGTAGCTAAAAATAGAAGGGCATGGAAAGCTACTGCTACAGCCCTAAGTTCCACGACGGAATAGTAGGACAACATCATCATCAAGTAAAGCTTATAAGAGCGAATTAAGTATATTTTTCGAAATGGTTATTATTAAGATCAATATATTACTTTATTCTATATAAATATGTTTCGTATTTCATTACAAAGTGACCTGAGTATTTCTTGTTACTTTTTACATACCACGTTTTCTAAGCGATGTCAATAACGTCACTCATTGCTTACGGCTGTCACGTCGCGGGAGACTCCAAGTAATCAACAAAGTATCCTGTTATATTACTTGCTACTATAGTATTTATTTTGAACTTTACGGCTTACGTAAAAAGAGTCATTCAATGACACGGGTAAAAGGCTTCACGGGTCACATACTTAGCACATAATATACGAAAGTTGAGACCAACTCAGAATTATATTTAAGGAATAATTTCAAAATTTATGGAAAATATTAAAATTGTCTTGATAAATAAGATAATAAAATTTCATATAGACGTTAGTTACCGTAGTACTACTAATATATGAAAAAGACAAAAGCAAAAAATTTCGAGTCTGAATATATTATCATTTGCATATATTTTATCTATTGGCGATATCGATTGTAGCTTAGGATTGTAGATTGTAGATTTTATATTTGATTGTACATAGTAATTTATCTACTGACTGTAAATAAAAATAGATTGAATTAAATTTAATGGTAAGCTTACAATAGTTCAACAACAAAATAAAACAACAGCTGCTTTTCTTATTGCCTAACTCTGTCTTCGTATGCGAATTCGGTTTATGACCGTTATATGATATCCACATTTGGGTCATTTTATTATAGATCAGTTTGTTATTATACTATTTACATAAAAGTAATATTGACACAAAACGAAATAACTATTTTCTTCAATGCTATGGTTAAAAAAAGCTTAACTGCAAAAGACTGAAAAAGTTTCTGTCATCGTTTTTACATTTGACCATTTATGGCGGCACTTCTAAATGTTCCACAATATAGACCGCTTGGATACTATATGACATATAATACCGTAGATTACGTCAATAAAAAAGGATTGCCTCGACGTAATAGCTTTGAAGGCTGTTATTTTTTTACAATGAATCTATTCGCTGATCTTTCGTTGTAAAAACTTTACTTGCAATAAATCAGCAACGCGTATTGAATAATTTTCACCAAATTCAAAAAAGAAGCTGCTCGGTTTGAATATAGGGATTTTGTTTGCACATTACGTAATATCCTCGCATTATCCTTTTTAACAACTTTTTATCATTTGATTATTTTAAAATAAAACTATCTTTTCGGATTTTTTCGCGGAAATATTTTGATTTTTGGTTCCCGGGGTTTCGATGGCTTTACAGCAATCATGGTCACGGGAGAGACTAGTGTTTTAGATGTCTCAAAGGTCCATTATATAGTTATTACCGACAGCAGGTGTTGT
Source organism: Fabriciana adippe (assembly GCA_905404265.1). Classification (NCBI taxonomy): domain Eukaryota; kingdom Metazoa; phylum Arthropoda; class Insecta; order Lepidoptera; family Nymphalidae; genus Fabriciana; species Fabriciana adippe. The sequence goes on along the minus strand of FR989982.1, from coordinate 25,695,462 downwards.
TAACACCACCCACAAAATTATACAATAATTTTTAAAAATACAAAAATGGCATCAAAGTACCTTACGATCTATTTTTCTAAGATAATATATCTCGTTTTGTATTAATTTATCCATTAATACTGATTTATGATCATAGGGTATACTTAACTATATGATCTAAATATGCTTTAATTTCTTATACTAAACAGTGTCGTATGATGCGACTCTAGTTATTGTCTGTAAAACCTAAAATATCAGGGGTAACTAAATTATCTCTTGCAGATAACAATTACAGGGCCACCGAAAAATAATATTATAAAGAGGCAGAATTTGTTGTTTTTTTTTTTTTGTTTTTAGGATACCCTAATCTCAGGAACTACTAATCCGATTTGAAAATCTTTTTTCATAAGATAGCCCGTTTACTGAGGATGAGGAAGGCTGTATATATCATATAGTCTATCTGTTTCATACTAATCGTTAAAAAGTACCTAGCGACGAACTCGAGCGAAGCGAGGGTCAGCCGCTAGTCTTTTATAGTTTAAAGACTGATGCTGATAGAAAACTTATAAGACTAATAGTAATACGAAAGTATTTAGCTATTATGCCATCCTAAAATTTTATTTTCATCCTAAAACTTCGTAGGTGAGTTGACTGAATACCATAAATAATGCAGCACCAATGCTTATCTTTGTTGGTTTGTTAAGATTCCACGTTGTGTTAAAGATTAAGTCCAGAATAATCTACGTCCCGCTTGTATACAATAATCCCATCACAAACATAATATATAAAAATTGCAAGTCAAGCAGCGCATTTCTTCTACCGTAAAAAGTTATCAGATATAATGTAAAACCAAGTCGGTTAATAAATTCAGTACCTATCTATGAAAGTATCTATCCGACAACTTTGTCGTAAATCGTTACCCAATTAGTTAAGTAACAACATTTTATAGTGACCATATCAATATAAGATATATTTATTTATTTAATTAATAGAATGACTGACTCTGACTTTCTACGAATGGCCAGTACGATAGAATTGAGGCCATTTCGTAGAACGATTTGAATGTAGATACCATTTTCTGTAGCTCCTGGATGTCAGGGACCCCCGGGAGGTTATACATGACTGCTGTTGCTAGTGTTGGTGTTTGCACATACATTTTTTTATATTTGAGATCTATATACACAACTGAGAGTGTAATTGTGTTCAGAAGCTCGTATGTCTGCTAGAAGTACCTTAGAATTTTGATGATCAGTGAGTGAGTGAGTGAGTGACGATATTAAGAATTTTGATCAGCTATAGTTCTTAAACTACAGGTTCAAATTGAATCTAATTTGGAAATATACCTGGTTATATTAAGTTCTATTAGTCACTGTCCTGGTGGAAAATGCCCTGAATCGCTTCGAGAAAAGGATGCTACTGCCGTGCCCTTTTTTTGCTCGACTTGGCGGAGGCACTGCCGTGCCCCCAGATATAATAATCCTCACGTTAATACTTAAAGAAAACAAACTTAGTAAGATACTAAGGAAACTTCTTACTTATTTTTAATATCTACTTAAAATAAACAATGTAAAGGCGTTGCAACATAGTAATTAAAACATGATATTATTTTTTAATAAAACTGACGGAATGAGCTAAATACAAATTTTATTTAGCCCAAAAAGGTTATTATATTTATAACTATTTTTTATAAATAATATTAAATAGCATTGCCTGCGATTTACGTGTGACCAAAATATCTCACTTTTACGTCTCTCATGTCAGCAAAAACATTGTATTTAGCCCTTTTTAACGTCCCACTGTTGGGCACGGGCCTCCCTTCATCACGGTATCAGGCCGTAATCCACCACGCTGGCCAATTGAGGGTTGACGGACTTCACGTGTCTCCCGAAAACTTGCTAGGTTCTATCAGACACAAAATTATAGAGGTCATGACTGTACATTAAATATTGTTTAGAATTTAATTTATTTATTTCGCAAACTCATGGCGACATCTATAGGTGATTTTCTGGATAAAACATAATAACAACACATCATGGTGAATTTTAAGATTTTTACTTATAAAATTTCAGGTTACAAAATAAATAACTAAGTATACTTTGAATGAGATATTATTTTGCAGTAAAAAGTCCTATATGTCGACCAAGCTAATCAGCTATTATCATACCAAATTTCATCAAAATCGATTTAACGGCATATCGACAATAATTGCTATTATAATAAGATTTAAAAAAAAATATTCAATGATCCGGCTCAGTTATAATTTTATTATAATTATAGATAATTTAAATTTAATATACGTAATCATAATATTATGTATATTTCTTGAAATTAAATTATACTTATAATAAAAAGGATTTTTTGTACCAGTCAAATCAAATTATATAGGTAGTTGAGTCTTAATGCATTGACGGTAAAAATGTGCTAATGTATATTATCTGGTCAGAATATTATTTTTATCAACAATTCAATGTATGGATGGTAACGTAAAAACGAGAAATAGATTTAAAAAAAATTAAAGAGTGCGTGTATGAATGTGTACACGCGCATGAAGTAAAACTTCTATAGGTTATCGGTACTCTTTATGGAATTCAATTTATATTTTAAATAATAAGTAAAAGTAACGCATATTAGGCATATTATAATCATATATTTATAGAGTATAATTTAAGGATAGAATATTATATATATCATTTGTTAGACAATAACAACGGTTACCATGGCAACAAACGTACGTATATTTTTTCGTAAAGCATTCACCAGCTTACCCCCTAAGTCAAGCGTGCGTAAAGAAGTTTTATTTCAATTACTCTATAACTTTAGTTCTTACATAATATATTAGTATATAAGATACATTTTATCGTATAGCACCAGGAACCAGAAAAAAAACAACATCGATACCAATACCCCGTTGAAGTTGAAAGCGTTAATGATATTGAATGAACTTTTCAATTTACAGCCCCAACTTCCTCTACCAAAGAAGGCAATGAAAGGTGTAAAACCCTATCTCCAGTGAACGTGTAGCATTTGAAATTTTTATATTTTCTAACAATTCCATTTTTTACATAACATTTTTTACCCCACTATTTTATAACGAGTTCAGTGAATGACTTTTTTTTGTAAACGTGTTTATGTTTTAAGAATATCACAACTATGTTTATCTCCTAAACAACTTAACAAGAAAAATATAACACTGGAGTAACAGTGACGTTATAAATCAACTGCCTCTTTAGATAAGTAGTTTTGTACATCCATAATATTATAAATGTGTAAGTGTGTTTGTTTGTTTGTCCTTCTTTCACGTCGAAACGTAAACGTAATTTTTTTGTGTAGAGATATTTGAAGGGCTGAAGAGTAACATACTTTACTTTATTCTGGGGGAGATTATCTCATTCCCACGGGAAAACACGTTATAATACAACAATAGAGATAAACCTGAGCGAAGCGAGGGCGATTCATAAGTTCAAAATACATAAGAGTTTTAATAAAACACATAAGAGAAAGACACATTCTACGACGATTATAAATATGGAGTTTTCTACTAACGATGGCGATTGTAGAATGTCATTGTCTCTAAGGAGCGTAGATTAATGACTTTCTACGATCGCCATCGCTAAAAGATATACTAAGATATATCTTTAAATGTGGTGAATAGATAACCTAAGTCTTAATTATACTGATAAGCGTGATCTCGTTCGGAGCAGTTCTTTCAGAGTAGCGATGAGTATGGAGTCCAAACACTCTAAAAACAGCCAACTTTTAAAAACAAAATTTTTCTAAATCTTATTACCTATTTAGTGAAATAATTTAATTAACTTCAAAACGGAGGTGGATCAACCGCCTTTCTTTAAATAATCCTTACCAACATTATAAGCTAGCTATTCACCCTCGTTTCACTCGAGTTCGCCTCTAGAAAAACAAAAACAATTCTATCCCACGGGAACTGTACATTTTTTACGGTATAAACAGTAGCCTATGTATTCGAAACTACAATCTATCTCTGTGCCAAATTTCATCCAGATCTGTTCAGCCGTTTTGGCGTGATTGAATAACAAACATCCAAACATCCATCTAAACTTTCACATTTATGTTAGTAAGATTATATATTTTTTTATTTATTTATTTATTTTATTATATGTTAGTATGACCTTCTTTTCTGCAGTAACCAACCTACAATCGACGTAATATTTTAGCTCTATTCATTTATTAAGTTAAAAGGTAACAATATAAAAATATAATACATTTATTATTTTAAGTAATTTTAGAATTAAATATGTACCACATAAAAATTATGATTATAAAGCACTTGTTAAACATAGATTTCATGAAACACTACATTTATCTAGAAATAAAAAGACTCATTTTTTTATTGAAGGTGAATTTTAAATTTCGACACTTTTTGCATAATCTTAAATATTTAAATCTCTAAAGATAAAGTATTTAAATAAGCTTAAAAAGAAGAGAAAAAGAATAAAAGAAATACTTATCTAATTCTATGCTCTAATAATAATAACAATTTGACAGAAAAAACAAAGTTTAGTTTTCAACGTGAAGCTAACTTGTTTACGCCACTTTCTTAATATTTTCCAAAGTTTTCAGTAGATCTATACATATAATAAAACTGTAGAGGTCGAATGTCTGTACATAAAATAAAAAAGGCTAAAAACCGAGTCAGGGGGATGTAGGAAGAGAAATAGAACTAATCCAGTCTTTTTTTATTTTTTTTTGTTTCTCTGTTTGTTTGTCTATTTGTCTGTTTGTACGGGCTAATCTCCGAAACTGTTGGACCGATTTAAATGAAATTTTGTACGGTGGTACCTTATATCCCCGTCAATATTTTAGATACTTTTCATACCGAAAAATTAAAGAGTTCCCGTGAGATAGTTAAAAAACTATAGTGACTTATACCTCTTAGTACACAAAAACTACTAATTGGATTTTAATGACACTTTATAGTAATATAGGTCATATATCATAATAATAAACAGGCTACTGTTTATCCGGGAAAAATGTACGGTTCCTGTGGGATAGATTTACTTTTGTTTTTCAAGAGGTGAACCCGAGCGAAGCGAGTGGGAGCCGCTAGTGATATAATATTTAATGAGTAATACTTATAAATGTATGTAAAACAAAGCCTGGTTAATTCAAAAACAGTTTGGTTAAAATAATAGTATTAAAAACAAACAACGAAGGTTAGACTCGGTTGATGAAATATTAAAATCTGTCCTTATTTACTTAATTTGTACATTTTTATTAGATTATTCAAATGACGGGCAAGGCTTGCTGAATGATAAGACTTAGTTTTTATTTTCACTCACAAAATACATAAATAAGAATTTATCAGTTGAAAAATTTACGGGTCATTTATCATACTTGCGACATGCGACGTTTTAACACAGCTCAAAATGAGTTAGCTTTCTTGTCTATACATATTATAAAATTCTAACTAAGCCAAATCTGTACATTAAATATTTTTTGGAAAATCTTATTGAAATAGACATTATTATCGATGCAGAGGCCGAATCTATAGTTTTTAGAATTTTTGTCTGTCTGTCTGTCTGTCTGTCTGTCTGTCTGTCTGTCTGTCTGTCTGTCTGTTACCGCATCACAGAAAAACCACTGGAGGGATTTTGATGAAATTTGGTATGATGGTAGCTGGTTATCCGGGTCAACATATAGGATACTTTTTACCGCGAGAAAATATCTCATTTCTGAAAAAAAATACAAAAACTGGTAGGAACAAAACCACGACGATACTATTTGTAAACAGTTTAGCGAGGTAACTTACAAAATATGGTAAGAACTATAAAAATAGCTTATCTTGAAAATCAAATTTACAAAAGCGCTATTTTATCCATTAAAATAGTTATTTTAATTAATATTTATTTATGTGTTATTTAGATATTCGACAATAGATGTCGCCATGTGTTTTTAAAATACATAGTTTTAATTCCAAAGAAATTAATGTACAGATATGACCTTTTTTCGATTTTATTAGAATTACTACTAAATCACCCGCGGCTCCGCCCGTGTTTAAATTATCAGTAAAGCAAACTTCTTCGCTTCATAAATTAGTAACTATACATACAATAAAATTGTAACTAAGCCGAACCCGTAAACTCAATATTTTTTCGGAAAATCTTATTGAAATATTCATTATTAGATATAGAGCCCAAATCTATAGTTTTTAGAATTTTTTCTGTCTGTCTGTATGTGACAAACCACTAGAGGGATTTTTATGAAATTTGGTATGGTAATAGCAGGTTATCCGGGTCAACACATAGAATTCTTTTTACCGTAGGAAAATATCTCTTACTTCTTTTATATTATGTTAAAACTATTAAAAAAAACTTATCTTAAAAGAAATATTAACAGCGCTATTTTATTCATTAAAATAGTTATTTTAATGAAAATTTATTTATGTGTTATTTAGCTATTTGACAATAGATGTCGCCATGTGTTTTTAAAATACGTAGTTTTATCCAAAAAAAAAATGTACAGATATAACCTTTCTATGACTTTACTATAATTACTACTAAATTACCCGCGGCCCTGCCCGTGCTTAAATTTTTAATAAAACAAACTTTTTGGCTTTATAAATTAGTAACATATTAGTAATATTTTGTTGGCTGAAACAATTTTCAAATGAGAATATTTGTAAATTTTTATTTTTTAGTGAATAATGTTAATGTTTTTTAATCTTTTAATGTAAAAATTGGGCAAATGTAAATCCAACTCGCGCATTTTAGGTTTCGTATAGCAAAATGCTATGTTGTTTTTCTTACCTATGTGTTTTGTTAGGTTAACACTAAAATAAATACGAATAATATTTACGCTTCCACAATACCTACTCATTTTTTGCACCGTAAAAATAAGTTCAATTTATATTATTTTATAACATTTTATGGAAAACAAGTTTATAGCTGTTAAACTGCCAAAGCGGGTAACTAAAAATATTTCATATCTCAAAAACGATGAAAAAGTATTTTAGGAACTGTTATACCTCAACTTTTTCACTTTTTCTTGACACCTTTTCTTGGAAGGTAAAGGCTTAAAGGACACAATAAAATGCTTACGACTTTAATCATATTAGCAGAGCCATATGAAATAAAAAAAATGTATTCGCTTAGAATTATTTACTTATTACACTTTTTTTTGAAAATCGTTTTGGAAAATATTACTAACTAGCGCTAATTAAGAAAAGTTATCATTATGTAATTTTAATAATCAGCTATATATTAAATTAATCTATAGCTGTCTATTAGTAAAAAATGATTAAAATTAATTTCGTAGTTTGAGAGTTTATCGTGAAAAACTAAAAAAACAAACAAAACAGAAGTATAGACATACATAAATATTATTGCTAAAACAAAAAGTTCAATTTAACGGAGGAACCTTTGTGGCATTGTCAATCTCTGCCATTATTTACCAATCATACGGTGCGCAATGAAAGTAATGTATAATGTAAAAGTAGGTATACTAATGTGTAAAACCTAAGAATTTGGTTTTTGATCATCTGAACGCGGGCGGAGCCGCGGGCAATGCTAGTTTACATATACGTAGATTATAGTTGCCTTTGAATACAAAGCTCGAGAATGATACATGCAAGTCATGGAGATTTTTTTTTTTTATCAGTTTATGTTGGAAACTATATTTACTATACCCTATTCATAAAAGGTATAATGATTGAAAAATCGATATTTAATACTATAAATTATAATTATTAGGCCGAAGTTACTCTATTTATTTAAAAGTAACTGAAACTCTTTAAGGTGCATGTTAACGGGCTTCTCTTGGGTAAACTCGCAACATCGTACATCTCATCGATGCCTTCGAGCTAAGATGAAGGTCAAGAAGATGCTCATTTTTAATTAAAAAAAAAAAAGGTTTTACGAGGCTTTTTTTTGGCAATGACGGCCAATTAAGAATTATTATAGTTTCTTTGAAGCCATTAACAAGATTATTGAATTGAATTATAGCTTCGGAAATACAAAACTATTCTCTTTTAACCGATATTGACAGTGAGTTGCGATGACAATCGGTTTCTACAAGAAATCAAGACGAAGAATCAGTGGTCATATTATTATTATACACCATTATATATTTTAATCTTTATTATTTTCATGCTGCGGTTTTGGTAAAAAATAGTTTTTGTTGTATTTTGACGACACGCTTGACTCAGTTTGTAGTGACCCTACTTGGTGTGCAAGCGGTCGCGGGTTCGAGTCTCGCTGGGGGACAATTCATTTATGTGATGAGCACGAATGTTTGTACTCCAGTCATGGGTATTTATATTTATAATATGTGTGTATGTAAAGTTATATATGTATAGTGCATCAGCTACCTGATATCCATAACACAGGCCTCGTAGCTTACCATGGAACTAGATGCTGCTGTGTGTTAGTGTCCTAACATATTTATAAATTTATTCTCGCGAAAGCTCTATTATTACAGTAAATAAGTTATTTTAAGTTATATTTCGACTATTATATTACCTAACTGATAATATAGTAATAGTAATTAGTTCATTAGTAGTTTGTAACACTATATTCGTTAATATTACTAAAGGACTGGATTTAAAAATGTAGGGACTCTGATGCAATTAAGGTATGAGGGACGTCCCTTATAATATTTTAAAGTTATCTCGCCTTTTAGTAATCACAAAAATCTTACTAATATGTATTATAAATGTACTCGTAAAAGTTTAGATGTTTGGATTTTTAGATGGATATTTGTTACTCAATCACGCCAGATCTGCTGAACGGGTCTGGATGAAATTTGGCACAGAGATAGATCATAATCTGGAATAGCACAAAGGCTATTTTTATACCGGAAAAAATGTACAGTTCCCGTGGGATAGATTTGTTTTCGTACCGGAAGGCGAAGCGTGGGTAGGCCTCTCACAAAATGGACCGACGACTTGGTCAAAATCGCTGGAGCTCACTGGATGCGGATGGCACAAGACCGGTTGTGGTGGAAATCTTTGGGGGAGGCCTATGTCCAACAGTGGACGTGTTTGGGCTGAAACAGACAGACAGATTTGTTTTTGTTTTTCTAGAGGCGAACCCGAGCGAAACAAGAATGAGCCACCAGTGAGTTCATAAATTTCATATAAAAAATCTACTATAACGCCCCGTTCATGTCAAGCTCCTAGGTTGCAGCTCTTTGGTTGTCCTTACATTATTCCTGCCCTAAGTATAACATAATGATGTCTAATATTAGTATTGATAACACAAAATACCAGATTATGCCTAATTATATGTTAACATCACATGCAAAGTTTCTTCTTTGTCAGCTCTCCTAATCTTGTCTTCTTCTGATTGTGAGACAAAGTAAGGATACTTTACGCCTCCATATATAATAAACTAGCGACTTAACCTTGCTTCGCTCGGGTGCGTCCCTTAGTACGTTTAATTTTTTTCGAGCGGAACTCTAATTCTTTTTCTAAAATAAAAGTTGCCTAAGTTAGTCCTTATAACACCAGCTATCTGCCAGTGAAAGTCCCGTCAAAATCAGTCCAGCCGTTTCGGAGATTAGCCAGAACAAACGAACCGACAGACAGACAGACAAAATTTTTAAAAACTGTGTTTTTCTTATAAGTACCGTATATAATTTCATATGCATTTAGTAAAAAGCTGTATATTTTGACATTACAAACAGACACTTCAATTTTATTTATCTGTATAGAAAGAGTAAAATAGCAAATAGTGTTCGAGATTAGGTCATCAAAGGTATTGACCGTAATTCTTAATACAGCGTGTAATGTTGAAACAAAGGGACCAAATAAAACGGCATGTATAAAACATCACACAAATCTATCTCAAAGCGGACTTCTTAGAGGCTATTATGTAGCTCAGCTAATGTTATCTACGTTAAGCTCGACCCATATTGTACTAAGTGAATGCCGTGACTGCAATTGTTTTGACTTCTGATATAGTTTTTAACTTTTTACCATACAACATTTTGCAATTATTTATGATATATTACACCACGATTTAATTAATTTAAAGAAAACATTTTGACCAAATTACTGCATGGAAAACGAAATTGGTTGAAAATCAACCACAAATAATGTACGTATAAAAATTCCGGCTATCGCTTTCACACACATTGATATTCAAAATTTCAATTATCTCAAAAATTCTTTTCCTCAAATCTGAATATTTTCCGCATACTAACAGACTTTTCATCACAATTCCGTGGGGATATTTTCCAATGATAAAAAGTAGACCACGTCGTATTTTAGAATACTGGCTCGCTCTTTGCTTAATTTAGTGAAGATAGTGATTTAATGACAAACAAACTTTCAGAGCGATGCACGTTTAAGGATACCTATAAGCTTAAAATTTTATTTACCACGAATTCCAGACGTAATAAACTATTTTTTTGTATAAATGAAATAATTTATTATATATTCTTTAAATGAAATTCTTAGTTATATTCTAATATCATATTGACATTAGGATTTTTTTGACTATATTCAAGATATAGATTATTTATTATAAGTTCCTCCCACAGGCCTTCAAAATGGTTTTTTTACCTAATCTAAAACTTAATACCCATTCGTAAAAAATCGCGCAAAATAATGCATTATTTAAAATCTATGACGAGCAAACACTACAACCTAGTTTTATATTGGTTCATTGTTACACAATCAAGAAAAATATATATTAAAAATATTTTTTTATATATATAATGTATGAACTTAACAAAATAACATATTACTATACCATATAAAACGATACTTTAAGAATAGAATAATAATCCTGCATTATAATCTCTCTTGAAACATGAAAAAGTAATACTCTTTTGGTTCTATTGATCTCTATACGGATCAGTTGTTACTGAAAGCTTTTAAGCGACGTAATAGTATATTTGGTAGGGGCCAGTCCCCATTAAGTTAATTGGATTTCTTTGGAATTTACCGCAGCATAGCTACTTCAATGCAAACATCCTGCATAAAAAATGTTCAATAATTAATCTATACAAGCTACTGCTTGCGGATTCGCTTGCTTGTGTTTTTCTTTTTAGACCACAAGTGGAAGACTTGACTGTATATTTTAGTAAGGTTACGGCCCCACACTATATTGTTAACTGGTTAATGGGTTGAGAATAAAATAATCTATTTTTTTAATGAAATACATCGTCATCCGCTCAGCTGAAGCACGTCCAGAGTTAGATATATAGGTCTCCCCAAAGATTTCCACAATTGCCGGTCTTGTGCCATCCGCATCCAGTGGGTTTTTGACTTTGACCAAGTCGTCGGTCAACCTTGTGGGAGGCCTACCTACGGCTCGTCTTTAAGTACGAAAACACTTCTCCCCCAACGACTATCCGCTCTACGAGCGATGTGCCCCGCCCACTGCTTAAGCTTGGAGATTCGGTAAGCATTATGCATACTCATATGTATAATAAAAAAAATCATTACACGTCGAGTAACGCATATCTAAAAAGGGTTTGGTACGGAATTTTTTATCAATTTTTTTTCATATAATTTATTTAATAAAAAATATTATTTAATTATCAAGTGCTGTAAAGCAGTCGAAACGTCGGGATCTAAAAATCAAAATAAAAAAATTGCAAAAATTCGAAAAGATAGTTATATCTAAAATATAAAACTACTATACTACTGTAAAGGTGTAGTATAGATTTAAAATTATGTTTAAGGCAACAATGCGATAATTTGATACGAAGTTCATCTCCTTATGAAGCCAGAAGGTAGATAGTGGCACACTACATAGCTCCTAATGAAATCTTCGATTGTGAGCTTATTGGTTTTATTTTGACTATCCCCATACTTTAAACTCAAAAAACTTTTTGTATTTTTAAAACATAGAAAAATACGTAGCGACTCACCCTCGCTCCGTTCGGGTTCGTCCCTAGTTACGTTTTAACATTTTGCACAGGGATGAGGTATTTTCCCGCAGTAAAAAGTATCCTATATGTTGACCTGGATAACCAGCTCTCATTATACCGAATTCATTAAAATCCCTCCAGTGATTTTTCCGTGATGCGGTAACAGACAGACAAAAATTCTAAAAACTATAGATTCAGCCTCTCTATCTATAATAATGTCTATTTCAATAAGACTTTCCAAAAAATATTTAATTTACAGATTCGACTTGAAAATTTTATTATATGTATAGATAGATTATTAGAAAAACGAAATTTAAAGAGAATTCCGTATTACATATAAAATTTTAAGTGCCGTAGAAATGGAAGGCATGCGTCGATTTTAAAGGTCTACATTCTTACAATATATCTGTATCTTCGTGCTGTATCTAACACATTCATAGAGGAGACGTGAATAACTCTTTGGCTTCGAATGACGTAGAAGTATTCAAACTGAATATGAGATATATAGCAATATGCATTCATATAAACAGAAATATGCAGTTTTTACAAAATGTGTTAACATTTGTGTTTTTATTTTTTTGTTTTATCGAATTTTATTTTCTATTCTTCCTTTGTGTATAGGTTAAGTAAGAAAAGTTGACTCCTTATTGTGCTCTACACTTTCCACGTGTATAGTCTACTAACTTTCCATGCGATAAAAGATTCTTAACTTGCGTTAGTCCGTGCAATTAAATCTATACATATAATAAAATTCGAAGTCGAATCTGTACATTAAATATTTTTTGGAAAATCTTATTGAAATAGTCATTTTTGTCGATACAGAGGCCGGTTCTATAGTTTTTAGAATTTTTGTCTGTCTCTCTATCTGTCTATCTGTCTGTCTGTCTGAGATCTGAGAACGCATTACGAGAAAACTACTAAACAGATGAAAACTTTGATGAAATTTGGTATGATGATGGCTGGCTGGTTATCCGGGTCAATATATGTATACGATATTTTTAACTGCAGGAAAATATCTCATATCTGAGAAATCTATACTAAACGTGAAAACGTAACTAGAGACGAACCCGAGCGGAGCGAGGGTGAGTTGCTAGTTATACACAAAGGAAGAATAACACAATAACTGGCTGTATCGAGTTGTCCTTAGAAATTTATTTGGCTATCGCTGGCTAAACCTTAAGAGATATATCAAAAGAATGTACTAGAAAATTGTAGGTCTTAAAAAGGCCGACGAAAAAATCTGCATTAGCTATACCCTAAGTCTATACCCTAAGATACATTCGCATTAACTATTCATATCTATTTAAAACGTACCTAACGACACAACCGAGCGAAGCGAGGGTAAGGCACTAGTACATAATATATTGCTTCACAACAATCAAAAATCAAGTGCATGTAATGTAATATAGAAAATTTTAAAAATATTTTTTACTAAATAAAAAAAGAAACAACTTAGTTCAAACATACTTTTTTGGATAATTATATTTTGTATTTAAATTAACTTAAATTAGGGATCTTTTTCATATTTAAATGTTATATATCCTTCAGTTGAGATGGAAACTAACGATTCGTATATCAGATCAAACACCATCAAGCCGTTTAAGATATAGCCCGTGCCAAAGAAATAAACAAAAAGCAAGACTCCGTTCAGACACTCAGGTAAATATTAATCATACTCCACCTAAATCTGAAAGCATATTAAAAGAATTAACATAATTTAGAGAGTTTGTAAGTTCAACAACGTGCCGTTCTTCTGAAATCGCTTTTAGCCATTAGCTCTTTGTTATTCCACGCACGAGCGTCGCCCCGATAATCTGTTATTTTATTTGACAATGCCGACGTGACAGGTTCGCGCGATGCAACATTTTACCGCAGCGATAATACTGCTATAGATAAACGTTTTATGATTTGCTAACTTAATATGGGTTGGATGTTAAGTCACTTATTTATTGTATTAATAATTATAATATCATATTATAAACACAAAAGAAGAATACTAGAAACTTTATTACATAAATCTAACAATTAATTATTTATTTTTAAGCACTTGTATTAATTTCTGGTTTATGAATACAATTCTACAAAAACTATCCAGTGATGCACCGATTCGTATATCGCCCTAGCCCGAGAAAAAGTAAAGTCAACTTGACAAAGCTCTTGACAGATTGATTTAATCGCAAATTAATTATCGAATATCAAAATAGAGGTTTTATCCTTATAATATACTAGCATTGCCCGCGGCTCCGCCCGCGTTCAGATGATCAAAAACCAAATTCTTAGGTTTTACACATTAGTATACCTACTTTTACATTATACATTACTTTCATTGCGCACCGTATGATTGGTAAATAATGGCAGAGATTGACAATGCCACAAAGGTTCCTCCGTTAAATTGAACTTTTTGTTTTAGCAATAATATTTATGTATGTCTATACTTCTGTTTTGTTTGTTTTTTTAGTTTTTCACGATAAACTCTCAAACTACGAAATTAATTTTAATCATTTTTTACTAATAGACAGCTATAGATTAATTTAATATATAGCTGATTATTAAAATTACATAATGATAACTTTTCTTAATTAGCGCTAGTTAGTAATATTTTCCAAAACGATTTTCAAAAAAAAGTGTAATAAGTAAATAATTCTAAGCGAATACATTTTTTTTATTTCATATGGCTCTGCTAATATGATTAAAGTCGTAAGCATTTTATTGTGTCCTTTAAGCCTTTACCTTCCAAGAAAAGGTGTCAAGAAAAAGTGAAAAAGTTGAGGTATAACAGTTCCTAAAATACTTTTTCATCGTTTTTGAGATATGAAATATTTTTAGTTACCCGCTTTGGCAGTTTAACAGCTATAAACTTGTTTTCCATAAAATGTTATAAAATAATATAAATTGAACTTATTTTTACGGTGCAAAAAATGAGTAGGTATTGTGGAAGCGTAAATATTATTCGTATTTATTTTAGTGTTAACCTAACAAAACACATAGGTAAGAAAAACAACATAGCATTTTGCTATACGAAACCTAAAATGCGCGAGTTGGATTTACATTTGCCCAATTTTTACATTAAAAGATTAAAAAACATTAACATTATTCACTAAAAAATAAAAATTTACAAATATTCTCATTTGAAAATTGTTTCAGCCAACAAAATATTACTAATATGTTACTAATTTATAAAGCCAAAAAGTTTGTTTTATTAAAAATTTAAGCACGGGCAGGGCCGCGGGTAATTTAGTAGTAATTATAGTAAAGTCATAGAAAGGTTATATCTGTACATTTTTTTTTTTGGATAAAACTACGTATTTTAAAAACACATGGCGACATCTATTGTCAAATAGCTAAATAACACATAAATAAATTTTCATTAAAATAACTATTTTAATGAATAAAATAGCGCTGTTAATATTTCTTTTAAGATAAGTTTTTTTTAATAGTTTTAACATAATATAAAAGAAGTAAGAGATATTTTCCTACGGTAAAAAGAATTCTATGTGTTGACCCGGATAACCTGCTATTACCATACCAAATTTCATAAAAATCCCTCTAGTGGTTTGTCACATACAGACAGACAGAAAAAATTCTAAAAACTATAGATTTGGGCTCTATATCTAATAATGAATATTTCAATAAGATTTTCCGAAAAAATATTGAGTTTACGGGTTCGGCTTAGTTACAATTTTATTGTATGTATAGTTACTAATTTATGAAGCGAAGAAGTTTGCTTTACTGATAATTTAAACACGGGCGGAGCCGCGGGTGATTTAGTAGTAATTCTAATAAAATCGAAAAAAGGTCATATCTGTACATTAATTTCTTTGGAATTAAAACTATGTATTTTAAAAACACATGGCGACATCTATTGTCGAATATCTAAATAACACATAAATAAATATTAATTAAAATAACTATTTTAATGGATAAAATAGCGCTTTTGTAAATTTGATTTTCAAGATAAGCTATTTTTATAGTTCTTACCATATTTTGTAAGTTACCTCGCTAAACTGTTTACAAATAGTATCGTCGTGGTTTTGTTCCTACCAGTTTTTGTATTTTTTTTCAGAAATGAGATATTTTCTCGCGGTAAAAAGTATCCTATATGTTGACCCGGATAACCAGCTACCATCATACCAAATTTCATCAAAATCCCTCCAGTGGTTTTTCTGTGATGCGGTAACAGACAGACAGACAGACAGACAGACAGACAGACAGACAGACAGACAGACAAAAATTCTAAAAACTATAGATTCGGCCTCTGCATCGATAATAATGTCTATTTCAATAAGATTTTCCAAAAAATATTTAATGTACAGATTTGGCTTAGTTAGAATTTTATAATATGTATAGATTAATACGCGAAGCAAAAACTTTATATCCATTTTTATGAAAATTGCGCGGACGGAGGTGTATAAAATTTCCCACACTTATAGTTTATGTAGATGAGTACAGAATGCTAATATTTTTTTTAATTATACATAAAAAATACATTAAATCAATAAAAAAAAAACATTACACACACTACCATGTGTTTGACACACACGCGCATATATACTCGTTTGTTTACTGTTAAAGTCTGTGGTCAAATTGAGAATAGATTAATATTGTAATATACGCAAGACAATAAATATATGTATAACTTAATGAATTATGGTTGATTTTCATCCACGCGGCGATCACTAGTTTTATTTATTTAACATGGGTGTCTTGTTGTAATCCGTAACGGAACGAGATGGACCAATATGTTAGAAAATTAACAGAAAAAATCTGATGTCAGGGAAAAGTATAGAAGGGAAGATAAGTGAATGAATAAAAACATAAATAAGCTATGGATTTTCTATTAAATTACATATTTATTTAGATCTTTTAATTATAATCCAATAAATATATTTTTGTCCAAAGTGATATTTGTACCAATTTAATATTTAACACATAAATGTGTTATTCACAAAGTACTATATTGCTACGTCTACTAAATGAAACATAATATTATTGCGTAATCTATACTAATATTATAAAGGGGTAGAATTTGTTTGTTTGAACGCGCTAATCTCAGGAACTACTAATCCGATTTGAAAAATTCTTTTTGCATTAGATATACCCTTTATTGAGGAAGGCTATCATATAATATATAGTCTCTCTAATCTATACTAACCGTTAAAACGTACCTAAGGACGAACCCAAGCGAAGCGAGGTTGAATCGCTAGTATATTAATTAACCTATATTTTGTCTTACGGTAGCCCCCATAGCCCATCAATAATAAAGAATCTTATTTTAAATATTGTTAAATTTTAATTAATTTGAACTAGTTGTTTTCTTTTTGCTGATTCGTTATTTTGCTTATACGAATCTCTATAAACTATGCCTATGTAAAAATAGATCTAGATTCGTTACTAAGTGGAACGTGGAACAAAACGGAACGTATCAATACATAATTAACATTTCGCATTTATACGTACAATATCCGAGAATTAGCGACAAATTTCACATCAATTCTAATAAAAATGTTATATTGAACTTTCTCCTGAGAGCATTTAATCGATATTTAAAAGCAAACACGAAAAAAATATTTACGGTTTAAATAAGAAATTTAAATATTTAGGGAGCAGTGAAAATAAAACTTATACCCATCTTCATAGAATAGGAGTGATTAGCTAAGAGCTTGCAAAGAAACTCAAGTTTGCAGTTAATTAATGTATGCATTAAAATAGTTTTAAAAGTAAAATACTATTAAGATAATTTTCCTTAGTATTTACTCAGTAGTTCCGAGTACGTCTATTTAATTTTACGCCTATAACATGAAATGTAAAGCTCATATCACGTGTTTATTTCTCGATCGATTAAAATATAACTTAGTATTCAGCCCTTTTTAACGTCCCACTGCTGGGCACGGCTTCCCTTCAATACGAGGAGGATCAGGCCATAGTCCACCATCCTGGCCAAGTGCGGGTTAGCCGACTTTAATATATGTCTTTTAGAACTGGCTGGGTTCTCTTAGGTGAAGGTTTCCTAACGATGTTTTCCTTCACCGTAAGACAAGTGGTAATGACGTTGAAAATGACTCGCATATGAAAATTTCAGAGGTGCGAGATCCGAGATTTGAATCCGCTTCACTCGGTTTCCCAAGCGAGCGGGTTACCACTGGGCTACCACTTCTAAATATAACTTAGCTGATTTGAATTCAGTCTATTGCCTGAACGCTACACTTTCATCAAAACATATATAACTTTTCACCAAAAATCTTAAAAATTCTCATATTTGCTGCTTCTACTTTTCAAACATACTCGTATATAAACGAATTTTGCAAACATAATATTTAATGTACAACTTGACCCTGTTTCAATTATATTATTACAGGCTTTTATTTAACTTGTTTCGTTCGTGTGTGTTTGAGTAATTCATGTTCCAAGCACTTGCTGGCATCGTATTAAACTGAAATTTGGCATAGCTACAATGTAACTTCTTTGGGTAGTTTGATAGTTCTTTAGTTTATCTGATGATTGAACCGAAAGTTGTAACAAAAACTCATCTATACAGATAAATAAAATTGGAGTGTCTGTTTGTAATATTAAAATAACCGCTTTTTACTAAATGCATATGGATGTATACACGGTACATATACCAAAACAACATTTTTTACAATTTTTGTCTGCTTGTCTATCTGTCCGTCTGTCTGTCTATCTACTACTAATATTATAAAGAGACAGAGATCGTTTGTTTGTTTGAACGCGCTAATCTCAGGAACTACTAGTACATTTTGATATTTTTTTTTACCTTAAATAGCCCGTTTATTGAGGAAAGATATGTGTAGGCTATATATCATCGTGCTACTACCGAAGGGAGCGGAGCAGTAATCATAAATGTCAACGAATCGGGCAGACTTCCATATATTACCTATTGTAAATCTGATGTTTGTATCAGAAGTTTGAACGCAGACGAAGCCGCGGACGAATTGATTTTTAAATGACTGCTTGTTTAGAAAAATACTTTTTTGACTGATTTTAACAAAAAGTTTTTTTTTTGTGTACGTTATTCTATTATTTACTAATGAATTGCTATAGAATACCTAGTCTAAAAACTTTAAAAAATCATCTAGATATATAACATACTAGCGACTCACCCTCGCTTCGCTCAGTTTCGTCCCTTATAGGTTGATTCCCCATACAAACTTTCATCCCCATTTTCACTTCCTTAAGGGATGATTTCCAGGATAGAAACTGTCCTATATCCTTTCCAGGGTCTCAAAGTATTAGTATAAATTATCTTATTATTAAAAAAGTAATTTTACGTCAATGTTATGTATAAATATAACTAAACATTAATATGTAGCAATAACTTTCTATCTCAAAGCCTACCTTGCCAAGTAGGTAACAAATCTAATTAATCACTCTATGGTACTTTGCAGAAGAATGAAATTGTCCTAATAACAAAATCCTTTTAAGGTTAGGGAAAACAATGATACTGAGAGAGAACATGTCGAACCTTTTTGTATTATTCTTTTGGGTAAGTACGTTTTGCGTAACGCTATAAGGGTTTCTACATATACAAGGGATCTAGATAAATTTTTAATTAAACTTAAAAGAGAAGAGTACATTAAAGTTATACTACGCATTATTCTTGCTAAAAATTTTTAGAAATTTATTAAACTAGCGACTCACCCTCGCTCCGCTTGGTATCGACTCTAGTTACGTTTTAACGTTTAGTATAGATTTCTCAGAAATTGGATATATTTCCGCAGTAAAAAGTATCCTTTATGTTGACCCGGATAACTGGCTATCATCATATCAAATTTCATCAAAATCAGACAGACAGAGACAGACAAAAATTCTAAAACCTATAGATTCGGCCTCTGTATCGATAATAATAACTATTTCAATAAGATGTTCCAATAACTATTTAATGTACAGATTCGACTTAGTTAGGATTTTATTATATGTATAGATTATGACAGGTAAATAATCACAAATCGACTTAATGTATTATCTAGAACGAAACGAGATATTGACTTAGTAAATAACATATACTCTCATTATGTTTATAAAAGTACTAGCGGCTCACATTCGCTTCGCTCGGGTTCGCCTCTAAAACAAACCTATCCAGCGGAAACGGTACATTTTTCCGGGATAAAAAGTAGCCTATGTGTTATTCCAAACTATAATCTATCTCTGTGCCAAATTTCATTCAGATCCGTTCAGCCGTTCTGGCGTAAAAGAGTAACAAACATCCATACTCACAAACTTTCACATTTATAATATTAGTATAGATTATAACTTACACGTGTAGGTAATTGCTTAAAAAAAATAGATCACAAATTTTAAATCAGAAAAACAGACAGGCAGTTAAATAAAAACTGAATAAGACTATATTAAATACATAAACGTTATTCCATTCTAAATAATATACCTACTACAGGTAAGTGAAGTGTAAGCTGCCTTATATAAAAAGGACCGGAGATGGACCTTTAATTAAGCAATTAAGAACTTTTAGCTCTTACAAAATTGAATAATCACTTACCCTAATATAAGGGCTAACGATATTACAATAAAGGAGTTTCTTATTTCTTTCACAATTAGACCCTTAATTTTCTTCTTATATACTGAATTACATACTCCTACAACAAATACTAGATATGTATTTGTATCAGGAATAGACTGTGTTCTCTTAAATTATTTGCACAAATCCACATTTTATTATTATTAATATTAAAATTTGTTTTAAAGTATTTTTATTTATTATCATAGGCAGCAGATATTATGAGTTACAATCTCAAAAAAGCTTTAGACCAAGTGTCTACATCACTATCGTGATGATTTAATTGAGGAAGAACGGGAAAGAAAAAAAAATTTAGTAGGCGAGCCCAAGAGGGGGTTTTTGCAGTTACTTAAGCATGGCAGATCAAAATAAGGGGGGATACTTTGCACTCTGTTGAGTACCTCCACCATAATATAAGTCCTCTATATAAGGCAGCTGATCAGAATTTTTTTTTTTTTTTGATAAGGTAGAAATACTTAAAATCGTCAGATGAAGGTGTGGTGGGCTAATTACATCCTGAATAGTGTGCAAATCAATAATCTGCCGATTTGCACAAGCCGAAGAGGTAAAAATCGACTATAAAGTTTATGTACGATTACGATATCACAAATTATGGTCAAAAGTGTATTTATTTAATTTATAATTCTTACAGACATAAAGTCTACTAATTTTTAAATTGTAGCATTCCAGACATCATGTCGCTAAGCTAGCAAGTACTACTAAGATTAAGCAATTTGTTGTTTTTTAACATGTAAAAAAAATTCAATTAATAAATAAAACGTCGAGAATAGCATACTTAAAAGCAAAAATTTAATAAATATTCACTTTTACTTGACATTTACATAACAAAACTAAGAAGAGTTACCTAAGACATTAATATTATCATACTATACACCTTAAGTAGCCATTGTTATTCTCGCCCAAACTTTTATCTGTTAGTGAAAGACCCGTTACATTCAATCAGTTCAACCATTCCACAGGTTCTCAGGTACAAAATGGCCGATAGGCATCTTTTAGGATCATTTGAGATTTGATATGGGTAAAATGGATATAGTACCTATAGATATTTATAAAACAAAGACTTAATATATTTTTTATATTTTAATTTATAAATTTAGACACAGAACTATTGATTTAAGATTTTTGGTTTCAAGTAAAATAAATAAAAAATGGAAGTTCGAGCCTCACTCGTGCATCAAGAGGTCCGTGACACCAAATGTTAGGTAATTTTTCGCCAAATTAATTTGTATTGCTTTATTATATTATGTATTTTTTTAATTAAAACTAAATTATATGTAGATATATGTACAATGTACAAAAGGTAAGCACAAAAGTGTCAATTTTTTGACGACAGAAACATGTTTTTATGTATTGTGTGGTATTTCTTAAATTAGATAGTTTGGACAAAAAACTTAATATCACGGTCGCTGAACTCACAAAGCGTGTAATTGATAATATTCTATATCGCAAAAACTACTTTACGTATCTACTTCAAAATAATTTTCATTGAAAGTATTTAGAGAGTATTAGGGACTCACCCTCGGTCCGCTCGGGTTCGTCCTTACTTACGTTTTAACGTTTAGAATAGATTTCTCAGAGATGAGATATTTTCCCGCAGTAAAAAGTATCCTATATGTTGACCCGAATAACCAGCTATTATCATACAAAATTTCATCAAATTACATCCAGTGGTCTTCCCGTGATGTGTTCCCAGGCAGACAAACAGACAGACAAAAATTCTAAAACCTATGGATAACCTCTGTATCGATAATAATGATTATTTCAATAAAATTTTCCAAAAAATATTCAATTTACAGATTCGACTCAGTTAGAATTTTATTATACATATGTACAGATTACTGATATTTTTCGAATTTTCCACTCCACTTTGTTTGGATACAATGTTTGCGACTCGAAAAGAGTATATCTTTGTAACTACTATATGTATGTATTCAGTCTTTTTCAAAGTCCCATTGTTGGGCAAGTGCCTCATTTCAATACGAGGGGGATCAAGTCATAGTCCACCACGCTGACCAAGTGCGGGTTGGCGGACTTCACACGTCTTTCGTTCACTTGTTAAGTTCTCTTAGACAAGCAGGTTTCATCACGATGTTTTCCTTCGCTGTAAGACACGTGGTAATCATGTTAGAAGTGATTCGCATATAAAAAGATCGGAGTTGCGAAACCGGGGATTTGATCCTGCTTCAATCAGTTTCCCAAGCACGTTATCACTGGGCTACTACTGCTATTAATTATTAATATAATATTGGCTTAATTACAAAAGTCTTTTAGAAACATCTACCCTATCTTTAAAGACCCATTCTAAGATTACCCACAAGGTTATTATTACGTATACTAATTTGTTTAACCTATAGTTAAGTAAGGAAATGGGGTTATCTCTTGTTTTTCGTAATTCTACTATAACATTGTCTAGCGGTTCACATGTGACAACAACCTTTCTTTAAGCTATATACCATATAGTTTGGGCTATGTACCAATGTCTCAGATTTAAATCCCTGTGACATACAGACAGACACAACGTTACTAAATACTAAGTATAACCGTATACGTTCCGTTTTGACTTCCATCTTCAGAACTAAGAATTAAACTGGCTTCAAAACCCGATTTAATTAAAAGCTTATAATAAATGTCATGATACACACAAAATTAACTCAAAAGCAAGGTAAAATACCAAAGGTAAAAATGCTTATTTATTTCCTTGAGATTAGTCTATTATTTTATTCTTCTTTTGCGAGAGTTGCCATAAAAATTTATACACATAACACACATCACAGACTAACTAATGCTATAAGAGCCAATTGTACCAAATTTTTAATTAAATTTAATTGTCAAATACGACGTTTAAGGACACGTCAAAGTAAATTATTTGATGTTTACTAAACATAAGGGCCTATGCATACGAGGACGACGAGCTTTCCGTTTATGCATATATTTTGCGATGATAAACTTAAAAGGGCATATGCACACTACGTTTTATAAACAAATAAATTAATATGTTGGGACATTAACAGCAACATCTAGTACCATGGTAAGCTACGAGGCTTGTGTTATGGATACTAGATAGTTGATACACTACACATATATGTATAAGTTTAAATACATACATATTATAAATATAAGCACCCATGACTGGAGTACAAACATTCGTGCTCATCACACAAATGAATGCCCCCAGCGGGACTGGAACCCGCGACCGCTGGCACAGCAAGTAGGGTTACCACAAACTGAGCCAAACGTGTCGTCGAATTTTAAGTTTAAAACAAATAAGTCAAGTAATTTTGGTACAAATACTAAATAGTAAGGAAATAAAACACAATTTCACTCATAACAACACTTTATTGGGTGTCTACCATACATTCATAATCGCCTTTGAGGTTATAAACTATAAATACATAATGAAATGAGATTCCACGTAAACACGAGAGATTAGCTTAGCGTATCAATAAATAAACTTATTTATACGAGTTTATCAAATAAAGGAAGTAATTATAACACATTCAGATCTTACGTTGAAAAAACTACTTAACAAATAGTACATTCATGTCAAATTTACTTTAAGGCGACTTAAATATACACGTAATAAATATAAAAACTGTCTACATATTTCTTGATGAGGGATGATGTAAAAATATCATCTTTCTAGAAGATTCCATATGTTCAGATGGATCTCGGTAACGTAACGGCCATAGTTCAAGTCGCCTAAATGTAAACACATTCTAATAAATGCAAATAATAATCAAGGCAATCAGTTTCAAAGTGATAGCTCGTGTGAGAAAGCCTTCATGACCTAGATCCATACCATGTAACTTTAGTTTTGCGTCTCGGCACAGAGGCCCGGGACTAACTTAATAAATTAGTCGAATAGAGTCGAAACATGAATATTTATAATACTTTCTTAGATTTACACGAATATTTGATATTTTAAATAAAACAGTGCTTACTGTCATATACTTTTACTGTCCGTAACAAGTATATAACGCATTTAAGATGTCTAAAACCTTAAGTCTGCCGAGACCATGATTGCTGTAAAGCATTCGGAACGTCGGGAACCAAAAATTAAAAAAATCCGCGAAATAATCCAAAAAAGAAGTTTTATTTAAAATGAATATTTCTATTAAAATTTTATTGTTCATCGAAGAGTGTAATTATCCTTATTTTGTGTCATGCGTAGAACTAGCTCATGATATTTGAACTTACGCTTTCAAGTTCAAAGTAAAACTTTTCACATTTTATGCTTTAAAAGCTTGAGTCTTGATTATTGTTTACATTATACTTAAACTACACTTTAAGCCAATAAGAACGGTAATAATAATGACCGTAATTTTAAATGCTTTAAAATGTTTCAGCTCTTAAAATAAATTTAAGGAAGCAACCGTTTTTCAAAATTAAATGCATCTTTTGTGAAAACTGTAACACTTAGCACTTTAGGCATATTCAAATTGCCTTGAAAATATTTATTGACCCAAAGTGTATATAATAATAATTATAATAATAATTAATTATAACAGTAGATTAAATACATTAATATCTGTATCTGAGAAGCATAACACTGTAACTCCGTTTTTTACGAGTTTGTATTTTTTACAGTATACTATTGTAAGTGCCCTTTTCTTTGACGTAACACTGTACCGAAATTAACTATCTATTAGACTAACAGATAGTTATTATAATTAATAACTATAAATAAATATAGATATATTATAATTAATAACATAATTTTGCAAATAGAAAAGGGCACATACAATAGTATACTGTAAAAATCACAAACTCGTAAAAAACTGAGTTACAGTGTTATGCTTCTCAGGTACAGATACATATATCTAAACAATTGAATATGAATACATTTTGGGAATGCTAAATATTTCATGTGCGTAATTAATACGTGAGCTCTAAGCGATTTGTGTGCAAATTAGGAAGAATCAGAAAATACTGATATTGTTTATCTATTATTAGTTATTGGTCTTTAACGATTGCCGCATATTGTAGATTTTTTAAATATAATATGAATATTACGAAGGTCATATTTTTTTATGTATAAACTAGCTATTCAACCTCGCTTCGCTCGAGTTCATCCATGGGTACATTTTAACGATTAGTAGGGAATAAATAGACTATATATTAGTAATACACAGAGATATGATGAGTTTTATATACTTTACTTGAGAAATAATTAGTTCCCCACGCATACTTTCATACCCGGAAATCATCCCTTAGGGAGTGAAAAGTCACCCCCTAAGGGATGATTTCCGGGATAAAAAATATCCTATGTCCTTCCCAAGGTCTCACGCTATCTTCATACCAAATTTCATCTAAATCGGTTCGGCGGATTTTTAATATACCCGTTACAAACAAATTCACAAACTTACAAACTTTACTTCTTTATAATATTAGTGTAAATTAATACGAAATGTCCACACATTAATGGACTACAGGAAAATAAGAATTCTCATAGATCTTAAACAAATAAAAAGATGAAATATTAATGAATTTGCTCAATAATAGGTATATGAATCTAAACTAGTTTGAATAAAATATTTTCGAAAATCATATCAAAAAATCTACAATATGCACTAGGCTCATAACTTATATACGTTCTCTACCCTTCTAAGTAGTTTAACTACGGTTTGATTGGTTTAACATCTAAAGTCTATTGTACGAGAATATATTGAATAAAATCGATGCAGATTAACCACCAGCTGTTTATCTGATGAAATTTAAAAAAATAAACAAAAACAATAAACCAGATGTTTCTGTTTTTGACAAAATGGTTTCAGAATTGATTTTAATCAAGTATTATAATTAGAAATACTGCATGTTTTATAAAACATGCAGTATTTCTAATTATAATACTTTTAAATTAATTAAATTTGTAATAGTAATAATTATTAAATATTTCAATTAAAATGCTAAAACAGTTAAGTAAAATAAAAATCTACGATGTCCGGTAGTCCTTACATCAAATGTGAGATAAACGAGATTGAAAGTCAATGAAATAACCGAAGCCAGTTCAAAAGTCAAAATTTAAACCACAGTTGAAAATATGATATATTAAAATTTTCAATAATTTCAATAATATATTACTATAGAGCGATATTGAATATAGTAAAATACGTTTCGTAGATATATTTTTATGATGATTTATAATATTCAACATGTAAAGTGTATATAATATTACGATTGTAAATTTAATGTCGCTTATTAATTTAAGCAGAATATGAATTTTCTACCAAAATAAGATGATATAGAGATCAAAGCCACGGGCAAGACTTAGGGACGTCCTAATATAATCGATATGCACGACATGGGCACATACTAGTATCTGTAATTTTTTAAATATCGATTTTTATTATTATTATTATTTTCAAGTAATATTAATTATTATATTATACGTTTTAATAGATTTCTCGTCATGGGATATTTTTCCGCAGTAAAAAGTATCCTCTATGTTGACCCGGATAACCGGCTATCATCATGCCAAATTTTATCAAAATCTGTCCAGTGGTTTTCTCGTGATGCGGTCACAGACAGACAGACAGACAGACAGAAATTCTAAAAATTATAAATTCGGTCTCTATATCTATAATAATGTCTATTTCAATAAGATTTTCCAAAAAATATTTAATGTACAGATTCGGCTTAGTTAGAAAATTATTATATGTATATATTATTAGACAATTAACATGATTTTGTCTTATTTAATTCATATGAATTTATCAAATTCTTAATATTTTAGTACAGTGTTTACGACTGAAAGGATCGCGATATGACATCGAGCTTTAATAAAATATATATAAATACAATTTCGAGTTACAGAAATGTCTGTTTGTTTTTTACTATAGTAATACGTGGCACGTGGAAGTAGCACGTGGAAGTGTATTATATGGACTATACCTAGATAAATTAAAACGTCTTATCCGTGAATTAAAATTCAAAATTAAATATAAGCAACCTTATACTTCTCACTAATATTCGCTAACTAATACAAAACCAATGTAATTATAATATTATTGGTAAAATTTCGCGAAGAGGATAAAAAAACATGCGAATTCCAATAAAGTTTGGAAAACGCTGCCCTAGAACAAATTAATATGTACATTGTACAGCAATACCAGTATATACCCACGTAGATAAAAGGACGTAAATAACATAAAACGCAGAGAGCAAAATTGATTTCAAAATATGAAGATTTAATTCGTTCATAAATAATAAAGACTCACTAATAATTTTAAATTATAAAATATTATATTATATGTTTTTTTAGGGTTCCGTACCTAAAGAGTAAAACGGGACCCTATTACTAAAACTTCGCTGACCGTCAGTCTGTCTGTCCATCTGTCCCCAGGTTGTATCTTATGTACCGTTATATTTAGACAGTTGAAATTTTCACAGATGATGGATTTCTGTTGCCGCTATAACAACAAATACTAAAAAACAGAATAAAATAAACATTTAAGGGGGGCTCCCATACAACAAATGTGACTTTTTTGCTCGTTTTTGCTCGATATTGATAACGGCAACAGGTAGACGCTTGAAATATTCACATAATATTTAGTTTTATATTCACTTTAAAAATAAATAATTAAATTAAAATATATTAGGAGGGCTCCCATACAACAGACTTGCTTTTTTATCGTTTTTATAGATAATAGTACGGAACCCTTCGTTCGCGAGTCCGACTCGCACTTGGCCGGTTTTTTAAACAACCTATCAAGCATTATCAGACATTCGTACCTAAAAATACTGAAATTCGGAGGCTATTATGGTAATTAACTGCAAACAGGTATCAAATACTATATCGAAAGATAAACCTACTGGAAAACAAAATAAATTATTTGATGACTTCGCCAAGAAAACAAATCATATGCATTTACAACCCCCGACGCCGAAAAAATAAGGGATGATTTTTATAGACGTCGACAGTAATCCTTGCTCTAATTCGTTAGAACTTTTATTTATCATGTTTTAATATTATAAACATATAATATAATACCTGATGCATAATAATATATATAAAAAGTGTTTGTATGTGTGTGCAATTGACACACGGTAGAAGTGTAACTTCAGAAAAGTAACCTACGAGAGAATGAGATGAATATAGAGTATCAGGAGTAGGATAATTATATAGGTTCATTTCTTTTATAATATTTTTTTACCAAGTTTAAAAGTTATTTTGCATTTATTTAACATATATTACATAACATATTATTCAGTATTATTTTCCGCTTCCTGTGTAATGTATTCTATCTCTTTCTCTCGCCATCCTATATATTTACGAGTACGTGTTTTTCTCTTTGTCGTGACGCATTTCTGTTTCATCGAGTCCAATATTGTAAGGACAATAATTTGTGCTTTACGCATTATAATAAATAAAATTATAGCTAGTGACATTTTCAAAATGAATAAACGTACGTTTAACGATAATAATAAAATAGTGTAAGTAATATACTGCCGTCATAATAAATAAGGCCCTAACTAACAATTTGGTCAAAAATGACTTAAATGCAGATTCAGAATCAGCAAAAAAAATTCTACTCGATAGTCTTACTCATAAAGCTCTATGTCTTATGAATCCGGAGATACCATAACCGTTTTCATCGTAACTACGTCAAAACTACTAATAAGTACTGAGACACAACTTCAAATATCTCGAAATCAACTTGGCTAAGTTGCGGCCTTCTTTTTTATAACGGCAGAATAATCTTCAATATATTAATTATAATCAAGATATTATTCTTAGTATATGTTAATTTCAGACCAAATTTCAAAAATATTTTGATGTTTTAAGGTCTCAATAGTTAAAGCAATAAAAACCATATTGTTTCTTAATATAGTCAATTATAGGATAATGTAAGGATTTTCCACTAATTTATGAATCGAATAATATTATAATAAAAATCGATTTTAAAATCGATACCAACACATTGATTGCATACAACTTTAATTTGTCGGTCAAGTATTTCCTATAACAACCAAATTATAATACGGGCTTTAAATAGATTAAAGGCATAAGTTAAAGTCTAACATATTGTGTATATATATTCTTATTATTTGACTACGAAATAGTTCAATCGCTTACACTCATCGCAGTAAACTTCACTACATAGTATAAAACAAAGTCGCTTCCCGCTGCCTGTCTGTCACTATGTATGCTTAGATCTTTAAAACTACGCAACGGATTTTGATGCGGTTTTTTTAATAGATAGAGTGATTCAAGAGGAAGATTTATATGTATAATACATGCATATTACAGAGATTAAAAGATTACAAGATTTACATATATATATAGTACAGAAAAGCCGAGAAATTCAAATATTTGTATTTTATACTAACCGTTAAAACGTACCTAGGGACGAACCCGAGCGAAGCGAGGATGAGTCGCTAGTCATATTATAAGTGATATTTAACGTTAAAACGTATTGTGCGTAAAAATGGCTTATTAAATACTACCGATTTACTCTCACTTCGCTCGAGTACTTCCCTAGATACGTTTTAAATATTTTGAGGGGAACCCTATTTTTTTTTCTAAAATAAAGGAAGCCTAAGTCACTCCTTATAACATCATCTATCTGCCAGAGAAAGTCCCGTCAAAATCAGTCCACCCGTTTTGGAGATTAGCCGGCACAAACAGACAGACAGACGAAAAATTTAAACATTGCGTTTTTCTTATAAATACTGTTTATAGTTTAATATGCATTTAGTAGAAAGCTGTTATTTTGACATTACAAACAGACTCTTCAACTTTATTTATCTGTATAGATTAAAATTAAAACTCAATTCGATTTGAAAGAAGAAATGCTTTTTTTACCCGACTTGCGCGACGTAAAGGAGGGTAATAAATCTATGTATGTATGTATTTCTGTTCCATATATTTTTTATTATATCGATGGAAAATTCCATGAGTACTTATACTGTTCAATACAATCGAATATGTAAGCGATTGAAACTTGTAAATAATTTATATTAAAATAAGAAGTACGAGGACAGGTACACGAATATTATGCGTTTTGTACATTTTAGTTCCTACAACGAAAGTATAAACTATATATGGTGACTAAAACATGCGTGAATTAAATGACATGTCGACTTTTCAAAGTTATACTTCTTTTGGCATGTTTGGAAAAAAATATGAGAGTAAAATTCTTACGATCCGCGCGCACACCGACGGCCAAAAAGCGACATCATGAAGTTAGCTTCACTCCTTTTACAAACAGAGAGTTGTGACATACGGGATGAAATCTTTAACTATTTTTGTTCTGTTACGCCAAAGAAGTATAACTCCTTGCGTGCGTACGTAAGTACACACACACACGCATTTTTTTTTTTCTAATAAATCATACGTTATATTGGATGTTAGTAAAATTCTTTTTTAGTATTTAATTGTTTACTTATGTTTCAATACTTTTGATGACAGCAAATTCAATTATTTTTTAACAAAAAAGATAAACCGACTTCAAAATCACTTTAAAGTATTTTTTTTTTCTAGTAATATATAATTCTTAGGTAGTGGATTTTTCGAAATTTATATGACATCATTGTTAAAGTATAATCCTATACTAGAAAAATATATTTTATTTTAAACATGAAAATCGATTAACAATAATTAAAGGACACATCGTGTAACACACACAAAAAATATTAATCCAAGCAAATTGGTTATCTCTTTTTTTTTAAATCGGCCAAATATTAAATCATACTAAATCGCCATGTCAATTAATTCACAACTATCTAATGTAAAAGGGAATGATTAGAAAAATTTAAAGTAACTAAAGGAAATGTATATAGTCGATCTTATATAATTATATATATTGGAATTTAGTATTTTCATATACTATTTTTTCAGTCTTGGAACTTAGGGAATGGATGACTAATTACTAGAAGATAAAGGTAGAAACACATTATTACACATCAATATATATGTGACAAAGGTATAAATATTTTTACATCTTCGTACATATATTAGAGTGGCGTAAAAAAACCGACTATATTTTTTCGTGTCTCATATAAAAATGTGTTAGTTTTTCTCTTTTAAGAGCCCTCTTTAAAGATCTAAAAAGAAAATATATTTTTTTAGGTGTCGCTGAAGAGTTTTAAAAATGATCAAAATTCTTTTCTTTTTTTTTTTATTTTCTTTTATCTCACTGAAGTAAAATTTAGTATCTTTAAAGAATTGTAACTTCTCCGAAATTGTCGCCCAGAATTTATGTACATTTATAAATTCATTGCTTTTGATGTTTCCTAGCGAATTTTTAAAAATGCATTAAATCATGAAAAACTCACATATTTTCATATGAGACACGAAAGAAAAACGTTTTTTTTTTCCCGCCACCCTAATGTATACGCATGTGTTTCAATCTTAACAATTATAAGGTATATAGTTACAAATGTTCACAATTAATCGATTCTTTTTATAAATCGGTAAATATTTCGAATAATGTGTTCATGGAATAATAATATTTTTTTTAATGAAATATTTAAAGTTTCTATGGAATAATCGATAAGATTTATTTTAATTAGTCATTTTAAAATCGATTAAAAACCTTAATCATTCACAATCCCACCTCACTTTGTGAGGTAAATGTGATATAATAAGGGTTATTTATTATTGAAATAACTCCTCCTTCTAACTTCCTTCACTATCTTTACACAAAAACAAAAAAAAATGCAAAAGCAATTACTAGCGACCTCTGATTTTTTTTAATCTACATTCGAAAATGGAAAAATATCTTAAAAGTTTTGACATAAAATATTATGTATTACAAGCTTAGTCAAATCGCATATTAATTTGCAAAGCTTTCGCAAAACCAAGCGATTTGTATAGAAGTCACAAATTTTAAGGATTTTTGAACACACTGTACAATTAGCCTTTTCGTTATATTCACGATACGATACAAATTTAGACAATATCAAATTTCATGTATATAAAGCTATGTTATACAATAAAAATTGTATAATAAAGCCTTATATACATGAAATATACATTTTGAGATCTTTTAGTACTATAGTCTATTTTTTAATCTCGGAGACTAAATTGACACATGCAAATGTCAAATTTACAAATAATGTTGCCAGATCTTTTGTGCAGTGTTGTACCTACGATACCGGTTTGTTGAATCGTAACTTTTTACGTTTATTAGACGATTTGCTTCAAAGTTTTATATTCCAAAGCGTATCATTAAAATTCACATTATTAATTTTAAATCATTAAAATTAACATCATAAAATTTAAATTTACATAATTAATTTTGTATTATTACGTTTTAAATAAGTACCTACACATTATTTCAGGATAACTTAATCTAGAAAAAAAAAACGATACTCGATTTTATTAACATTAATTTTCGATAGTGGCACATCACTATTTAAGAATTGCAAAAAACTGACAACCCATGTAATGTCAGTTTTGTCTCTGAGATTAAAAAACAGACTATAGGAATAATAATAAAACCCACATATATACAACCAACACGTATTTAAAACTCATCGATCAAAAAAATACTAGATACATACACAACCAGCAACAAAATATGTCCTCACCGAATGGGCGCTCATTTGAACATTTTAATTTAATTTTTATTTCGTGAAAACAACTTTAAACATTGTATTTAAGGTTCAATTTACATTGTTGTATATCAATTTCAACTAGAATAATTGCCTAAGCACAATTGGTGACAGTTATAAGAGAGCTTTTGCATGGGATTGTGTATCTAGTAACTTATAATCGATTTTAAAACGAAATTAATAAATAAACATTTATGACAAATTTCATAATGATTTTCCATTTATATTACTAATAATTTAGAAACGATATTAATTCTAAAACACTTAATAGCATTAATACAATAATACAAATAACTAATGAAAGATTTGTATCGCACCATGATGAAAATATATGTATATACTTATACTTTCCTCACCAAAAGGCAACAAGCTGTGAGTCCTGTAGATACTTTAGCAAGCCCTGAGAAGCAAATGGATCGTCTTGCAAAATCTATCTTCTCGCAGAACACCTGGAATTGAAGGGACTACATTAGTCGACAATTCGACTGAACATTTTATATAAATCTACTAGCGATCTCTCTCGGGTTCGTTCCTGGGCTGCTATCCCATATAAACTTTCATCCCCATTTTCACGCCTTTAAGGGATGATTTCCGGAATAAAAACTATCCTATATCCTTCCCAGGATCTCAACCTATCTTATTACCAAATTTCATCTAAATCAGTTCAGTAGTTACGGAGCTTATTCAGTATAAACAAACAAAAAAATTTTTCCTCTTTATAATATTACTAGCGACTCACCCTCGCTTCGAGTTCGTCCCTAGACAAAAACAAATCTATCCCACGGGAACCGTAAATTTTTCCGGGATGATAGATAGCCTATAGCCTTCCTCAGTTAACGGGCTATCTAATGCAAAAAGAATTTATCAAATTGGATTAGTAGTTCCTAAGATTAACGCGTTCAACCAAACAAACCAATAAAAACTTTTTAAAAAAAAATAAAAACCGACTTCCTGGCACTGAAAAGTAAAAAATAACTAAACAGAGGTTTTCATTTAAAATAGATACCTAATCAGATATTTTCGAAGTCGGTGTGCTTTGATTTGTATTGGCTGGCACCGACTTCGAAAATATCTGATTAGGTATCTATTGTATTTTAAATGAAAACCTCTGTTTAGTTATTTTTTACTTTTCAGTGCCAGGAAGTCGGTTTTTATTTTTTTTTAAAAAGTTTTTATTTTTCCATTTTTAGTGTAGACGTAATAAGCAAGTAATTTGTAAGAAGAAAGATTTTTAATAAAAACATAATATTCGATTAAGCCATTTATTTAAAAACCGCTTGACCGATTTCGATAAAATTTATATGGGACCACCGGGGAAGAATACTCTTTGAAACAAAAAAAAAATTTTCCAAATCGGTTCAGCCGTCTTCGAGAAATCCGTGAACATACATAAAAAAAAAAAAAAGATTCCGACGAATTGAGAACCTCCTCCTTTTTGGAAGTCGGTTAACAAAGAAACAAGCAAACAAACTCTTCAGCTTTATAATATTAGTATAGATTAAGATATAAATAAAAATGAATATTCGTATGTTTGTCCTCTATGATTTTCTAAACCATTGATTCGATTGTGATGAAACTCTGGTGGGTTATTTTGTATACGTCTGCGAAGGTTCCTGTTGCAAAAAAAAAAAATTTTTTTTTGGACATTTATCTTTTATGCGTTCCTAAACCATTTAAGCTAAGAGACGCACCCAATAAGATATGAATAAAAATTATAAAATTAATCATTTAAAGATTAGTAGTTTAATGAGAAGTAACAGATGAACCAAACCCCCTCCCTGGAAATAATTCTGCCGCCGCCCATGTTGTAAGCATAAAAATTTATGACTTACGACCACCCTTGCATAAGATTTTCCATCAAAACCTAAAGCAATCCTACGAATTTCTATTCCATGGCGTTATACCTTGAATGATTCCGGTATCTCTTCAATAGCACGATGTATGAGAGTACCATTGACGTAAAGACAATTGGCCGCCCCATTTTCAGGTACAGTGAGGGTCTGGTATGTAAAGGTGGCTTCCCTCTCGATCCTCTTTAACATTTCCTTTGCCTCTTTACTTGCTGAGACACAAAGTATGTCCGGACCAGCCATACTGATAAGTCTTTTTAGATGACGCACACCAGTTGCCACCTAAAATACATATTTTAGATTTGTTTACAAGAGAAATCTATACATATAATAAAATTGTAACTAATCTGAATCTATTCAATAAATATTTTTTGGAAAATTTTATTGAACTAGACATTGTTACCGATGCACAGGCCGAATTCATAGTTTTTAGAATTTTTGTCTGTCTGCCTGTCTGTCTGTTTGTCTGTCTGTCTGTCTGTTACCGCATAACGGAAAAACCACTGGAGGGATTTTGATGAAATTTGGTACGTGATAGCCGGTTATCCGGGTCAACACGTAGAATACTTTTTACCGCAGAAAAATATATTATTTTTGGGAAAAATATAAAAACTGCTTAAAATAAAAGCACGATGATACTATTAACATTTTGGCATGGTAACTTTAAACAACTATTAAAAAAAGGTTATCTTAGAGAAAATATCAAAAGCGCTATTTTATTCATCGAAATAGTTATTTTAATGAAAATTTATTTATGTGTTGTTTAGATATTTGACAATAGATGTCGCCATGTTTTTAAAATACGTAGTTTTAATCCAAAAAAAATGTATAGATATGATCTTTCTATGACTTTATTAGAAATACTACTAAATTACCCGCGGCCCCGCCTGTGTTCAAATTTTCAATAAAACAAACTTTTTGGCTTTATAAGTTAGGAACATATTAGTAATATTTTTTGGCAGAAACAATTTTCAAATTAAAATATTTGTAAATTTTGATTGTTTAGTAAATAATGTTAATATTTCTTAACCTTTTAATGTAAAAATTGGACAAATGCAAATCCAACTCGCGCATTATAGGTTTCGTATAGCAAAATACTGTGTTGTTTTTCTTACTTACGTGTTGTGTTAGGTTAACACTAAAATAAATACGAATAATATTTACGTTTCCACAATATCGACTCATTTTATCAACCGTAAAAATACGTTCGATTCATATTATTTTATAACATTTTATGGGAAACAAGTTTATGGCTGTTAAACTGACGAAGCGGGTAACTAAAAATATTCCATATCTCAAAAACTATGAAAAAGTAATTTAGGAACTGTTATACCTCAACTTTTTCAGTTTTTTTTTGACACCATTTCTTGGAAGGTAAAGGACACAATAAAATGCTTACGACTTTAATCATATTAGCTTAGAATTATTTACTTATTACATTTTCTTTTGAAAATCATTTTGGACAATATTACTAACCCACCCCTGTTGCGCGACAAATTAACATTAAGAAAAGTTGTCATTATGTTATTTAAATAATCAGCTACATATTAAATTAATCAATACCTGACTATTAGTAAAAAATGATTAAAATTAATTCCGTAGTTTGAGAGTTTATCGCCCAAAACTAAACAAACAAACAGAACACGAGTATATGTAGATATATGTCCATAAATGTTATTGCTAAAACAAAAAGTGCAATATTACTAAATCAAATATGAGATTAACGAAGAAACCTTTGTGGCATTGTCAATCACTGCCATTATTTACCAATCATGCGGTGCGAAATGGAATTGGTATATGTAAGAGTATACTAATATATAAAACCTAAGAATTTGGTTTTTGATCATCTGAACGCGGGCGGAGCCGCGTGGAATGCTAGTTGTTATATAAAAAGCAATGTACACTTAATATTAGCATTGTTCCAGATATGGTTGGTTCCTCAATAAACGGGCTATCTAATGCGAAAAGAATGTTTCAAATCGGATTAGTAGTTCCTGAGATTAGCGCGTTCAAACACACTTACAAATATACACAATTAGTTAACATTTTTATTCTTATCTTCTCTAAGAGGTTTTGAAAAACACTGATATACATACATGTTTTAAACATTATTATATTTTAAACTTTCTATCTAATTTTCTTTAATAGCCAATTTCGGTAGTCTCGTTAAGCACATATCATTTTACGCTTAGAGTTTTAAAATGTCAATTAGGTTACATCCAATTATTTTTACGATCCAATTTGCTCACATTAATACGAAACGAGGTCGACATTCAAAGTAATACTCGTGTTACAATTATCATTCCATTATTTACCTCTATTTATAATAGTAATTTAGTTCTATTTTCCCGTACTTATTAATTAATTGACGATTCAAAAGAACCATATATTCAATTACATATATATATATATATATATATATATATATATATATATATATATATATACTAATTGAAAGCAAAGAAAAAAAATTAAACGAAACGATTAAGCGATAATAAAACTATAGTTTAAAAACGTGAACTTGAAAACGCAAAATGGAAATGAAGTCAAAATGGATCAAATAAGCCCAAACTAGAGGATTTAACTATTCTTTCTGCCGAGATAATAAAGAAAGCCCTGCTAACAATTTGATTAAAAATGACGTAAATGCAGATTCGGTATCAGCAAAAATAAATACTACTTAATAGTCTCGTAAGACTCAAAGTCTTATGAATCCGGAGATACCATAACCATTTTCATCGTAACTACGTCAAATCTACTAATAAGTACTAAGACAAAACTTCAAATATCTCGAAATCAACTTTGACGATGTTGCAGCCTTCTTTTTCATGGCGGCAGTATTGTTTATAAATGAGTCAGCAAGGCTCTATCACAGATTACCCAAATGCTATCAAGTTATAATGCTCTCATCCGGATATCACGCACATACAAAATTTAAAATCAATACAAATAGCAATCAATACCTTAAAATCTACTTTAATTACATATTTATTTAGTTATAAACTAGTGTTTACTAGGTACGTTTTAATTTTTTTGGGCGGAACCCTAATGCTTTTTCAAAAATAAAAGTTAGCCTAAGTTACTCCTTATAACATCTGCTATCTGCCAGTGAAAGACCCATTAAAGTTAGTCCAGGCATTTCGGAGTTTAGCCGGAAAAAACAGACCAAAACTTCAAAAATTGCGTTTTTCCTCCTATTACCGTATATAATTCATATGCATTTAGTAAAAAAAATATTTCGACTTTATTTGGTTTCAATTTTATTTATCTGCTTAGATTAAATTAATAAAAGTGTTTAAAAGTCTTATAGGCTACGGTGTGCAAAGTAAGCTGTGGCCTATACCTTGATGGGTGTGCAGGGGAACTCCGGGAAGGC
This sequence comes from Fabriciana adippe, assembly GCA_905404265.1. Classification (NCBI taxonomy): domain Eukaryota; kingdom Metazoa; phylum Arthropoda; class Insecta; order Lepidoptera; family Nymphalidae; genus Fabriciana; species Fabriciana adippe. The sequence goes on along the minus strand of FR989982.1, from coordinate 25,657,295 downwards.
TTCAGCAACCGCGCTAGCACCTGCTTCGTTACTGGTATCCGATATACCAACGAAAAATTCTCGTCCTGAAAAAACATAGCAAATTCATTTGAAACAAGTCTATGAATAAGTAACATGGATTGTAAATGAAAACTTCTTATTATTATTGAATGAAACGAGAGATTTATTTTTTATTTATGTATTTATTTATGTACCATAAAATATATGTTATACAAAATAAAGTAACATAATGTCTACAAAGGATAACTTATCTCTTTAAGAGATTTCTTCCAGAAACCCTTCAATAGTGAGAAAATAAGTTAATTTAGAGCGGTGTAGGTACAGTATTGCATTAAATGTTATAAACTTAATATTAAAATATAACAACTAAATATTATAATTATACAAAAGTAAATATATTTATATACACATACATACATACAAACATATATACTTTCATATACCTACATATTTATATACTATAATTTTATGTCTGATTTGATAAATAGTGCTGCTTAATTCTAAATTTAAATGTAGTAAGTGAGGGATCATCTTTGAAAATATAATCAGGGAGTGAGTTCCACAATCTTGCTGCCATAACAGAAAAAGATTTTTCATAGAATATTGTATTGTAGTGAGGAACCACTAACTTAGGTAAATTGACACAAGACCGCACTGGTCTGTTTCTAGGGGGAACTAATATAAAGCTCTCACTTAAATAAGATGGAGTAGAGGTTTCCAAATTATTATAAAGAACACACAACTTTTAAAGACAGATTTATACATGTTCTTACTTACATATATATTTCATAGTATACCCATAGCTGTGGGTGTGTAGTTTTTAGATTTTTTGTCTGTCTGTCTGGAATCACATCATGAGAAAACCACTGGACAGATTTTAAAGAAATTTGGTATGATGATAGCTGATTATCCCAGTCAACATATAGGACACTTTTTACTGTGGGAAAATATCTCATCAATATCTCTCAACATAACTAGTATACTTATGTAAGTACTAGCGGACAATAGACAGTCTTCCCCATATTCGGTATTAACATAGTCTTCTCATGAAACTCTAGAACTCGACTGCAGCGCCACCTGCCTGGTCCAGTGGTTCCACTCATACACAAACAAAAAATTTCATCAAAATCGGTCCAGCCATTTAAGAAACAGTGAAACACACGTACAGAAAAATTATATATAGAAAGATAAGATTTAGTTAATTAGAAAATTTAGATTAAATTATTTAACAAATTACCTGTAAACAAAACATCAGAGCCAGCAAGTTTTGCTTCAGGATCTGTAATTTCAATGACTGTTTGGCCGAGGTCCTTTACCATTACTTTTTTCAAAGCCGCAATCTGGAATAAATGTTGTGATCAATAATAATAATAATAAAATCGATGATCAATCGGAATAATAAAGGAGCTTACTTTTAATCATCACTATTACTTCTATAATATATTCCAAGGAAGTAAAGGAAAATAGCAACAATTCTTATTATCTATTTACTAGCGACTCACTCTCGCTTCGCTTCGGATTCGTCCCTGGACAAAAACAATCCCACGGGAACCGTACATTTTTTCTGGGATGATATATAGCCTATAGCCTTCCTCAGTTAACGGGCTATGTAATGCAAAAAGAATTTTTCAAATTGGATTAGTATTTCTTGAGATTAGCGCGTTCAACTAAACAAACTCTTCAGCTTTATAATATTAGTATAGATGACGTACCTAAGGAGACGCACCCAAGTAAAGACAGGGTAAGTTGCTAATTATAAATATGAAAAAACTCTGTTATCTTTTCACGCTCAACTAGCTGTATAGATTTCGATAAAATTTGGCAAGGACGTAAATTGCATCGGGCATCCTGGGATCGGACATAAGACTGTCCTTGATGCCCACGCCCCTTATCACGCGAGCAAAGACGCGAGCAAAAACTAGTATCATATAATTTCAATAATTATCTTAGAAAATATTTGATGAAGGGTAAAATACTATGCAGTATGCACCAACTCATTAGGCACCCATCATACAGATGCTAATAAACTATTCTAAATGCTGCGTATAAAAACCGTTAACTGGAATCCGTTAGTGAATACATTACAATTAATTAGTTATTATTATAGGATAATCTAAAACGTTTTATCATAACGTATATATAAGTCAAATCAATAAAGTAAAACAAAAACATATCTATCCCACGGGAACCGTACATTTTTCCGGGATAAAAAGTAGCCTATGTGTTATTCTGATGTATGAGCTATATTACAGTAAAGTTTCATTAAAATCCATTCAATAGTTTTTTGCGTGAAAGAGTAACAAACATCCATACATCTGTACATCCAGACACCCATAAATCCTCAAAAACTTTCGCATGTATAATATTAGTCACCTCCTGGATAATTTCTAAGAAATTAATTGTTAACTGATACGCCGGCGTGCCCGCGATTCTCAACGGAATAGAACAGGTAATAGGTAGCTACAAAACATTTTAATTCACTCGAATAAATTAGTCATTGCCAACAATTTAAAAATAGCTCAAAGACCCACCCACATGACATTAGTGGACGTGTGGTCATACTTAGCACAGACAGAAATGATAAAAGAAAAAATATATATACTAGGAAAAAACTACAATTTCATCCACATTAAAGTGTAAAAATCTAAAGTAAATTGCATTTGTTTATTGATCCTTGAATATATTACATGTCATGATTTTTAGAACCATAGGTTTTATACATAGTACCTGGACGACCGAGCTTCGCTCGGAGTTCTTTTTTGTTATATCTATATCGTATTTTTTAAAAAGTAAAACTTTGTATCCGATCGAGATTCGAACTCGGACACACCTATGATTGTTGTATGATCTTGCATCCTGGTCGCTTGACCACGATGCTTAAGCCTGAACGTAAAAAATTATCGAGTATATTCTACGTAGAATAATGCAAAAAAAACCGCATGAAAACTCGAAAACACGCATCTCCCAGACATAGTTAGAGCCGTTTCCGAGATCGCTGGTATAAATAAATATATTCTTATTGTATAAGAATTGAATTGCTCGTTTAAATATATTAGATGTACAAAAAATCATAATATAGAGTGATAAGTAAAGTCAAAAATTATTACAATACTAGCGACTCACCCTCGCTTCGCTCGGGTTCGTCTCTAGGTACGTTTTACTGCTGAACTGAGCTGAACATTGATAAGTCAGTCAGTGAGTCGCCAGAAGTGAATAGTGAATAAAAATAGTAATTGTGAATGTACCTTAGGTGATAGACAAATAATCAGTTAATAAATAAATAATATTAATATTTATATATTAATAAATAATAATAATAAATAAAATCAGTTATTGCGATTTTTAAAGGTATCTTAAATGTTGACCCGGGTAATAATTTATCACTTCACCAAATTTCGTAATAATCGGTTCATTACTTTTTGCGTGAAACGCGCACACACAAACAGACATACAGACAAACAGACAAACAGACAAACAGACAAAAATTTTAATAACTATTGTTTTGGGGTCTATATTGTATACATAATACGTTACATTCATTGTTTTTAAAAAATATTGCATGTACAGATTTCGCTAAGTTACTGCTTTATTATAGTATAGATAACGTATAACAAAACAGTAATATTATTTAATAAAAATAGTTATAGCGAGTGTACTTTAGGAGATAGACATATATTGTTGAGAATTTTTCTGTAGAACTTTTTAAGACCTACAATATTCTAGTACATTGTTTTGATGTACCTCTTAAGGTTCAGCCAGCGTTAGCCATATAAATTTCTAAGGACGACTCGATAGGACCAGTCATTGCGTTTTCCCACGGGAATGAAAAATGTATTTGTAGTGAAAGGTATCCCAAATGTTGAACCGAGTGATAAGCTATCACTATACAAAATTTAGTTAAATTCGATTCAGTACTTTTTGCGTGAAACGCGCACATCGATTTGACTAAGTCAGCTTCATTATAGGTATAGATAAGAATAGGTATTGCGAGTGTACCTTAAGAGATAGACATATACTATTGCAGATTTTTGTGTTGACCTTTTCAAGACTTACAATTTTTTGGTACATTGTTTCGATGTATATGTTAAGGTTTAGCCAGCGGAAGGTTTATAAGGAGGACTCGATAAAATCAGTTATTGCGATTTCCCGTGGGAAAGAAAGATTTTTCTGAAATAAAAGGTATCTTAAATGTTGACCCGGGTAATAATTTATCACTTCACCAAATTTCGTAGTAATCGGTTCATTACTTTTTGCGTGAAACGCGCACACACAAACAGACATACAGACAAACAGACAAACAGACAAACAGACAAACAGACAAAAATTTTAATAACTATTGTTTTGGGGTCTATATTGTATACATAATACGTTACATTCATTGTTTTTAAAAAATATTGCATGTACAGATTTCGCTAAGTTACTGCTTTATTATAGTATAGATAATTGTGTATGAAAGAGGCAGTGGTAGCTCAGTGGTGACGCGCTGGATTGGGTAACCAAGTGAAGCGGGTTCTAATCCCGAGTCTCGTATCTCTGATATTTTTATGTGCGAATCATTTTCAACATGATTACCACTTGTCTTACGGTGAAGGAAAACATTGTGAGGAAACCTGCATGTCTGAGATAACCTAACAAGTTTTCGAAAGAGATGTGAAGTCCACCACCCAGCACTTAGCCAGCGTGGTGGACTATGTCCTGATGGCCCTTGCGCAGCAGGGTCAAAAAGGGCTGAATACAGTGTTTACTACCATTATTATTATTTTATCACACCATTCGAAAAAGACTTGAAACTTTCAAATGATAAACTATTTTTTTTTTTCATTCATTTATTTCAGTTAAGATTATTTAAATTAGGTTTTAAGTAAAAAAAATTAACAGGCCTCAAACTTACAGCAACTCTGCTTTTTCGTCGTGACCATGATCTTAACATCCAAGAAAATGAAATAGAGAATTTAATATAAATTTCATATAGACTTTAAGAGCTGAAGAAAATGTCTATGAAAATTCCTTTTTAAAATTTCAAAGAGAGCTTAGTTAATCAGCATTTATCTTTTGGATTGCAAGCATTGACACAATAATACAAGTCAATTACAACAGGTTAATTTGAAGAACAAGTAGTTGTATGCTCAATGGAATTCCTCATTGGAACAAATTTCCACATTCCTAACATCAAAAATGATGGACATCCATATGAACTTTAATTCAATTAAATTTTCTTGTTAATAGCTTCAAAGCATGCCAGTTGAGCACAGATCCATATAAAAAGCTGATCTGCCGACAGTAGACATCGCGAGCACAAATTTTGAGGAGCTATTCTGCTCGTCACGCCAAAGATTCTCATCAGATCTTCATCAAATTTTTATAAGATCAAGTTAAAGTTACTACCTTTAAAATAAAAAAAAGAACCATCGAAATCGGATCCCATAAAGCGGAGATACCGAGTAGCCCCTTTTTGTATATCCCTCCAATCAAAAATCCCCAAAGCCAAAAAAACTTTATAAAGTCCTAAAACCTGTATAATGTATACCAAGTTTCATCCAGATTAGTTGTAATATACGACCTGTAGGTGTAGAGGAATACCTACAAACTAAAAGAGTAAGCAAATTTTGCCAAACTCGAAGCTGAGACCCTCTGCCCGCTCAGTCAATTAACCTCTATTTAGTTCCTTTCGGGATGAATTCCTACTTCTTTATTAGTACTCCTTTTAGTATATAAGACAATCTTGAACAAATTCCATGATTCTAAATCCAATGGTTTAAACTACATATTACTTTTCAGACTGAATTGTGGCTATTGTAACATGTTTAGTCAATTCAATTTTCTTGTCTTTAATTCCTACGGGATTCATAAACATGCATGCTTTGAATGGTTTTAAAGCATTCATGTTGTTTATTGTGTGTTCTCATTGCGCTATTTATATTTTCATTGTCAAACAGGTTGTTTAGTTACTGACCCAGTTCCACATTTCATAGAAGTATTGCTATTCTTGCTGCAATTCTGTATAAATAGACTTTGCAAAGTAGCATAGGCAGTGGTAGCCAAGTGGTGACGCACTCGGTTGGAAAACCAAGTGAAACGGGTTCAAATCACGGGTCTCGCACCTCTGATATTTTCATGTGCGAATAATTTCAAATATGATATTTTCAAGTGGTAACTTGCCTTATGCTGAAGGAAAACATCATGAGGAAACAAGATTTCGAAAGACATGTGAAGTCCACCAACCCGCACTCGGCCAGCGTGGTCGACTAAGCCCTGAACCCCCTCGAATTGAAGGGAGACCCGTGCCCAGCAGTGGGCTGTGGGGCGTTAAAAATGGCTGAATACAAAGGAGCATACAAAAATAAGAGATAATATATGTACATGTAAATTGTACAATAATTATAACTTTAAAAGTTATTGCCCAGCTATTTTAAAAAAATATATTCAATGATAGCAAAGTACACTTTCATGGTTAGTATGGATTAGATAGACTATATACTATCCATATTAATATTATAAATGTGAAAGTTTGTGAGTATGTAATATGTATCGATGTTTGTTACTCTTTCACACCAGATCGGTTGAACAGATCTGGATGAAATTTGGCACGGAGATAGATTATAGTCTGGAATAACATATAGGCTACTTTTTATCTCGGAAAAATATACCATTCCCGAGGGGTAGATTTGTTTTTGTTTTTCTAGAGGTGAACCCGAGCAAAGCGAAGGTGAGCCTCTAGTATGATATAATATAGCCTTCATCAATAAACATTCTATTTAAATCAAAAATATTTTTTCAAATCAGATTCTGTTCTTTATTTTTCATTTTTTTTTATTTATTAGTTCCTGAAATTAGTGCATTCAAACAAATATGCCTCTTTATAATATTAGTATAGATATATTAGTAGGTAGTAGACTCATGACCTTCAGTAAAAAAATGTAATAATTTAATGCTGAATAAAATATTTTGAAATTGAATTTGAATTAAATATGTAACCTTAGTGAGATAATGGACTCTTTTACACCATATGTAAATCAAAGGCTAATAAAAAAAAATAATTAATTCTAATGAACTAGTCAAGCTGACTCAAACTGATCTTGTGTAAATACTTAAATTCTCATTTAAATACTAGTTTTACCCCATAGCTTCATTGATTATTTTATGATTTTTGAGCAATCACTCCACTCCTAGATTACAACATAATGTTAGCCAGGCCATCTTAGTAAATAAAAAGGCTATTGAACGACTAAAAGATCTTTTAATTGGACTGGTAACAATGAATAGAAAATTCAAAGAAACACCCTACAACTTCATAATATTAGATACTAGCGATTCACACTCACTTTACTTCAGGTTTGTCCTTAGTGAAAAACAAAAACAAATCTATCCTATGGGAATTGTACATTTTTCCAGTATAAAAAGTAGCCTATGTGCGATACTAGACTTTAATCTAATTTGTGGCAAATTTCATCCAGATCTATTCAGCCAATCTGGCATGAAAGAGTAACAAACAACTGTCCATCCTCACAAACTATCACATTTATAATATTAGTATGGATTGAAAGATATGATATATAAGATTATAAAATATTAAAAGGAAGAATAATAATAATAGGTATATATTACAGAAGAGGAACATGCAGAAATTGGTATATAAAGTATGATATAAGATTTTATAATAGAAAAATTAATGAAACTTATATTAACAATCTATACATATAATAAAAATGTAACTGATGTCTATCTGTACATGGAAGATATTTGGGATAAACTATTATTGGGGATAAGCAGTGGTAGATCAGTGGTAACACACTTATTTGGGAAACCGAGTGAAGCGGGTTCAAATAACGGGTCTCGCACCTCTGATATTTTCAAGTGCAAATCATTTCCAACATGATTACCACTTGCCTCACAGTGAAGAAAAACATCGTGAGTAAACCTGCATGTCTGAGAGAGCTTACTAAGTTTTCGAAAGACATGTATAGTCCGCCAACCTACACTTGGCCAGTGTGGCGATCCTGTGATCCTGTGGCCAGCCTGATCCCCCTCGTATTAAAGGGAGGACCGTGCCCAGCAGTGGGATGTTAAAAAGGGCTGAACACACATTATTGGGGATCTTTTTTCACTTAACATTTAGTATTGTTTTATTTCAATCTGTACATAAATAAAAAAGTTATGTCAATTTGAGAAATCATCTAGGGACGAACCCGAACGAAGCAATAGTGAGTCGCTAATATAAATAATAAGCTTTGGTTTTGAAATTTTTTGTGTTTGTATGTTTATTGCACATAATACAAACCCGTCTGGATGAACAGCATAGCTTTATCCCTATCAATTAAATGCATCTAAAATTACACATTGAGTTCTTAAGTTTTTAATGTATTATATCTATATAATTACCTAACAGTGGTGTTCAGTACGTGTTGTCCCAATAGAACTAGAAGTACAAGTAAAGCATAATTTCGTAAATAAATGAGGAAAAATATGTAAAGGCGCGGCAGTTCGAATAATTATAACTTACAATAATCTCCTCTGTGCTTGATATAGGTCTAGGAATGAGCACGATGCCATGGCAGATGATAGCTAGGTCTTCAAACACGATGTTTTCAGGGAAAAATGCATCAGTTTCTACTTCTATCAGTTCCAAATTAAGTTCTTTTAAAAGCCGCAAATAATAATCGTACTGACGACGAGCGTCATTTAGATCGGCTTTGTCAGTGGCACGGAGAGCAGTCACTTTCCCTACCACAGCATGGGTATACTCATGCATTTTAAAATCCATTTTGGATTTTCAATAAAGTCCAAATCCGAATTACACAGTGGAGAGCAAAAAATTAACACCGGGTTTTGTATAACTATAATAATAAGTCTTTATATGGACCCAAACAATCACAATATTTAGAATGTATTATATATTTCGTATATTCATGTAAAGTGTTATAAAATACTAACACCGTTTTATAATTTCGATATTATTCCAAGAATCCAACTTGACTTGACTACTGTCCAAAGAGAATGTCACCACTACGTCTACTGTCTACAGTCGTCACTAGTGACGAGTCGGTTTGCCACTAGTGATGTGAATTATGAGTTGCGAGTCATGACTCATGAGTCATGACTATCTCCTTGACATCGATTTAAACGAATGTAATCATCGATCTTTTAATTGTTAGCACAAACTCTAAAGAAATGCTACGCATTGTTACTAACTAGCTCCTGGCCGTGGTTTTATTCATGTTAATAAATAACAAGAAAATATTCGCTGTAATCGAACTTTCAAAATGATCAGTTGAACAGCGACCAACATGGAAATTGATGCACTGCTGCGTTATCTAAATTCTTCTCTAAAAATAATATGATTATGTGTCAATATTATAGAAGATGTTAATATAACACGTATAACACACATAAGAAAATATTATTAAAACTTTTAGAATTTCGCATTCTTGCATGGACGAATGCAATTTATTTAAGTACCTACTGCATTATATTAATTAGTTTAGACTAAAGTCAACAGTAATTATTAATTTACAAAAAAAAACTTTGATCCAGAAACAAAAAGATAAATAATAAATAAAAGCTGCATTATTTTTTAAAAGTTAATATCAATTCCTATTACAAAGAGACAATTTACCAAAAATTGTCAACTCTGCGGCAATGTATTTGAATCGGATATGTCACATGAAATCAGCGGCGGAGTAACTTTCAAATGTTATAAAAACGTCTCTTTTTTACATATTTTGTAATTTTTGAAATAAAATATTTTTACGTTCAGCTTAAATTTAAATGTTAATTTATAAAAAAAATTCACAAAACAACTCCATTATATTTATATTTTTAAAATTCATATTACTAAAATCGATTCAAAACGAACATTCGTGGATAAAATACATCGATTAGAAGTCATGGATTCAAAGAAATGTGTAAGGTCGCTGGTCGATACCAAATACCAGTACAATCAAGAAGTTAGCTGCCTGTAATTGAATTTCAGCAACAAATATTACTATGCATCGTCGAAGATGACTCGAATCTCAATATTATTTATTAAAAACCTGCGTACATTAAATTTTTAGCACTTGATAATGGAAAAAATAGTAAATCAATCGAACTCTCTCAAGATTACGTACCTATTTAAAGTTTAAGCAATCGATTTGTGCAACTATAATATTGTATTTTGATGTAGAATTCTTTTGGCACGAATTACTTATACGAGAATTCGTTATATATTACCTCCCTAGTCCCTCCTATTTCTTTTATTTTATATAGTATTTTAATTTTATATATTAATTTATAGCTAATGCATATAAAACGCATAGTTGTTTGGCCGGATACCGGATATTGGCGAACTGTAAGGTCGGATTTCCGGCGGCCGGATAATAAGCCGATTGTCACGTTGCGACGACAAGTATTACTGTAAGAATTTAGGCTTATTCGGGTTTCATCATGACTTAGTAACTGGCGATAGTCAATTATTTACTTTCTCAATCACTTTGCAACTCTTATAGTTGGTGGACTGTTAACTCTAAGCACACATACAATACTTTCAAAGATATGGGAGAGTACTTACACTTGTCAAAGTATGCCAGAATGTACTTTTCAGCACTTTCAGCAGGCAGTAAACTGCCCTTACAAGATAATTTTGTATAATTTACCCCACGGATATTTTTTTCCTACAGTTTATTAAACAAAAAAATCGCAGTTTTTAAATAACCGGTATGCGGCCGGATAGACCGATAGTTACCGGATATCCGTTTCAGCTCTAATTGAAACATAATGAACAGATGAAAATTCGTTATAATAAAAACATCAATATATTTTAAATTCTTTATTCATCTTTATAAGACAATAGATAGACAATAAGAGTCGATTATAAACATTCATTAATTACTACGGACTACGGATAAAATCACTACGTATAATAGTGCTGGATTAAGTATAAGTGCATAAACATCAATATTTAAGTATACCTACTACATAATATATTGAATATAACTAGATTATGTATGTAACATTTATTAAAAATATATTTCTACCCATCTACCTGAATTTTGAATTCGATAATAATATGCATATCATGACCATGTTTTAGTAAACCAACTCAGACTTCCTTTATTCACTTTTTACCTAAAGCCAAACTACTAGTACCTTCTTTTTAAATTCATTTACGCATACCACCTGCATGCATACAGGTGGTTATGTGGGACTCACCGGCAAATCCAGTATTACCCATTAATACCATCAGCGTCTTAATGGGGCGTAGCAGGAATTCTTACGCTGAGTGCGTAAGAATTCCTGTCCCGAGGCCCCAGCGGCAGGTCTGTCGAAGCAGACCACAACAACTATGGAGTTGCTCCAACGGTCTACTTTGCTGTTAGAGAAGTACCAGGAGCAACCCGCAAGGTACACCGCCCTCCGAAGGGGGTCACCTCCCAGTATGTTCCTTGGCTTCGCGCCCGGCTGGATTGCTGGATGCTAATGAGCCTCCCCACCACTAAAACTACTAATATCTAATACAATTATTGAATATTCTGGTTAAAATCCTTACACTAACAAATCTTTATAAGCATAATTCTACAGTAAGTATTAAGATTATATTATTATTAAAATACATAAACACATAACATTGATTTACTTATGGCTGACAGCAGACATTACAACTCTCTCTTTCCCTTCACGTAGTGGTTACATTCTCTTTGTTATCCTTTACATTAATATCAAAGACTTGGCCCCAGACTGCATAATATGATGTTGGTATGGATAAATGATGTTATGGTAAAAATGGTGTATTTAGAATGCTAAGGATAGTTTCCCTTCCCACTGTGTCCTCCTGAGCGGGGAGGGAAACACACGTTTGTCTTGTTTTTTCTATACCTTTTGTAATGTTTTAATCAGAGGGCCAAGCATAACCCCATTTACATAACCTTTAACCGTATGTCTGTTTGTCAGCTTGATATTATTTTATAAATCTACCTCTAATAGTCTTCAGTCTGCTGAATTTCAAAAAGATTATATTATTACATTTTTTATGTAAAGAAATTAATATCTTAAAAAAATAATACTTACTCTATTACTACATTAAAATCTTGATATATCTATTTGAATATCATTACGTTATTGTAATAAATTTAAAACATTCAATAGTATGAGAGACACTAATTAATATGAGAAAAAGCTATGATTGTAATTTGTAATATTCAAATATGAAACCTTAATACTATCATGTTTGAAATCCATACTTAATATTATGAATGTGAAAGTGCGTTTGTTTGATTGTTTGTCCTTCTTTCACGTCGAAACAGAGTGACAGATTGGCGTGATTTTTTGTGTGGAGATAGTTGAGAAGGCCACTTTTTACCATGGGAGATTATCTTATTCCCACAGTAAAACACGTTGTAATACAGCCAACAACTCATTATACATATGAATAATATAATATGTATAGTCAATCTATTCTTTACTAACCGTTAAAATTTAAAACATATGTAGGGATGAACCCAAGCAAAGCGAGGGTGAGTCGCTTGTATTGTATAATATAATATAATATAAAAAATGATTGCACTTATCTCCTAGAAATATCATATCATTTATACTATGCTTAAAATTAAAGTGATTTAATTCAAGACATGCTAGTTAATTAAGGTATAGTACAGTAGAACAATAACATATAAAAATATAGCCCAAGTCAATGACAAGTAAATAATTTAATATTCAAGGTATTTTAGTTATTACATTAAAAAATATTTTAAATTAAATCAAAGAAAAATGTATTTTGAGACTTCTTTTTTAAACCATTGTATAAGTTTATTTACAAAATTTCTTAAGACTACTAATCTAAGTAATATTTTATTATAGTTTTGAAGCTGAAGGGGTCTGATATGTGTTACCATACACAAGGCTATCAAAATCCAAATAGCCATAATTAAAAAGTATTTTACTACCAATTATAAAATTATTCAAAGGTATCCGAAAATATTTGAAATATTTTGATTCTCAGCAAGTTACAACAGCCTTAATTACTGATAGTACATTTTCTAAACATAAAGTGTATTTCATAAAAAAAAATTAGCAGTATTAATATTATTCAACATCTAAAATCTAAATACTTTTTAGATCAAAATTCATCAATATACACAATAAACTTTTGGATTTTCTTACCTAAGTCATGTAAATAGAAATTTGAAAAATAACTTTAATAAATGTAAAAAATCTTCATACTATGATTTAGTATGAAGATATAGATATAGTAATAACCTAAAGTACAAGGTTCTTCTAATTCCAGGATTTTAAAACAAGTTTTATCTTAAATTATCATAACCATACTATAAACATTTTTTAAAACTTAAAGTAATGAATGCAATATTAAAAATGAAAATATGTAAAAAAAACATCACTACACTTAACAAGTGTCACTTTCACAAGAGTCCAAATCATGATGGCTCTTACATTTTTAAGAAATACGTTCCTCAAATATCCTCAGAGTTCTGTAATGTTATAAGGCCCTGATATTCCATTTCCTTGTACATAACATCCTGGTTGAGAGTGTGCAAGATATCCTGGAATCTCTGACGCAGTGCCAAGTTCTCCATGCCAGCAATTTCGTGCTGAGTTCTCTGTCGTCTTTGCTTAAGTTCCTCTAGCTCTGTCCTGAGTTGCTCTATCTTCAAACTCATATCATCTTTAGACATGTCTCGTGAATGATACTCACCGTCATCTTCAGATGACAAACCACCACTCCTTGTTACAGTTGAAGTAGCAGGAGTTACAGCACGGCTTCTATTAGATTTTTTGCTACTATGAGCATGGAACATTTGTGACTCAAATTCTATAGGGTACGCATCTCTTCTTTGCATCTCACCGATTCCAACAACAGAGCTGTTATCAGACAATCGACTGTCATAAGCAGATAAGCGACTATCTTCCAATTCCACTTTGATATTGTCATTATCATCCTCAATATCACTGTCACTAACTGCACCACCAAAGATATCAACTACGTTTGATGGTTCTTGACTTGAAGCTTTAGCTGAGGTAACAGTCTCTTTTTTGGTGTTACGTTCAGCTTTTGGTTTTTTCTCTGGTTTACGAGTAGTAGTAGTAGTAGTAGTAGTAGTAGGTACTGGCTCTTGTTTGTTATGTTGTTCATCTTCCTCTTTTATTATTTCATATGTTGAACTTTCTGCTTCATTATCTGCACGTAACAATCTTTTTACTTCTTTTTCTATTTCAGGTGCTTCTACATATTTCTTTTTTAAAGTTTTTCTGAAACGTCTTTTTCTAACGTTTTTGGTTGGTGGTGTTACTCCATGTGGATACATAAACTTTTTATCAACTTTATAGGGATCTTTTTTCTTATTTTTAGCGGGCGATTCTTCTTCAGACGGTGTTTGATCAGGTTCTTCTTTACATATCATCATTTGACAAATATCTGCCGTTTTGTAAAAACTCTTGTTATCGATTGTTTTCAAAGATTCTGTTATTGTAGGTAAGTCGACGATCTTGGCATGCATGAGCCAATGATCAAATCTCACTTCCCCATTTCGCATATCGTTTTCAATCTGAATAGTTAATCGGTTTTTAATATTCTCACCAGATCTAAGTAATTCTCTCAATACCTTAGCAGGTTCTTCGGGTAGTCGCATGATGAACTGCGACTCTAACTCCACTAAATACTCAACTTTGCGTTTATCTTTTGGGTTCATTGTAACGTGATATTGTATTTACTGTTTTGTTATTGCGTATACTTATAATAAAATTAGCCGGGAAATAACTGCAACCAACCGTCGTCAATTCACAAAATGGTACCTAGGTCCTACTTCCTAGCACCTAGGTATTGATTATTGATGCACTATTGATTTCTTAACAGAGACAAGGAACAGATTTCTTAATATCTTGTCTATCACAGATCAACAACGCATTTTCAGTCTGCTACTACAGATTATAGGAAAAAACCACAGATATCAAAAATCAAGAAGCACTCAACGAATATAAATAATAAAATACTTTACCAAGATTATTAAAAAAAAAATTAGTGAATATCCGGAATAAAAATTAGTATATCTATACTAATGTTGTAAAGAGGTAAAGTTTGTGAGTTTGTGAGGTTGTAGGGGGTAATCTTTGGATTTACTGAACCGATTTGGATGAAATTTGGTAAGAAGATACTTTTTATCCCGGAAATCATTCCATAAGGGGGTGAAAATGGGGATGAAATTTTGGATAGAAAAGGAAGCTAGGGACGAATATGAGCCGAGTGAGTCGCTAGTGTAAAATATATTTCATCCATTTATGTTTTTAATTATACTGTAAAAAAATATAATATAGTTTTTATGAAATAAAATAAAATATTAGTAGTCTCATACTGTACTGCGCATTCAAGAGATCACTCTTTTTTTAGTTTGCTATTTTTATATCAAGTTCTTAGAAGTTGTGTTTTTGTTGATAACTTCAATTCATTATTCACATGGCAATACTAGGTACTCGATTTTTGATTGGGACACGACACGTCATGGTGTCGAGAAGGTTTTCAAAATAATTAAATTTTTATAAAATTAGTAGCATTCAATTTCGTGTACTAACTTATTTATATGTTAAAAGAACGTCAATTTTAAGGTTAGTGTTTTTATTGTGCTTATTAGCGATGTCATTTTATATTTTATAAAATTTAAAGATATACAGTATTATTTTAGCTTGTTATTTTCTGGATAGACATTTGTCGATATTCTCTCGTACGTAGGGAAATTTCGTAACTTTAAGGGGGAAATACCAGTGACGTTAACGTAATTCACCGAATTAATTGTGAAATATTATTTATATTTTTTTTATGTGAAAGTAACATAAATTTTTGAATGAACTTCATAACATAATATTACTAATAATATATGTAAAATAAAATTGATATTTAATTTTATATAAGTGTCTTATATCAAATATCAAAAAAGAATTATCTTAGTAAAATTAGAACACTAAAAGTTAGAAAGTCTCAATTTGTAATTAATATACTTTGTTATTAGTTGTGCCTTCTTAATGTAAAGTATAAGTTATTCTTTAGATGAATATTATACAAAATACAAATGAACAAGAATTTTCCAGGTCACAATGAGGCTGTTTACATATTTAACTTTTATAGCTGTTATTCTACATTGTTCCTACGCTCCTCCAGTCTCTCCAGATAAATCTAAAGAGCCAGAAGACGATGCTGATGACCTGGTAAGTTTCTGTAATCTGTAAATTTTTGTACTTAGCCTAGTTATTATTAGTGATAGTCAGACATTTCAACTTTTGAATGACTCATGTTTTGTTGTTTTTACATTGTTAAAAATTTCCTTTGCTTGTCAATTAAAGATTAATCTATTAATATCTTTGAGATTTGATCTCGCTTTTATAAGCTGATATGAAAATCCTGTTTTTGTAATTGTTCTGCTCTGTTTTGCTACAATATTGACCTTGAATTATAAGGAACATGATTGCCATCCCTCCTCTTTATTATAAAAGGGTAACTTCTTTTTCAAACTGGTTTAGGTTGTTTAAAAATAATAGTAATATATGTATTATTACTGAAGGAAATTTTATTATTTAGTTTATCTGTCATGGACAATCTGTTTTGTTTAGAAAATCTATACATATAATAAAAGTGCAAATTGATCACTGTCTGTATATGGAAGATATTTGAGAAAAACTATTGTTGGGGGTTTTCACTAACACAATAGATCCCAAAACAATGATTTGTAAAATTTTTGTCTGTCTGTGCTCGCTAATCTCAGAAATGGATTAATCAATTTGGATGCGGCTTTTATTAATGAATTGTGATAAGCTTCACTTAACATTTAGTATTTGTTTTATTTCAATCGGTTCATAAATAAAAAGGTTATGTCAATTTAAAGAATTATCTAGGGACGAACCTGAGTGAATCAAGGGTGAGTCGCTAGTAATAAAATATGTTTAAAAAACACCCAACAGGAAAATTGTCTTATTAATTATAAAGACAAACCAATGAGGCTTCTAGAAGAAGAGCTTGTTTGTTTGATGTATAGTGCTGGTAGAAACCATTGTAAGGGTCATAATTCCATAGCAAAATTATGCGAATACAATTTTTATAGAAAGATAGTTATGCTTATGCGAATATAATAAACGGTGTTTGGAATAATCAATTTTCACATTAGTTCCAGTATTTTAAAGCAAGTCTTTTTCATTATGACTAAATTAGCTACATAAAGCTTGTTTTGTACAAACAGACTGCATATATTGAATTTTTAAATACTTGCTTTATTAATTATTATAGATGTATTTTATATCCATGAATTTAATTTTTCTTCTTAATATGTATTTCAAAATGGATACGTCGAGCGGGTATCAATCAAGTATAATAAGAGTAACTGTCCTTAGTGATGCACATACCGACAAATAGCGTTTCATTTTGATTTATATAAATTAGATATCTATGGCTATTTGCGACTGAAAACAAGTAAAGCCGCGGCATATATGCTGTTATAAGCATGAGTAAGACTTAATTAACCGTCGATTGATATAATTACAGTGTACCATAACGCGCAGATAAGAATTTCCCACCTTGATTAAGTCAATACTTATCGTAAAAAATGTAATTACAGATAACAAATTTTATTAATCAAATATGAATATTAAATGACTTATAAAAGTAATAAAATTGTCAATTTGGATTTATAGTGATTTAACTAATGCTGTCTATTATTTTTTTTGTTTTTATGTTTCCGTTTAAATTTTCGATATACCTATCGTAAAATATATCGATTCTATAAATCTTAATTAGTCAATAACTGCCTCGGTGGTGTAGTGGCTAGCATGTACGGCTGCACACCCGGAGGTCCTGGTTTCGAGTCCCGGGTCGGGCCAAGTTTAGTTATTGAGTCTTTCTGTCTAGTAAGTCTCAGTAGCAGCCCGGAGTTGGGAAGTTGGCGGTGTTTCACCCCCGTGCCTCGGAGAGCACGTAAAGCCGTCGGTCCTGCGCCTTAACTCTCACCGGTCGTGTCGAATAGTCCCACTGGAGTATGAGAGTGACAGGAATAGAGAGTGCACTTGTGTCTGTGCGTACATTTGTGCACTATAATATCTCCTGCGCAGTTGGCTAGTCTCAATGAGATTGGCCGCCGTGGCCGGAATCGGTCAGGAGGACATCATCATCAATTAGTCAATATAAGAATTTGTCATGCACGGGAGTCGATCCCGAGATCTCTGATGTAATCAGCTGGCGTGTCAGAAATACGATGCATTTAATTGTAGATATACTTTTGCAAGAAAAAACAAATCATATATTAATTTCTTTATTTTCGATCTGTTTACTATATTATAATAGTGTTAATGTAATTTAATATATAACGGTCAAGTTAAATGTAATATATTATTATATTTATAATATGTGTGTATTTTGAAATTATATATATTATGTAGTGTATCAACTATCTGATAGGTATCCATAACACAAGCTTTGTAGCTTACCATGGAACTATATACATAGATGGTGTTGTGTGTTAATGTCTCAACATATTTATTTATTTATTCATATATCGTTCAAGTTATCACAATTACTGACTCAAGTAATCTTGCGTGGATCGAATTCACAACATCCGCCTTTATAACGAAACGGTAATATTAGGAATAAATTTACTTTTGTTTACATTGCGAAATGAATTTAGTAGTAGATAACATAATATTAATAGTGTTTTGTGGTAGAAAATATATGGAAGCTCAGTTATCACTTTTACCCAATTCCTCTACTCGCAAGTGAAATTTTAGTTAAGTTTTGTCGCATTTGTGCTACTTTTATATATAATACACAAAATCAATAACATTATTACTGTTATAACTGCGAAAATATAAAAATCTACGAATTTCTTATGCGTAATGCGAATATACGTATAATAAACTAGATATATTGTAGATGTATAGACACTCTCTGTAGTATTTTTATAATAACGTAAAAGTTTTATATATATATATATATATATATAAATATATATATATATATAAATTTTAGTTTTCCTTATAATCAATTACAGGCGGAATACACTGAATATCATAGATACTTAAAAGAAGTAGTGCAAGCACTCGAAAGCGACCCAGACTTTAGAGAGCAGTTAGAGAAAGCCAATGAAGAAGATGTTCGTGTAAGTATTTTCTTATCTCAGCTTTGTTTTACTGTGTAATGTGTACGTATTAGATAAGTGATTGCCTCTAAGTATTTATTGCGACAGGTTTTTTTTCGAAATCATTTCAAGGGATTATTTAATATAGATTTTTTCAAATGTACGTGCGTCACGTTCATTTCTATCCCGCACGTGCAAATTGTGGAACGATCTTCCTCCTGACGTTTTCCCTGAACGCTAAAATGTATGTATGTATTATTATTGTAATATGCCGCTCTTCAAGTCGTGTTTCCAGGTGCATCGTTTGTTCGTTTGCTTCTTTTTCTGTACAAAATCTATACATATAATAAAAGTGTAAATGATCGCTGTCTATACATGGAAATATAAAAAAATATTTGAGAAAAAAAATATTATTTGGGGTCTTTATTAACGTAATAGAACCTAAAACAATGATTTTTTTTAAATTTTTGTCTGATTGTCTGTGCGTTTGTGTGCGCTAATCTCTGAAACGGCTTAACCGATTTGGGTGCTTCACCAATGTATTGTAGTAAGCTTCACTTAACGTATAGTAATTGAGTCGCTAATACATAAAATGATTTAAATTATATGATCTGTCGACGCGTTTGGCTCAGTTTGTAGTGACCCTACTTGATGTGCCAACTACCCTACTTGTGTTCAAGTCCTGCTGGGGGCATTCATTTGTATGATGAGCACGAATGCTTGTACTCCAGTCATGGGTGTTTATATTTATAATATGTACATATGTATTTTAAGTTATATATGTATAGTGTATCAACTATCTGGTATCCATAACAAAGGCCTCGTAGTTTACTATGGAACTAGATGGTGCTGTGTGTTAATGTCCCAACATATTTACATTTACATATTATAATCTTGATTCACCTAATTTTAGTGTCCTACTTCTGAGCACGGGTGTTTCCTCGATGCGAGGCCGTAGTCCACTACACTGGCCAAGGCCAAGGCCTTCATACGTCTCTTAAAAACTAGTTAGGTTCTTTCAGATATGCAGGTTTCCATGCAATGTTTTCCTTCATCGTGTTAGCAAGTGAAAACGCTTTACTTGGCTTTCACCGCATGCTGTACTATCTCGTGGTCATATCGTGGAAACTTACCATAACATTGATCATATTAAATTGTTTGTTGACCATTTAATGATATGACTCGAAAAAGAGATCATTTGAAAATATAAACAACGGACACGGCTTTTTAACGATGTAGTTATATTATTCACTTGTAGAGGCGCTGATAGCGTGTTGTTTAAACATTTTTTTATGCGATGACCTTATAATAATTAGCGTATCTTGCCATTGGAAGGTATGTAGCATGCGAGTAGGATTATAATAAGGACCTTGGACTTCTTGTTAGGTATTTTGAAACTAGATTATTTTTTTTAATATTGTAAACAAAGTGAGTAAATACATTATGCCCTCTAATAAATTAAACGGTCATATATTTATTATCTACAAATGTATGTATGTATATGATCCGCAATTTTCCGACAAGGTTGAGTACATTTTGAATTGAAACTTCTTTAGAATCGTTGCGGTTTGAAACTCGATGAAACGGAAATGCAACACTAAAAAGAGACAAACTTAAATATATAGGATTTAGCCGGTGAGAGAATGAGATAGAGTACATTGCCATGTTGCCATGGTTACCATTGTTAGTTGAGACAGAATACATTAGTACACAGTAAGTGAAAAATAATAAAAATAATTACTGAATATTACGTAATGTATATTAATGTCAAATAAAATGTAAAATAACTTTTAAACTTGGTAAAAATAGTATAAAAAAAATAAACCTATATAATTATCCTACTCCTGATACTCTATATTCATCTCATTCTGTCGTCGGTTACTTTTCTCAAGTTTCACTTCTACCGTGTGTGAATTGCACATACACGCACTTTTATTCGATTCATTTTACGATCTGGCCACCACATATACAATTAGATTGCGTTGTTACGAGTAGGTAAGCGAAAGTTTAAATCAACAATCGTGTTATCGCTCGGTCGATTGTTAGAAATTGAGTTAAACACATTGATAATGTATTCATGCCTATGTTTTTTTCTGATTACTATCTTATAATATTAAATGAACAATTCTTGTATATTTATATATATATATACATATTATTTCGTGTATCTCGGAAACGGCTGCAACGATTTTGATCAAATTTTCTATTTAGATAAGGTTTTGCTTTTTAAGTTTATCTATATATGTGCCTTTTCTGAAGAAACCCAACATTTCCGAAAAAAAAAACAAACAATTTTACCTAAAAAACACCAAAGGAAGCTCGGTCGCCCTAGTACTATTATAATATTAAAATTGATCAAGTCTATTGATATGTTCTATAAGTTAATGTATTTATATTTTCAACGTTTCAGTCTGGCAAAATAGCGGAACAATTGGACTTTGTCAACCATAATGTACGGACCAAATTGGATGAAATAAAGCGTCGTGAGTTAGAGCGCCTCCGTCATCTCGCGACAAGGGTATTGTATTATGCGTCATATTGTTATTTAACATTAGATTTGTTAATATTTTCCTAGATTTACTCAAACATTTGACATTTTAAATAAAATTACCCTTTGCGGATTTTTTCGCGGTTCTATTTTGATTTTTGGGTTACCCACGAATATTCCCGAATGATCGTCGGGAATCCAAAATCCAAATAGTTTCGCGAAAAAATCCGAAAAGATAGTTTTATTTAACAATTACATTAGTTATTTAGGTACTTTATAAAAAATCGTTCTCAAATCTATCTTTAATTGAAATTAATACGATTATAGTAAAACAATTTTAAGTATAATACAATTAAAACAATCTATTTAAAATTGGACTTGGTTAAGTGCAAACATAATAATATTATGTTCGTGTTGAAAATTGAGGTCGAGATCATATTATGAACTGTGCGATTTCAACTCGCACTTCGCAATTTATATACAACTAGTGACTCAGCCTTGCTTCGCTAGGGTTCGTCCCTAGTTACATTTCGTCGGCCTAATTCGTTAACCTGCTAATTGTAGTTTTGCAAAGTTTACAGGACGAAGAAAAAACTGAATTATATCATTTCATTTTTAGATATCAAAATTCTAAAAATACCGTTGGTTCCTATAACTTTCCTTGATATTTTGAAAGTGATAATAGTTGTATATCTTATGCACAGCTCAGTAAATTAAAGAAAACAATTTTTTAGTAGCTTTTCGTTGTGAAGATCCAATTTGGTTAAAGATATAGCAGTTTTTAGACTTAAATGAGTAGGTATGGAATGTAAATTAGTTAAGACGTTTTTAATCAGATCAATGCAATTAGAATATTAAATATTAGAAAATGACAAATAAACAATATTCTAAATACTTTAAATTAACAACATTCAAAAATTTGTCATTTCAGTTTGAAACTGGTAAAATATAAAATTGTTACTGTTAGTCTACATCATCCCGCAAAAATAGGCCAATTTAGATCGAATTTGTCCCATTCATCTCACCATCTAGTTCGTGGTCTGCCGCAACACCGCCTTCCTGTCTCAGGGTTCCACTTTGTGGTCACTTTGGCCCACAGTTCTGCAGGCATATGGCAGACATGGCCAGCCCAGTCCTATTTAAGATTTTTGGCTTTTTAAGCCACGTCAGTGATTTGTGTTTTGGAGCGTAGTGTAATGTTTCGAACTTTATCAGTTAGTTTAACGCCTAAAATGCTACGCTCTATTGTACGTTGGTAAATTCTAAGTTTTAACATCTGAGTGTCTGTCAAAGACCAAGTCTGAGCTCCGTATGTCAGTATGGGAAGTATACACTTATCCTTAAGTTGTCGCTTTAGTGACAATGGAAGGTTACACTTCTTAAGATCTTTCATGGACGAGTAGCTCCTCCAGGCATTTTCAATTCTTCTTGATAGGTCTTTGTCTTGTCTGGAATAAAAAGAAACTATCTGGCCCAAAAGGATATACTCTTGAATATAGTGTACTTCCTCTCCGTTCACATTTAAGCGGCTCTGGGTGCTATTAGAAATCAGCTCGGTCTTCAATATATTCATCTTCAGTCCAACCTCAAGGCTTACATCACTAAGTTGTTGTAACATTAGCTCCAGTCTTTTCGCTGTTGAAGAAAACAAGACAATATCGTCAGCAAAGCGAAAGTGCGCTCCACCGACATCAACGCCTCCGCGTTCCCAGCTAGGTGCCAGTTTTTTTGAAAACTTCATCTAATGCGCTCGTAAAAAGTTTAGGTTGACTCCTTGCTTAACACCTTTTTGAATGTGTAAAGAAGGACCGATTGTGTGTGTTTTGATGCTAGTTGTGCTATGGGCGTATATAATTTGGAGCAAATTTATGTAGGTAAATTCTATTTTTTGGCAATGAAGAACATTAAAAACAGCATTATGTGATATGCTATTAAACGCTTTTGAATAATCGACGAAGACGAGGTAGGCCTACAATGGTATATTGAATTCTTGATGTTTTTCTATGATTTCATTAATAGCTCGATAAAGTTGTAATTTAATTTAATTTCTTCTTATTGGTACTACTCATGCGGTACATAAATTGTCATAATACGCATGATAGTTAGATGGAAGAATCTTTTATATTTCCTGCAAGTCCTCAAACTTCCGCGCAGTAATTTTACATCGATTCTGGTGCAACTGCCTTCAGTCACTAATCTTACAAGGATTACATTGTAATGTCCTCCTCTGTGGTAAAGGTCGCCATTCATCCTTATTCTGTTTTATAAAGAATCGATTTAAATAAAACAAAATATTTAACTATAAATCATGATAAAACTTTGGACTATGCCACAGCGCACGTGAGTCAGTGAACATTTTCAGTCAAAAACTGAGGCCTCTATAGGATTTAGCAGTTTTTCTTTGTGTAAATATGCTATTAGACAGAAAACAGGTTTTCGGGCGTGATATTTCTAACCTTTCTATATTGATATCGTCGCTATTTCTTTAACATAATGTAGGTAATCGTCTGAACTTTTTGACCGGCATAAAAAGTAAAATTGCTCAAAAATGGACTTAGCAGGTTAACGAATTAGGCCGACGTTAATAGTAAATGGAAGCTACCAATCAGTAATTTTTTGAATTTTTTGTGCTTTTTTTTGACGTCGGGTTTTTTTTCAAAGTTTTTTTCTTTTCAGCAATTCCACTTAATAAATAACTTAGATGTTCCGGGGAAAGTGCCAATCAACAAGGTAGTGACAAATGAGCATTTGGACCACACCAACCCTCACACATTCGAAATAGAAGATCTGAAGAAGTTAATACAAAAGACGACCGCTGATTTGGAAGCTGCTGATAAAAAGCGAAGGGAAGAGTTTAAGGTACTTTTCAATATTTTTTTTGTTTTAGACTAGCCTTTCGCCCATGGCTTTGCTCGCGTCATGTTTTATTTTTTAGACTATTTACACCTTTGAGGGGTTCGTTTTTAAAAAGCGCGAAACACGTTTTTTTTATGTATTGACAGGATTAATCCTGCAAACCTTTCTTATATGATTTCTCCATACAAATTTTGAAGCCTCATCCCTTTAGGGGTTGAACTTTTAAAAATCTGTTGCCTAGCGAAAGCCTGTCATAATAACGTATCTGTGTGTCAATATAACGTATCGGTGTGTCAAATTTCAACGCGGTTTGAGCTATTTTTCACCCAGATCCGTTCAGTCGTTCTGATGTGAAAGAGTAACACACATCCATACATACTCACAAACTTTCACATTTATAATATTAATACGGATAACACTGATTATACTACCGATTATACTTTTATAGGTATTCAGCCCTTTTTTAACGTCTCCATTCAATACGATACCAGGCTATAGTCCACCACGCCGGCCAAATGCGGGTTGGCGGACTTCACATGTCTTTCGAAAACTTGCTAGTTTCTCTCAGACATG
The DNA here is from genome assembly GCA_905404265.1 of Fabriciana adippe. Taxonomy (NCBI): domain Eukaryota; kingdom Metazoa; phylum Arthropoda; class Insecta; order Lepidoptera; family Nymphalidae; genus Fabriciana; species Fabriciana adippe. The sequence continues at coordinate 25,632,281 of FR989982.1, read as the reverse complement.
CAGGTTTCCTTACGATGTTTTCCTTCATCGTAAGGCAAGGTGATAATCATGTTAGAAATGATTCGCACATGAAAATATCATAGGTGCGAGACCCGGGATTTGAACCCGCTTCACTCGGTTTCCCAAGCGAGCGCGTTACCATTGGGCTATCACTGCCTCAATACGCCTCAACTTTTATAAGGAATGTCTACAACAATACTTGGTTATTGATCAAACCAAGTTTAATTACTGAGTTTTTAAAATAATATCAGTAACAGTCCAGAGTTGGGAAGTTGGCGGTGTTTCACCCCCGTGCCTTGGAGAGCACGTAAAGCCGTCGGGCCTGCGTCTTAACTCTTACCGCGAGTGTCGAAGTATAGTCCCATCGGACTTCGAGAGTGACAGGAATGCTGCCGTCATAAAAAAGAAGGCCGCAACTTCGTTAAAGTTGATTTCGAGATATTTGATGTTTTGTCTTACGTAGTGTCAAAATTACTACTAGTTTTGATGTAGTTACGATGAAAATGGTTATGGTATCTCCGGATTCATAAGACTTAGAGCTTTATGAGTAAGACTATCAAGTAGAATTTTTTTTGCTGATTCCGAATCTACATTTAAGACATTTTTGACAAAATTGTTAGTTAGGGCCTTATTTATTATGACGCCAGAATTGTGCACTATATATATATATATATATATATATATATATATATATATATATATAATCTCCTGCGCAGTTGGGTAGCCTCAATGAGAATGGCCGCTGTGGCTGAAATCGTTCAGGACATTATTATATTGGTCAAAAATTTGATTGTTTTCTCCACAAAAACTGAATTTATAGCCGAGTCTAGCAAAAAGTATACTTTAAGTTTTTGTGTCTACTTTTATTTTAGGAATATGAAATGCAAAAGGAGTTTGAGAAGCAACAAAAAATTGAACATATGGATGACAAGGAAAAGAAAGAATATATGGAGTCGTTGAAAAAACAGGACGAAGCCAAGAAACATCACCAACCGGTAAGAATGTTCACATTTGACAGGGACAAAGTACTGCAGATTTTAGGGTCTATTATTGACTTATAATACAAGCATATTTCTATTATACATACATATAGCGTTGCTGAAGTTTAGTAGATCTTAAGACGAATAATCCCGTAATACATTGACAATTTTTTCCGACATCTTCAACAATCATCGTCATATTTCAGCCAGTTTACACAAAACTTTGATGGATTATACATCTAAACGTTTCTCATGAATTACTCCGTCTATTGCTGAAAAGCATATGAAAATCTGTTTGGTAGTTTTTGAGTCTATCGGGGGACTTTATTTTATAATATGTAGCGTGTGCCTTCAACGAGCGTTTATATCGATACAATCGCAAAAAAAAATGCATGCCCTCAGCGGCCTCGAACCCGCGACCGCTGGCACAGCAAGTAGGGTCTATAAACTGAGCCAAACGTGTCGTCGTTATTATATAAATAAATAATTAAAGCTCTATACACATATGTACCAAAAACGATTTATTATTTGTTTAAAACTGTCGCGAAGACAGACCTTTGTGTCGCCTCTGAACTTCTTTGGCGAATATCGCACACACTCGCTTCGCTCACACTTGATTCGCTCGGGTTCGTCGCTACTTACGTTTTAATGCTTAGAATAGATTTCTCAAAGATGAGATATTTTCCCGCAGTAAAAACTATCCTATATGTGGACCCGGATACCCAGCTATCATCATACCAAATTTCATCAAAATCTCTCCAGTGATTTTTCCGTAATGCGGTAACAGACAGACAGACAGACAGACAGACAGACAGACAAAAATTCTAAAAACTATAGATTCGGTCTCTGTATCGATAATAATGTCTATTTCAATAAGATTTTCTAATATATATATTTAATGTACAGATTCGGCTTAATTACAATTTTATTTATTATAATATGTATAGATTGTTCATACAAAAATACTAAAATCGCGATTAAAGATTGGGGCGGGGGTAGGAGGATGAAAAATACTTTACAACCTATTTGTATATTAGATTATTATAAATATATATTTACAATCAATAATTTTATAATTATTATTACTTATAAAAATGATTTTATTATCAATATTTTATTATTATATTTTGACTAGCGACTTACAAATAAATCTATCCCACGGAAACCGTACATTTTTCCGGGATAATATATAGCCTATAGCCTTCCTCAGTTAACGGGCTATCTAATGCAAAATGAATTTTTCAAATCGGATTAGTAGTTCCTGAGATTAGCGCGTTCAACCAAACAAACAAACAAATAAACAAACTTTTCAGCTTTATAATATTAGAATATATTTGTTTTAATTTAATTGCGGTATCTGCCACAACGCCAAAGAAATTTTACTTCAACCGCGCGTAAACGTTACACGTATTTTTTTTTCGAACCGGTTCCGAGCCCTGTCTTCTACACTACTATAAAGAAGAAAGATTCCTATTTTTGTATGTTTGTAACGAATAAATTCAATAATTACTGGACCGATTTAGATGAAATTTGGTAAGAAGATCATTTGAGACCCTGAGAAGGACATAGGATATTTTTTATTCCGAAAATCATTCCTTAAGGGGGTGAGAATGGGGATGAAAGTTTGTATGGGGAATCAAATCAGGGACGAACCCGAGCGAAGCGAGGGTGAGTCGCTAGTATAGACTAAATAAGAAAAGGAAAACTGTTATATATCACTAGGTTATTCCCGCTTAGCGAGGGGAATGCCGTAATAATATAAATAAATGTAATCGCAAGGTCGTCTTTCATATTCTCGTTCAAAAAATCCCCCGAGTAATGAAGTGACCTTTTCCTTTTAAATCAAGTATTGTGTCAGTCAACATTGTTATTTATAGTTATGATGTCATGTGTTTCTTAATAGTTTCTATAGATATGAAAAACAAATAAATAAACAAATATGTTATGAAATTAACACACAGCATCATCTAGTTCCATTGTAAGCTACGAGGCTTGTGTTATGGATACCAGGTAGTTGGTATACTACATATACAGGGTGGATTTTTGAGACGGGACAGTAAGGGTAGGTACCTTAAATACTATAGTTACAGGAAAACGTTCCTAGGAGTTCATTTATAACTTTTTGTGATATTTTGAACTGCATTCACAGATTTTGGAAAAAATGTACAGTCAGCGAGAAAAATGCTAAAATAGGAAAAAAATTTTTTATGTCAATCGATCCTATTTCATGTAGGGATCAAAAGACTCTATGGGACCATTTAAGGTTTGAGTACTAGAAATAACAGAGATCGCGAAAATCTTTTCCCATACATTTTGTTCGGAAAAACGATTAATCAACTCGAAATATTCTTTGTTGCTAAATGGTCCTATTTTTTAATGTGATCAAAAGACTCTTTGAGGCCATCTGGAGTTTGAGTTCAGAAACTAAGGTATCAAAATCTGTGAATGCTGTTCAGAATATCTTAAAAAGTTATGGATGGTCTCCTAGGAACGTTTTCCTGTAACTATAGTATTTAAAGTATCTGCCCTTACTGTCCCGTCTCAAAAATCCACCCTGTATATAACTTTAATTGGACTGAAGTACAAACATTCGTGCTCATCACACAAATGTATGTCCCCAGCGGGACTTGAACCCGCAACCGCTGGCACGGCAGTACTACTACAAATTGGGACAAACGTGTCGTCAATTTTTTTTTATTATAAATATCCACCGAGTGTTTTCTCGAACTTTCTATAAGCTAAAGCTTGTTTGTTCAATGGACTATATTATTACTGTATTACATTTATTTTTTGATAATTTAGTTTCATGACGATACGTATATCTATACTAATATTATAAAGCTGAAGAGTTTGTTTGTTTGTTTGTTTGTTTGATTGTTTGTTTGTTTGTTTGTTTGGTTCAACGCGCTAATCTTAGGAACTACTGGTTGGAATCGAAAAATTCTTTTTGTTTTGGATAGTCCATTTATCGAGGAAGGCTTTAGGCTATATAATATCACGTTACGACCAATAGGAGCGGAGCATAAATGAAAAATGTTGCAAAAACTGGAAAAGATGATTCCTTTTTAGAGCTTCCGTTGCGTGCGCTGCGTAAACGGTTAAAGTTACGCAAAAATCGTGTATGACGGAATTGTTCCCCTTTAAAAGTTCTAAAAAAAAGTCCGCGACGGCATATGGCTATCTTTTAAGGTTGACTCAATATAACCCTTTTAATGGTAATCAAATTTGTTCTAAAATAATGCATTATATATTTTTTATAAACATGTTACGTCGTCCCGTGACGCCGTCACGTGTGTGTAGTCTCTCCCGTGACCATGATTGCTGTAAAGCAATCGAAACGTCGGGAACCAAAAATCAAAATAAATCCGCGAAAAAATCCGAAAAGATAGTTTTATTTAAAAGGAATATATCGATTTTTGTAAGCTACAACAAAAATTGCACAAAAAACGAATCGATGTTGGTAAGTATACAACAATTCGTAAAAAATATAACAAAAATCGGATAAAATAATCAATGTTATTGAAATCGATTAATTCTATTGCAAAATAACTGATGTTGGGGAAATCGAACAATCTTATTGCGATAAAATCGATGTTGGGTAAATCGAATAAACTTATTACGATAAAATCGATGTTGGGTAAATCGAATAATCTAATTGCAAATAATAAAAACATCCAAAATTGATGACAGCTCCACCACCCGGGCTCTAAACAGCAACTAGAGGAGGTTTGGGAGAAACAGGACCACATGGACCAACAATTCGATCCGAAAGCGTTCTTCATGTTACACGGTGAGTCTAATATGTGTCTTATCTGTGACAGCTACTCCATCCAGCATCAAGAGATCAGCTGTTAGAGGTATGGAAAACGGCGGATAAAATGGAGGAAAAGGATTTCGATCCGAAGGTCTTTTTCGTAATGCATGGTAAGATGATGCATGGTTAGGATGTGTTGCTTTGTTTCTTTGGATGTTGTTTTGTGTATATATTGTAGATTGTAGGCATCGATCAAAAAAGCTACAAAAATGTCCTCACCGAATGAGCGCTCATTTGAACATTTGAGTGCGCTTTTTTTTTTGTGAAAACAACTTTAAGTTTTGCATTTAAGGTTGAATTTACATTGTTGTACATTTATTTCAACTAGAATAAATTGCCTTAAACCAATTGGTGACAGTTTTAAGAGAACTTTTGCATGGGATTGTGTATCTAGTACTTTTTTGATCGATGATTGTAGGTGCTGTTCTTTTTTTTTGTGTTGTGTTTGTACGTTTTGTTTAGTTAGTTTTTTTGGTGCCTGATGTAAAGTTTTTTTTTGGATTTTGTTTTTTTTGCCTGAATCGTTTGTATTTATTAGTTTTTCAAATATCTTAGTTACATAGATCACATGTAATGCATAGAAATAGAAATTTATTTTAAACTAGCGACTCACCCTCGCTCTGCTCGGGTTCATCCCTAGATACGTTTTCCTGCAATAAAAAGTATCCTATATGTTGACCCGGATAACCAGCTATCATCATACCAAATTTCATCAAAATCCGTCCAGAGGTTTACTCGTAATGCGTTTGCAGACAGACAGACAAAAATTCTAAAGACTATAGTTTCGACCTCTATCGATAATAATGACTATTTCAATAAGATTTTACAGAAAATATTTAATGTATAGACGAACTCAGAATTTTATTATATGTATAGAATAAAGTTAACAGAATTTAGGGTTTTAACCAGAAAATGAACTTTCACCACAAATGAACTTTCTGTCGGGCACTTAGTTAATCACCACTTGAATTATAACAAAATGAATGTTTTATGTAAACTGCTAGTTTTTATTTAGCATGTATCATTAAATTAATCATAATTTCTAATTGTTATACAATAGATTCATGTAACTTTTATTTGATATATAATAAGTAATAATATGAAGCATGTAATATTGTCGTAGTGCTAATATCTCAATGTACTTTATATTTCTGATATATTTCTTTTAAATAATCGTCTTGTACTACGTAATGTAATTATATACTATAGTGTATCGGCTTTTTCGGCCTTTTAACTCAGAGATTAATTTGAACTATTTTAGTTTCCTTTGTGTATATTATGTCACTAGCGAGTCACCCTCGCTTCGCTCGGGTTCGTCCCTAGGTGCATTTTGATTTTTTTAAGCGAAATCCTAATTCTTTTTCTAAAATAAAAGTATCCTAAGTAACTCCTTATAATATCAGCTATGTGCCAGTGAAAGTCCCGTTAAAATTGGTCCAGCCGTTTCGGAGATTAGTCGGAGCAAACAGAAAGACAGAATTTTTAAAAATTGAGTTTTTCTTATAAGTATATATAAATGCATATGGAATTATATACTATAAGAAAAGGTATTTATAAGAAAAAAAACACAATTTTTAAAAATGTTGTCTGTCTGTTTGTTCCGGCTAATCTCCGACACGGCAGGACCAATTTTGACGGAACTTTCACTGGCAGATAGCTGATATTATAAGGAGTAACTTAGGCTACTTTTATTTTACAAAAAGAATTAGGATTTCGCTCAAAAAAAAATGTACATAGGGACGAACCCGAGCGAAGCGAGGGTAAGTCGCTAGTGTGCAATCAAATGCACGATATATTGCCGAGTGAATCGCGTATTAGTGGCCCAGGAATACAGTAAAAAGTATAAATGAAATATTAGCACGGTTTTAATTTTGATTGCATGGAGATTGTTATATTTTTTTACGTTGCTTTAAATGCGTCTTCTTTGCAAATAAAGCGTAAACTACCATTTATCTCAATAAGTGCACATTCGTACATGATTAGGATGTTTTTTTTTTGAAATTAAATATTTTTTTAATACTTTTCTAATTACGTCACAAGTAACGTAATTAAAAATGTTAAAAATTGTCCTAATAGTAAATTATTTGTGTGTACAATAAAAATGGTAAGTTACATTTTGTATACCTAGCGAATTTTATGAGAGCTCTTTTGTTTCTTTTTATATAATATAACAAGCGACTGAACCTCGCTCCGCTCGGGTTCGTCCATAGTTACATTTTAAGGTTTAGTATAGATTTCTCAAAGATGAGATATTTTCCCGCAGTAAAAAGTGTCCTATATGTTGACCCGGATAACCAGCTGTCATCATAACAAATTTCATCAAAATCTATCCAGTAGTTTTCTCGTGATGTGTTCCCAGACGAAAATTCTAAAAACTATAGATTCGGCCTCTGTATCAATAATAATGATTATATCAATAACATTTCAAAAAATATTTAATGTACTTTTAGTAATTTATTCATAGTTTACAGTCAATTTCAAATGGTGCTGGTGACAATTTAAATATGATATGATACTGACATACATATTTATAGTTGAAACTGTGGTGTTAAAATTTATATGTGAAAATAACCAGATTTAAAGTTATTTCATATAATTAATAAATTCATTTTTTGAATTGAAACTTCTTTTTTAAACTATTATATGAATATTTTAAAGAATAAATTAAATAAATAAAAATATTAAAAACACACTTCTTTCGGATATACTCGTATATTATCTTTTTGGATTCTTACGCGGATTTATTTTGATTTTAATTTGGTACCCCAACTGGTTTTGGTAATGAAGATTCAAAATAAATCCGCGAAAGAATCCGAAAAGATAGTTTTATTTAAAATGTCAGGTATTCGTGTAAATCTAAGAAAGTGTTAGTTAGAGTTCGTTGCAGTTTAATGTAATTTAAATTAAAATATATATATTTTATTTTATTAATTTTATAAAATTATTTATATTTATTTTATTTACTATTTTACGTATAAAATATAAAAGACAGTATAGAAAACTTTATCATTTAAAGATACAAATAAATTTTGAAATATGGTAAAAGCAGCTTTACGGTCTGAATAATCTATAATAAATAATATTATAAAGAGGGAAGATTTTTTGTTTATTTATTTGTACGCTCCGAAACTACTGAACCGATTTAGATGAAATTTGGTAAGAAGATAGTTTGAGACCCTGGGAAGGATAGTTTTTATCCCGGAAATCATCCCGTAAGGGGGTGAAAACGGGGATGAAAGTTTGTTTGGGGAAGCAATCTATCAATCGCTAGTTAATGTATAATTTTTTAATAAAAAATGCTATTAGTGATGACACTGACAATTTAATTAATTCACTAAGGTTGAAAAATGTTATATTGTAGTTGGTATTTATGTATGTACATATTTTATACTTATATTTATTTTAAAAGCAATTTTAGAGTTACATCCTCGTATAATGTACTAAAACTTTATTACCTTCTTGCGTCAATAGATGGCACTGATGTAATATTTGTGTAAACTGAATCACGCTATGGTTTGGTTAAGAGTTGTTTCACCGTAAATACACTTCGACTCAAACCCAAGCTGTGAATAGTTGGATGTTATGATATTATATAATTACTTATACTAAAGAATAATATAGACAGACTGTTATAAAACTAAATATGACGCCAAATAATTATGTTTTATAATAACACATAATGTTTGAAAATAGTATAGGAATGATTTGTATACTGAGTGATAAGTAAATAAATGTTAATAAATAACAATAGCTAACACATTTTATTATAATAAAGAAAATAAAAAAGCTAATTTTATGCTATTTGTAACCAGAAGAGAACAAATGTTAAAAAATATCAAATTATTTGAAACTAGCGACTCACCCTCGCTTGGCTCGAGTTCGTCCCTAGGTTGATTTCCCATACAAACTTTCATCCTCATTTTCACCCACTTAAGGGATGATTTTCGGGATAAAAAATATCCTATGTCTTTCCCATGGTCTCAAACAATCTTCTTACCAAATTTCATCTTAATCGGTTCAGTGGATCCAGAGATTACCCCCTACAACATCACAACATCACAAACTCGCAAACTTTACCTCTTTATAATATTAATATAGATTATTCTTATTATATTTATTTTCAAAATAACGACTGATATATAAAATTTCACTTGTTTTAAAAAAAAGTTAACTATATGTATGGCAAAATCGAGAATAGTAGCATAAATAGCAAATCATGCTGCTATCTTTGACTTTGACTTTTTTTGCGGACTTATATAATTCTTTAGTCTGAGTATAACTAATATATTAATCATTTACCCTATTTAAAAACTCCAATAAGATCTCATCAAAAGCAACAAAAGCCACATAGAAACCAATAAATATTTATTGGTTTCTATGTGGTTTTTATTGGTTTCTATGTGGCATTTGTCGCTTTTGATGAGATCCTATTGGAGTTTTTCAACAGGGTAGGCGTATTGTTGTCTCGATTATATTATATTATTATAATATTGTGTTTTACTCATTGTTATGTAGTAATTGTTGTAGTTATTTAATATTTTTGTTGTAATTTTGTTTTTGTCTTATATTATTATTGTTGATTTTTGATTAATGGCAACCAATTTTTTTAACGTGATTAATTTCAAGTGATTCATATATATAGCATAGTAAAACACGGTTTTTTTTAGCTCTATTGCTTTTTCGTTGATTCCGTGGAGATTAGTCTTGTCGTATAAGCAGGTTTCAAGACGGCATCGGATTCAAAGTAAGTTGTCCACACGACAATTTACTTGACACTCGATGCGCGTTCGAATTCAACGCTATTCTTTAGAATAGTGTTTCTTAAACTTATTGCAGTCATGGACCACTTTTAGAATTTTTAAAATTTCACTGTCAAAGAATATTGAGGGGAGGGGGAGGGGAGGGGGAGGCGGAGGGGGAGGGGAGGGGGAGGGGGATGGGAGGGGTAGGTGAGGGGGGAGGCAAAAAAAGACTTTAAACTATAAAAAAAAAAATAAAAATTATTGACAATTAAATATTATCAAATATAGTTAATGAGAAGGATGCTCTTCTTTGGCCTCAATGAGCCCATGAGACCTCATGAGATGGATGACAAAAAGGATGAGTTAGTTTACTTCACAATTATTCAATTATTTTTTTTAATAAAACTAATTGAGCTGCGGACCCCTAGCACACATATTACGGACCCACTGGAGGTCCGTGGACCCCAATTTAAGAAACTCTGCTTTAGAACATAAAATAACACCAAATTTGTATACTTAAATGTATTAAATAATATACTAACAGTATTAAAACAGATGAACCAAGTTTTCCGTTCGATTACTCTCCACGGAATCATCATTATTATTACTGCTATTAATAGTTTATTTTTTTAATTTATAATGTAAATGTTATATAAGTGAAGTTATGGTTACTAGGACTTATTGTATTTTTAATAAGAATTAATTACCTTAATATATTATACAATTTGTTGACACTAGCACATTGACGTAGCATTTACCATTTTTTCTAATTTCGTCCTATATATGTATATGATATAATATCTTACTACGTCAGAGATGTTTTTTGAATTTGTTAAACAAATATACATTCTGCATTTTGCCAATTAAACTGGAAATTTCAACGAAATAATTTAAAAGAAAATTGAAAAATTGTAAGACTAACTTTTCATAATATGCTCTTTTTAGAAGTGGTAATTCATGACTCGCATTATTTTTTAGTTTTTATATAAAAGCAGACACTTCTATGAGTTACGTATAAATTAATATCAGTAATTAGCGTTTTGTAGTTACGATACATCTAGATGATAATATAAAGTATTTATATTAAAATATTTAGAATTCACACATGTATTATTTAAATAAATATTTTTTTAAATAATACTATCGTGTGTTAAATTACAATAAAAACTATTATAGATGTCGACGGTAACGGTGTATGGGATGCGGATGAGGTGAAAGCTCTTTTCATAAAGGAATTAGACAAAATGTACGGCCCCGAAGGACCAAATAAAGATTTACACGAGCGTGCCGAAGAAATGGAGAGGATGAGAGAGCATTTCTTCAAAGAAAATGATCGGAATCACGATGGCTTGATCGATTATAGTGAATTTATGGCTGAAACCCAAAAGGACGAGTTCACTCGTGATGAAGGTAATGTTTTACTTTATACTACTGCCCCATTCTCGCTTGCTTTTGCTCTTTCTACAAAAGTCCCACTGTTCGGCACAGGCCTCCCCTTAATTCGAGGGGAGTCAGGCCATGGTCCACCATGCTGGCCAAGTGCGGGTGGACTGCTCAGGGTATTTCCACAACTTGCTAGGTTCCTTCAGACATGCAGGTGTCCTCACTATTTTTTTCTTCACCGTCAAACAATCATGTTGTAAATGATTCGCACTTGAAAATATCAGAAATGCAATGCAAAAGCATTCGAAACGTCGGGAACCAAAAATCAAAATACATCCGCGATAATTGTTTCATCCGAAAAGATAATTTCATTTAAAATGTCAAATAATCGCGTAAATCTAAGAAAGTATTAATATAATTAATATTGTTTTTCAGGATGGAAACCAATAGAAGAAAATCAAATCTACACCCAAGCGGAGTATGAAGCGTATGAGAAAAGGAGAATAGATACTCTAAATTATCTACAACAGCGAGGTCTGGTAAGTAAAAATATTTTTTCTTTTCAAGATATATATATATATATATATATATATATATATATATATATATATATATATATATATATATATATATATATATATATATATATATATATATATATATATATGGGCAGATCCATTACTTTTCGACAAAAGTGTGCGCGCTTGGATCACCGATTTGGACGCTGATTTTTTTTTTCAAAAGTAGGTTAGAAGAGGAGAAGATCCTGAAAATTTCAGCTCGATACGATTTAATCCAGCTTCTGGAGATTTTTTTGAAATTTGAAAAAAGTTGATTTTTTAGTCATTTTCAAAAAATCACACCTCAACTCGTATAAAACTTAGAGATTCGATCAAGACGGAATTTTTCTTCCTCAATACTATTTTTTTCAGAATAAAATACGTGATTAATCTGAACTTAAACGCGGCTTGGCTGTGGGTTTCTAACTGATCTACTGTTTGAGCAATTTTTTTCCAATTTTCAAAGTGCTCGCAAATCTAGAATTTTTTGAGTAGCAAGATGATCAAGGGCTTAAATCTTTTGATGAAGTATACTTTGTCGATTTCTGTCCTAATTTTTTCCGATTGCGGCTACGTCTTTGAAATACAGCCACGCACAGCCGATTGATTTCTCAAAAATTCGACCGAAAAAAACCGAATTCTTGATCGAATTTCTAAGTTTTATACGAGTTGAGGTGTGAATTTTTGAAAATGACTAAAAAATCAACTTTTTTCAAATTTCAAAAAATTCTCCAGAAGCTGGATTAAATCGTATCGAGCTGAAATTTTCAGGATCTTTTCCTTTTCTAACCTACTTTTGAAAAAAATAACTAGTCGTTGCATTGTGTTTGTAAATCGGTCCTATCTGAAAAGTTGTTATTTTGAACTTGAACTTGATGCTTGCTTGAACTTTTAACAAAATATGAATATAATATTTTGGCAGATATTTAAAAAATATATAAAAAAAGGTAAAAATTCAAGGTACCTTATACGAAAAGTTTCGAAAAATATTTTCTCCTATATATTTATAATTTTTTTCCATAGTTTCATATTTATCATCCACTGCCTTATAAAAATGCGTGTATTGGAGAAGATATCAATTATTATAGAATTGTAAAAACAAGTAAAAAATGCTGTTGTCTTTAAAATTTAATAGCCAATTAATTTAGGGTTATAAGTTATAAACCTAAACAATAATTCTTAAAGCTTTTGACTGTTTGCCTGTTTTTCTGTTTGTCTGTCTGTGTGAAAAATCTGCAATAGCATAAGTCTTTCTCCTCAGGTATACTCGTAATAATTATTTATATCTATTTAAAATACACGTAGGGACGCACCCGAGCAAAGCGAGGGTAAGTCGATAGTATTAGATAAAATAACAAATTTTTTATTAGCTTAAAACAATAATATGATCAATTTTTGCGGGCAATTTCGTAAAAATAAGGCACATATTGTTTCATTATATTAATTGAATAGTGCGGACTTTTTATCTGTTAGATTTTTTTTAATATAGTGTAGTAACAGAATTTCTTGATCTCGATATATGTATAAATGGAAATATTGGATCAAGATCCGGCTGCAAGATTGCTATGTTCATAGCGTATTTAATCGAAATCAATTTTTTATATACAATAATAAAAGGGACAATATGTTTTGACCGGGGTGCCTATTAAAATGTGCCCGCTAGTTAGGTAACTGTTTGTTAACAACGGTTACCAGGGCAATAAACAGTTGTTATTATCTGACAAATGGCATAATATAATATTATATTCTTTCCTTTGCGGCCACTCTTTCTTACTTACGGCTTACGTGAGTGGAGGTATTTTATCATGCACAGAAAAAAATTAGCTTTAATTTGATATATAAATGATGAATATACTTCATGAACGTAGAAATGTAACAAAAAATCTTTAATGACTGGCAGCCCCCTTTTGCGGCCACTTTTACATAGACAGACGTAGTTTATCAGGTACAGAAAAAAAATAGCTTTAATTTGATATATAAATAATGAACAAAATATGACCTGGCTGCGAAGAGGTTGCGGCCAAATGCACAACGGCAGCTATCACTTTTCAAGTTCTCTACGTATATTTCTGTGAAGTGGAGTATAAATCATTTAAATAACAAGTGCATCAATTTTGTTCCAAAAAGTCAATTATTATTTATTTAATTAAACATACTAGCGGGCACATTTTAATAGGCACCCCGGTCAAAACATATTGTCCCTTTTATTATTGTATATAAAAAATGATTTTGATTAAATACGCTATGAACGTAGCAATCTTGCAGCCGGATCTTAGTCCATATATCAAGAAGCGAGTTTCAAGAAATAGTTTCTGAAACTCGTCACTCTCTATGAATAATGAATTATTATTTTGTGGTGATATTTACAGTAATAAAATAATTAAAACCGCGAATATATAACATTTATCATTTCAGATCGACGCTAACGGCCGTCCTATACCTGGAGCTGATCATCAAATCCATCAAGCGATCCAACAGTTTGAACATATGCAAAATCAGGCCTACCAACAGCAATACCAGCAACAATATCAGCAACACTATCCTCAAGGACAACATTACCCTCAAGGACAACAACATCCACAAGCTGGCTATCAACAAGGACAAGCCCCTCAAGGACAGTATCAAGGACAAATTCCTCAAGGACAGTACCAAGGACAAGTTCCTCAAGGACAATACCAAGGACAGGTACCTCAGGGACAAGTACCTCAAGGACAATATCAAGGTCAAGTTCCTCAAGGTCAATACCAAGGACAAGTTCCTCAAGGTCAAGTTCAGCAAGGACAGCAACCGGGACAAGTGCAACAAGGTCAACAACAAGGCCAGGCACCTCAAGCGCAAAATCTAGGCCAGCCACAGACCCAAGCTCCTCCAGGACAGATACCCCAAGGACAAGTACCTCAAGGACAAGTACCTCAAGGACAAGTACCACAAGGTCAAGTACCCCAAGGACAAGCACCACAAGGACAGACACAAAATCAACAACAAAACCAACAACTTCCAGTCCAATCCGGACAAAACCCGTCTCCACCCGCGCAACCAAACGTCATTTCAAATCATTAGTCATGTAACAGCAACAAAATGTACTTTAAAATATTCTAGATCCAGTCAATAAATACTTATTATTTTTATATCCAACATCGAACTTCTCAATATAACTTAATATAATAGTTGAAAATGAATACTTAAATAACTTTATGAGATTTGTATACAAATAAAAAAAATAATTGAGTCACAGGAGCTATATGATAAAGTGTCGAAAGTATATATGTATGTGTTGTGTTGTTAGATGGTGCCAAATTCTAAACAAACGATTTGTTTAAATTATTGAGATTTTTTTTTTTGTATTTAATAAATGTGAGCATGTACGTGTTTTCTTTTAACTTACAAGCTTAATGTGACAGATAAAACAAATACTCTTTTACTAAACAACTGTTTAGAATAAACGTTTGAAAAAGTATCTATAAGAATTGAGAGGAGTGTCATCATAATTCACATCCCGCATCAGTCGCTTTAATAGCTCGTTCGCATTACCAGACTTGTAATCGTAAAGTTTGTTTTATCACTTTAAGTATCAATTTAGACCAAAAATAAAAATCGTTTTGAAGGTGTCTAAAAATGTATAAATTTATTTAAAGAAAGCTAGTTTTTGTGATGTCTGTCTAAATATATAATACTTGTCCTGGTTAGAATTTTCAATGATTAAAAAGCCACTTTTGGACAAGTGCTTTAAATGTTAAATTACGTTCTAAAACGTGGACTATTCTTGCGCTGAAAGTCCAATATGACATAAACTATGAATTTCCTTAGTACATGTCAGTACAATTTTTATGCTATCTGTCCAAATCAAGGTATAGTTTATACATTTTAACCACTCCAGGATAATTTCTAAGAAAATAATTGTTAGCTGAACCACCGGTGTTCCGGCGTCCCTCAACACGTTAACTTCGGAAAATTAATTTACGCATAACACCTGCATACATACAGGTGGATATGTGGGATTAGCTGTATAAAAAACTAGTACTATCCACTAAAACCGGAACGTCCCTCGTCTTAATCGGACATCACAGGATCGTTGCACTCAACCACGACGCTTCGACGGCAATACTTCCATGGGGCCACAAAAACCATGGGGCTTGTCTAACGGTCTACTCTGTTATCAGAGAAGTACCAGAAACAACCCACATCGTCCACCGAAGTGGGCTACTTCTCAGTGTCTCTTATCTTCGCACTCGACTGGACTTCCCGGACGCTAATGAGCCCTCCCACCACGACCACCCTGTTGAAAAACTCCAATAGGATCCCATCAAAAGCGACAAAAGCCACATAGAAACCATTAAATATTTATTGGTTTGGTAAATATTTATGGGACTTTTGTCGCTTTTGATGGGATCCTATTGGAGTTTTTCAACAGGGAAGGTGAAAACACATCGGGGCCTGGAGGTACAGTCTAATACAACCTATGAAAAGGCTGAATTTGTTTTGAGATGGCAATATTAATATACTCCGATATTAGAAAACTTAAAGTAAACCTAAAAAACGCGATAAGCGAAATAAATTTTAATCTAAACTTCTATTTACCTTTGACCCAAGACTTTAATAGCTGTTTACTAAACTATTATCTTGTACTACAAGGCAATAATATTGTTTTTCATTTCCAGCTCAAGCGTTTGATTATATTTATTTATCGGTCAGGGTTTTATGAAATTATTGGATTTATTAATTAATGAAATCTATTTAAATAAATCTTTAAAAAATCTCAAAACTAACGAAAAATAAATTAAATTTTTCAGTTGATTTTGAGAGAAGGAATATAATAGGAGGTCACAACAAATCACGCGTTCTTAATTTAAGTTATTGCCTGTGGCTTCACCTATATACATATTTTAACGAGTTCATAAACACAAATGATGACCACTTACTTTACAAGAGAAATTTCGCTGGAAAATTCAAGAATGTTGCCGTTATGCAAAATATCTTATTAGTGGAAATTGCCGTTTTATTATCGCTTACTATTAATACCTATTCTTTGAAACAGTCATAATAGAATATACTGCTGTGTTTATAGTTATAGAATATGCCGAGTTCCGTAGTTATTTTTGTTTTGACTATAATCTATATATATATACATAAAATGCTTTGTCCTGACTGACTGATCGATCAACGCACAGCCTAAACCGCTGGTCGTAGAAACGTGAAATTTAGAGGACATATTCCTTATACAATGTAGGCATCCGCTAAGAAAGGATTTTTCGAAATTCATCCCCTAAGAGGGTAAAATAGGGGATTAAAGTTTGTATGAAACTCTGTTATTCTTAATGCGAAATGCACGAAAAGTGGTATTTAGCTTTAGGATGAAAAATAAGAAATATATGTATTACATTTTTTTCGAAATTCATACCTTAAAAGGGTAAAAAGGGGTGATGAAGTTTATATGGGCAAACAATTATTTATGATCAGAATTACTTGAAACTTAGTATTAATGCTCTTCAATACAATTAAATCAATATGTATTTTAGCATTTTTTGAAATTCATCCTATAAGGCTGTCAAATAGAGAATGAAAGTTTGTATGAAACTCAGTAATTGATGCACGGAAAATGGTATTTACTTTTAAAATGGAAACTAAAACAATACAAATATCATTTTTTTTCGAAATTCGTCCCTTAAAAGAGTAAAAGGGGGTTATGCTGTTTATATCAGGAAAAAAATGTTCATGATCAGAATTACTTGAACCTTTGTATTAATGCTCTTCAATACAACTAAATAAACATGTATTGTAGATTTTTTTTTAATTCAGCCCTTAAGTGGGTAAAAGTGGGCGGTGAAGTTTGAGTTGTTGAATATATTTAAATAGAGAAACATGGCTCAAGTGTGGGATATAAAGTAGTTTTATTTACAGAATATACGCTTAACATCTTATACATATTTTTGCAAGTAATAAAGTATGTATTGCAAAGAAGTTTATGTTTTTCGCAGTTTGGTCGCGGGCGAAGCCGCGGGTTCTGCTAGTTATCTATAAATAGTAAATTAGCTTATGAAAAAGTAAAAACTTGTTTGCTGAGTGATAGAAGGATCGATGCAAAATCGATGCACTCGAAATATAGTGCTGGCGGTGACTGCTACGGAACGTCTCGATCTTGGAGGAACTAAAAATCAAAAAGATTATCATCGTCGACTGTGCAGATCCTCAAATACTATTGTTCGAATTGGGCACTCCATGGAACGACTCGTTGTCTCGGGGCAAGTGGTAGGCAAGCGGTCACGCGGTCGATCACTCATGCGTTGGACAGAGATTAAAAAAGCTGCAATATAAACCTCCATAGTCCAATGTTCCCGAGACGCTGAAAACCGCAACAAATGGAGGCCGCTTTAGGCAGAGAAAATGCATCGTCGTCAACCACGACCTCTCTATCAAGAGTGAACGACTGGAGGAAAAAAAGATAGAAGGACAAACGAACTAATACGTCTTATAATACCTACTTATAGTATTTATAACCCACCTCTAAAAATGTGACAGTAGAAAAAATCAAGTATATATTTAAGCTTTATGCTCACTACAGACTGATGTAGATGCTGATAACTCCCACGGGTTAAATGTTACCTGGCAAAAGTATGGCTCCTAGCACGTATAAGAACTACCGGGGAAGTCTATAAGATTGCAATGCAAGACTCATGAAAATACCTAGCACCTAAGTAGGTAGCTACCTACCAACCAAATAAAGATGCTGAGGTGGACGGGCCATAGATAAGATGTTCAACCTTAAGCCCAATTGCCAGAATGGACAACTCAAGACAGATTGTCTTGGCGCAAAAAAGTGAGAAAACCCGACTTCATGTAATGGAAAACTGAGAAGGACAGAGAAGAAAGAAGAAGATAAAAGTGTAACACAAAAGTCTCGTATAAAATGGAGTATGGAATGAAAATCTAACGTTTAATAATCGCAAAAAATGTTCTATAAATTCAGTAAATACAGATTGTGAACAAGGAATCGTATTTATAGAACAGAGGTATTTGAAAAGAATTTATACGTGACATGGCTTTCTATTAGACATTTTTATTCATAAAACGATTTCTTAACTAGTAGGTACCTATCATAAGAAGTAAGTACCTATTCGAAGTCTAATAGTAATGTATTGTACATATGTAATTATATCATCTACATATATCTATACATATAATAAAACTGTAGAGGTTGAATGTCTGTACATAGAAAAAAAATGCTAAAAACCGAGTCACGGGGATGAAAGAAGAGAAATAGAATACATCCAGATTCTTTTTAATTTTTTTTTCTGTCTGTTTGTACGGGCTAATCTCCGAAACGGCTGGACTGATTTTAACGGGACTTTCACTGCCAGATAGCTGATGTTATAAGGAGTAACTCAAAATAATTGAAACGTGTCTAGGGACGCACTCGAGCGAAGCGAGGTAAGTCGCTAGTTTATAATATAATATTTTCGAACGTTAAAATTATATAAATTACATAAAATACCCAGATATTTTGATTTAAAAAATGAGGTTGTATTCAATCTACTCATACATAGTACCTATACAATCTGTGTAACGTCATTCTCGATTGTAGAGTTTCAACAATAGGCCGCTATTATAGGAAATGTCTGATAACAATTTGTTTGCATCACCTGCTTGAGTCATTCCTTTGTATGCAGGGACTGATTCGTACCTTTACGATAACAAAGTCATTCGGAGATGGCTAGCCCGAACGAGTATGACTTCTCTTACATTACCAATTTGATGAAATAATATAATTAGGATTCAAATACAATTTTTAATTAAAAATGGTAGTATATTTTGAAGGCAGTGGTAGCCCAGTGGTAACGCGCTCGCTTGGGAAACCGAGTGAAGCGGGTTCAAATCCCGAATCTCGCCCATCTGATATTTTCATGTGCGAATGATTTCTAACATGATTACCACTTGTCTTACGGTGAAGGAAAACATCGCGAGGAAACCTACATGTCTGAGAGAACCTAGCAAGGTTTCCAAAGACATCTGAAGTCTGCCAACTCGCACTTGGCCAACGTGGTGGATTATGGCGTGATCCCCCTCGTATTGAGCGTGCCCAGCAGTGGGACGTTAAAAAGGGCTGAATACAATATATTTTGATGTAGATACATATCTATAATAATTAGGCTTCTATCAAAACATATTTGAAATAAGCTCATACTAATTACTAGTCAATTGCATTAATTTCCACTTAATTGTATGTATTAAATCTTAAACAACTATATTATGTCAACTAAAATTAACCAAGGATCGAGAATACAAATGAGATCACCTAAGAAAGACATCTACATCTACACCTAACGAGACGATAGATGATGAGCAGCTTCACCTATTCGTATTTTAACAGGTCTTTAATTGACGGGCATATGGGTGAGAGTCTGTCAGGCTATTTTTGAAATAAAACTTCTACGCACGCTTGACTTGGGGGGTAAGCTGGTGAATGCATTACAAAAAAATGTACGTACGTTTGTTGCCATGGTAACCGTTGTTATTGTCTGACAAATGACATAATATAGTATTATATTCTTTCCTTAAATGATATTCTATAAATATTATGATTGTAATATGCCTAATATGCGTTATTTTTAGTATCTCACCTAACCTAATTATTCAAAAAATAAATTGAATTTCATAAAGAGTAGGTACCGATAACCTACAGAAGTTTTACTTCTTGCGCGTAAACACATTCATACACACCCTCTTTAATTTTTTTATTATTAAAACTTGTGAACAATACCGCGGGTAACGGGTGGGTACCCTTTATTATTATTGTGTATAACCTATATTTATAAAAATAAATTGTTTTATAAGCTTACATGAGCGGAATGAAGTAGAATCCAAAACAACCGAGTATTTGTTGGGACGCGGTGAAAACATTTCAAAGGAAATTTCTTCCTACAATTCATATTTAAACAAAGTTCCAGTTAAAGCTTTTCATGAAGTATTTTATTAAAAGGAGCTTTGATATAATACTTCACTAATTTTCTTTAACAAATGGTAAATATTATTTACCTGTTTTGAAACAAATTGTTCTTAAGTTTATATCGTACATGAGTTCTGCCATCTGTTTACGAAAATGTATGAAAATAATATTATACAACTAGCGACTCACCCTCGCTTCGCTCGGGTTTGTTCCTTGGTTGCTTCTCAAAATAAAATTAATTGATTAATTAATTTGGTTTTAATTTTTTTTTCTTGAGACCCTATTTATTTTTCTAAAACAAAAGTAGCCTAAGTTACTCCTTATTACATCAGCTATCTGCCAGTGAAAGTCCCGTCAAAATCAGTCGAACCATTTCAGAGATTAGCCGGAACCAACAGACAGACAGACAAAAATTGTAAAAAAAATTGTTTTGTATATGCATTTAGTAAAAAGCGGTTATTTTAATATTACAAACAGACACTCCAATTTTATTTACCTGTATAGATGTAATGAAAAATCGACAATTGAGGAATATCGAAGGGCAAATTCAAGTCGTGCATAAAGTGAATTCGTTTAAGGAAATTGTTAGAAACATTGAAATGTTGTGTATTGTACGTTGTTCCAACATCAATGTCTAAATCAAAGTATAAACTGAATTTGCAGGAGAAAGTTGGTTATAAAAATGCCTCTAAAGCCTGCTTATGATTAAAGTCAATAGGAAATATGCGTGTGATTTAAATAAAGGTGAATTATTTTTTTATAATTTTTATTGCTTTTGAATTAAGCCTTTTGATTGAGAAAATAACACAGGCCAACAAAAATAATGCTTGTAAAAACTTTTTAAACCAATTTGCCTTAATATTATGTATTTTTGGTTGCTGAAACCGTATTTGGTATAAGTTTTTTTTATCACCCACATATTTTTCGCAATATGACATCGATCATATATTTTAAAAAATAGGGAAAATTTGGTATCAAATAATTAAATATCATAATAGTTTTTTATGAACTTACAATTTTTACTTACAATAATATTAAATTACTAAAATGCGAATATTATGAGCTTATTTTTTTGTATTTCCTCTCCCATTTTTCTGTATAGTTTCTTGCATAGCTCCGATGCGATGCATCTTGAGGTTCTCTGCGAAGTGACCAACAGCCATCACCCATCATGTTAATATTCCACTGTCCCTGGTTCGTTTTTCCATCTATTTTATGTTCTGATAAAAACTATTCCCCTTGCTCTTTACTCGCATCACCAAATTCTTTTGCGAAAAAGTTGAGATGGTTGCGCAAGAAGTGGACTTTAAGGTTTATCAGACAAGCAAGATTTTTCAACTTGTCTATCATATTAGCTACGATAAGTCCACAGTTAGGGGCTTCTATATTGCCCAAAAACATAGTTACAAGTTCTTTAAATGATATTCATTTTCTTGAAAGCTTTCATAAATTGTTTAATTAAGCCCAACTTTATGTGTAGTGGTGGTGGCGATTTACGTTATTTTCCAGGATTCATTTGGATTTTTGATTCTAGACTTTTTCTAATGCTTTACAGCAATTATGGTCACGAGAAAGATTAAGATTTTAAACGTCTCAAAGATCATTATATATGTAGTTATTACAGACAGCACTTACCCACTAAGTTACACAATGATTTTCAAAAATACATAAATGACACCAAAGTACCTTACAATATAATTCATATTTTTAATTTTAAACAACTTTTATAATTTTAATAAGTTTTATAGTTAAATATTAAATATTATTTATTTAATTTTAATTGCTGTGATTGTAATTACTACAATTTAAAAAAAATGTTCATTAAGACAATGTTTTTTCAATAACAAAATTTATTTTTATTTAATATTAAAATGTGAGAAATTGGTGGGTGATACGACTTTTTAAGTATTATTTTCGGAATCAGCACACTAAATACGACAGGAATTAGTTAAAATTATTGAAAAAGATTTTTCATCGTTGGCCTGTGTACCTAATTATTAAAAAGTCTAAATGTAGGTGGCAAAATCCAAAGTAGTTAAAACGAACGCCATTGATAAGACCGAATATGACGTCAAAGTATTATCGTAACGATTAGCGATTTTGTCGTTACAATCTAAAGTTGTAATTTTTTTGTGTACATTATACTGTGACGTGACGCCAAGCGCGCGAAATGACGGGCGTTTAAAGTATCCGGATCGGTATGATATTTAAAAAAAAATACTAAAAATTTTCTTGCAGCTGGATATTTTTTCATAATTATGTGACGATGTTAGCTATTGTATAAAATAAAATTAAAAATCACGTATATTCCCTATTGTTCACGTATTATAATGTATGCACACCTTACCTAATCAAAACTTTTAGTAGTTTTCCAATAAACTATGCATATTGAAAAACATATTGTTCCTACATGTACGTTACAATGTGTTTATCTTGTAACTAGAGCTCATACAGAAGAATATAGAGCGGTATACATTCAAACTTCGGGATATTACTTAAGTAATATTCTTAGAGGGTAAAGTTTTTTTTTACAGAATTATACGGAGATTACATCCAAGATATTTTATAGAACAAAATAGTAAGCAAATAATAACTTATTACCCTCATATTAGCATTATTTGGTAGTTTCAATTAGAAACCACAAATAAGGTTAAATACATTAAAGTATCGATTTGTTTTATCAAAAGCCCACATAATATGTAACCACGTAAATTGTATCGCTTTTTGTTAACTTAACACCAATTGTTATGTATACATTGTCTAATTAAGTAATTAAACAAATATGTATGTGATGAATAAATACAGTAGGTACAGTTACTTTATTATTATTTAAGATCATATTGTATTTCTCAGTTGTGAGACATAGGAAAAATGTCAATTTTCGTTTATCGCTTTTAAGTTTTTGAGAGGTTTCGTACCAATAATTTATTTTTTTAATTTTATTTATTACATAAGTCGCTAACAGAGAATGCATTGTTACAATAGTACATGTTATAATGAAAGAAAGATCTAGACTAAATAATGCTCAAAATATAAGCAACACTGCTGTCTAATACGACAACAACATAATAATTAAATCTATACATATAATAAAATTCTAACTAAGTCGAATCTGTACATTAAATATTTTTTTGGAAAATCTTATTGAATTAGACATTATTATCGATGCAGAGGCCAAATCTATAGTTTTTAGAATTTTTGTCTGTCTGTCGGTTTGTTACCGCATCACGAAAAAGCCACTGAATTGATGTTAATGAAATTTGCTATGATGATCCGGGTCAACATATAGGATATTTTACCCCCAGAAAATATCTCTTCTATGAGAAATCTATACTAAACGTTAAAACGTAAGTAGGGATAAACCCAGCAAAAATAAAATTAAAATAAAAGTTAACAGTAGGTATGTATGTACTTAAAAAAAAAACAGAAAAATGTGTATTTTTTTAATGATTACAATAATCAATTAACAATTGATAACAGATTGAAGAACTTAAGTTTTATGGTTTTCTCAAATTTATAAAGAGAATCAGAAAAAAATATCAATGTTAGGGCTTGAGCATAATGTTTTGTGAGATCGTATAACTTCTAGTGGCGTATTGTAACCCACGTTGATTTTACATAATTTTTCATAAAATAATAAAACATTTTTAAGTCTAATAATTTTAAAGATATGTATATATTTATTTGTACCTAGATGTATTTATAAGTAAAATTATAGTGTGTAACTTCAAAATAATGGCTCTTGATTATTTAATATATATGTACCAACAAGAGCATTTTTTTATTTTTTAAGATATCTTTTTTTTATCCCGGCTAATCTTAAGAAAAGATTAAATACGCCTCTATAGTTTATATCTGTTATTCATTCAATAAAGTTAGAATGAAGTTATCACAAGTCTATTAAATTGAATAAAACTAATAAAAATTTTAAGTCTTCAAATGCCTATAATATTCAAAATATTCTTCATACAAATATGACTGGCACTTAACCATCTGGTGTCATTTTTTTAAATAAGCTGTGTCAGATGTTAAAGATCGAGTACTTGTTTGTACAGTCATATGTACATATTCGTACATATAACTATATAAACGAAAATGTGTATACTTTTATCTGTCTTTGTGTTCAAACGCATTATGTGTAAACCTATTATCTAATTAGTTTTTTGATCGACTCCAAAAAAGGAGGTTATTATTTTTTAGTAAAAAGAAATAAAAAAAAAAAAATAAAAAAAAAAAAACTAAAATTACGATTATACTTTAGTGTAGTAATGTCAAAGAAATTGTCAAATAGTCCCTTTTCCAAATCTTATACGCTTGCATATGTCATAAGCTTTAGATTTTGCGCATTAAATAGAAATGCACGAAGAGAGTCACTGTAACAACAAGCTCGTAAACAGATAAAAGGTCTATATAATATTCGATTAATGTATTTATACTTAGTTGACACTACGTCCTTATTAGTATACGAGTATTCCAAGAAAAGAGTATGATCTAAAAACAAGGAAAATGTATTCATGAGTCGAGTCATTTATAAACAACGATATTGTTTGCATGCTTAAAAAATAAGAAGGCCGTTCAAAATGGAACCGACAAACTTAATAAGGATTTCCTTTGAATTACGTTTGAAATTTGCAGCTCACTTTATTTAGGTGTAAACAACAGTCAACAGTTTTACTCTTCTAGAAAGTAAAAAAAAAAAACCGGCCAAGTGCGAATCGGACTCGCGCACGAAGGGTTTCGTACTATTATCTTATGAAAATGGCAAAAAATCATGTCTGTTTTATGGGAGCCCCCTTTAAATATTAATTTTTTTTTAATTATTTATTTTTAAAGTGAATAATATAGCTCAATATTCTGTGAATATTTCAAGCGTCTACGGACTACCTGTTGCCGTTATCAATATCGAGCAAAAAAAATCACGTTTGTTGTGTGGGAGACCCCTTAAATATTTATTTTATTCTGTTTTTTAGTATTTGTTGTTACAGCGGCGACAGAAATACATCATCTATGAAAATTACTAACTAACTATCATGGTTCCTGAGATACAGCCCTGTGAGAGACGGACAGACAGACAGACAGACGGACAGCGGAGTCTTAGTAATAGGGTCCCGTTTTACCCTTTGGGTACGGAACCCTAAAAATGAAGGAATTTAATATTGCTATTAAATATACCTAATTTAATATCTACTTTTTAGGACCATTTCCAAGTGACAATGGGCAAATAATACCGGTTCTCGTTCTGAACTCGAATACCGGTCTGGCTAGCTCGCAAAATGTAATTCAAACAATCAAAGTAGGTACCTTTTCTTAAATACATATTATGTATAAGCTATGAGCTTGTTAGAAACTTAAAAATTAATTTATTATTTAATGACCAAATTCTATACTAATTTTCATTTTCTATAGCCCCTTTCTAGTTCTTTTTTGTTTATGAACACTAAATATGACAATGTTTTTTTTTAATAGTAAGAAAATGTCAAGTGATCTAAAAGTAATTTAGCTGTTTCCTTTCTAACTGTACTTAAAATCAGACAATAGCAACAGCTTTCTACTATCAATATTTTTTACATTAAAAATCATTTGAAAAAAGCCTTAGAGTATACGCCATAGTTTATGTATACTCTAAGAAAAAAGCAAATATTCCGTCCACTAAATTATGGAAACGTATCAACGAACATATTCCATATCTCAAAAACACTTGTCATGATAATATTTTTAAAGTTGATCGCCAAAAGAATTTATTAAATCATATTTTTCTTAGAGTTTTATACACTGTATTCTAAATTTAAGGGGTGGAGGGTCACACTGTTTACGAAATAATAAGGATTCCATTTTTGCCTTTAGACTATGTAACTCTACTGACTGACTATGTAAGTTTACTGTGACAGACAGACATACAATTTTAACTACATTGTAACGTTCTCCTAACTGAAATTCATTACAAAATATTTAAAATACAACTTTGACCCCATTGCGATATTATTACTTTGGTGTAGAAGATTGCTTCATACTTTGGGAAGCCCCGAGATATTTAATTATATTGATGTTTCCCTTGATAAAGTATATAACTAATAAATAATCGTGAAGGTATTAGATACTTCATTTTCATATATTAATTATAATTATACTATAGTAAACAGTAAATAGACAGTGTTTCTTAAAAAATATGTCATTATTATAAGAAAAAATATCTAAATTCTAAACTATAATATATAAAATATAAATATACTAGCGACTCACCCTCGTTCCGCTCGGGTTCGTCCCTACTTACATTTTAACGTTTAGTATAGATTTCTCAGAGATGAGATATTTTCACGCAGTAAAAAGTATCCTATATGTTGACCCGGATAACCAGCTATCATCATAACAAATTTCATTAAAATCCCTCCAGTGGTTTTTCCGTGATACAGATCAAAGACATAACCCTCTTTGGGCTTCGCCGGTTAAAATATAACATTATCAATCACACAATGAAAATATAAAAACAAAATTGAAAATATTAGATGACTAAGCATGTTATTTTCATTATCACGTAACTTGTTTTCTCGATATAAAACTATATTGTTTGAGAGGAGTTGTGTTTACCTACTTGTTTTACACCAATGCAAATTGCCCCGAAAGGGCATTGAATTCCCGACCACCGGAACGAGGGGCTCTATCCGAGTAAGTATATGACTTGCTTATCAGACACTTAAAGACTAAAAAAGAAAAAAGAAGAAAGGATAAAGGGAATAGCAGAAGAATTGCACAATGTGTACTACTACTAATAAATCTAACATCACATTACGAAACAAGTTAAAAAAGCGATATTTGTATTCCTTCACCGTAAGGCAAGTGGTAATCATGTTAGAAATGATTCGCACATGAAAGTATCAGAGGTGCGAGACCCGGGATTTGAACCCGCTTCACTCGGTTTCCCAAGTGAGCGCGTTACCACTGGGCTACCACTGCCTCAAATTGTATTTACGAGTATCAGCGTAAGAAATCGACACGATAATTGAAAATGAATTAACCGGTCTGATTGTTCAATAAGTGCTTAAACTACGATTCAAGGTTGCTAATGAATCAACTGAGGTAGATCTGTGTTCGAAGTTCCAATTTACGGAACTTAATTAAATTTTGGAAACATTATCATTATGATCAAGCAGCATTCGACTTCTATATCGGGTCAGAATTTTAAATTTTTTTTTTTTACTGACAGGACAAATAATTCAATAAGAAATATAAGTTACCATACTATTGTTCACTTAAATAATTTAATTAGTAAAATTATGCTGTTTTAAGTTTCAATATTTCAAACTGCTATGAAAAATAAATCAAAATCTTTTGTTAGAAATTTTTATCTCTCTCACACAAACTGAATAAAACACTTAAATATATTATGCGAAATACATGCAATCACATAATTTTTGTATATTAACTGAAAATCCGTATATTTTCGGTTAACTCGCATCTCGTATTTGTAAATACATTCTGTTCTCTCATCGCCTTTTTCACCCCTCTTAAGGGATGATTCCCGGGATAAAAACTATCCTATGTCCCTCCCAGGGTCTCAAACTATCTCTATACCAAATTTCATCTAAATCAGTTCAAAGAATTAAGCGTGAAAAGGTAACAGACAGACAGACTGACGGACAGACAGACTATTATATAGATATTTATAATATTAGTATAGATTTAAGATTTCGGAAGAAATCCTTTAGCTTTCCAAAAAATGAACGCAAGCAATGCTATGGTCCAACTACTCTTATACGTGACAAAATTTTATAAAAATAGATTGTATTAGAATCAGTTAAGACATGAATGACTAAGTGTTTCACATGATTCGCACTTTACATCTAAAGCGTAAAGCATATAATTTAATATTATACAACACTATACTGTTTAAATTATTTTGAAGTTAAATTACAAATAAATGTACACTAAATATTATTTTATGTATAATATCTATCTAATATATTTAAACGAGCAATTCTTGTATATTTATATCTTTATACATTTATTTATACCAGCGATCTCGGAAACGGCTCTAACGATTTCGCAGAAATTTGGTATAGGGGGGCTTTCGGGGGCGAAAATTCGTGTTTTCATGCGATTTTCTTTTGCATTATTCTACGCAGAATATGTTCGATATTTATGTTCGTATTTCTTACACTCAGGCATAAGCATCGTGGTCAAGCGACCAAGGTGCAAGATTAACATTATATGGATCATATTGGATATTGGATACAAAGGTCTACTTTTTTTTTGTATTTATCCAAGTTTTTAGTTTTTTTTTAATCTAAAAAATATGATATAACAAAAAAGAACACCGAGCGAAGCTCGGTCGCCAGGTACTTTATTATAAAGAGAGGGAATAAAACTTACTATTCAAAAGTGTCTATAGGTAAATGAGGAAAAAATCGAGAATGTATTTTGGTAGGGCAATATTAGCTTCCCAAAATATACTTTCTCAGATTTAATATTCATAACAAACCTGTTCAGCTATTTCGTAACAAGACCTGTAAATAAAGTTTAAAAAGGTGGTTGTGCTAAAACGTTTAACTTATTACGGCGCGATGACATCATCCAAAATTATCAAAGACTAAGAAATAACGCTGATTGAAGTACTAAATAAGTTATTACCTGCGATCATAAATTTTATTTAAGATTATTTTAGATTTTAGTTTAAATTCCTTTTAACGATCTACACTTTAGTTCTATTTATTATAATTCAGTTTGACAAGGTCAAATATATAATTAACAAACTTCCTAGAAATTCACGATTCTTTCTGATTCTAAGAGAAACTTATTCAATGAATTAAAATAAATATTTCATAAAAACAATTTTTTCCCAAAAAAAAAACGTTGAAACTATAAAATAACACAATAAATTCTGCTAAATGGAGAGAAAAAATATGGTTATACGTGACCTATAACTGCCGGTCAGCAGATTGTCATGGGCGTATCGAGAAATAAACAATCGACGTGTTCACAGATTACTAATCTTTGACCTTCTCCGATTGTCGCGGTCATCTTAGCTGGTTAGCTATACTTCAGTCAGCTAACTACACTTCATTCGCCACATAGGCTCCGTGGTGATCAGACGTGGACAAGAAACATGAAGGCTTTACTACCGTTGCTGGCACTCTTCGCCCTCGGGGCGGCGACCCCCACATCACAAAGCAAAGTCATCTGCTATTATGACAGCAAGAGCTATGTCAGAGAATGTAAGTTTATCTGCGAATGTTTATATGAATTATTTTTTTTTCCTTTTTAAACTTTTAATTAATACTTAATAAATATTGCTGAGCGCTTAGAGATACAATTAGCGACTTTCGTTTGCATTCGAAACAGGTTTAGAAACTTCTGAAAGCGCCGTGTGATGAATAATTTATAAGTTAATCAATGATTCAAAAGCTATAAGATCCAATTTAAACGTCAAAGTTTCAATAGTAATCGGTTCATCTTAGATACCAATATCGTTTCCAATATGGGGGTAGGTTTCAGTTTGTTTGAACAAAGAATTTGAAAGAGATAAAAATCATATAGAATTAGTTAGGTACCATCAAGATTATTTTTTTCTTCACAAAAATTTAGTACCTACATTGAAAATACTCGTAATCGGCTTTAACAATCTGACGTTATCAATAATAACTTGCTGTTAGTAATTGCTACTTAAATAGGAAATTAAGAAATATTTTAACTGCTTACGTTAAAGTAAAAACGGTTGTTTAAGATAATATTATTTAGGTTTATTTCAAATTGTATTTTGTATACGGCTTAGAACGTTCTAGGGTCAAGGATTTCGGCTCCATCTTACTCCTAGTTATCAAGATCAGCCATATATCCTCTTGTTATAGAATATATTTAAATAGATATATAGTTTTTATTTTATGTATAGGTATTTGGAAATATATTAAACATCACAAAGTCATATTAAAGGAAGCCGAGGTAATACTAGAAATGATAACGAAAAAAATGATTAAATGATTACTAAAAATATCAAATTACTATAAATAATGATTATATGATTTTGTAATCAAGAAGAAATACAGCTGAGACTATAATATATGTATAAACGAACCCCTTTTAAAATATCAACATTTACATATAGGTAATAAAACCGTTACGAGGTTGTTTATCGTGTATGATGTAAATATGGCCTTTGATTTTTAAATTTAATATTTGCAATATTCTTTATACATTATAGAAATTCAAGTACCCTAGCTTAGTTAAATTTTATATAATAATCACGGTTAATGCTCAATAAAACGTTTAAACAATTATATATATATATATATATATATATATATATATATATATATATATATATATATATATATATAACGTTTTATATTAGAACAAAATAAAAGTTGGTCTAAAATATTTTTGTTCATATATTGCGTCCATTAGGCATAATATTCTGTAACAAGATACCATCATAGTCTTGGGTCAAATTACATAGAGAATATTATGTTTATAAAAAAAAATATCTTGACTCAACTCACAAGTTCTTTTAATGATCATTGTTTGACCTTAGGCTTTATATATCATGTTACGTAAGATACTATAGTGTTTGTATAATATATAGTGCATTTTTTATAACCTTCCTTCACCTTGCTTATTAATAAACTACTTTAGAAGTAGAGGAAAATGCTTATACTCGTACATATGTGACGACACGTTTGGCTCAGTTTGTAGTGACCCTACTTGCTGTGCCAGCGGTCGCGGGTTCGAGTTCCGCTGGGGGCATTCATTTGTGTGATGAGCACGAATGTTTGTACTCCAGTCAGGGGTGTTTATATTTATAATATGTATGTATTTAAAGTTATATATGTATAGTGTATCAACTATCTGGTATCCATAACACAAGTCTCGTAGCTTACCATGGAACTAGATGGTGATGTGTGTTAATGTACCAACATATTTATTTATATGTATTTTACCTTTAATAACAAAATATAAGACTTTTGTCAAACAAAATCCCGACACCTATTGGCTAATATTTACTGCTGGCGATCGAATGTTATATTAAAAAATATAAATGGCTGCTTTAACATATTTTTTATACTTTAATGTATCAATTCTATTTTCTATTTTGTCTTATTCTAGATATTGTTTGTATGAAATCTATTTTTAATCCAATGAAAGAGCGTAAATAAAATTTGCTTTACGAATGCTTACATGATGAATAAAATAATCTATACAGATAAATAAAATTGGAGTGTCTGTTTGTAAAATTAAAAGAACCGCTTTTTACTAAATCCATATGGATGTATACACGGTACATATACCAGAACAACATTTTTTATAATTTTTGTCCGTATGTCTGTATGCCTGTCTGTCTGTTTGTTCTGGCTAATCTCCGAAACGGCTGGACCGATTTACACGGGACTTTCACTGGCAGATGCCTGATGTTATAATTACTTAGGCTACTTTAATTTCAGAAAAAGAATTAGGGTTTCGTTAAAAAAATGAAAACGTACCGAGGAACGAACCCGAGCGAAGCGTGGGTGAGTCGCTAGTTAGAAATAAGTTTTGCCTTCTCACATCATACTAAACTGTGTAACTTAAAAAATGTTTTATTCCTTGCCAAATATAACATAATTCAAAAAAAAAGTCATTTAAGTAATCTATTATAATAAAACAATAGAAGTTCGATTTCATTATGTAATTTCTGTTTATATAAAAGTCTCCATTTCAATTTTATTACTTAGATAACCTTAAAAATAATTACATATTTATTCGTATGTTATTTATATAGACTAAACCTATTTTCCTGCGACATGTGACGACATGTTGTATTTTATCAAACAACTACATAACTTTCTCAGCGTCTTCGATAAAGAAACAGGAGATTGATTTTATTGGATTTTGATTTTATTGATTATCTTCTTATACTTATATATGGTAGATTGCGCTCTAAGATCAACCTTAACTTTAAATTGTTTTTTCTAATATAGCAGTTGAGATTTTAGATTTTTACAAAAACCAGCGTACGTTTTTACATAGCCAGCGTACGTTTTTTGTGTGACAATGTGACAAAATTGTATTAAAATCCCTAATCATAGTTTCATATATAATATTCACAGACAGACACACGTACAGGCAAATATTTAACCGTTATGTATACATATATATATATATATATATATATATATGCATAGATAGAAGAATATTGTTTACAGGATCTGACCCCATATGATAAGAGGTATTAGTAACAATGCTGAAGATGATTAATTAATCACAATTACACAGTTGAGAGCTGACCTCCATATCGCATATGCCAGAGGTTAGGTTAGAAGATAAGTCAAACAAATAAACCATTTCCAGAACTTCTCAGAAATTTGTTATAATTTATAGGTATATAAAATTTTTTGATACGAAATGTTTACATAATACTTTCTTAGATTTACGCGAATATTTTAAATTTTAAATAAAACTATCGTTTTGGATTATTTCGAGGATTTATTTTGATTTTTGGTTTCCGACGCTACGTTTCAAATGCTTTACAGCAATCATGGTCACGAGAGAGACTTAAGGTGTTACACATAGGCACTGTCTGTAACAAGTATATAACGCCTTGGAGATGTCTAACACCTTAGTCTCTCCCGTGATCATGATTGCTGTAAAGCATTCGAAACGTCGGGAACCAAAAATCAAAATAAATCCGCGAAATAATCCGAAAAGACGAAATGTTTAGTTAGAAAACTTAGTACATTTTTTATAAAAATATACAGATACTAAATCAAAATTAAATTTTCTGATTCCTTTTATATTCTTATATATCGATTTTTTGACTTAGGAGTCTTTCCTTTTCGTCTAACTTCAATATCATTTATCATTATCAATAGTTGAAAAAAAGACAGTCATAAGTTATCATTAATTTGTATTACAAAAACGTTCTTGTTGTTGCTAAGCTATAACTTTTACTGTCTTAGTTTATTTGATTATTTAAAATACTATATGGATCTTTTATTAAATCCTTTCATACTTATTGTTTAATACTAGTGACTCATCCTGACTTCGCTCGGGTTCGTTCCTAAGTGATTCTTTAAATTGATATAACTTTTTTATTTATAAACTGATTGAAATAAAACAAATACTAAATGTTAAGTGAAGTTTACTACCATATATAAGTGAAAACCGCACTCAAATCGATTAAGCCGTTTCTGAGGTTAGCGTGCACAAACGCACAGACAAACAGACAAAAGTCCTAAAAATCATTTTTAAGGGTTCCTTTGCGTTACTAAAGACCTTAATAATAGTTTTTCTCAGATGTCTTCCACGTACAGACAGCGATCAGTTACACTTTTATTATATGTGTAGAGTAGAATAGATAATTCTGTTGAAAACGAAAATGTAAGAAGTGGCAATAACAATAAACAATTTTTTGTCGTGGCCTTACTGGATAATTAAAAAATAATGAATATATTTTTTTAAATATATATTATATACTAAGAAAAATATTATCTTTTACCTAGACTCAAGTTTCTATCCTTTATCAGTGGACTACGTCAGTGTCGAAAGCTATTTTTTTTATTAGTTTAAAAATTATTTGCTTGCTACTATGCTATATTTATAAAATCATTACAAGCAGCATTGTGATTGAATGAATTATAAATGACCTTTATATCATGAATCATGGCCGTCTGAGTATACATACATAATGTTGTAAATAGATATTTCCTAGTAGCCGATCTAGTAAGGATTTCAACAGACGAACAGACAGACACGGGTATATATATATATATATATATATATATATATATATATATAATATGTATATATAATATGTATATTTATAAATGTATATATTAACAGACACATATGTATATATAAAAAACGTGATTATATTAAAATTTCCTCGACATATTTAGTGGGTTTAATAGACACTAATATTCTAATACGATTTGTGTTTGGTAATTGTTCATGAATGACATATCTAGTCACTAATGAACGTACAGTTAATATAATTGTTTACGGTATAAGCATATTAGTCTGTATTTCAGAGAGTATTGCGCTTGTGAATGTTTTGATGCTCGACTATTTCTTCCCCATATATATATATATATATATATATATATATATATATATATATATATATATATATATATATATATATATATATGTGCGTTATGTTGATCAGAATTTGGTCAATATATTGTACTTACTAGTTTTTTTGATTAATTTGTATGGACATGATCAGATTTTATGTAATGATTAGAAATTAATATATTTGCCTCACGGTGAAGAAAAACATCGTGAGGAAACCTGCATGTTTCAGAAAACCTAGCAAGTTTTCGAAAGACATGTGAAGTCCACCAACCTTTAATTGGCCAGCGTGGTGGACTAGGGCCCTGATCCCCTTGTATTGAAAGGAGGCCAGTACCCAGCAGTGGGACGAGTTTTGAAAACTTGCTGGGTTCTCTCAGACATGCAGGTTTCCTCACGATGTTTTCCTTCACCGTAAAACAAGTGGTAATCATGTTAGAAGTGATTCGCACATGAAAATATCAGAGACCCGAGATTTGAATATTCATTTGAATTTCATCTTAGTGAAAGTTATAATTACATCATGTGTAAACTTTTCGTGAAATTCTTTTGAAACAAAAAGAAATCCGATTACATGAAACAACGTTATTATAATTGAAGTATAACTGAGATGTTTATGCAATTTTCGACTGGCCTTAACTGGTGGGTAGCAATTCATTCTGGCTTCAATGACGTCATATATAAAAGAAACTCTTAGCATAAAGAGAACAAGCATCACATTGCAACTACAAATCATGAGTACTTAGTGTTTAATATGGAAATATGTACAATGCCATGTATACGTTAGTTTTACACCTACGTTCATTTAAACGCTCGACTATTGTTCTTTTGTTTTATTTTTAAACCACATAATTTTTATAGATACATATCTTCCTTGCTGATATAAAAATTGCGAATTACCAACGTTGTTTTCTCCTTCGCAACGGAATTTACACAGCGATGGTTAATAATAACCGGATCGTGACTATACTATTTTTATTCAACTTTAAATGTGGAAGGTACTCATTTCGTCGGTAATTTTGCTGTCACTATTATAAATGAACTTTTAATTTTTTTAGGAGTAAGTTATATTAAGAGGACGAGACCTCTTATATAAGTTTCTTAAAAGTCATTATACATTTTTTGTAATTTTTCTTTCCATTTGTAATTCCATTACTCTGTTGCAAAACATATAAATAGTTGCCTATATGTTATACTAGAGACTCGCCCTCGCTTCGCTCGGGTTCCTCGCTAGGTACGTTTTACATAGATATTTATAATAGTTATTTGTCAGCGTTAGTCATATAAATTTTAATATTTTCTTTTTTGAATTTTTCTGATGTTTTAATACTTATTATCCTATTATAAGAGAAATCCAATAAATCAAATTATCATAAAAATTGTCCAGCCGTTCTTGAGTTATAAATGGTGTAACTAACACAACTTTGTTAAATATATAAATATATTTTAAAGGTTTATATATTTTAAATCATTTCATAATATACATTATTGTGTTTTAAAATAAACAATAAGTATATAACTTAAAATATAATAATTTATGAAAACATATTATGAAATGATTGTAATAATTCTGAATATGATTTAATTAATATGCTTACACTATATAAGTTTTATTTTACATTGACATACATACTTTGATAGTATGTGGTAGGTGATAGTGGTCGTATATTTGGATCTCATTACAAACAGATATTTGTGAGTGCGTTAATTTTTTTTTAATGATAAATGATTATTAACTTATAACCTTTATTTTGATACCGCACTCGACAGATTTGGTAATAATGTGTCCAGACATATATTGACGTTTGAAATCCGTCATCTTGAAATATAATAATATCCACAGACCCTATGACACTCGCGTTATCAAGACGAATCTAACCATCTATGAATCATAAAAATAGGTTAAGCCGTTTATAAATTAGGAGAATACGTAGGATCGGCCATACATACAGTTCAAATATAGAACCGTCCTTTGAGCTTTGCTGCAGTGGGGTAAAAATAGTAGTCCTAATGTAATATGTTACAAATAACACTATTAGCAAGTAAGTTGTCATAATAAGAAGTTTAGCATAAAAATAAAGTTGAGGGATGCATTTATCCAGCTCAAGCTCGCATGCTGCCTATGGACTTGGATCCTGCGCTATCTTTCTGCACCCACTTGGTCTACGGATATGCTGGGATTCAGCCTGACACGTACAAGATGGTCTCGTTGAACGAAAATTTGGATATCGACCGTACTCATGCAAACTATAGAACTATTACCAACTTCAAATCGAAGTACCCTGGTCTTAAAGTGTTGCTGTCAGTTGGAGGCGATGCCGATACTGAAGAGCAACAAAAATACAATTTGTTGGTATGTTATTATTTTAATAATAATAATCATGATTTATTTCAGAGAATATCTATAATATAATGTATTGTAGTAAATCACAGTACTTATAAACTACGTTTGTAGGCTTGTTTTAATTAAGCTATACATAAGAGAGCAATCATATTTGTTGATAATTATATTTAGAGATGCTCTTCAACGTGCGAAGAAAGGAAGTAGCTCGTTTCCTTATCAATTTACTCTCAATGGTTGCAAAACCATCAAAATGTATAGAAGTAGCTCCATCCAGTTCCATCAGCATACTAAATTATTGTATACTGAAAGACATTGATGGTCTTCCCCATATAACGCCACATACACCAGAATTTATATTTAGTTGTGCTAATCTCAGAAACTACTGAACGGACTTTCTTACGGTTTTACTTAATAGAGAGAGTGATAGTATAAGAAGGTTATTAATATTATGTTATAACTATTAATCTTTTTTTGAAAATGTGGATTTATTTAATTAAGACAAATCATTTTAAGAGTTTTCATCTATACATATAATAAAATTGTAACTAATCACAATCTGTACTTTAAATATTTTTTGGAAAATCTTATTGAAATAGACATTATTATCGATACAGATGCCGAATCTATAGTTTTTAGAATTTTTGTCTGTCTGCTACCGTATCACGAAAAAACCACTGAAGGGATTTTGATGAAATTTGGTATAATGATAGTTGGTTATCCGGGACAACATATAGAATACTTTTTACTGCAGGAAAATATCTCATCGCTGAGAAATCTTTACTAAACGTTAAAACGTAAGTAGGGACGAAACCGAGCAGAGAAGGGTGAGTTGCTAAATTGGATTAAAATGTGGAGTCATTAGTAAATTATATATGAAAAATTATCGTGGCACAAAACAACCAATAGATAGAATTATCATATAATCATGAATATTTGTTTATTTAATACAATATGTTTATTGTGTTGTGATGTATTATGGTTAACAGTTACGTGATTTCCGTACGTAATAGATGTGCTAAATCATTTTGCAATGTTTAGTGTACATCGTAGTGTACTAAGCTTAAACTTGCGCAATATATTTTCATATACTGTGAAAGCAATTAAATAATTTTGAATTAAACTACTCAACTCATATGTATTTCTAAGAAAGTTAGTATTCTCCAAATTATTATTAATTAGATCTTGTATATTCTACGGTTAAGTTTGCTTTCTCTTTAATAATTAGCAAAGAGATTTGTTAGAAACGCTGTAAATGTATACATGATCTCGAATTTATAGAGATACTGATATCTATAAAACTAAAAATAGATGCTGCATCTTGATTTATCATATTAAGTAATAAGTTTTATATATTGTCATGAATCATTTTTACAGGGCTTAGGCAAGATATTCTGAAGTGATTTTAGTAATCTAAAGAAATATATAGATAACTCATTTTGAGTCCATTTTTTAGATACTAACTGATAGAGACTGGTCTACATAGAAGAAAATCTGAAAACTTTATGAAGAACCTTAGAAAATGTAGTTTTATATTAATATTATTATCGGAACGGACTTGTCCGGAGTTTTTGATACAGATATATTTTTTCGTAAAAAATGAATCAATAGATTTATTGGAAACGTGAATATAAACTAATAGGTATATTAAACTACATTGGGCAAGAAGCGTGACGAGATTTATTTAGATTTAATAGCGTCTGTTACAAATAATAAGTATACCCTTAACACTTTATACAAACACGGCTATAACCGTTTGAATATTCGTATGACTTGCTTTCGTTTTACTTCAATTATGAGGTACTATAATATTCAACGAAACATATTTATTTACCTCTGACTTGCGTTTGCTGTTAGTTTTGTTATTTTCCACTTCCTTACTTTTTGCACTATTTATAATTATCAAGTGATTTGGATATAAATGAAATACCATACGTGTCTTTGTGAGATGAATAACCATCAGAAAATATTCTCACCCTCAGTTCGCTCGGATTCGTCTGTAGTTACGTTTCAACGTTTAGTATAGATTTCTCAGAGATGAGATATTTTCCCGCACCAAAAAGAATTCTATATGTTGACCTGGACAACCAGCTATCATCATATCAAATTTCATCGAAATCTGTTAAGTGGTTTTCTCGTGATGCGTTCTCAGACAGACGACAGACAGATAGAGAGAGAAAAATTAGTAATGACTATTTCAGTAAGATTTTCCAAAAAATATATTTAATATACAGATTCGAGTTAGTTAGAATTTTATTTTATGTATACATAGATATAGATAAAATTTTAAAGTATCATTTATTTTTGTTACTATAGCTCGAATCGCCGCAAGCTCGCACTGCATTTGTAAACTCAGGAGTACTATTGGCTGAACAACATGGTTTCGACGGTATTGACCTAGCGTGGCAGTTCCCAAGGATCAAGCCTAAGAAGATTCGCTCCACTTGGGGTTAGTAAATGATCTATATCTTATAAATTACTAATTACTACATGATAACGTCTTTAGGTTAATAAATAAGCTTTACAGTTTTTGATATGAGAAATTTGATATATGTATGTATATAACTAATGAAGTGAATATAACAGTGCGTGAAACATTAATGTATCAGTATTATAA
Organism: Fabriciana adippe; assembly: GCA_905404265.1. Taxonomy (NCBI): domain Eukaryota; kingdom Metazoa; phylum Arthropoda; class Insecta; order Lepidoptera; family Nymphalidae; genus Fabriciana; species Fabriciana adippe. The sequence continues at coordinate 25,592,866 of FR989982.1, read as the reverse complement.
TATTATATTCAGCCGGCAGCCCTTTTTAACGTCCCACTGCTGGGCACGGGTCTCCCTTTAATACGAGGGGATCAAGTCTGGCCAAGTGCGGGTTGGCGGATTTCACATGTCTTTCGAAAACTTGCTAAGTTCTCTCAGACATGCAGGTTTCCTCACGATGTTTTCCTTTACCGTACAGCAAGTGGTCATCGTGTTGGAAATGATTCGCACATGAAAATATCAGAGGTGCGAGACCCGAGATTTGAACCCGGTATTCCAAGCGAGCGTGTTACCACTGGGCTACCACTGCCACTCATTATAATATTATGTACTGTATACTTTATTAAAATTATCTTTTAATTTAAAATAATAATAATTTTTATGTTTGTTCATAACAATTTGGTAATTTTTGGAAAGCTTCACATCAAAAGTTAATCTAAAATACTGATATTATTGTAAAAAACTAATTAAAAATTTATTATAGGATCAGTCTGGCATGGTATCAAGAAGACGTTTGGTACTACTCCTGTTGATGATAAGGAGTCTGAACATCGTGAAGGATTCACTGCTCTTGTACGTGAAATGAAGGCAGCCTTGAACTTGAAGCCAAACATGCAGCTCTCCATCTCCGTCCTACCCAATGTTAATGCTAGCAGTAAGTTTACTTTAGACCTTATTTAAGAAATCCTTAAGTAAAATATTTTTAACTAATTTCAAAAGAAGTAGGTTTTAAATTCAGGTATATGTTTTTATATGTTCCCGATATTTTCACTAATTTTAATTTACTTTGTTTAATTTATATTATTGAAGTATCATAATATTTTTATTACGGCTACAAAACTAAATATTTCAAATAAATATTTGCTATTTTAGTTTATACTAAAACTAGAGGCTCACCCTCGCTTCACTCAGGTTCGTCCCTAGGTTGATTCCCTATAAAAACTTTCATCCCCTTTTTCACTCCTTTAACAAATGATTTCTGAAATAAAAAATCTATGTCCTCTCCAAGGTCTCAAACTATCTTCTTACCAAATTTCATCTAAATCAGTCTTGTAGTTTTTAGTTTATTCGTTACAAACAAACAATGCAAATCTTTCCTCTTAATAATAGTTACACTACTATTATTTATTTAAAAAAGATTTATCTAAAAAATATTTGTACAGATTTTTATATGAGTTTTTTTTTTCAGTTTACTACGACGTCCCCGCTATCATTAACTTGGTAGACATTGTCAATCTTAACGCCTTCGACTATCAGACGCCAGAAAGGAACCCCAAAGAGGCCGACTACACAGCACCTACATATAAACCCCAAAACCGTAATGAACTCCTGAACGTTGACGCCGCTGTTTCTTATTGGTATATTTATTTATTTTTCTATACTTTTTTATATACAAGTTGTATACTTATGTTTGTATACTTAATTGAGCCCAATGCGTATTGCTTTAATACATGAAGTAGATTTGGTAATAGTAAGTGTATCACTTTACATATTATGATTCGCAAAAAGCTATAGAAATTATAATGATATCCTTTATCTGTACATATAATAAAATGGTAACTAAGCCAAATCTGTATAATAAATATTTTTTTGTAAAATCTTATTGAAATAGATATTATTATCGATACAGATGCCGAATCTATAGTTTTTAGAATTTTTGTCTGTCTGTCTGTTACCGCATCACGGAAAATTCACTGAAGGGTTTTTGATGAAATTTGGTATCATGATAGCTGATTATCTGAGTCAACATATAGGATACTTTTTATTGCGGGAAAATATCTCATATCTGAGAAATCTATACTAAACGTTAAAATGTAAGTAGGGACGAACAACCGAAGCAAGGATGAGTTACTAGTGTAATATAAAGAAAACATAAAAATATAATACTTGTTGAATAACGTCAGCTAACCTCCATAAATTTTCCAGGCTGACCGCTGGTGCACCGAGTAGTAAAATCGTAGTAGGTATTGCGACATTCGCTCGAACATGGAAGCTCGACTCAGACAGTGAAATTTCCGGCGTACCACCAATTCACACTGATGGAGCCGGTGAAGCTGGTGAGTTAGAAATAAATTGAATTGAAAAATTGAAGCTAAATAGTAAATTACGTTTAATGGCTGACTGTAATTTAGTCTTACGTGGCTTTAAATAATAGTAAAATTGTTTGAAATTATAGAGATGTTAAGATATTATTTCAATTTCATAGATCCAAAATATGGTGGATAGACAAATGTACAATCTAGAAACTTACACTCTTTATGAATTTCATTCCAATTAATTTTCATTCTTCTTTTAAGGACCCTACACCAAAACTGAGGGTAGACTGAGCTATCCTGAAGTGTGCGCCAAACTCATCAACCCTAACAACCAAAAAGGAATGCGTCCTCATTTAAGAAAGGTTACCGATCCCAGCAAACGTTTCGGTAAGTAAATCTTATGTCTCATATAAAACATTTTATAAACATACATAATTATTATTTAATTTAACGTTGGCATATTGCTTTGGGAATTCTTGGGAATTAGATCCACATTTAACTTTTCAGACAAAGGCTTAACAAAGGATGGAGACTTTTTTGGTTGGTACTCCTCATGAGCTTTTCGCTTTTATTATGGTGTTGGTAGAAATTAAAAAAATGGGGTAGAATAGTGTCAATAAACAAGTGTTTTGTGTGTATAGCTTATATTATGTTACTGTCATGTCCAAAATTTCTATAAACTATGTTTTTTAGACTGATTGCTTAAAAAGTTGTCTTAAAGACTAATAGTTTTATATAATTATTTAGTATATTAAAATTATGTATTATAATAACATACCAGCACTGTACTTTGTGTCATCACGCGCTTTTATTTGCACTACTTTAATGGGGTGAGATCAGATATTTACAATAAATAATTTTCAGGAACATACGCTTTCCGTCTACCCGACGACAGCGGTGAACCCGGTCTCTGGGTAAGCTACGAGGATCCCGATACCGCCGGACAGAAGGCGACATATGCCAAGTAAGTGTACAGTTATTTATTTAAAATACATAAAAAAACCATGTGTAATTTTTTGTTTCTGTTTTTCTATTTTTCAACACTTTTTTGGAAGTACCAAATTATTTAGTTATTTTTGAGGGTGCCAAAATCTTATACGGATGGTAATTAAAAGGCTATACATTAAACATATATTGGTAATTAACACAAAATATAGATTCCATAACAACTATAATAGTATTTATGAATATGTTTGTTAATAAATTTTTATGAATATGTTTGTTAATAATTTTGCTAAAATTACTTATTCAAATTATATGATAGTAAGTATCTAATAAAATAAGAGGAAATCATTTATACCGTAAAGGATATTGAATGACAATTCAATTGGGTCTCGTTGATATGAATCTCGATGAAACTGCGGGTAAAAAACGGACAGAATGATAAAATTGCCGGACTATTGGCTGATTAAAGTGGGTTGTGCGATGGTGTGCTATTGATCTTTTTAATCAATGCGGAAATCGAATAGCTTGGTTTTTGCCTCGTCCCCATCGATATATTTTTTTATCTACTTTTTACTTTCCCTGTTCTAAATCTTTCCCTATTTTGATGAGAAAAGTTAAATCATTTCATTATTTTACTTTCTAGCACACTGACCTAAGCTTATACCTAGATTTTCTTTTAAAAAACCTTGAAACCACTGAATATACCATCAAATTTTTATATCTACATTAGAACAGCTACTCTAATAATATGTATAATTTCTAGATCAAAGAATCTCGGCGGTGTATCCATCGTTGACCTTTCAATGGACGACTTCCGTGGCCTCTGCACGGGTGACAAATACCCTATCCTTCGCGCTGCCAAATACCGCCTATAAGCGACAACGCGATGCGGCTTAGAATAAGTTACAATAATAAACAGTGATATTCAATAGAAGGTCAAAATATAATTTTGAGATGATCAATTTTTTATCTTTGACTGTATTATTCAATCTATAACATTATTTTTACCTCTCAACAGTAATATATGACATTTGTTATTTATTGCAATTGTGTACTCGGAGATGTAATATGATGAATAGTTAATAAACATATTTTCCTATTATTTCTTTTGTCTAATTTGCTACCTTTTTTATTTATTTCAGCGAAACACATTATCGAGTTTTTTCGAAATAGAATCCTACACTATATTTTTGGATTGTTTTGAGTAAGAACTCGAATTAAATTAAATGTAGATGAATGGAACGTAAGATGAAATATTTTTATTCACATATTTTTTTTTTATAAACTCAATAGTACTTATTCTATAGAAAATATAATTTTAAATTTTCTATAATTAATAGGTATATATGAACTATTTTATAGTTATTTTGTAAATAAAAAATAAATTAGAGCAGATTGTATACTTATGTCAAAATTAAATTGACAGGGCTCAAATTAATTTATCTAATACAAAACTTGCGAAAATGTTGATTTATCAAGTAATAAAATTAAAATTTCCAAAAGGACTATTAGGTCAGCCTTTATTATCAACTCATACGGCGACATGTCCTACATTACATTCAAAAAAAGAACAACAAAAACCATCAATCTGTACCCCGAAAAGTGGTTCTAAAGGTCCTTCAGACGGAGCTCCGCCATCATCTCCAGGCTTAAAACGAGCTTTAAAATCTGGTAAAGTTCGTTTTGGATTTTTACCTGAAGAGTGGTTCTTATTCTTTCATTCTAAAACTGGTGTGAGTGGGCCTTACATTTTTGGCATAGTTTTTATCAACTATTTATTCAGCAAAGAAATATATGTAATGGAACATGAATACTATACAAGTTTGTCTATATTTCCAATGCTTTATTTTGCATCAACGAGACTAGGCCCTGCTTTTGCAAAATTCCTCGATAAAGATATCGATGAAATTGTTAATAATTTAGAAAAGGGTAGGAAAGAAGAGATGAATGTTCTTGAAAATATAATCAAAGATGCAAAAGATGCTCAATGGAGAGCTGAAGGACAAAAATTATTAATGGATGCTAAGAAGGAACATATTGCAATGCAGTTAGAAGCTGTATATAGAGAGAGATACATGCAAGTATTTCGAGCTGTAAAAGGACGTTTGGACTACCAAGTGAAGTTACATCAATCACTTTCAAGAATACAACAAAAGTGCATGATTAATTGGATTATAGAAAACGTAAAGAAAGCTATTACACCAGAATTCGAAAAGAAGGTATTTGAAAAAGCAATACAAGATATTTCGGCTATTGCAGGACGAACATAAATTATTGTTTTAATAGTTAATCGGAAAATTTAAGTTTATAGTTTGCTTCACAATACATTTTTGAAATGTAATAGTGTGGAATAATTAAATATTGTGATTATAAAAGTGATTTATGAGTAGTAGTGTACTTTCTTTTGATTGAAACATAAAATTAAAAATGTTAAACTTTTATCTGGAATTTTTAATCGTAATACTGTATTTGGAAAAATATACTACGGCGAATACAACAACAACAACAACAGAGGGTGAGTATGTACAGGTTATTTTAGATATTAAGATATAATAATATTATAAACTAGTGACGCACCCTCGCTTCGCTCGGGTTGGGTAGGTTCGGTAGGTTGCTTCTTAAAACAAAATTAATTAATTTGGTTTTAATTTTTTTTCGTGGGTCCCTATTTTTTTTCTAAAATAAAAGTAGCCTAAGTTACTTCTTATGATATCAGCTATTTGCAAGTGAAAGTTTCATCAAATTCGGTCCAGCTATTTCAGAGATTAGCCGGAACAAACAGACAGACAGACAAAATTTTTAAAAAATGTTGTTTTGGTATATGTATGTAACGTGTATACATCCATATGCATTTAGTAAAAAGCGGTTATTTTAATATTACAAACAGACACTCCAAATTTATTTATCTGTATAGATATGTAAAAAGTATGAAATAACAATAATAATCATTGTCCCAAAAATGCCTAGGGATATCCAATGGTAGTATCTGGAGCCACTCGTAGAAATAAAACACTAGATATTCCTGAGCCTCATCTTACACTGAACCAAACCATAACGTGATTCAGATGTACCGTAGCGCCATCTGTTGCGCCTCTATGTAAACTCTCAACAATCATAATATCTAGAAACTGATCATCTATCAACTTTTAGTAACACTAATAACTAAGCCTCGAGAAAAATCTAAATCCAGTTGTAGTAAAATAATAATTATTGTTTATACAGCTATAGATTACGAGAACTTAGATCCGATAATATACTGTAAATTTCAACCAAATGGTTACGATTGTGATGGTTCCGGTCTAACTTTACCAAAGTAAGTTATTCGCTTGCACTGTTAGCTTTATGAAGAATCTGTCTAAAATTTTTACTTTAAATCGTTCGTTCAGTTATGCTTCAAGAATTAATTACTAAAATAAAATATAGTAAACCCTGTCTTCATGCTAGAGGTTAGTAATTGAGATGCAAAGGTACCAAGAAGTAACAAGTAAAAGATTGTTATTTTTTTTAACCAGAAATCTATGTAACGAAAATCTATTCTAGTTTTTTTTTAAAGTTGGCCGTCTCGGGACGCACAACAGATGTGAAACACCTATATTTATATTAAAATTCATAACTAATAAAAACCTGTAACGAAATATAGAGTAAAATAAAGAAAAAATAGAGTTTCGTATTTTAATAATAATTACAGAATATTAATCATAAATAGAATAGAAAATATGTATTTTTAATAGAGATTGTTTTACAATGGAGCGTCTGTAGTATGCGCGCGCGCACATACAAGAGAGTCGAGAGCGATGGCGTAGAAGGGGAATTATGGCCGTTTTACTGCTAAGGCGCGCCAATAGATGTTTCACAACAAAATTGTCTTATGCTAATATTTGTTATTCTTGTAGATTTTACTATGATACAAAATTGGAGGATTGCAAAACCGCGTCCATGGGAACTTGTCCACATAACTTGAATTCGTTTAGGACACTTGCTGAGTGTCATAATACATGTAGAGGTATTACTAGTGCTTAAAATCCTTATAAGTTAGAATGATTTTCTTTAGGAATAAGATAGAGAGAACGATAGTGGGGAAAAAAGAAAGAACATAGTGATTTCGTTTTAACTCCAAAAATATTGAGATGTTACATATTGCTCGTCATTATAAACCTTTTTTTTTGACTACCTTGGTGGTGTAGTCGCTATCATGTACGGCTGCACATCTGAAGGTCCTGGGTTCGAATCCCGGGTCGGGCCAAGCTTAGTTATTGAGTCTTTCTGTATAGTAAGCCTCAGTAATAGCCCGGAGTTGGGAAGTTGGCGGTGTTTTACCACCGTGCCTCGGAGCACGTAAAGCCGTCGGTTTTGCGCCTTAACTCTCACTTAACAGTATGAGAGTAACAAGAATAGAGAATGCACATGTGTCTGCGCGTACACTTGTGCACTATAATATTTCCTGCGCCGATAGATAGTTTCAATGAGATTGGCCGCCGTGGCTGAAATCTGATAGGAGAACTTAAACTTTTTTATGCAAGAATCTTCCCTGCGTTTTTTTTTATAAGCATTCCCTCTCACTAATATATTATAATGTACAAGTTTCCATAGTTCCTTTGTGCCTTTAGCCATTTAACTGCAAAGCCGTGAATCTAAAAAATTGCTCTAAAGAAAATTTTCATTAGCGCTAAATCAGTTTTAATACTGCCGCGTCGAACTAAAGTAATCAGAAAATTACTAATGGAGTTTTTTAATTAAATATGATTTATGCAGATGTTGGAAAGCAGAGGCTTTCGGGAAATCTTCCTTTGAGAGTAATTTGTCGCCTGCAATTTGATTTTGGAAGTTGTGATGGATATTACCCTAAGTAAGTCTTAATCATATATTAATAATATTTTTGGTAGGTAAATAAGAATAAATAGCATTTGATTTTAATATTATTATCTATACATATAATAAAATTGTAACTAAGCCGAATCTGTACTTTAATTTTTTTTGGAAAATCTTATTCAAATAGGCATTATTATTATTAATACAGAGGCCGAATCTATAGTTTTTAGTTTTTTTTATCTGTCTGTCTGTCTGTCTGTAACCGTATCACGGAGAAACTTCTGGAGGGATTTTGATGAAGTTTGGTATGGTGATAGCTGATTATGGGTAGACGTATAGGATACTTTTTGCTACGGGAAAATATCATATCATTGAGAAATCTATGATAAACGTTAAAACGTAAGTAGAGACGAACCCGAGCAGAGCGAGGGTGAGTCGCTAGTACAATTTGTTTATTTAATCAATATTTGAAGAAGATAATGTTTGGAACTATGAAGCAGATTCAAAAAAAACATTTTACTATTAAAATACAACGGGGTCTGGTACCGGTTAGGAAAATTATTTTTTCGAAAATGATAAAAATACAGTTCTAGTTTTAAAAAAAAGCACTTACATAATTATTTAAGCATATTTAACTCAACGTGTTTCATCATTTCACTTGATTTGATTGGATATGATTATGATATACATATATCATTATATATATATATATATATATATATATATATATTCTAATATTTGAATTACAAGTATTAAAAATAATATTGTATAATTAGAAAGTTATTCAGAATCCTTCCTTCATTTAAAATAAAATATATATTTATATATTTTCGCTTCCAATTCATTTGGATTGGATGTTTCAGATGGTATTTTGATATTACAACGCGACGTTGTAAAGGCTTCTCGTATAGTGGTTGTGGAGGTAACTTGAATAGATTTGTAACGCAGCAAATATGCGCCACTACGTGCAGTGGGCCTATGGGTGCTTAAACGATAAAAAAATACTTATAAAAGTATAAAATGTACTTATTTTTCAAAATAAAATTATACAATTCTTCAAATGATGTCATTTTTAAACCCCCGACGCATAACAGAGAGATGTTATAAGTTTAATGTGTGTATCTGTGTATCTGTTTGTCTGTCTATGGCATCGTAGCGTCCAAACAGATTAACTGATTTTAATTTAGTTTAATACCATATCTATATTAAAGCATTTATATATAAAATTTTACTTTCTGATAATAATTTTCAAAATAAGACGTATTGAACTCATTTGATTATTTAAATTGTATCAAAGCCCAAACCATTAAAAGTTTTGTCAGCTCCTTTGTACTTGATAATCTCTGAAATTATGGAAACAATTTTAATGAGGAACACTAGCTTATCGAGAATTTACTCTAAAACTAGCCTAAAAGTAGCTTTTGGAAAAGACGAATTAAAAAAAGGCTTAATCAATTTTAATGTACATTCATAGGCGTCTAAGGGATTCAGGTGGTATAAGTCGAGACTTATGCATATATTATTATTGCAGGCGAAATTACATATATTTTTGCTGCTTTATTAATATTCGTAGCTTATTTGATAAGATTTGATTGACAAAATTGTACTGTAACTGTAGTTTATTTAATTAGGTAAGACGTGTGAAAAAATGTGAAAAAATGAATGCTTATAGTCTAAGATCCCGATGTATGGTGTGGACCCCCTCACTCTTTTTCCCGGGGAAATATATTTTTTAAACCATTAAACCAGTGTTCCTAAACTTATTACAGTCATGGACCACGTTTAGAGTTTATAAAATTCCACGGACCCCCCGTCAAAGAATATTGTAGGGAAAAAAACAAAAAAAAAACGTAAAAAAATCACTTATTGGTAATTTACTCACACTTAATTAAATATTATCAAATATATTTTAGAATGTTAATTAGTATTTAAAATACATGCGGGACCTGATGATGAGGAGATGCTACGGACCTTTGGTACACATGTTATGGACCCCCCGAGGATCCGTGGACCCCACTTTAAGAAACCCTATCTTAAATATATTAACCAATACGACCCAAGGGAGTTGTCACCAGAAATTTGCTCCAGGCTATACGGAACCCTACAATGCGCGTGGCCCGACACGCACTTGGTCCGTTTTTTTATAAGAATAGCCTTTAAAATAATTTGCAAAGTAATAATAATATATGGGGGCGTTACATCATATTATTGTCTAGATTTGTTCTATAGCTGCCTGAGATGGTAGTTGTTGACCTTGATCCGGTACCTTTGGCTAACTTAATATCTTGTCTCGTTTTTTATATAAAATATCCTTATTTAGGCTTCAGTCTTAGCTTATTTTGTCTGCTTAAATTTACTTTATTAATCTGAAAAACTAAGTTTTTCAAATATTTACTTGTTATCTAATTTATGTTCCACTAACGTTTGTCTTGTTTGATGCGGACAATAAGCAAACAGAGAAACACACTTTTTTAAATTATCCATAGCACTTTAATTAAAAAAATCATATTTTTAAATAATATTGTTACTGCTTCTTATTTCTTGATATCATCAATATCTTCCGATGCCACTCTACGAGCTTAGGTTATGAGATCGGAAATAAAAGCTGGTCGCCTGCAATATAAACGCTTTATCGTTTTACGTGTATAAAAATCACTTATAACGATTCACGCGCATTCGCGCAATCTAACAATATATTTGTTCACTGAATCCTATTTCTCTCCTCTAGTTTCACTTTTATTAACACTACTAGCAACTCACCCTCGCTCCGCTCGGGTTCGTTCCTAGTTACGTTTTTACGTTTAGCTCAGAGATGAGATATTTTGCCGCAGTAAAAAGTATCCTATATGTTGACCCGGATAACCAGCTATCATCATACCAAATTTTATCAAAATCTGTCCAGCGGTTTTCCCGTGATGCGGTAACAGACAGACAGACAGACAGACAGACAGACAAAAATTCTAAAAACTATAGATTTGGCTTCTGTATCGATAATAAAGTCTATTTCAATAACATTTTCCAAAAAATATTTATACATATCGATACCTCGGGGCTCAAAGGGCGTAAGCACCAAAACTCGATTTTACAGGAGAGCAAAAAAACAAAAAAAAAAATAATATTATTTTCGACATATCTTTTTTGATTTTTGGCCTAAATAAACCATTCTAAGACCAAAAGTTTAATTTTTTTGGGTGCAGAACACTATAAAATTATATTTCGAATAGATTTAAAAGTAACAAAAATAGCAAAAGCTAAAAATATCTGTTTTATTTTCTACAAAAAATAGGGTCGTACAAACAATTTTTTGGCGAATTGGAAGACTTTAAATACGCAGATCGATAGAGGAGAAAAAACTTAGTAGGACTGCATTAAAAAGTCAATTTCGCCAAAATGGCGCTTACGCCCTTTGAGCCCCGAGGTATCGATATATAATGTACAGATTCGGCTTAGTTACAATTTTATAATATGTATAGATTTTAATTCATTTTAAACTTCGTATTTCTTCCCAATTTTAACTTGATCTCTTCAGGCATATAAAACAAAGGACATTCTAGTTTCTGATGTTTTGTCTCTTTCTCACTCATGGCAATTTCCTATTAACTGCCCTGATCATGGATTGATTAACTAGATTGACAATTATGTTGATTATTTTTAAGCAAGAGTTTTAAAAATTGTACTGAAATGACAAATACATACATATGTCATAGAAACAAAATGTTATCTATACATATAATAAAATTGTAACTAAGCCGAATCTGTACATTAAATATTTTTTGGAAAATCTTATTGAAATAGACGTTATTATCGATACAGAGGCCGAATCTATAGTTTTTAGAATTTGTGTCTGTCTGTCTGTCGGTCAGTGACCGCATCACGGAAAAACCACTGTAGAGATTTTGATGAAATTTGGTATGATTATAGCTGGTTATCCCGGTCAACATATAGGATACTTTTTACTGCAGGAAAATATCTCATCTCTGAGAAATCTATACTAAACGTTAAAATCTAAGTAGTGACGAACCCGAGGGTGAGTCGCTACTTCTCTTAAATGTTTTTAGACTTTACACTGACATCTTGTCTAAGCCAAAATTATCCAGACAGATATTCTACAATACTTTAGGGAACTATTGTGTCGGTGGTTGGTTTCTATGGCTGTAAATTAATCTAAGCTTAATAAAATTTTACATAATATAAGATTTTAGGCACAAGCGGAATATGATTATAACTTTTTATAGTTTTGATCAAACATATGTATGTTTTTGTTGTGATATATATTCATTTAAATCTGAAAATGTGTATACAATGTAAAAAACTAAAATATTTTACATTATATACACAAAAATTCTTATAAAAAATATCATAACAGCGTATTATTCATTCAATTTCTGTAACTAAGAGAACTGCGACAAGTGCTGGAAGGCTGATTTTACTAAATATTTAACCTATATTAATAAATTGGGGCTACTTCTTCGCCATCCGTCACCCATAAAAGTTATTATTTATTTACTAATATAAATTACTTATTTTCAGTTTTTCTTTTCTATTTAATCTACTCGCAAACAGCATATGCTTGGCTAGCTATTATTAAATTATTCAAATTTAGGATGTTAAAGTTTATAGTTACTGTATATAGTGTATACATAAATTTGTGTTAGTCGAAGAAGTTCATAACTTCATGTCCTCCTATATTCCAGTTATCTACTTGTTGGGGTGTATGACTTTATAAACATATATTTAAACGAGCAAATCTTGTATATTTATTTATTTATTTATTTATACCAGCGATCTCGGAAACGGCTCTAACGATTTCGCTGAAATTTAATATGTGGGGGTTTTCGGGGGCAAAAAATCGATCCAGATTAGTCTTATGTCTGGGAAAACGCCTGTTTTTGAGTTTTCATGCGCTTTTCTTTGGATTATTCCACGCAGAATATGATCGATAGTTTCTTACACTCAGGCGTAAGCATCGTGATCAAACAACCAAGGTGCAAGATTAACAATCACAGGTGGCCGAGTTCGAACCTCGATCGCATTCAAAGTTTTTACTATTGTTTTTTTTTAATCTAAAAAATACAATATAACAAAAAAGAACTCCGAGCGAAGCTCGGTCGCTCAGGCACTAAACAAAATAAAAGATTAAAAAAAATATATATATAATAAAATAATAATGATTTTACAGTTACACTCTGATCTGAATTGAAAATAATATTACGTCCAGTTATTCTTAATATCCCAGTAGACTATAGAATGCTGTAGTAAAGGAAAAATAACAAAATCAAAGTTTACTTTTTGTTCAGAGAAATATACATAACTCGACTTTTGTATTACGATTCTATTTACTTCGTATGTAATATGTCAGTTATATACATCGGTTACAAATGTAACATTGGCTCGACAATGCTCGTGGGAGTCACCATATAATGCCATTATTTGTTCTTAAAATAAAGCTCGATCTTCCTTACTCCATCGATATTCTACCCTCGACACCATTTATGATAATGTGACCTACTTTACCTGAGTTAAAAAAGCCAATTTAATACTTTATCATTCAAGGCTCTATAGTTTAGGTTTAAATATATGCATATAAAATAATGTCTTCTTGTACATTTTTCTTATATATAATCTTTAGTCATATATATATATATATATATATATATATATATATATATATATATATATATCCTTCAAATAATAAGTGACGGCTAGGCAAAGCAAGTATCGCGAGCGGACCGTAAAAGTATGAAAGTAGTTACCGCTATAAAAATGTTTCAGTCGTACACGGGTCATTTGCTCTTCACTTACTTTTGGTGCTGAAGATGAATGATTATAAAGCCTTGTCCTTATAAACCTAAGCTTTTTATATTTTATTTCATATTCTTTTAATTTTGATCTCAATGAAATTGATCCTATAGCGGAACCGTAATTCCGGTCTTTTGTGCCTACCAAAGTATTTTTTTTAAATCTATTGGATTGAATAAGTTCAAATTTGGTACCTACATACATATAATATATAGGGTTAGGTAACCTAATGACTGACGGAAATAATTAAAGCATTTTAAATGATTTTATCCGAAAATAAGTATTTTAATTATATTTCATAATTTTTAAAAGGCCTAGTGTAAAGTATATGTGTGAAAGAAAATGTAAGAAAATCAACCATTCGATCCTTCAATATACCACATTGTAGCATTCAAAGTAATCTTCAGAAAGACTTTGTTTGTTGAATTGTTCCAAGTCTTAGAGTACAATAACACAAGAGCACACCCGTTCGTGGGATGCCAAGAATATAAAATACGAGTATATAGTATATACCTAGATAAGATCTAACACGACGACTATATAAAAAATAAAGCAAATATAAGAAGTTGTAGCTACGATCCCAATATATAAAAAAATATAAATGACGTTCGCGATAAAAATAATTTCATCTACATATATAATAAAATTCTTACTGAGTCGAATCTCTACGTTAAATATTTTTTGGAAAATCTTATTGAAATAGTCATTATTATCGATACAGATCTATAGTTTTGAGAATTTTTGTCTGTCTGTCTGCCTGTTTACTGTTATCGCATCACAAGAAAACCACTGGATAGATTTTGATGAAATTTGGTATGATGATAGCTAGTTATCCGGGTCAACATATAGGATAGGAAAATGTCTCATCTCTGAGAAATCTATACTAAACGTTAAAACGTAACGATAAGAGGAGCGAGGGTGAGTTGCTAGTTTGTTATATTTTGCAAGCTAAAATTTCATAGTGACATAATATAATTTTCCCGTTCCTCTCATTCTCGTATTTGTTTTTTTATAGTAAAAACTCTCTTTGATGCCTTCCATTTTTAACATAAAATTAAAAATGAATCCGTCCTCTTTATCATTTACTGTAGATGAAATAGAAACATAAGGAATGAGTATATTACAAAAGTTAACTTAGTAAATATAATATGAATATGAATTGTATTTTATACAATGAAATTTCTTTTTCTTTGAGATTTTTGTGTCTTATGAAAAGTAAGATACTACTGCGTCGCAGGCATTTGTAATTTCAAATTAGTTCACATCCATTAAACATGGCCGTCTCTTTATACGGGCCGCGTGAAACACATATTTAAATAATATGATCAAGTAAATTACGTAAATAAGTATATATTTTCAAAATAAGTACAATTATTTTGTACTATTTTTAGTAGATTATTTATTCTTTTTATTATTATGAATTAGTGACTTGCCTCGTTCCACTCGGGTTCCTCCTGAGGACCCTTTATAGGATTCTGTACCTTAAAAGGACAAAAGGAACCCATATAGAATTCACTTCGTTTTCCATCTTCCTTTTTGTTTGTCTATCCGTTGTCTGTCTGTCTGATTGTCTTTTTGCTTGTTTATCCGTCTATCTTTCTGTTTGTTTTTCTGTCTTTCTTTCTGCCTGTCTATCTGTCTGTCTGTCGGTCTATAAAGACCCTTTTTCTCAGGAACGCGTAGAGGTATCCAGTTGAAATTAATATCAAATACTCGTTTCAACAGGTTTGCAATCCCTTGGGAGCTGTGAAAAATTTTAACTTCTAAGTCAACGTATTCAAAAGATACGGCCAAGGAATAGTAATGAATAGAAGGATAGCAAACATTATTTCTAGCAGTAACCTAGATGGGTTATTCTAGGTCACAGTATACACCCCCCCCCCCCCCAATATGTGTTCACTTTGTCGTGCTGAGGGGGGTTCATTAGCGTCCGGTAGTCCAGCCGGGTGTAAAGCTAACAGACATACGGTAGCCCACTTCGGTGGACGGTACAATGCGGGTTGCTCCTGGTACTTCTCTAATAATAGAGTGGATCATGAGAGCAACCCCTGGTTTCTCTCATGTATGTAGATAGTATGCGTAAATGCATTTCAGTATTTTTTGCAGATTAAAAAAAAGATCAGAGTAACAAAGTAACAAACGTAAACACACATAAAAATTTTCGAATCTATAATAGTGTGTTAAACAAACTGGCCAAGTGCGAGTCGGACTCGTGCACGAAGGGTTCCGTGCCATTACCTATGAAAACGGCAAAAAAATCATGTCTGCTGTATGGGAGCCCCACTTAAATATAAGTTTTATTCTGTTTTTTAGTATTTGTTGTTATAGCGGCAATAGAAATACATCATCTGTGAAAATTTCAACTGTATAACTATCACGGTTCATAAGATACAGCCTGGTGACAGACGGACGGATAGCGGAGTCTTAGTAATAGGGTCCCGTTTTACCCTTTGGGTACGGAACCCTAAAAATAAATGAAATTCGCATTGAAGCAGTAATGACGCGTGTGGAAATTGTATACATCTACGTAACGTAAGTATTCTTATAATTATACTATATTATAAAAAATCAATGGAGATAGCAACATTACTCTATTTTTTAATAGACAATAAATAATAATATTTTGTGTCTAATAACTTTCCCGATCGCTTTATACATGCTATGGCAATACTTAATTAAGTTTTAACGAAAATCGATACATTAATAATTGAAACATTTAAGTAAGTCCTCTTTACTTTATATATCATTTATTTAATTATCTTTTGGAATAATTCTACTATGATTAAATAAATGAAAAATGATTTATTACACTAGCATTTGACAATGGCTTTGTTAGTGTGAGATTTTTTTTTTACTTTCATAATATTCTCGGTCAGAGTTATCTATATCTATCTATACATATTATAAAATTCTAACTAAGCCGAATCTGTACATTAAATATTTTTTGGAAAACCTTATTGAAATAGACATTATTATCGATGCAGAGGCCGAATCTATAGTTTTTAGAATTTTTGGCTGTCAGTCTGTCTGTCTGTCTGTCCGTCCGTCCGTCCGTCTGTCTGTCTGTCTGTTACCGCATCACAGAAAAACCACTGGAGGGATTTTGATGTGGTATGATGATGGCTGGTTATCCGGGTCAACATGCAGGATACTTTTTACCGCGGGAAAATATCTCATTTTTGGGAAAAAATACAAAAACTGGTTAAAATAAAAACACGATGATACTATTAACATTTTAGCATGGTAACTTACTTATATATGTTAAAACTATCTTAAAGGAAATACCAATAGCGCTATTTTATTCATTAAAATAGTTATTTTAATGAAAATTTATTTATGTGTTATTTAGGTATTTGACAATAGATGTCGCCATGTGTTTTTAAAGTAGGTACGTAGTTTTATCCAAAAAAAATGTACAGATATAATCTTTCTATGACTTTACTATAATTACTACTAAATTACCCGCGGCCCTGCCCGTGTTTAAATTTTTAATAAAACAAACTTTTTGGCTTTATAAGTTAGTAACATATTAGTAATATTTTTGGCAGAAAAAATTTTCAAATTGAAATATTTGTAATTTTTTATTGTTTAGTAAATAATGTTAATATTTTTTAATCTTTTAATGTAAAAATTGGGCAAATGTAAATCCAACTCGCGCATTATAGGTTTCGTATAGCAAAATGCTGTGTTGTTTTTCTTACTTACGTGTTTTGTTAGGTTAACACTAAAATAAATACAAATAATATTTACGTTTCCACAATATCGACTCATTTTATCAACCGTAAAAATACGTTCGATTCATATTATTTTATAACATTTTATGGGAAACAAGTTTATGGCTGTTAAACTGAAAAAGCGGGTAACTAAAAATATCTCAAAAACTATGAAAAAGTAATTTAGGAACTGTTATATGTCAACTTTTTCAGTTTTTTTTGACACCATTTCTTGGAAGGTAAAGGCTTAAAGGACACAATAAAATGCTTACAACTTTAATCATAGTAACCGAGCCATATGAAATAATAAAAAGTATTTGCTTAGAATTATTTACTTATTACATATTCTTTTGAAAATCGTTTTGGACAATATTAGTAACTAGCGCTAACCCCTGTTGCGCGACAAATTCAAATTAAGAAAAGTTGTCTTTATGTTATTTAAATAATCAGCTACATATTATTAAATTAATCAAAAGCTGTCTAATTGTAAAATATAATTAAAATTAATTCCGTAATTTGAGAGTTTATCGCCCAAAACTAAATAAACAAACAAAACAGAAGTATAGACATATGTTCATAAATGTTATTGCTAAAACAAAAAGTGCAATATTACTAAATCAAATATGAGATTAACGGAGGAACCTTTGTGGCATTGTCAATAATTGCCATAATTTACCAATCATGCGGTGCGAAATGAAATTGGTATATGTAAAAGTATACTAATATATAAAACCTAAGAATTTGGTTTTTGATCATCTGAACGCAGGCGGAGCCGCGGGCAATGCTAGTTTATTGATAAGATCAGAACTTTGAATAACGTTAATGGGAAACTCATCGTGGGATTAAAATCTTTTTGGCTAGTTCAATTTAAAAAGTTTATGTGTAGTGTGTATGCCAATTTCCATTAAAAGCTATTCTATAGGTTTACTGGTAATTAATCTATACAGATAAATAAAATAAAAAGTGTCTGTTTGTGTGTTAAAATAATAGATCTGTATGTCTGCTAAATATATATGAAATTATATACGGTATTTATAAGAAAAACACAACTTTTTAAATTTTTGTATGTCTGTCTGTCTGTTTGTTTGTTTCAGGTAATTTCCGAAACGGCTGGACTGATTTTAACGGGACTTGTACTGGCAGATAGCTGTTGTTATAAGGAGTAACTTAGGCTATATAGGTTTTTATATAAACTCGAAGAACACAAACATTTGCTTCATATTGGGACTGGACCTTTGTTGGGTCGCTAGCTTATAATATTAATTAATAGGTTTAAGCCTCTAATATCTACTTTCGTCTAAATTAATGATTTGAGTGCCTCCAAATTTTGATATAACTAGGTGCACACACGATTTCATTTCCGATCACCGTAACTGATAAAACAATCTTACTTCTAAAACTATTGTAATTTTAAACTATCTTTCTTTTAAAACTATCTATATAAATACAACAATCTTATCTATAAACTAGCGACTAGATTTCTCAGATATAAGATATTTTTCCGCAGCAAAAAGTATCCTATATGTTGATCCGAATAACAAGCTATCATCATACAAAATTTCATCAAATTCCGTCCAGTGGTCTTCTCGTGATGCGTTCCCAGATATACAGACAGACAAAATAATCTTAAAACTGTAGTTTCGGCCTCTGTTATCTGTATCGATAATAATGATTATTTAAAAAAAATATTCAATATACAGATTCGACGCAGAATTTTATTATATGTATAGATGTAAACAAAAGTGTAATTGGATCACGTCGCAGCTCATCAACTTTTGTTTCTATGAGAACATAAGGGATAATACGCATAAAATTTTCGCGTTATCTATATATGTAAAAATGAATCTCTATTTCCCTTGGTCACGCCATCACGCGTGAACGGCTGGACCGATTTCACTAATTCTTTTTTTGTTGTGTTTGTTATTGTCAGGAGAAGGTCCTTACATTAAAAAAAATAAGGAAATTGCGCAGGAACTTAGAAAATGGGGATGAAAATTTTTATTGGGTAGCGAGCTAGGGACAAACCCGAGCGAAGCGAAATATATAGTACAATATCCATAACGAATACATTGCCTAATAATAATTATCCAAATCACCTTTTCGCAAAATAGTAAATAGCCCTTTTTAGACAAACTTTTTAAAATACCATAGTGTCTATACTAAAAATATAGACACCAGGATATTTATTTAATTTTTAATATACCACCACCATAAAGGACATTGACCTTATTTGAAACAAGCACTGTGTGAATATTTATATGTGACCAATAGAATTATTTTTGAGTGGGACTCGAATCCGCGACCTGTGACAAGATATATGTAGGTACCACTACAACAAACAAGGAAATAAGTAATTTAAAGTCTAAATTCGCTTAAATGTAATTTACGTAAAATTTAAGCTTTTAAATTACAGATTTTCATTCCCTGCGGTGGTCTAAGATATTATTTCTAATAAAAGCCAGGCGGACCGTTCCTTTCAATCGACCTTCTCAGATAAAGTAAGAACTGTAATCAGCATCCTTGCGTATTTTCCTCCTGCGTATACCCACAAATGTATTGATATGAAGAATGTTTATTAGATTTCAGATACAAATAAAAGGAATATTGGCGTAAAATGAATATGTGTATTAATGCATTGGAAATTTTGACAGTTTTCCATGCTATTGTTAAAGACTCCAAAAAGGAGGTATTCAATTCGATTTTATTTTCTGTATGTAGCGTTTCTTTAGCAATTATGAATCGATTTTTATAATTCCTCTTTTACATTGTCATATAATGTTTATATTTTAAGATATTTTACCCTTAAGAGTAAAATAATTATTAATTTCCATCATTTACGGTAGTGCGCTTTTGAAATTGGTGTAACTCAAATTACGAAATGATTTTAAATATTATTGGTTCCAATTATGTCAATGCAATACATAGATGTATTTTCATGCTAATGTTTTAATTTTAAATGAGCATTTTTTGTACACATATGTATGTATATGTATATAAATTTATTTACAGTATCTCGAAAACGGCTCTAAAGATTGGCATCAAATTTTGTATTTCGATAGGGTTTTACATTTTAACTTTATCTATATAAGTAACTTATCTAAAAAACGTAATTTTCATAATTAAATATATCCACAAAGTGTATTCAAAAAGCTTTTTACTTATTTTATGGAAAAATTGTGGACCCTCGAAGTATTTTCCTAGGATGAAAATTGCCTCAGGCCTCAATCTTGAACTTGTTTATAATATTCATAAAAGGTCACGGCTACTGCATACCGTCGGCGTCTAGTTTTTTAGATGACATGAATTTTTTTATCATTTATTTTATAACTAAGCTAAGAAATTCAGTTCCTAGTTACGTTTTAACGATTAGTATGGAATAGATGGACTATAATATATTATATGATATATAGCCTATAGCCTTTCTCAATAAACGGGCTATCTAATGCAGAAAAAATTTTCCAAATCGGATTAGTAGTTCCCGAGATTAACGCGTTCAAACAAACAAACTCTGCCTCTTTATAGTATTACTAGCGACTCACCCTCGCTTCGCTCGGGTTCGTCCCTAGCTTGCATTAAATCACGATTGATCAGTTTTCGACCGGAGAGGAAAAATGATTAAATTACTAAAATGGCTATTAAAAAATAAGGGTTGATCGTAGAAGGGTGAAAATTGAGGATTGTATGTATTTTTGTATGTTGTATCATAAAAAAATAGAAATTAAAAATTTTGTCTAAAAAATAAAAAATAAAAATTTAGGGGTGGACTACCCCTAACATTTAGGGGGATGAAAAATAGATGTTGGCCGATTCTCATAGATACCGGATAAGCACAAAAAATTTCATCAAAATCGGTCAAGCCGTTTCGGAGGAGTATGGCAACGAAAACTGTGACACGAGAATTTTATATATTAGACTAGCTGACCCGGCAAACGTTGTTTTGCCATATAAATAATTTCCTATTACTAAAATGGCTATTAAAAAATAAGGGTTGATCGTAGAAGGGTGAAAATTGAGGATTGTATGTATTTTTGTATGTTGTATCATAAAAAAATAGAAATTAAAAATTTTGTCTAAAAAATAAAATAAAAAATTTAGGGGTGGACTACCCCTAACATTTAGGGGGATGAAAAATAGATGTTGGCCGATTCTCATAGATACCGGATAAGCACAAAAAATTTCATCAAAATCGGTCAAGCCGTTTCGGAGGAGTATGGCAACGAAAACTGTGACACGAGAATTTTATATATTAGATATTAGTATACATTATAACATTAGTATAGATTCTGCCTGCGTCTATGCATGAACATTTCCTATTAAAATAACAATAGATATTTTCAGAAGAAACTAAATTATCTTCAAAAACTTAGTAAGTCAAAACTTTAATCTCCTATTCAACTTTAATTTCTTTATTATTATATTGTTATCCGTATTGAAATGTTAGGGTCACATCCAGGGAATCAAACCCATTACTAACTAAACAGTCCAGGCTACCGCTGAATACTTCTTTATATTATATATATATATATATATATATATATATATATATATATATACTTAATATTATAAAGCTGAAGAGTTTGTTTGTTTATTTGTTTGTTTGTTTGGTTGAACGCGCTAATCTCAGAAACTACTGGTTGGAATTGAAAAATTCTTTTTGTGTTGGATAGTCCATTTATCGAGGAAGGCTTTAGGCTATATAACATCACGCTACGACCAATAGGAGCGGAGCATAAATAAAAAATGTTGCAAAAACGGGAAAAAATGATTCCTTTTGAAAACTTCCGTTGCGTGCGCTGCGTAAACGGTTAAAGTTACGCAAAAATCGTGTATGACGGAATTGTTCCTCTTTAAAAGTTCTAAAAAAAAGTCCGCGACAGCATATGTCTATCTTTTAAGGTTGACTCAATATAACTCTTTTTAAGGTGATCAAATTTGTTCTAAAATAATGCATTACTTCCGAAGGCGTTTTTATAAACATGATATTAATACTTATCCAAATAAATACGTTATTCATCACAAGTATGTAATTTTGAACAAAATTGCGCTTGATATCTTTTGATTTCAATGAATATATAGAGCATCATATATATATATATATATATATATATATATATATATATATATATATATATATATATAGAGCAAAGCCACTATTCCACGCGGATGAAGTCGCGGGCAAAAGCTATTTATAATATTAGTATAGATGACGTTGGTCATGATTGGAAATAATTTCTTAGTAGATCATAAAATACTATACAAGTAGATAGAAGATATATTTAGTTTATACTGCGAAATCTAAAAATAATCAAAATAAGCCAAATAATCAAAATAAATATATTCATTTAGTTTACGTATTTAGCTCTAAGACTGTTTATTATTTATAAATTTGAGATACTATGACGCAAAAAGCAAGATTGTATAAAAATATAAAATAAATACATATTTAACATACATTTACGATGCATTTATTAGTTATACGCTGTTTATATTACTTTCTTAATCATAGTTCAAGTTCATAAAATAAGATGTTTTTTTCATATGCGAGTATTATAGTGCTGTATATTTTCTAAAAATAAACCCTTTAAGTACATAATACTCTAACACATTTTTAAAATGCAAAATTTACACACATCCTACAAATAATAAAGCTTTCAGAACATTTCAGCAGGGAAACTAGATGGCGTTGTACGTTTTTAAAACGCGCTAGGGTTTGGTTCACGTTGAAGGGATAAGTGAGTCAGTAAAAGTATTCAATGTACGGGTAGGTTTACCCCATATTGTGCCTACATGTCATTTCTTTAAATCTATTTTTGGAAGTCTCTTTAGATGAGAGACTCAAGAATTACAATCATACAAATGTTAGATTATTGGATCTATTTCTATACAAATAATAAAATTCTTAATCGAATTTGTACATTAATCATTTTTTGGAAAATCTTATTGAAATAGTCATTATTATCGATAGAAAGGCCACTACTACCAACCAACCACTAGACAAATTTTGATGAAATTTGGTATGATGATAGCTGGTTATTCAGGTCAACATATAGGATACAACTAAAATAAACATGAGGACTGCGGGAACATATCTCATCTCTGAGAAATCTATATTTAACATTAAAACGTAACAGGGACGAACCCGAGCGGAGCCAGGGTGAGTCGCTAGTAATATTATAAAGCTGAAGAGTTTGTTTCTTTGTTTGTTTGGTTGAACGCGCTAATCTCAGGAACCACTAATCCGATTTGAAAAATTCTTTTTACATTAGATAGCCCGTTAATTGAGGAAGGCTATAGGCTATATATCATTCCGAAAAAATGTACGGTTCCCGTGGGATTTGTTTTTGTCTAAAGACGAACCCGAAGCGAAGCGAGGGTGAGTCGCTAGTATATTATATGACGACATTAATATGCTGACAAATCTTGAATAGTACGCGTGGCATTCATACTTCCATACTAATAATATTATGAATGTGAAAGTTTTTGTTCGTTTGTTTGTTTGTTTTTCCTTCTTTCACGTCGAAACAGAGTGACGGGTTGGCGTGATTTTTTGTGTGGAGATAGTTGGAGGGCTGGAGTGTGACATAGGCTACTTTTTACCGCGAGAAATTATCTCATACCCACGGAAAAACATGTTATAATAAAACCCAAAATAAAATATTTATAATTTGAATTCCTTGAAACTTGGTATTAATGCTCTTCAATACAATTAAATATGTTAAAAATGTTTTAGCATTTTTCGAAATTCATCCCACAAAGGGGTAAAATAGGGGATGAAAGTTTGTATGAAACCTACCATTTTTTTTTGTAGTTTTAACACAAGCGAAGCCGCGGGTTCTGCCAGTTATTAAAATCCGAGCTTTTAAGTTAGAACGGAAAAGTACCGGGAAAAGCCAAGTAACTTCTGCGTTACTCATAAAACTTAATGGGTTCGTTCAAGCTAATGCATAATACGAGAGAAAAAAATACAATGAAAGCTGCATAAAGTTCATAGTATGAACTCAAATTACTGATGGATTTATGTATAACAGTATATATATATATATATATATATATATATATATATATATATACAGGGTGGATTTTTGAGACGGGACAGTAAGGGCAGGTACCTTAACAGCTGCTATAGTTACAGGAAAACGTTCTATACTAGTTGTTTTATACTAGATTGTTTTTTGTTTATGTATATAAAAATGCTGGCAGTGTGTCAAGAGATAAGTTGAATTTCGAAGCTAAGTGAAGATTGAGAAGAAGTACGAAAAAAGTGAAAAGTGAAGAAAAGTAGAGTGAAGTTATTGTGAAAGTGTATCCAGTGGTGAAAATTAGTGTCCAGTGACTGAGTTTAACCAGTACTGTGTATACACCGCGCGTGTTATTGAATCTCTATAAGTCACTCTTGTTAATCATAAGCAATAAAACATCAGTAGTGCAAAAGACTCGAACTCATCGGGGATGGCAATAAAAACAAGTCTTTTAACGTTTGAAGAACGTGACATATTATATGTGGTAAATAATAATAATTATAATCAATGTTTTATTTAATGAAGTTGTTTTCAATTCTGCGGTGAGTATAGGGTATTTGAATTATTTGATTAATAGTAATAATGTTAAGAAAAAAATTAATATAATATAAAACCGACTATTTAAATTGTAAATAATAACTAAAAGTTAACTAAATATTTATTTAAAGTACGGTGCTTTATTACTTTAGTACTACTGGCAGTGGTAGCTCAGTGGTAACGCGCTCGCTTGGGAAACCGAGTGAAGCGGGTTCAAATCCCGAGTCTCGCACTTCTGATATTTTCATGTGCGAATCATTTCTAACATGATTACCACTTCCTTACAGTGAAGGAAAACATCGAGAGAAAACCTGTATGTCTGAGAGAACCTATCAAGTTTTCGAAAGACATGTGAAGTCTGCCAACCCGCACTTGGCCAGCATGGTGGACTATGGCCAGATTCCCCTCATATTGCAGAGAGGCCCGTGCCCAGCCGTGGGACGTTAAAAAGGGCTGAATACATACTTTACTACTCACTCAACCTCACACACCATATTTGCATCTTTTATTCCTCCTTCCTCCTTCCTCCTCCTTCCTTCCTTTAAGGTAGTGGTAGCCCAGTGGTAACACGGTAACTTGGGAAACTGAGTGCAGTGGGTTCAAATCCCGGATATCGCACCTTTGATATTTTCATGTTCGAATCATATCCAACATTACCACTTGTCTTACGGTGAAGGAAAATATATTGAGGAAATCTGCATGTTTTCGAAAAACATGCGCCAACCCGCACTTGGCTAGCGTGGTGAACTATGGCTTCGTATTGAAGGGAGGCCAGTGCCTAGCAGTGGGATGTTAAAAATATAATGCAAGCATCGAACTTAATAGACTTTCTTCCTAGATGAAAAGACTTTAAAATTGCTAACGGTTGATATTAATTACATACTACAGCTAACAGCTCAGCGTACGAGAATATCTGTCACATCTTAAATGAAAATAAAAAAAATACTAATATTATAAAGAGGAAAGATTTGTATTTTTGTATTTTTTTGTGTGTGTGTGCGTATGTTTGTAATGAATAAACTCAAAAACTGCTGTGCCGATTTCAAAAATTCTTTCACCATTGGAAAGCTACATTCACCCTGAGTGACATAGGCTATATTTATTGCTAGAAAATATTAGGGATCCTTACTAAAACTTAAGTAACGTAACCCAAGGTGTAAAAAAGTGCCCTAAAAAGTCTTTCGTCGCATGCGCTGCGGAAACTATTGATGATAGAACAAAAGTATGTTCTACAATATTGAAGAACATAGTTTCTTTGTCTGTCTGTTTATCTCTTTGTCTGTTTGTACGGGCTAATCTCCGATACTGTTGGACCGATTTAAATGAAATTTTGCATGGTGGTACCTTATATCCCCGGTCAACCTTAGATACTTTGCATACCGGAAAATTAAAGAGTACCCGTGGGATAGTTAAAAAACTATAGTAATTTATATAGCTTAGTACACAAAAACTACTGATTTGATTTTAATGAAACTCTACAATCATATAGTTCATATATCAAAATAACAAATAGGCTACTTTTTATCTCGGAAAAATGAATGGTTCCCGTGGGATAGATTTGTTTACTAGAGGCGAACCCCGAGCGAAGCGAGGGTGAGCTGCTAGTGTATATATAAAGTGGAGTGAATGTAAGTAAGCTTTGCTTATGAGAAAAAAGCCTAAAAAAAACAAGTTATGCCTTAACTTTAAGGCAGAGACAAAATTGAAAATGAAAATCACTTTTATGTAAATTAACTTCGTTTAACACTGTTCAGATCTGATAAATGTTTATCATAAAACGTTCTCGTTGTACTTTAATCGAAGTTTCTAAATCCTTTTATTTGAACGGATAAAGAGCGAACGCGAATGACATTACTTTGGGTTTATCGTTACGATAACTCTATGAAAAACTTTTTATGTTCACGTTTTCACGTTTACACAATGCCTTATTGTTAATACGAATAAATAATATTAAATCGTTCACTACATTTTCCTACTGACGTGAACAAAAAGATATTATACAAAAGCTGGATGTTTAAAATGTTCGATATGCTTTGTGATTGAAATTTTCAATACGGGTTTAATAAATAAAATCAATATAAGCTTTATATAATGTCCTCCTGACCGATTTCGGCCATGGCGCCGTTCTCACTGAGACTAGCCAAATACGCAAGAGATATTATAGTCACAAGTGTACGAGCAGACACAAGTGCACTCTCTATTCCTGTCACTCACAAAGTCTGATGGGACTATACTTCGACACGACCGGTGAGAGCAACTCCCCATCTCCGGGCTATAACTGAAAATTTCTTGACGGAAATACTCAATATCTAAACTTGGCCCGACTCAGGACTCGAACCCAGGACCTCCAAATCTGAGGCCGTATGTGCTAGCCACTAGACTATTGGGGCAGTTTAGGCGTAAGCATATAGTATACTTTATATTAAAAGCTGGCTAGTTTTTATAGGGCTTACTAGGTATAATAAACATACCTTAATACCTTACCTTAACATACCTTATATATAATTCTTATAAAAATATATAGAGCCCGATATTAAAGTATTTTATTATTATTTGAATAAGTATTCACAGGAAAAGTATTACTTACCTTTTTTCGTATTATTTTGTCTAGGATTGATTTCATCGGCTTATAGATTTAACTTAAAGATAATATGATTCATGAAAAAAACTGTAGAAAAGCAACCTACAAGCCCTTTAATAAAAAAATAATCTATACTAATATTATAAAGCTGAAGAGTTTGTTTGCTTGTTTGTTTGGTTGAACGCGCTAATCTCAGGAACTACTAATCCGATTTGAAAAATTCTTTTTGCATTGGATATCCCGTTATCTGAGAAAGGCTATATATTATCCCGGATAAATATACGGTTCCCGTGGGATAGATTTGGTTTTGTCTAGGGACGAACCCGAAGCGAAGCGAGGGTGAGTCGCTAGTGTACAATAATTATTAAAAAATCCTACTGCATAAAAAGTGAACTAAAAAGACAAGAACAAATTGAATATTAAACATAGTATTATGCAGTAAACATATAAGTTGTATGTTTTTGTTACGGACTCTTAAAAGCCTGTATTTTGATACCCAACTCGATCGATTCGGACGAAGACTATTTTTAAAACACACAAATCGGCGCTTCAGATGAGCCATTTTGACTTTTAAAGATCTATCTAGATATATTATCTAGATAGATCTTTAAAAGTCAAAATGGCTATATATATCCAATGATACTTGCGTTATTAAAATGAATCTGACGACGAATGAATTATCAAAATAGGTTAAGCCGTTTAATAATTACGAGGGAACATAGGGTCGGACATACAACCATACATACAAGCTTTTACATCATATAAATAGTGTAACGTAATAAATTGGTGGGTTTAATTTAATTTGAAGTTTATTTTTTTCTTTTTAGACTTTTTAATAAAAGCCTGTTTTAAAAATATTTTTTTTTACTATTTATTTTTATTTTTAGTTTTTGTTGTACCCGTATTCTTCTTAGCACATCCTTTTCTTTTCATCTGATATCCTTATCATGGGGGTGCAAAGAAGCACAGTCCGCCATCTTTGGGAATCCGCAGTATTGGATTTAGAATGACGTCACTTAGCTAGTCATGCATTGTCATCTAAAATTGAAGTGTATGCAAAATTTCAGCTCAATCGGTTGAGGATAACTGCTTTAAAATTCAGTTGCAAGATTTAACCTGAACAAACATTGCAAGTTAAATAAAAGCTTGTAAATTAAAAAAAAATATTCGACATTCTTGATATCTAATTATTCGGTTTTTGTCTAAAACAATCCGCTCCTTTAAATATATAAAAGTAAAAATGAAAGTATCACTAAGTTTTAAAGCAATATGACTGCATTTTAATTACTTTAACTTTTACCTATTAGATACCTTTCACCAATAAGTACTTAATGGCACCGTAAACGTAAATACCAATAAAACTAATGACAACAAAACAATAAATGTTAATTAATTTTATTTAATTAGTAGTCTTGAGATGCATAATAAAATAGATTTAATCATTAAAAATACTGAAGGTAGTTAAAGTTTTAAACACTTCTCCATTTCTATATCACTAGTGCCATTTTTAAACTCGTAAAAATATTATGCATTCCTAATCTCGCGTCTCCTGGTAATTCCTCGTGTTAGACATAAATGGGCTTAATCTATACATATTATAAAATTGCAACTAAGCCGAATCTGTATTAAAAAACATTAAATATTTTTTGGAAAATCTTATTGAAATAGTTATTATTATCGATACAGAATTCAAATCTATAGTTTTTAGAATTATTGTTTGTCTGTCTGTGACCGCATACGAGAAAACTACTGGATAGATTTTGATTAAATTTGGTATTATAATAGCTGGTTATCCGGGTCAACATATAAGATACTTTTTACTGCGGGAAAATATCTCATCTCTGAGAAATCTATACTACACGTAAGTAGGTACGAACCCGAGCGGAGCTTATAATAAATTAAAACGGTTTTTGGCTCTACCAGGGAATGAGAATGAATAATCATACTAATATTATAAGCGTGAAAGTTTTGTGAGGATGGATGGATAGATGGATAGATGGATGGATGGATGTTACTCTTTCATGCCAGAACCGCTGAACAGATCTGAACGAAATTTGGTATACAGATAGATTATAGTCTGGAATAGCACAGAGGTTACTTTTTATCCTGGAAAAATGTACCCATAATCCCGTGGGATAGATTTGTTTGTTCTAGGGATGAACCCGAAGTGAAGCAAGGGTGAGTCACTAGTTATTATATAAATAGCTCTTTATTTGAAATCCTTTAATAAAACTAATATGTTTCAAAGTAAATGAAATAAATGATTAATTTTCAATTATTCCGATAAAACCTGCACGTGTGAATGTGACAGATACGTACGTACGAGTATGCACTCGAATTTATTGCATTTATTGAATTTTTTACTGTAAGGAAAAACATTATTATTGAAAGTTTTTCGATTTATCAGCTGTATTTCAATATAGATATATTATTTATTACACAATATTCCGATAATATGAAAGTTAATAATATTAAATTGGTTTTTAGATAGTAATAGTAGCTCAGATTATCTTTTTTATCCTTTACGGAATGTTACACGAGGATAACATGACTTTTTACCACTATAGAAACTTGCCAGTAGAACATTAAAACTATTACAAACAAGAAACATTCGATGTTACAGTCGACAATTAGCTAAATAAACAATTTTGAACCGACTTCCAAAAAGGAGGATGTTCTCAATTTGACCATATAATAATAATAAAATAATAAAGTCGGTGCCAGCTAATACAAATCAAAATATCCGACTTCGAAAATATCTGATTAGGTGTCTATTCTAAATGAAAACCCCTCTTTACTTGTTTTTTACTTTAAAGTGCCTGGAAGTCGGTTTTTATAATTTTTTTCAGAAATCCTAAGTTTTAATCACAGGATTATTTTCGTACTAAAACCCAAAGCATGTCCATTTTTAGGAAAAAAACTTATTCAACATCTTTTGTAGGCACGACAATAAATAAAAGCAGTCCTTCAGTGGTAATGTCTCTTGAATTCCTTTGTTTGGAATTCCGCCCCTGAAACCTATAGATAGATGTATAGGAAAAGCTTCGACTATACAATTTAAACGCAAACTTACTGAAAGGGCGAAACGATCGTGCGTAAAGCACTTTTGATTAACATTTTATTACATTTTTGCATATTAAGTTTATGATACTTAAAGGACTTATATTTGAAGTACATACGTTAGGTTTTAACGTTCAGTATAGATTGCTCAGAGATGAGATATTTTCCCGTAGTAAAAAGTATCCTATATTTTGACACGGATAAACAGCTATCATCGTACCAAATTTCATCAAAATTTATGCAATAGTTTTCTCGTGATGCTTGCCCAGATAGACAAAAATTCTAAAAACTATAGATTCTACTATTTTAATAAGATTTCCAAAAAAAAAATATTTAATGTATAGATTCACACAGGTATTTATTAATTAAATTTGTGTTCCTTATATTTTTAAGAACACGAAATCTTATACGACCTTATTTTTGCAAATAATAAAGTATGCGTAGCGAAAAAGTTTATTTTTTCCGTAATTTGATCGCGGGCGAAGCCGCGGGTTCTGCTAGTATACAATATACTCATCTTTACATTTTGTGTATTACATCTTTTGCATATTATATGCACTTATGATACAGTTATACTGAACTTGAAGTGGCTAAAGCTTCTTTAAAAAATATATTATCAAAGAAGAAAATTATAAAATTAATTGAACATATTTTCCCATTTAATATTTTAACAAATTAAGTGAAAACATCACGCTCGTTGTATGACAGTCGTAGTCTTCATGGCTGTATGCAAATGCAACTACAGACTACGTTAGTATTAAAAAACATTTTTCTTACTTTTTTGGGGAACACATTGTTTTTTCTTTTCCTCATGCTCTTTATAAGGTTCTCCGAATTTATGCATCATTTTAATAGAAGTAATACGTACTGTGTTATGTCCCTCGGGTAATTAGTCGGCACAGATTTTATCTGTATGATATTATTTTATAGTAAAACAGTCTTTAAGCACGTAGTTATACGGTGTTAGTTAGGAAAACCTGCCCAGATCGGCAAATTGTAGCGGTTTCGCTGTTTGAATAAAAAAAAATAGCTTTTTGTAGTTGTTGTATAAGAGAATTATTATGTACATACATACATACATGCGTAGCTCGCTTCTAGCAAATGACGTCACGATCTTAAGTAATGTACTCAATTACAAAGTGCTGACAGATACTTTCTGTGATCAAACGCTGGATTTGTTATGCTGTGACGCAATAATAAAGTATTTTGATTTGCAGTAATTAAGCCTTTTACTTGATATTCCTATCTTGTGTTTAAAAAAATTTATAATGTACTTAAGGCATGATAAGATTGTGATGGGGTCAATATTTTCTGATAAAGCGATTTAGTTGAAAGAGTAACTTATTATGTAAGAAAACATCTTTTTGTTACGTAATTATTATGTAAATTTCACCAAAATGTGTGTTTTCCTTTCATAGATAACAAAAGGTATAACAAGGTTACGGGAAGAGCGAAAGCTATGTCAATAGCGCTCCACAGTTTGTCGTCTTTGCGTACCTCGTGGGAGATGTAATGCTATTGTTCGTATAACAGCTACATTTGCAATATGATTTCATTAATTTTCAATTTCTGTGTCATGTCTGGAAGAAAAATTGTGAACCATTTCATTTTTAATAGTAAAAGCGGTAAACGAGCAAACGATCCACTTGATGGTATGTGACTATCGTTGTTCATAGACATTTGCAACGTAAGAGGAGTTGTAAATGCGTTGCTGGCCTTTGAGCGACATAAAGACACGACGCTTAAAGAGTCTTATTAGCGCTCAAGGAGACCCTCAAGAGGAAGATCGTTTCATAATTTGTACTTGCGAGGTAGACAAAAATGTGATGCACGTATATTACACGATTACAATCTTTGTGGAATGCCAAGCATTTAGAGTGTATGAATGGCATCCAACCTGACGGCGAAGGGTGCGATGATAGAAAAGCGATGGTGATACCAGAATAAAAATTTCATCAGAACACTCTCCATTGTACAAACAATACGAAACGTACGGCGGATTGCGTAGCGGATATACACGCCGATACCTGTCCGTAGTGCTCGCGGGAAACTTGATGCGTACACGTATGTTTAGTGTAGCGTTTATTTTATTATGGTTTAAATAATGTCGATATTTTTTACGTTTATATTATTTAGAAAGAAACAGTTTCTTTACCGATGATTATTTTTTTGTGAAAAAAAGAAAGCACCAAATTCTATCTATAGCAAAAAGAAGCGGTGAATACGTTAGTCTATGTGAAGAATTAAGACGATACCAGGAGAAATTTTTCTAAAATTTTTTCAGCCATTAAATTCATGTTCCATGTCAGCGTTGCGAGCCTTTTATTTTTATGGTCAGGGTGCCTGGACACCCAAATGAAAGGCTTTTTCATCACTGCTGTGATAAAATCTCCAGCAGGAAAGTTTTCATTCAAATTGCGTCATTTCACTTCACTATCCGCGAGTAAAAATCAAAATACGCGTATTGATGAGCGTATACACTATACGCGCTGTGGTTCAAACGTGCCGAACATTTGTTCATTTGTTTCATTCCGCCTGCGCGGTGCGCCGTGACTCAGGACACAGCCTTAGAGGTATGTGTGAGTATGGTATCATCGACAATACGAACTGCCCGGGATATAGTCAAATGGCAGAAGCTAGAATAGGGGGATATTGGTATACAAAAAATTCATATTCATTCTATATTCTTTTTCTTCAATGAAAATATTTACTTCAACCAACGAATTAGAGTAATACTTCTCTATGTAATAAATATTTTTTGGTTTCACAATTTTTTTTTTTACTAAATCTTCTTTTGGATTTTTAATATTATTAATTTAGTGCTGAAAGTTTCACCAAAATTAGACAAC
Organism: Fabriciana adippe; assembly: GCA_905404265.1. Classification (NCBI taxonomy): domain Eukaryota; kingdom Metazoa; phylum Arthropoda; class Insecta; order Lepidoptera; family Nymphalidae; genus Fabriciana; species Fabriciana adippe. The sequence goes on along the minus strand of FR989982.1, from coordinate 25,559,539 downwards.
TAAAGTTCTTTCAAGCAAATAATATAAGTTATCATTCGTATTATATATATATATATATATAATATATATATATATAATTTTTATTTCGTTTAGTTTATTTTATATATATATATATATATATATATATATATATATATATATATATATATATAATGTGTGTGTATATATAGTATATTCGTACACTAGTACAACAAAGTAAATGTATTATATACAATGTACGTACGTATAACTCGTACGAATGTAAGTAATAGAAGAACGAACAACATGTCTAAGCTTTAAGGCTCAGAGTTACAAAGAAATAGGTACCGTGCTACTGTTTTAAGTATGGCAATAAAGGCAGAAAAGGGCGAGAGGGCTTTTCTTGTAAATAATTTTCTAATATTCTGGCGGCACCACACACGTGGTTAGGGCGGAGTTCAAAGTCAGCCTATGTTTGGGGGCTACCCTACATATACAACCAATTACACAAAAAATCCATTATAAAATGAAGTTAAAGATAGCGTCTATGTAAAAAAAAAAATAGACAAAGATGAAACAGTTCAGTTACTGATTTTTTTTGTTTAGTAGCTATTGACGAGCTTTAGCAATTAAAAAGTTTTGGTAAATTCTATTCATATTTATATGAATATATGAATGGTAAATTATATACATATTGTAGATACGTTTGGCTCAGTTTGTAGTGACCCTACTTGCTATGCCAGAGGTCGCGGGTTCAAGTCCCGTTGGCATTCATTTGTGTGTTGAGCACGAATGCTTGTACTCCACTCATGGATGCTTATATTTATAATATGTACTAGCGGCTCACCATTGCTTCACTCGGGTTCGCCTCTAGGAAAACAAAAACAAACCTATCCCACGGGAACCGCACATTTTTCCGGGATAAAAAGTAGCCTATATGTTATTCCAGACTATAATCTATCTCTGTGTAAAATTTCATCTACATTCTTTCAAACGTTCTGGCGTGAAAGTGTAAGAAACCTATCCCATGGTAACCGTACATGTTTCTGGGATAAATAATAGCCTATATGTTATTCCAGACTATAATCTATCTCTGTAATAAGTTTCATCCATATCCGTTCAGCCGTTCTGGCGTGAAAGAGTAACAAATATACATACATACATACATACATACATACATACATACATACATACATACATACATACATACATACATACATACATACATACATACATACATTCTTACAAATTTTCGCGTTTATAATATTAGTAGGATGTATTTAAAGTTATATATGTGTAATGTATCAACTATCTGGTATCCATAACTCAAGCCTCGTAGCTTACAATGGAACTAGACAGTGTTGTGTTAATGTCCCAACATATTTATTTATTTACCATGGAATGAGATGGTCCTGTGTGTTTCTGTAAAAATAATGTTTTCCACAAATTTTCAATATTCTTTTCAATAATTTAGACGAGCTTCGACCGCTAAGCGAACTCTAGCACACATAAAATAACATACACCGTAAATATAGTGAATATATCATCCTTGTCGTATCATATATTTTACATCATCCTAAAAAAGTGAGATTAATGCTCACAATAAAGGATAAAACACAATTTAATGTAATGCTCTACGAATTATGAATGTGTAATATATGATAACTGTGACAATAAACAAAAGGGTTGCTTATTTCACACGCTATTTTTCTTGAGAGATACATAGAAAACTTCAGTTCGTTCTAAAACTAAAAAAATAGCATTATTATTTTATAGCGGTGGCAAAAGTGTACTCTTTATCTAACTACTTTCCAAGTTCACATTGTGAAGTTATGTATAAAGCTCTATTTCGAGAAAAAGTTGAGGAAAACGGATATTTATTTCAGGTATTAAAAATATAAATAAAATATTGTTTTATTTGATCCTGTGGCTATTAATATATTTATTACTTGCTAGTCCCTCTCACCCTTGCTTTGCTCGGGTTCGTTCCTAGGTACGTTTTAACGGTAGCTATAGTATAGACTATATATATATATATATATATATATATATATATATATATAGGTACAATGTACATACATGTAAGTATTATAAAAAATATAAACATACATATCCCTTACTTGAGAAATTATTTGTTCCCCATTCTATCTTTCACCTCCCTTTTCACCCCCTTATATATTACTAGCATTGCCCGCGGCTCCGCAAAACAGAAGATGATCAAAAACCAAATTCTTAGGTTTTACACATTAATATACTCTTACATAATTATACCACTTTCATTGCACACCGCTGAGTGGTAAATAATGGCAGTGATTGACAACGCCACAAAGGTTCCTCCGTTAATCTCATATTTGATTTAGTAATATTGTACTTTTTGTTTCAGTAATGATATTTATATATGTCTATACTTCTGTTTTGTTTGTTTGTTTAGTTTTGGCCGATAAACTCTCAAACTATGGAATTAATTTTAATCATTTTTTACTAATAGACAGCTATCGAATAATTTAATATTTAGCTGATTATTTAAATTACATAAAGATAACTTTTCTTAATTAGCGCTAGTTAGTAATATTTTGCAAAACGATTTTCAAATGAAAGTGTAATAAGTAAATAATTCTAAGCAAATACTTTTTATTATTTCATGTGGCTCGGCCAATATGATTAAAGTCGTAAGCATTTTATTGTGTCATTTAAGCCTTTACCTTCCAAGAAATGGTGTCAAAAAACTGAAAAAGTTGAGGTTCCTAAAATACTTTTTCATAGTTTTTGAGATATGGAATATTTTTAGTTACCCGCTTTGTCAGTTTAGCAGCCATAAACTTGTTTTCCATAAAATGTTATAAAATAATATGAAACGAACTTATTTTTACGCTTGGTAAAATGAGTCGATATTGTGGAAACGTAAATATTATTCGTAATTATTTTAGTGTTAACCTAATAAAACTCGTAAGTAAGAAAAACTACACAGTATTTTGCTATACGAAACCTATAATGCGCGAGTTGGATTTGCATTTGCCCAATTTTTACATTCAAAACATTAAAAAATATTAACATTATTTACTAAACAATAAAAATTTACAAATATTTTCATTTGAAAATTGTTTCGGCTAACAAAAAATTACTAATTTATAAAGCCAAAAAGCTCTTGTTTTATTGAAAATTTAAACACAGGCGGGGCCGCGGGTGATTTAGTAGTATTTCTAATAAAGTCATAGAAAGGTTAATCTGTAATATTTTTTTTGGATTAAAACTACGTATTTTAAAAACACATGGCGACATCTGTTGTCAAATATCTAAGCAACACATAAATAAATTTTCATTAAAATAACTATTTTAATGAATAAAATAGCGCTATTGATAATTCCTTTAAGATAAGTTTTTTTAAATAGTTTTTACATATATAAGTAAGTTACCTTGCTAAACTGTTAATAGTATCATCGTGCTTTTATTTTAACCAGTTTTTGTATTTTTTCCCAAAAATTAGATATTTTCCTGCGGTGAAAATTGGGTGTCAGTAAAATAAAACAAACGCTTCAAAAACGTTAGGAATGAAATTTATTTTCATTAATTTGTAATCATAATATTTTGATCTTTAACGTACTTATTTTTTTGCAAAAAATAGTAACAGCTTAAAAATACTTTTATTTTTATTTCATTTAATTGTAAGTAATTCTTCAGATATGCTCGAATAAAGTTATGACTTTAGAGAGATACAAAATAAAACAATTAGATAGGATATTCAAAGTGAAAAAGTATATTCTAAAATAATCCTAATTCTAATCCGATATAAAATCTAAATTACATCAAAAAGACTTCATAACTTCATTTTACGTATTGCCCCACATTGGGCGCCAGAGAGGACGAGAGTATATTCATTAATATATATATTTTTTACGAATCTTGAATTATTTTTAGTTAGTAATATTTCAGTCATTATTTAATCGCCATTGGTTTGTTTACTACTGCCGTATAAAACACTTTCACCGAGATTGTGATAGCTGAAACTTGAGAGACTGGAGATCTTTAATATAAATAAGACTATTGTTTATTTATTTTCATCTATTCATTTCAATAAATTGTCATAAAAACAAATAAAAATACTATTTGAAACAAATAAAATACGAGTATATACGAAAAAAAAACTTTTTATATAAATTCTATTTTCGACATCTCAATCTCGGGCAAGATTTGCAGCTCGGGATTGTGCTGTCGTAAAATGGTACTGAAAGCCTTGCACTTATATATTCAAAACTGAACCAAACCATAGCGCGATGTAAAATACGAGTGGCGTCATCTAGTTTACAGTTTGAAAAATTTATTAACTAGTCCACACACCACACCAATGATGCCTATTTTTCGTCATCAATATACATACGTATTATCCGGAGTATATATTAGAGTATATAATATAGAGTCCGGAGTATCCGGAGTATATATGAAGAGTATATATTATTATCATTTTGTCAACTTTCTGAGTTACAACTTATTTTTGTAAGGAAGTAAGCACATTGTGAATAAACTTTTGAATGCAGTGAACTCTGCGACAATAGAATAATGAGTATTTTAATAAGATTTTTCGAAAAATATTAAATTTACGGATTCGGATTAAAAAAAAGTTTGCTTTACTGATAACTTAAAGACGGGCGAAGCCGCGGGTAATTTAGTAGTAATTCTAATAAAACCGTAGAAAGGTTATATCTAAACATTCATTTTTTTAGAATTAAAACTACGTATTTTAAAAACACACGGCGACATCTATTGTCGAATATCTAAATAAAACTTTAATATATATTAATTGAAATAACTATCTTAATGGATAAAATAACGCTATTGATAATTTGATTTTCAAGATAAGCTATTTTTATAATTTTTACCATATTTAGTAAGTTACCTTGCTAAACTGTTCACAAATAGTATCATCGTGGTTATGTTCCAACCAGTTTTTGTATTTTTTTTCAGAAATGAGATATTATCCCGCGGTAAAAAGTATCCTATATGTTGACCCGGATAACTAGCTATCATCATACCATATTTCATCAAAATCCCTCCAGTGGTTTTTCCGTGATGCGGTAACAGACAGACAGACAGACAGGCAGACATACAGACAGACAAAAATTCTAAAAACTATAGATTCGGCCTCTGTATCGATAATAATGTCTATTTCAGTAAGATTTTCCAAAAAATATTTAATGTACAGATTTGGCTTAGTTACAATTTTATAATATGTATAGATGATATGTTTTCTGGCATAAAGACTATCCTATGTCAACCCCAGTGTCTCAAATTATATTAATGCCAAATATCTAAATTGGTTCAGCGGATTACGCGTGAAAAGGCGACGGACAGATACATATTTAAGATTTTTTGTTGAAATCGGTTCATTACTTTTTGCGTGAAATGCACACATACAAACAAACAAACAGACAAAAAAAATATAACTATTGTTTTGGGGTCTATATTATGTACATAATACTTTACAGTCATTGTTTTTGACAAGATTAAATTAAAAATTTGAAATACCCCCGACCATCTTAGACCGGTTTTCATTAAACATAGCTGACAAAATTCACCTTTCAAATAAAAAAAATAAAATAAACAAAATCAAAATCGGTTGATCCGTTCACTTATAACACCCCGTTGTTTTTGCGTCGCGGGTTAAAAAATATTTCTTGTACAGATTTCACTAAGTTATTGCTTTATTATACGAGTAGTATAGATTACCATAAAATAAAAAATCGATTAAAGACACTACTTTTAATGTAAACGCTGTTATAGAATTATATCGAGAGATGATAAAAGAGTACTGAAAAAATACGCATAAACACGACCCAAGATGACCTGAAGAATGAGATGAAAACTATGAATATGCCCGATTTTCACTAAATCATCAAAATTTATCAAAGTTTTAGTGTAATTAAAGTCTATAATACAATATTTTTTTATGCTTTTAATTTACTCTCACAATATCAGTAGAATATCTAGGCGTGAAACGTTTCCAAAGTGCATACTAGATGGCGTTATTACCTTTGCTGCATCGCGCTGTCAAGATGTTCTGCACAGGGTATATAAAGGCGTCGCAAATTCGCAGCCGTATCACTACCCTACAGACTGAAAAATGTAGTCATCAGAAGCGCTTTAACACACCTTGCTCCCTAATTCTATCAGAAGCGCTTCACACACCTTGCTTGGTATAGTCTGACGCGTGGAAAGTGATCGTAATTTTTGAAGGGGATTTACCAAATGGTAAAACCTTAAAAAATATAATACTGAAATTATAACTTCCATAGAGCGCTACTCGGGTATATAAATTGTATTGCTCACAAAATAGCATTTCTATCTAGATAATAATGGTTTGCGTTAAAAGATAAGTTTAAAGGTGTCTGCCCACTACCCCGTCTCATACCATGACCGTGCTAGGAGCGTGTCAGGCAAAAAAATATTCTTTGTATTGAAATGTATGAGACTCTGCCCACTAAACCGTTCCGTCACCGACCGGCACCGTCGCGTGCCGTGCACGGAACGTTAACAATTGTCATCGAGAATATTTTACCGGTGACGGTACGCTGCGTGCCTGGCACGCGACGTTACGGGACCGGTGCGCGCAGGCGGCGCAATGGTGAGCATACACAACACTAAAACCGTTATGTACGGGTATGATACGTTGTTGATACGTTCTAGTGGTGCCATGCTCGTTTCCGTGCCTGATACGTTCATAGCACGGTCATGGTATGAGACGGTGTAGTGGGCAGACTCCTTAATACATAGTGTATTGCAATAATCTTTATATTTCCCATCTCTCTTTGAATTTCTCATTATCTAAGAAAATAGTTGTTTGTATATTCTCTAAGCATGTCTGATTAATTATTATTTTTAAATAAAAAGGTGGATCGGTTTGTAAAAATCAATTTAGTCATTATTTTTTCCATATAATATGTGTGTAGGGTAAAAAATAATGGACCATCCTAAACCTATAGCTTAAAGATTTTCATGGTTCACTAAAAATAATAATGAAAATCGATTTCCTTTTTGTAGTCAGTCGAAATTCTAAACTAAACAAATTGTACAGGAAGAAAAAAAAGCCAAAGAAAGAGCCTATAAAAAAATTTGAATTCACTTGGATTTTCAAGTGAGCGCTTTACCAATAGGCTCTAAATGTATTTGAGATTAGTATAAAGCTTGAATCAATAAAATTAGTGGAAAATTAAATTAATGTATACATATAATTTATAATAAAATCAAAATTATTATATTTAAACAAGGAAAATACTACGAAATTTCTATTGAAACGAAAATCAGTTTCGTTAAGCATTCACTTTGATATCGAGATAAAGTCAGTTACCCGAAGTAATCTTATTTCAGCAAACAAAATGTTATTAGTGTGATTAGTAAGACAGTTGACCTATCTGTCGTTGCTTTTATGTCAGAAGTCGTGGATTCATATACACGCACTAGCGACTCACCCTCGCTCCGCTCGGCTTCGTCCCTATTTACGTTCTAACGTTTAGTATAGATTTTTCAGAGATAAGAGATAAGTCCCGCAGTAAAAAGTATCTTATATTTTGACCCGGATAACCAGCTATCATAATACCAAATTTCATCAAAATCCCTCCAGTGGTTTTTCTGTGATGCGGTAACAGACAGACAGACAGTCACAAATTCTAAAAACTGTAGATTCAGCCTCTGTATCGATAATAAAGTCTATTTCGATAAGATTTTCCAAAAAATATTGAATGTACAGATTCAGCTTAGTTACGTATATATACACATTTTGTTGTATGTATAGATATACTCTCTTTCACACACACAGACGCACATGCATACGCACACGGACACATGCACACACACACGCACGCACACATATATAATAATAATGTGAGAATTGGCTATGTAATTTTCTCCAAATTTTTCATACATGCTTTGGAGGGTATTTTTAAGACTGGACAGGAAACATGGCATAAATATAAAGGGTGAGTACATCTTGAACTTGAGATTCGCTGACGATATCGTCAACGAGATTCATGCGAAACCTACAGCACATATTACAAAACCTAACCAATTCTTCAGAACCAGAGCACATAGGTCTCTGAATAAATTAAGACAAAACATCATCAATGAACATGTAATAGCAGGACCAATTGCTCTTAATAATAAAAAAAAAAACTGAAAAACACTTCGAGAGACAAGCTCAAAGAAGAATACAGGATTTAGTAAACTTCGTCGAGTCTTTTCATCGCCAATACTGTAAAGCTCAAAGACAAAGATTTTTAACAGGAGCGTCGCTAAAAGTTTCTTTGAAGTATCGGGTCCGAAACAAAAGGATGCGACAAAGAAGCAAAGTTATCGTCATAGCCCAAAGAATTAGTTAGCTGATGTAGTAGTGGACTGGTCACATTTGTCTTAGAACGGGCAAGTAGGTGGTTTTGGTTGAGAAGACGGCTCCTAGAGTGAAGACCATGGCTCAAAAAATGTAGTGTAGGTCGCTCTCCAGACGCTATGTGAAGCGATAATATAAGCGAAGGGGCTGACATATATATGCATTAGCTGAAGATCGAGCTCAATGACGATCCATAGGAGAGGTCTATCTACAGCAGTGGCCGAAAGCAAGCTCGTTACGATGAATATGTTTCATCGTTCTCTCGTAATTAAATCTGGAATGAAGGTAATGTTGCATATAATTTATTACCAAGTTTAATTATCTAAACATACAAATACATAGAAATAAATATGTAGATAATAATAAACCTGCAATATGACAAATAGTTGCAAGATGCTTCAAACTAATTTCAAATCCAAGAAGTTTCGTCATAAAGCTTTACTTGATTGAATTGTTGGAATCGTTTCGAATAACATTTTGAAATAATTATTGACATACGTCAAATAATTACGCTATTGTCACGTGACATATAATAATCATCATTTCCTTGCCCATTTCCCAATCACTTAGTGTCGGCAAAGTACATCTTCCGTACTGCTGATCGATTTTGGCAAAAGTTTTACGACTGCCTGAAATCAACTCCCCTTGGGAAAGCTATTGTTGACCACGGACATCTTTAAGTATGCACATTCGATTGTTTTCTTTTAAAACTTTTATTATAGTATTACTTATAGTTTTTTAGTGTAATTTTCTGATATATATTGAAACAAATTTTGAACTCACAAAAGACACACGTTATATATCTATACATATAATAAAACAGTAGAGGTTGAATATCTGTATATAGAAAAAAAAAATTAACGGTTTTTAACATTTTTATCAAGAGAAATAAAACAAATCCAAATTTTTTTCAATTTTTTTGTTTCTCCGTCTGTTTGTACGGGCTAATCTCCGAAACTGTCGGACCGATTTAAATGAAATTTTGCATGGTGGTATCTTATATCCCCGGTCAATATTTTAGATACTTTTTATCCCAGAAATTTAAAGAGTTCCCGTGGGATAGTTAAAAAACTATAGTAACTTATACAGCTTAGTACACAATAACTATTAATTGGATTTTAAGAAACTTTACAATTATATAGTTCAGATATCAGAATAACAAATAGGATATTTTTTATCTCGGAAAAATGTAAGGTTCCCGTGGGATAGATTTGCTTTTGTTTGTGTAGAGGCGAACCCGAGCGAGGCGAGGGTGAGCCGCTAGTGTTTAATAATGTTAGATATTTAAAAAGTATGGTATTTGATAGTCCATCATTGCTTCCTGTGAGTCATGTTACAACAGGTGATAAATGCCCTAAATAACAGTACACTGCTCGCTCTAACATAACTGCAATATGTCTATGGGTATTCATTTTCATCCAATTACTTGTACTTTGTTCCCGTTATGTATTTTCTATGGAATCTTTTTAAAGGATTATGAACTCGTTATGAACTGATTGTTATTTAAATGAAATACAATATAATCTATATAAATAAGTGTTATTATTTGTTTCTCATAATATTATAATGTAGCTGTGCCAAGGTTATTAGATGAGTTACCAATGTAACATCCAAAATCGTGTTATTAGTTATTATTTAGATTTTTTAATATAATTTCTGGATTGTTTTCTCTCAAAAAATCGGCATAGCCATTCAGAGGTGGAACGCTGTTAGCATACTTGCCACAATTCCACGTGGGTATGATTTGTACAGTAATAATTAAGTGTACATTTGTTTTGTATATAATTGAGTAATTTTGTAATCCGATTATAGTTTTATTTCAAATTTATAAAATCTGATTGCTATATATTTGATGATGTTATAGCAGTTCAAGTTGAAATAAGTTTTATTTTCCATACATATTGATATTTTAAAAAGGTGGACAGCAGTCTTTTTTATAGCGATTTATTTCCGATAAAATTTAGTTATGTTCTTAAAATGAATCTTTAGTTATCATTTTAGATTTTACTAGCGGCTCACTCTCGCTTCGCTCGAGTTCGCCCCTAGAAAAATGAAAACAAACCTATCCCACGGGAACCGTATATTTTTCCGGGATAAAATGTAGCCTATGTGTTATTCCAGACTATAATCTATATCTGTGCCAAATTTCATCCAGATCCGTTCTGTCATTCTGGCGTGAAAGAGCGACAAACATACATCCATACATTTTTACAAACTTTCGCGTTTATAATATTAGTAAGATTTAGGCTGCAATCTTAACTGATCGTCTTATGAAGCTCATAGTACCAAATGCGGAAACGATTAATTTTAGGTATTTTTGAAATAAAATTTAAATTTTATTGATTGATTCTATTTTTGTAAATTTAATTGAGTTGCAACAAACGTTGATGATAGGCTCTCACATGTCACTATGTGTGAATAATAATGCTGTTGTAAGATGTTAAAGACTACACGGGAGGTAGATGAAGTTGGATATTACTGGATGTTAGTAATAAAAAAGTGAGTCTTTTTCATTACTTATGTTCCTACTTTTTGTTTTAGTTTTTTATTTTCGGTGTATTCGAGCAATTTTAAACATTCTTTTATATAAACAAAAGTAAGTAAGGAACGCTTTTTATAAACATATCAAATTGTACGAGTGATGCCGCGGTTCCAAAATAGATTTGCATAGAAAACAGCTTTTGACTTTGGGACAGACATTTACTATAATTACTTCAAAAGTTTCAATTTATAATTATATTGAATGATCTAAGAAAGTCTATAGTTAACAAGTTTTGCTACAAGTTAGGCAAAGCTTTCAAAGGACAGGACCACAAATTAAATCGGGGCGTTTAGCGTACAGTTTAACTTTGTGAACTGCCTAATTAATACGGTTTCTATTGTAACAATTAATTTATAACGTATAAAAATTATAGATTTATTGAAAAATATAACTGTACTAATGGTTTTATATTTATGTGTCATATCTACAGAGTCAGATGACTACTACTATTATGAAAGAGAAAAATTCTGTGTGCGCGTGCGCTTGTGCGTATGTGCGTGCGTGTGTGCGAGCGCGTGTGCGTGTGTGCGTGCGTGTGTGCGTGCGTGTGTGCGTGCGTGTGCGTGTGTACGCGCGCGTGTGCGTGCGCGGGTGCGTGTGTGAGTGCGTGCGTGCGTGCGTGCGTGCGTGCGTGCGTGTGTGTGTGGGTGTGTGTGCGCGCGCGCGCGCGTGTGTGTGTGTGTGTGTGTGTGTGTGTGCGTGTGTGTCTCTCCGTGTGTGTGTGAAATTCTGTCCGTTAGTAAGCACATTCTTTAGGAATGTCTGATTCTATTTGGCTAATTACTTCTTTAAAATCTTCTTAATGTTATCTTATTTAAACAATAAGGTTTTTGTGGAATGAAAAACTAAAAGTTCGTTTTCCAATAGGTTTTTCGCATGAATTAGAAATCGAAATATGGTCACTACTTCTTTTGGTTCAGCATCAGCAAACATACAGATGCGATACTATTCAAAATGTTGTCTTTTACCACTTTCCAAATACTCCTTAAAATAATGTTTTCAGAAAATAATCTAAGTCATATTTGCTGAATTATTAGCACTCAGTTCAACGCATATTATATAAGGCATAAAGTAAGGATTAATTTGCTTTGATTTTGTATGCTTGTTATAAACTTTCATATAATATTTGTATAGAGTTAAGACTAAGGAAACCAACTCAGTTAACATATTACATCTTAGCCCCAGGCGACTTATAAAGTAGAATCGATAATATTGACAACATTTTAAAAACTCCTGATGTAATTGCGGGATAAGATATTTACTGATTCAATTTTTCCTTTTCTCGTCAAGTTTTTCTTGAAGGTAATCAGATTAATTTGGGGCGAAAAGTGCCTTTTTTGTTTTGTTTACATGAAATTTTCTCAAAGTGAATTGACACGGCTGTTTAAATACCTTTTTGATTAATCGCGGGTTTGATTCGTACTATAAAATTAAATAATTCTATAAAGAAGCATAGACGAAAGAAATACTTCGCAAACAGACAATTAATGTAATAAAGAAATTGCAGGACCAATTGCATATTAGTGCTTACTGCTTTTTGACATATAAATTCTTGTATTCAGCATTTTTTATTCAATATCAGCCAAGGGACTCAATTTAATTCGAGAGGGATCAGGACACACTCCACTACGCTGGCCAAGTGCGGATTGGTGGACTTTATACTTAATAATTGTATAAAGACCACCGACCCGCAGTTGTAATGTATTTAGAATATAGATCACGAGCCAATTTCGACGTATCATAAAATAAAATTTCCTTTATACGCCTAAAGTAGACCATTATAGCATCACCGGATAAGTACAGATCCTCGCAATTTTTAGGTTAAATTAACTGAGGTATTTTTTAGATGAAGGGTCGAGAGAGTAAAAGCAAAAACGTGTTAACTTCAGACGTTTCAGTTGGTTGAAATTAAACCTTCGCGGAGATCAGTGTTTGAGCAGCTTTATTATATACAACTAGGGGCTCATCCTTGTTTTGCTCGGGTTCGCCTCTAGGCAAACAAAAATAAATCTATCACACGGGAACCGAAGATTTTTCCGGGATAAAAAGTAGCCTATTTGTTATTCTGATGTATGAAATATATTATTATAAGGTTTCATTAAAATTCAATTAGTAGTTTTTGTGTACTAAGCTCTAAAGTTACTACTCTAAGTTACCAAAGTTTTTTAACTATCCCACGGGAATTCTTTAATTTTTCTAAATAATAAGTATCTAAAATGTTGACCGGGGATATAAGGTAATACCATGCAAACTTTCATTTAAATCAGTCCAACAGTTTCGGAGAGCCCGTACAAACAGACAAAGAAATAGAAAATGTGAAAAACATCGGCATTTTTTCTATTTGTCTTCTTACATCTTCCTGACTCGGTTTTTAGCATTTTTTTTATGTACAAACATTCGACCTCTACAGTTTAATATATGTATGTATGTATAGATATGAGCAGAGAGACTGTCAAAATGGCTTCAGACTTCCTGATCGTCTAAAAATTATGGCTAAATCAAGTTCAAAACTGCGTAATTACGAGAGTTATTAACTATTTCGCTAACATAATTATCTACATATAAATAAGCAAAGGTAAAACAGTTCAGTTTTCTTTTTCTCCTCTGTTTGTCGATCGATTTTCATTTTTATGTTTAATAGCTATTGACGAGCTTTAGTTTCATTAATGAAAAAAGTATTGAAAATTCTTATAAGTTTTCCTCAAATATCCGATAATTATTATGGTCAAAATTTCAAATGATAATTTCTTTAAGACTCTAAACACAAAAATTTAGTAAGAGTATCAAATTGTATTTATAATAAAGAAAAAAAAACTATATATTTAATATTTTATCAATAAACAACAACTATTATGTGTAATAAAGCTCAAATTTAAATTTACAGCTTTGGTTTGAGTCTGTGTGTCCATAAGTTTAAATTCACGGATGAGGTTTTAAATAAAACTATCTTTTCGGATTATTTCGCGGATTTATTTTGATTTTTGGTTCCCGACGTTTCGAATGCTTTACAGCAATCATGGTCACGGGAGAGACTAAGGTATTAGACATCTCAAAAGCGTTATATACTTGTTACAGACTAATATATATAATATAATAAATTATAATAACTCTATCTAATATATATACTATATTAATAATCTAATTAATATATCTAATATATATACTCTATCTAATATATATAATATAATAAATTATAATAACAATGATTCAGATTAATATATTATATTTTATCTGTGAAGATAGTGTTGCTTAATATTCTATCTTAAAATTATATTAGAAATCTAAATTAAAATTTAATTTTCTAAATTACATATAAAACAATAATAATACTTTAATAAATAATTAGTATTTAATAAACAATTAATATTTTGATTTTCTTTGTGGTTAGACATATTATAGTAATAGCAACACTAAATAATATTACATTATTAATTCTTAAAGTTTTTAAAATATTGTAATATTTATAATAATAACAGCTAAATTTAAACAAATAATATTTAATTATAATACTTATTAAACTTTTTAATATTTTTTAATATGTTTAGAATTAAAATCAACAAATATTGTAAGGTACTCTGATGCCATTTTTGAATTTTCAAAATCATTTTGTAAATTTGTGGGTAGGCACTGTCTGTAACAAGTATATAACGCTTTTGAGATGTCTAATACCTTAGTCTCTCCCGTGACCATGATTGCTGTAAAGCATTCGAAACGTCGGGAACCAAAAATCAAAATAAATCCGCGAAATAATCCGAAAAGATAGTTTTATTTAAAATGTCAAATATTCGCGTAAATCTAAGAAAGTATTCACGGATGAGGTTTGAATCCGTGTATGTTTCGATAAATCATACTGTGAACCAAACCATAGCGCGATTCAAATCATAGAAATATTGTAGCGGCGCCATCTATTACAGTGAGATGGTAATTTAATACCTTTTTATGTCGCTAGTTTTTATTAGAGGTTTCGCGAATTAGAGACCTTTTATACACACGTTTTTCGTATTATACTTCGTTCTGTTCATGTATCCATTAAATATTTTTGTAAATAATAACGTAAACTACAGTACAGTACATGTTTTAATGATAATAATCATATCATGTTTACGTTTCTATAAAAAATGTATTGGGAGGTAGTGGTCTTCTTTCCCACCATGACCAGCTGGCTTGGGGTGCTTTTATTCTTCTCTTCAGTTTTGTTTCCTTGCTTGATTTCTAGTTGCCGATGTTTTATAGTTTTTTGCCTCAGATAAAGAAGTTGTTCTGCTTCTAGATACATAGTTGTAGATGCTTGTTTTGTTAAATTTATTGGGTGCTGACTTGGCTAGTTTTGTGGACTGAAAGGAGATTCTGCCTGGTCCATCTTCCTTTTGACTTTTTTCTTCGTTTGGGTCTCTTACAATGAGTTTGTCCTTCTTAATGTAGGTAATATTGCCCTTTTTCATTTCTTCTAATAATTGAGGTACCAGTAGCTTCCCTTTTTCCAACATTCCCTAAGAGAAATCTTCTTTGTTGAATGGAAGGAGTTGGAAAAAGCCTTTGGCAATAGGCATACATAAAACAATTGCCGATTTTTTTTTGTATTAAATTTTGTGTTAACTAGTATGTAATTTATCTGAATAAAGGCTATATTATTATTATTATATAAAGTTTTTATTAAAATTATTAGGTAATTCTTTCTTAATGATTGTTTGAAGGAGCTAGGAAATATGAAAAAATCCACACTAAAAAAACACCGAAAACAAAAAAGTTGCTGATCTGAACAGGAATGTGGGATCGACATGAAATTTAATATACAAAAGGTTGCGGTTTTGATTTTGATTAAAATATTGCTTTAGTCGTTTTTTATCCAAATAACTTATATTATGGGTGTGGCGATCTTATATAGAGAGGTTGGGGATTATACAGGACTAGCAGAAAGGAAATAGTTTTACAATAGTTATTTATCTAAGGGAGATCGGACTAAATTACCGACATGCATGTATATGAAAAATAATATATCGGTCTGTGTTTTAAAAACAATGGCAAAATTGACGTTATATACCTAATTGTTGTTGGCTAAAATAGGTTGAAATGGCTGCTTTAAATTTGTTAGTCTGTTTGTATGTTTTAATCTTCAAAAAGGTGGCACTTATTTTAACGAAACAATCACTTGGTGGATATAATATGACTAGCGACACACCCTCGCTTCGCTTCAGGTTTGTCCCTAGACAAAAACAAATCTATTCCACGGGAACCGTACATGTATCCGGGATGATATATAGCCTATAGTCTACCTCAGTTAATGGGCTATCTAATGCAAAAATAATTTTTCAAATCGGATTAGTAGTTTCTGAGATTAGCGCGTTCAACCAAACAAACAAACTCTTCAGCTTTATAATATTAGTATAGATACAATGAAGACTTTTATGGGCTATTCTTAACACACTTTTTGACTAACTTCAAAATAAAGGGGTAAATATTGAAATGTTTGTTGTTTTCGCCAAATTATACTATTTGTGAGAAAATTATTATGATCTTTTTTCAGGAATACGTTAACCGCAGTGTTATCCCATAAAAAACCATTTAGAATTCAAGAAATAATTCCATTCTAAGATGCGTACTTTTACTTTTGAATTACTTTTATAGTAATTTTAAAATAAATGTACCTTTTTAGTTTACAAGCAGTTATTTGTCTTATATCTGTTCACCTTTAAATAAATCTTGGAAGTAAATTATGGGCTTGAAATTGGTCTATCGATTTAAAACTTTTAACTCTTAAGTTTCTAAAATCTTATTTCTTGATTACAATGAGCTAGCTCATCTTACGATAGACTTAGCAAGTGTAAGTAGTCGTAGAAGGAGTGGAACTCTTCAAAGACATTTAGTAACATTTTTGAGATTAGCCTTAATTTTTTTTACAATATACCTACTAGCGATTCACCCTCGCTTCGCTCGGGCTCGTCCCTAGGTTGATTCCCAATACAAATTTTCAACCCCCTTTTCACCCCTTTAAGGCATGATTTCCGTGATAAAAACTATCCTTTATCCTTCCTACGGTCTCAAACTATCCTCAAACAATATTTCATCTAAGCCAGTTCAGTAGTTCCAGAGATGACTTCCTACAAACAAACTCACAAACTTACTAACTTTACCACTTTATAATATTAGTATGAAATATTAGTATGATGAAAATTAAAAATTTATACATATAATTACTATCCTTGATATAATAATAAAAGATTCCTGAAGTATAGACGAGGGAACAAACTGTCAATATCCAGCACATAGATAATTATATTCAAGAAGTGTTATACTGACGACTTTTGACGACACGTTTTGCTCAGTTTGCAGTGACCCTACTTGCTGTGCTAGGGGTCGTGGGTTCGAGTCCCGCTGGGGGTATTCATTTGTGTGATGAGCACGAATGCTTGTACTCCAGTCATGGGTGTTTATATTTATAATAAGTATGTATTTAACGTTATATAGGTGTAGTGTATCAACTATATTCTGGTATCCATAACACAGACCTCGTAGCTTATCATGGAACTAGATGGTGTTGTGTGTTAATGTCCCAACATATTTATCTATTTATTTATACTTGTGTGATTCCAAAAGTTACACTTTTGTTTGATCCAAAACCTTTTGTTAAAAAAAATCTAAGTTAATTATGTACGAAGACATTAATAAAATGCCTTCGAAGCCGTAACAACATCCACAGGCCTCCGTCGTAAAAAGTTCCATAACAAGTATATTCCCAGAATGAACTGCCAATATAAACAACTTACATGAATAACTTTTCTAGGGCAAATATGTAACAATCTAGACTTGTAAATAAGTAACATTGTACATACGTTGTTCCAAATTTTAGAAGACAAATACTAGAAACATTGTTGTATTAGGATTTTTTGACTTTAGGCTCACTCTTAACTAAAAATACTTTATTTTTTATTATTTTATTTTTCTTCTAACAAGTAAAATTTTTATTTTAGTATGCGTAAATCGCTGTTATTGAAGTGAAGACTTCTATAGGCAGCTTTGGATGGGGAGTAAATTCATGTAAGTCGTCATCGACATGGCCACGTGACGTGTTAACGCTAACTTTCAGAGTGCCGATAGATGTTAAAACCACATAAATATAAACAGTTTTAATTTACAAAAATTTAAGATCAAAAAACTTAATTTGAATATCCAAAAATGACAACTGTTTATTTATAGTTTTAAGTTTTCATTTCTGTCGGCAGTCCTCATGACTGCTTTTTTTTACTAAGCTATGTAATACGAGTATAGCCATTTCAATAATCTGATCCTTGAACTGGACTTGCGTAAGGACGATTTTATGGTCCCAAGAATGTTATAGACACTATTTTTATGATGATGAAATGTGTATATAGTTTCCATGTAATAATACTATCTATAAACTAGCGACTCACCCTTACTTCGCTCGGGTTCGTCCATAAGTTGATTCCCCATACAAACTTCCATTCCTATTTCCACCCCCATAAGGGATGATTTCCAGGATGAAAACTATTCTTTTTCCTTTCCAGGGTCTCAAACTATCTTCTTACCAAATTTTATCTAAATCGGTCCAGTAGTTTTGGAGCTTATTCGGTACAAACAAACTAACAAAAAATCTTTTTAAGTATTACTATAGATAATATCTTCAAGAATGCACAATATACAGTAATTTAGCGCAAGCCAAGAGTAATAGAGTCTTGGGCCCTATATGACAAAAGGCATGATATCAAAGTAAAATATGAAAATTTGTCAATGAATGTTTATTACTTTATGCTGTAGCATTTTAGGCCATCGTAACTAATTCGGAATGAAGATAGCTACGCGTAGGATTTGTATCGACCTACCTTAAGTACCTACCATAGAAGGAGCCGTAAAAACTAGTAGGTATAACTTATTTACTACTTTGCAAGGGATAAAGGTCGTGAGTTAAAAATATATCGCAAAAGTTTCTATGGCTCACAAATTATAAATAACATTAAGAAGATCCTACCATACGAAAAAACGCATAACTTTGGTGATATCAACTACATTTTATCCCCCTGTCTAAAAGATATTTGAAAATTTTTGCGAGTAACTGCTATTTGTATGGTGAATTAACTATAACGTAAATATGCATTAATTAAATGAAGGTACACTGCCTGATGTGTCCTCTGAAGCATTTAAACGCTTGATGCGTGATTTTACGGTCAACCATCCAATGACTGCCGCTGGCGACGTTGCTTAACTTTGACGCTGTTAACATCCCACAGTCAAGGTATTGAGGTAATTGGTATCGTCATCCTTTTTTTGGCGTAGGAATTTAAATATGTGCATAAATATTAGAAATATTAATCATTTGATACTCATTAATAGAATAAATGAAGTGTCTGTTAGTGATTTCAAAATTATAATAATTAATAATAATAATTTCAGCCATTTTCGTTCATATTTTGGTCCCATCTGGGCATGGGTTTCTCTCTAATTATTATTAAGGGGATCCGTACCATCTCAGTGAAGTGCGGGATGGCAGGCTTTACGGGTCTTCCAAAAAGTATTTAAGTTTTCTCAGTCAGATAGCTTTCTTAACGATCTTTTTCATTACTGTATGAAAATCTCAGCTATGTGTAATGATGACTTTTATATCTAGAGAGCAATACCAAAATTCAAATAACCGCAATTTTTTAAACAGAAAAATATGCAGTATGCAGGTCTAAATAAACATGCACAAGTTAACAGTACTTAGGTCATCATAAAAGGTTCAATTACAACAATGAATAGCGCGTGCCCTCACGCATTAGGCGTAACGATATATAATTTAATGCATTTTTTCGAATAACGGAACTCCATGAACCACATATTTGAAAGAAAATGTTTTATATTTTAAAGCAATTACTATAATTATTATGCATTTTTTATAGAGATCATAGCTAGGAAATCTATACTAATATTATAAAGCCGAAGAGATTGTTTGTTTGTTTGGTTGAACGCGCTAATCTCAGGAACTACTAATCCGATTTGGAAAATTCTTTTTTGCTTTAGATAGCCCGTTAACCGAGGAAGGCTATAGGCTGTATGTCATCCCGGAAATATGTACGATTCCCGTGGGATAGATTTGTTTTTGTCTAGGGACAAACCCGAAGCGAAGCGAGGGTGGGTCGCTAGTAAATAATAATTGTACGTACTAAATAAAAAAAAATAATTAAAAGAATAAAATTAGTTTAATACACAAACGAAAATAATTTCTTGAAATAACATTTTTTATTTATTACATTTGTAATTTTACTTCTCAGATAGTTGGATGAATAATTTCTTAAAGAATGTACATTTTGACTTCTTAATACGCGAAAAGACAAGGTAGGGAAATGAAAAAATTGTAGAAAATTGTAAAAAGAAATAACACAGTTTACAAATCGTAGTATAATTTAAAATAATTATGCTTTTAAAAAGTGAAAAAAAAGGACTCCTACGTTTTATGCCAAACGTCTATTATTATTAAATAATATGCCGGATCTCATCGCTTTATTCCAGTTTGAAATTTAAGAACTTGAGAAGAATTCTTTACAGAGGAATATACTAAGTAATTAAATACGTTTTTCAATTTAGTTTTTATTACTTTCTGTAGCTTCAATTGAATGAATGAATAAATATGAATGACGTAATAATATTTTTACATATTTAATAAAACAATATATTTTAATATTTCTTACGATGAAATAATAACAATTATAAATATCAAAAATATTATATATCCAATACATAATTCAATATTTCATTATTGGAATTTAACCTCTTAACGTGCACTTAGAGAAAAAAAAATCATATCATGTATACTTCTAACTTATAAGTTAATAGGGAAGAAACAAAACTTTGAAAGTCCTTAAAAATGGGGAGCTTTGAGATAAATGTTGAAACAATGATGGCGTTATGGTCCCAGGCTTCGCGGGGGGGCGACGTTGCCGCACCGCCTGCGGTCTCCGCCTGTTCCACACGACAGTCGGCTAGTCGGCACACTCGGCGTACCGCGTGCTACCTCCAGCCGGGAACGCACACCGATCGCGACAAACTTGTTACACACTCGAGATTGAACTTCAAAACCTGTTTGGAGAACAAAAATTTAACCGCGACACAAACTTAAAGTTATTTTGTACTTTTATCACAATTATATAAAAACTTGGTGGAAACTTTGAAAAGTTCGTAAGCTCCTAAAGTTGATGGTTGAACGAAGTTCTCAATAAACCGGTAAGTGAAACGTTACTGGAAAACAATGTTTGAATGTTTGGCCGTTAGTGTGGTGTTTGGTCAGTGAGTTAGATGACTGCGATCGTATTACCGCCGGCCACCATAGAGCATTATCAACAAAATCTGTTTATAAATGTTTAATTTCAAGGAACTATTGTGTGTATGCATTCATGTTTCACGCTTCTTAGTAGAAAGAGGACGCTACAGTTGTATTAAGTATCTTATCTAACATTTAATTACTTAAACAGGACACCTCGTAGCTTATTAAAATAATACAATACTTTTTAGGTTACTTTGCGTTACTTGAGCTTTCGTAAAAGTTCAAAGTTTAATAAAGTTTAACCACAAACAAAGGAACTCTTATAGTTATCGGTGAATAAGTAATGACTAATCAATGACCATATCGTTATTTAGCCTGCACTTTACGTATAAATGTTTTATGAATGAATGCTATTTTTGAATGTGACTCATAAAAAATATTTAAAATATTATTTTACCAAATATTAATAATACCGAGCTAAAGTATATATATATTATAATGAACCCAAGGTGTTTACTTAAAACATACATAAAGCTGGAAAGTCGAAGCTTTTTATAAAGGTCAGATATATTATTATATTTTATAAACTGTATAATGCTGGGAAGTGTAGAGAAAAACTATTTGAAAATTCGTCTTCACGTACATATAATACAGCAATTTTTTTTTTTGTAAATAAATGTGACTCAGTCAATTATAACAATTGTATAAAGAAGATATACATTAATATAATTATAACAATTGTTTTTATGTTATTCTAATCTTTCTAATATTATAAATGTGAAAGTTTAGATGTTTGGATGGATGTTTGTTACTCAATCACGCCAAAACGGCTGAACGGATCTGGATGAAATTTGGCACAGAGATAGATTATAGTCTGGAATGGCATATAGGCTACTTTTTATGGCATAGATATTTTTGTTTTTTTTTTTTTAGATGCGAACCCGAGCGAAGCGAGGATGTGTATTGTACTAGTATTGTATTTTATAGCTATTTCGATGCAAGCTGTTCGATGCATATTGAACATCTTATAAATATATCATGAAACTTAACGAAACTACACTTCAATATATTATTTTTTCATTTCCTAGAAAATAAAGTATCATTTCACCAAAGCTTTTGAATATATAGTAAGGCTAGGTAAAAGGTTTATTGTTGTAAATAGGTTCAATAACTTGATAGTCGACACTTTAATACTTCCTGCATCCTTATAAAACTAATAAAAATCAACAAGTATATAAAAAGGCGCTACATTTTAAAGTTTTCTGTAAGTAATATATTATTTTTTATACCCATACAATTTCTTATACGAGTACATTCGTGCTATTGCCCCCAGATGAAATAGACTCTTGAAAGGATTCTTCCCCTAAGTATACTCCAGGGATTTCAAAGAAGTGCCAAAGTTACAATGAATAAAATAATTTCAATATCTCCGGGAAGATGTTTTATATGTTTTTAGGTTTTCTAATATAAACCAATGAATAAAATATTTAAAATTGAAAGCTGTTCCACAGGTTCTTCAACGACTATTTTTGTCCCCATATTAATATCTAGCAATTAAACTTGTTTTAAGCGAGTACGAGGGATCATGTAGTAGGTACATTCAAAATAATAAGAAAAATAACATAAATACAAATGTATTTAGTTTTAACACTTTCGTTACCCGCTACAGAGATCTAAATAAACCTCTAATTCATTAAAAAATCATGTATACCTGTTATTGCATTATTTTTTAATTATTTATCATCATACTAATATAATATTATAAAGAGGTAAAGTTTGTTTTGTGTGTTTGTTTGTAGGAAGTAATCTCTGGAAATACTGAACCGATTTATATGAAAGGTAAGAAGATAGTTTGAGACTTTGTGAATTACATAGGACTTAGGATTATAGGACTTTTAGGACATTAGGATTTTTATTCCGGAAATCATTCCTTAAGGGGCTGGTAATGGGGATGAGAGTTTGTATGGGGATTTAACATAGGGACGAACCCATATTTTAGTATATCCAAAAAAGCTTTTCTAAAAGCTCGTTAATTCTACAGGCTATTTACAACCAAAAAACTATTTTTAATTTTGAAATATTCCATATATTTCTAGATATTATAATAATAATCCATCATTCTTATTTGAAATTAGTTTTTGACCGCAGCTATGGTTATAATTTCAATTTATTTAATTAATTCGTAATGTTAGAATCTATGATATTTCTCGATAACTAAGCAGGTTTTGAAGTGAAAACAATAATTTTTCCAAACTATTAGTTGATAAGATTAGCTCATTTAAACAAACAGTCAAACCAAAATTAATAAAAAAGCAATTTTTTTGGGCTTTTTATTATGAATATAGATTACATTATAACATCATTTAAGAATAAAAGCACATATATTATTATTATATTTATTTCTTCGCATTACGCTTGATACTCGCAATTCTATTGACGCCCGCGCCGCAAACCACCTTCTCCGCTACCCACGTCTTCCTTAATACCAGGTTATAGGTTGCTAACATCATCATACGATAATATTAAATTTATTTCATCTATGGGATATAATTTATTTCATCCTATTGCTAGAAAATTCTATCTTATAGATAAAATCATGACTTATGGTTTCACCATATGGTTTTAATAGCCATACATAAGTTAATATGGCATACAATACATCTTATTGGTACATCTCTAAGTAATGTTGTATATCATTAAAACAAACTGAAGACATTGTATACAACCAGAGTGCAATAAATGCGTTAAAACGTTAAAGTAAATATTTGTTTTCTGACATAGAGTTAATCAAGATGCTATGCCATTTGTCAAGCTCTAGACCAAGAGTACGTTAAAGATATTGTACATTGAGGAAAACTCAGAAAATCTATATTTAATAAAATAACAAGAAACAAAAACACAGTACAGCTATTTCCATTAACAAGCCTCAATTCATTCTTCCAGTTTCTTTTTCAAGTTGTAACTGTAACAAAGTTTGTGAGGCCATCTCTCTATTTGTGGATACAAATTGATTTGGGAGCTAATGACGCAGAGGAATTGGGTGAGCATCTGAAGTATATTGCGTGAGGGCTTCTTCGACAATTTAATATAGCAAGGAATTCGAATTACTCACGTCAACTGATCAAGAAAAATTGAACAACTCTAAGCTCACTTTTGAGCATTCAACACATTTCTTCCTCTATGATTGAATTAATATGATATTTTTTCAAAATATTCTTGGTCATTTATTTACTTATACGATGCAATTGTGTGATATAATCGAAGATTGAAGAAAGAACTTTTAATTTATTAGTAGTTTGTGTATATCAAATTGATTGTATTAACGTTTTATGTTACATATTGTAAAGATTTACAATGATGAGATGGTCTTTGGCTAAACGACACGTTTGGCTTAGTTTGTAGTGCTTGCTGTGTCAGCGGTCGTGGGTTCATGTCCCGCTCGGGGCATTCATTTGGTGATCAGCACTAAAGCTTGTACTCCAACCACGGGTGTTTATATTCATAATACGTATGTATTTAAAGTTATATATGTGTAGTGCATCAACTATCTGGTATCCATAACACAAGCCTCATAGCTTACCACGGAACTAGATGGTGCTGTGTGATAATGTCCCAACATATTGATATTTACTTATTTGTTTATCACAAACACTATTTACTTTTGGAACTTTGTTAATTTTGTAAACGATTTGCTTTTATATAACATACATCTATGTATAATGCCGATAGGTTAGTGTATTTAATGTATTTATGTATTTATACCAGCATTCGCATTAGAGTCGTAATAAGCACACCACAACATGTACGCATTTATTTATGGCGACAACCCTAATATAACAAACTGTAGCTGTCCAAAAACATACAATTACAGCGTACAAAACTTTATCTAGTAAATTTTAGAAGTTTTTGTTTGTCCAAAGGGACCTCTAAGCCACACTTTAGATATTATATAAAATCTACCTTATTATTAAGCTTAAATTTTATTTGATCTCTAGTACTAGATATTTGATAACCCACAATAAGTAAGACTTTGTTTACATTAATAAGTTCCATCAAAATCTACTTTAAAGTTGTAGTAGCTTTCAGGAAAGCTTTTTATATAAAATCATACCAATATTTTAAAAACGCCAGTGTATTTTTTGTTTCATACGAATCATCTTTTTTGTAAAATGATTGATACAGAGTATAATGTATTCCGATTAATTATGAAGATTTATTTGGGATATTATGATATTTTATATAAAAAAAATATTGAAGGACGTGCAGATTGTTAGGACCAAGCAGATTTTTAAAACTAAGGAGTTAGAAACGAAGCAAAGGAACGCCGGTCATACAGAGAGGCACTAATTTCACAGACATAACGTCATACGCCTGAGGTCATCAAGCAATGGTAATATCTATTTATATAAATAAAAATTTTGAACTGCGATAATAGGATAAAACGGGCTTTAAAAGAAAGCATAGGTACATCACGAGGTACCCCATATAGGAAATTTTTATTTTAAGTCACAAGATTAACGCTTTTTTAACATATTACGATACGGAAATAGAGTTCAATCTACATAATTACAAATTCAAGTCATAGCTTTAGGATGATTTTATCGAACAAAGACATTTCGAACTGTGGACACACGTCTTGGAATACATTATAACGTAAGCAGACACATTACCATTGAATTTTTTTATGTATTACACAAAATTTCACTAAAGTTCTTTATAAAAATTGTTTGTTTGTTTGTTTTTATATTTGTGAATAGTAAAGAGCTTAATTTTAGTGAAATTTAAAAAAAAAAACTACGCGCACAGAACCGCGAGCTAAGCCTATACATATAATAAAATTCTAACTTCGAAAAACTCGAAAATCTTATTGAAATAGTCATTATTATCATTACAAAGGCCGAATCTATAGTTTTTAGCATTTCTGTCTGTCTGTCTGGGAACGCATTACGAGAAAACCACTGGACAGATTTTGATGAAATTTTTATCTGTCTGTTGGTCTGACTGTCTGTCTGTCTGTTTGTCTGTCTGTCTATCTGTCTGTTTGGGAACGGATCATGAGAAAACTAATGGACAGATTTTGATGAGATGTGGTATGATGATAGCTGGTTATCCGGGTCAACATATAGGATACTTTTTTTTGCAGGAAAATATCTTATCTTTGAGAAATTAATACTAAATATTAAAACGTACAGACGAACCCGAGCAGTGAGTCGCTAGTTATTTAATATCATGTACAATGTACATTTTACATAATATATTAAAGCGGTATGTATGTATTTAGATGCATATGTACATTGTAGAAGTATTGTTCGGATGATTGATGATCTTAATGATTATACTTCCAAAGTTTAGAACTCGAAGTTTTGTAATAATTCGTAAAGCGATATGTTTTCATCGAACGCTTGAATACAAGTTTATATTTTAATTTAAGCTAGTTAAATTTCATGACTTCGCTTATTGAATTTGAGGAAAAAAAATACATATTACAAACTCGCGGATAAACGCTGAGAACACTCAGATTACACTTTAAATTTTTTCAGAACGGTCTATTTATTTAAATGGGCTCTTATCCATTATAATACAGGCGGGTAAACAATTTCAATAAATGTCTTTTAATATATAATATTGGTAAATAATTATATCTAAAAGTTTTATTACTTTCTTGGCAATTTCACGTTATTTGACTTGGGACAATATTCAATTTCTTATTGCTTTTTCTATGAATTACGCGGCGTATTGAAGAAGTAATTTGATTGAAGTTTCGGTCCAAAATGCTTTAAGTATCCCTATATTGAAAAATACATACGTACATATACCATATTAACATGGAATTACTGCTTGACATTCATGTTTTTTATTATAATATAATAAAAAAAAAATTAATTATAATAATATATATTAATTATTATTATTTTTATATAATAAAATTCTGAGTCGAATCTGTCCATTAAATATTTTTTGGAAAATTTTATCGAAATAGTCATTTTATCGATACAGAGGCTGAATCTATAGTTTCCAGGATTTTTGTCTGTCTGTCTATCTATCTGGGAAGGCATTACGAGAGAGCCATGGACAGATTTTGATGAAATTTGGTATCTGGTATCATGATAGTTGGTTGTCCAAGTCAACATATAAGATACTTTTTACTGTAGGAAAATATCTCTCAAAAAATTATGCTAAACGTTAAAAATATAAATATTGCTCTCATTCGGAAAAAAAAAATTATTCTCTCTTTCTATAAATAATTTATGGTGGTATGAGATATTAAATAATATACAGTTAAAAAATTTATAAAGAGAAACTTTTTATTTTAAAGCTATGTAGATAAAATATAACGCCATATGTTTTTAAAGCCCTAACGAAGCAAAATGCTTAGATGATGTAATACTGTAGGCAACAAATATAGACACATACACACACATCCTTTTTTATACTTTTACATTTTTGATTAAGACCTTTTTATTGACCTTCTTATAAATTATGTTTTTGTATAGATTCGTAAAAAAAAAAGAAAAAAATATTGACATTAAAAGTCGTACAATTAGATGCACATATTTTATTTCCATTTCAATAAAATAGATTAAAATCTATACAGATAAATAAAATTGGAGTGTGTGTTTGTAATATTAAAATAACCGCTTTTTGCTAAATGCATATGGATGTGTACACGGTACACATACCAAAACAACATTTTTTACAATTTTTGTCTGTCTGTCTGTTTGTTTGTTTTTTCCGGCTAATCTCTGAAATGGCTGGACCGATTTTGACGGGACTTTCACTGGCAGACAGCTGATATTATAAGGTGACTAAGGCTACTTCTATTTTAGAAAAAAAGTTAGGGTTTCGCTCAAAAAAATAAAACGCATCTAGGGACGAACCCGAGCGAGGCAAGGGTGAGTCGCTGGTAATAGTATATATTTTACTCTTAGTAATTTTAACTATGTAATTATGTAACAGGCTAATATTCGATATATTGGAATAAAAAACTCATGACACTCACTCATAAAATTAATCAAAAAATAATTTTGATATGTTGAAAGGACATACTAATAAAATAAATTTTTACATTTTTAATATTACAAGCTCATTGGTAGCACGCTTACTCAATAAATATTCCAGTGAATCGGGTTCGAATCCGGGTCGGGATACGGTGAAGGAAAACATCGTAAGAAAACTTGCATGCCTGAAAAGACTCGCACACCAACCCGTATTTGGCCTGTGTTGTGGAATATGCCCAGCTCCTCCCTATATTTAGAGTAGGCCCAGCACTAGGAAAATATGTAAAAATTAATTATTATTATGACATTAGTACTCATTTTGAATTCTGAAAGGAATATTAAAACAATTTAGTTGAGGCGAGCGATAGTCTACAACTCAACAGTCAACTATTGCTAAACTGAGTTAACAAGTGGAAGTAACGTTTACTGCACATACAGCAAACTTAGTAAATTATTATTAAATTATCGGAGAATCTAAACAAACATGTGTTTGCTGGTAGTATCTCGAATCTAACTAAAGTGTATTATATATATATATACACATACATATAAAAATAACTCGTGTCACGGTTCGGCCGATTTTAATGTTTTTTTTTTGAAAACCGCACTCAAATCGGTTCAGCCCTTTCTAAGATTATCGTGCACAAACGCGCAGACAAACAGACAAATATCTTCCATGTACAGTTTTATTATATGTATAGAAAGATTATAAGATTGATATGTACGAGTATTATACCTTGGATTAATTAGCATATTATTTTTCTTCGTCATGCTGCGTTTAGTTTTAAGTAGTTAGAAAAGATAATTTAACTTTTAAAGTTTGATATATTGATATGAACCTTAAATATGACGACACATTTGGCTCAGTTTGTAGTGACCCTACTTGCTGCGCCAGAGATCGCGGGTTCGAGTCCCGCTGGGGGCATTCATTTGTGTGAAGAGCACGAATGTTTGTACTCCAGTCATTGGTGTTTATATTTATAGTATGTATGTATTTAAAGTTATATATGTGTAGTGTATCAACTATCTGGTATCCATATCTCAAGCCCCGTAGCTTACCATGGAATTAGATGGTGCTGTGTGTTAATGTCCCAACATATTTATTTATTTATTTATATATTTGAGGGTCATTATAATTCTGACCACGTCATGGAACGCTTAGATATAAATGTCATTTCTATACGTTGACAAGACTAACGATGGTCATGGTGGAATATTCCTATCAGCGCTAAGGTCTCTTACGAAAGCTAGCTGCTAATTAAATATGACCGGCAAACGTTGTTTTGCCATATAAATAATTTCCTATTACTTAAATGGCTATTAAAAAATAAGGGTTGATCGTAGAAGGGTGAAAATTGAGGATTGTATGTATTTTTGTATGTTGTATCATAAAAAAATAGAAATTAAAAATTTTGTCTAAAAAATAAAAAAAAAAATTTAGGGGTGGACTACCCCTAACATTTAGGGGGATGAAAAATAGATGTTGGCCGATTCTCATAGATACCGGATAAGCACAAAAAATTTCATCAAAATCGGTCAAGCCGTTTCGGAGGAGTATGGCAACGAAAACTGTGACACGAGAATTTTATATATTAGATAAGTGTTGTGATATTTTTCTTCAATGGTTATGTGATATCGAGTGTGTCACCGCTTTGCATTTTATAGGATAAATAGTCCATGAGGAGTGATCTTCATTGACTTGGAAAGCATCACATAGGAATTAAAGGATCTCTGTCGTCCCTCGTCAAAGTGGTGAACCTTTTATCTTTCCAATTTTCCCTATTGTATTCGTATAATACGCATTTTATTTGTATGTTTGCTTTCCTTTTGTCCGACTTCAAAAAGGAAAATTTGCTCAATTTCAGTGCATATATTTATTTTTATTTTTACTCTGTAAATTTAGGCTTTGCGATACCTTGCCAATTATTGTGAATTGATACTTGATTCTTTTCTAAATGAACTAGCGACTCGCCCTGCATTTTAACGTTTAGTATAGATTTCTCAGAGACGAGATATTTTCCCGCAGTAAAAAGTGTCCTATATGTTGACCCGGATAACCAGCTATCATCATATCAAAATCTATCCAGTGTTTTTCTCGTGATGTGTTCCCAGACAGACAGACAGACAGACATAAATTCTAAAAACTATAGAATTCGGCCTCTGTGTCGATAATAACGACTATTTCAATAAGATTTGCCAAAAAATATTTAATGTACCGATTCGACTCAATTAGAATTTTATTATATGTATAGATAAATAATTATTCCTTAAATATATTCCTTTATGCATTCAGAAGAAATTCCACCCTTATGAGTGGAAAATTTAAAGCGATTTTGAAGTCAGTGTGCATTTTAATTTAAAAAAGTTATTATAGATAATAAAAGCTATACTGTTTAGAGACAATGTACTTATATATATATATATATATATATATATATATATATATATATATATGACTAGTGACACGTCCCTTTACGCACTTAATATTCCTTTTATCTACTTTTCCCTGTAATTATATATTATTATTTAAAGAGAACTCCTTAATGGCTTGGAACATGTAGTATCTTATGTTATCTCTATGTAAGATCACGTCGATCCGTTTTTCCTTTCGTACATTTTCCTCGTGAAAAAGAAAAAAAAACTAACACATTCCAAAAGTAAATTTGATATAAACTTGCGGTTCTAAGTTTACATAAGTTAAACGTTCATTTTCATCAATCTATGCTTTGTTTTATTTTACTATGTGATTACTATCCATTTAGATTTTGCGGAGTACTTTATATAATACAAACACTTAAAATTATTGTTTTCATACTAATATTTTTAGATTCATGTTCAAATATTTTTTTTAAATTATTATGTCAACGCTTCTAACGCTTGGCTCAGAGATGAGATATTTTCCTGCAGTAAAAAGTATCCTATAGAATAAACTATAGATTCTGTGCCTCGGTATCGATAATGATGACCATTTCAATAAGATTTTCCACAAAAATATTTAATGTCCAGATTTGAATCAGTTAGAATTTTATTATATGTATAGATTTAATATATAATTTATAGATTATGCTGTAAAATTTTAATTGTAAAATTTAAAAATTTGTGTTATGTAATTTTAAGCTTACAAATTGTTTCATATTTAAACAAGTAAGGCATAAATAGAAAAATAAAAAAGATTAAAAACTTTAATTAAATTTAAAACGAACGGATGTATGGCTAATTATATCTATCTGCTCTTTCAATAATTAATAAGTGGGGGCAATATTAAGTTATTTTGAACTAAATACATACGTACGGGAATTTGCAGGCAATCTGATATTACCATGATACCTAAGTACAAAAGTTTGTAAACTTCTTATTTTTCAACGGCTGTATCTATATAAAATTATAGCTTATATAATATATTACTAGCGACTCACTCTCACTCCACTCGGGTTCACCCCTAGTTACTTAAAAAATAGGGGGTGGGGGTAAAAGGATGAAAAATACTTTGGCGTAACAGAACAAAAATTTCATCCCCTATGTCACAACTCTCTGTTTGTAAAAGGAATGCAGCTAACTTCATCATGTCGCTTTTTTGATGTCGGTGAGCGCGTATCATAAAACATTTTACTCTCATAATTTTTTCCAAACGTGCCAAAAGAAGTATAACGTCAAAAGATCATTAAAATTGCTCGAGGAGTGCGACCACAAACACGACACGAGATATTTATATATTAGATATCTACTCAATCTAACTAAAATCAGTTTATCCTGAATAACAATCCACGTTACTTATTATTGACTTACCTACGCGAGCAAATACTAAATGAATATAATAAATGGAAAACATATCTAAAATTGTCGCCGAAGGGCTTCACCAGCGTATCTATTTTTATTTAGTCAACAATCACTAAACATGACAACCATTTTATGTTGAATCACGTAAAATATTAAGCTGGTTTTTCATATCAATACTAATATTATAAAGAGGTAAAATTTGTTTGTTTGTTTGTTTATTTGTTTGAACGCGCTAATTTTAGAAAATAATTATCCGATATGATTTTTTTTACATTACTTAGTTAGGCTATCATCCCGGAAAAATGTACGGTTCCCGTGGGATAGATTTGTTTTTATCTGGGAACGAACACGAACGAAGCAAGGGTTCATCGCTAGTATATTATAATTTTGAAAATTATACAAAAAAATATGAGAAAAAAATTTAATGACGAGCGTCATTTTTGACGATTTTCAAAAATTCAAAATATGACAAATTTTTCTTTTTTCAAAATTTTTTTCCAACATTTTTTTCAATAGCTTCAAGTATCCCCTTTAAAAGAAATAAAAGTCTGTTTCTGTATCCAAAACAGTTTTCAAAATATTTGAAAAATGAAAAAAAAATGATATATGGATTTTGCATAACTTTTGAAAAAAAAAAATTTTTTTCTTTGTGAGAACTTCGTTATATGATAAAAGAAAACTTCTGACCCAAAATATCGTCCAAATCGAAAAGGGTCGACTCCAAATATGGGACGATTTGACATAGAATGACCATGATGTTATTTTCCGTTCATTTTAAAAAACATATGCGGCTAAATTTAATCCGTCTTTTGCCTGTCAAAGGTTAAAAAATTAAATTAAGTAAATGGAATCGGAATTATCCACAGACGGCTTCATATTAAGGTAATCATTTTCAACTTGTTTTTTGTGCTTTGATCAAAAAATGAATGCTTAAATAAATAAATTAGAATTCAATAAATAAGATAATGTAATAATTATGTGGTGAAATTCAATATTGAATTAAAACTTATAATTACTGTGTATGACCAAAAGCCATTCAAAATGATTAATCCTGCTAATTATAAAGGCGAAATAAATTATAAAGGCGAAAGTTTGTGGAAGGTATGGATGTTTGTTACTCTTTCACGCAAAAACTACTGAATGTATTTTAATGAAACTTTATAATAACATAGCTCATTCATCAGGATAATACATAGGTAAAAAAAAACCGAAGAAATTTACGGTTCCCGTGGGATAGATTTGTTTTTGTTTTACTAGAGGTGAACCCGGGAGAAGCGAGGGTGAGCCGCTAGTATATCCATAAAACACAAAGAAAAATAATCCTATTTTATAAGAAACATAATATGTTTTGTCAACTTCAACCGACTTAGACGTGTTATTAGTGATTCCCAACCTTATGAAAACTTTGAAGTATATAAGTTAGCCTTTAATTAATGAAAATAAAATTAATTTTCTTATATCTAACAAATGCATAAAAGATAAAGAAAAGAAATAAGAATAATAAATAATTTAATTTACACAAATTCATTTATAAAAAACATTTGCAATGGAAACTAGTAGGGAGCTTGACGTATTTTCCAATGCCTTATCCAAACGTACTTCAGCCTATTTTTTGTTATAAAAATATCATATTTTAACGTTTACGAAAATATTATTGCCCCTTAACAAATGGTAAAAAAATAAATAGACATCGACTCTTATTACCATTTGTAGAGTGCCCCATTTTAATAAGTTCTTACTCATTTTATTTTTCTGTCCTGACATTTCGAAGGGCCAATTATAATGTTCTTTCAAGAAATTGAATATAATATTGCTTTTCGAAAATGAAAAAATCTGCTACAAATAACTGTTAATTTTGATTTGTATGTATATAACTAGCGACTCACCCTCGCTCTGCTCTGCTTCGTCCCTACTTACGTTTTAACGCTTAGTATAGATTTCTCAGAGATAAGATATTTTCCCGAAGTAAAAAGTATCCTATATGTTGACCCGGCTTATCAGCTATCATCATACCAAATTTCACTAAAAACGACAGACAGATAGACAGACAGACAGACAAAAATTCAAAAAACTATAGATTTGGCCTCTGTATCGATAATAATGTTTATTTCAATAAGATTTTCCAATTAATTAATTACTATTGATTGACATTAATAATATCGATTGACATAAACAAAATAGATATTATAATTTTATAACTTGTTAAAATCGTGTTAATTTCAATATAATTTTACATAATATTGTCCTGTATAGCTTGTAATTGTTAATACACCTACATCCAAAATTCAGTAGAAATTGCTATACTATTGTATTAGTATTGTGTTTTCAATATATCTGTAGCTATGTATGCATTCTATTTTTAATATCGCTAATATTAAGAATAATTATTATTGATTGACATTGATAATTTCAATTGACATAAACAAAATTCATGTTATAACTTGTCAAAATCGTATCAAATTCGATAAAATTTCACATTATATAGTACTGTAATTGTTATATACATCCCCGATTGAGTAGAATTTGCGATTCTATTGTATTAGTATTGTGTTGTCAATCTATATGTAGCTATTAGTAGGTTTGGAATAATAAGATAATAAATGAATAAGTTTAGCCTTATAGGAATTAAGTACCTAACTTATATTACATCTCTAATATTTAAATCACTAAAACAATATTTAAAATGACGTATAAAACTTTATAATAAATAACTAATATATTTTCTACCAATCTTTCTAGTTTGATACAGTATTTTACCCCTAGCGGACAAAACCAGAAACTGGGTAATACAGTAAAGACTTAAAAATATTACAATATTTTAAGTCCTATATGAACCTCAGGAATATAGTCCTGAATGTATAATTTCTAGGTAGTAGCAGGTCAGCGAGACCGCTACTACACTTCAAAAATATATTGCACAATTCTGCAAATAATGCAAAGCGTGGGATTGTCAAGTAATAACGCTACAAATTCGCCAGCCCTTATATATGGGACCTAGAACGTAACACTAGCGCGATCTAGAAAATAGCATTCCTGATCTAGAGCCATCTGTGAGCAATGTTGGGAACTATTTCCTCTCGTAAGGGGTGGCAGCCTCACATCCTCCCTACGAGTCTCACCTGCCACCCTCTATTTCATTCACTTTCACCTCTACCACCCTTAATTATCTGACGATTAAAAGCAGGTGGACAATAATCGCCTTTGTTATTATGCACAAGGTCTTATTTTTGTATGCACTAGATGTTATCCTCGACTTTGCTCCCACATCGTTGCTATATTATTAATAAATATAATATAATATACTATTAATATATTAATATTACTTAAAACCGATACATAGATACTTTATTGCACGACAAAAGAAGGATACAGAAGATGAAAAAAATGAATAGAAACTTTATTTTGCCAATATAAGTGGTCGTTACTTTTGGCTGAGTAGTATTAGTCTTTATATGCATATGTAAAAATTCTCATGATTACGTTTAATCATAATGGAATTATTAATATGTAGCTCTACATAATCTATACAGACAGATAAATAAAATTGGAGTGTCTGTTTGTAATATTAAAATAACCGCTTTTTACTAAATGCATATGGATGTATACACGATACATATTATACCAAAACAACATTTTATACAATTTTTGTCTGTCTATCTGTCTGTTTGTCCCGGCTAATCTCTGAAATGGCTGGGCCGATTTTGACGGCACTTACACTGGCAGATAGCTGATGTAATAAGGAGTAACTTAGGCTACTTTTATTTTAGAAAAAAAATAGGGTCCCACGAAAAAAAAAATAAAACCAAACTAATTAATTAATTTTGTTTTGGGAAGCAACCTAGGGACGAACCCGAGCGAACCTACCTAATAATGATGTTCAACTTTACATAAAACCAGACAATATGTAACACCATTTTGAATATAAAATGTAAAGTAATTGAATTTAGAGTTTCGCAGCACTCGTCACATGTTTGACTAATCATATATGAGACTAGCAGAACCCGAGGCTTCGTTCACGCTGCAATTACAGAAAAACGCTTAGGCTTTATGCTATAAATAATATCTGCCTAAATTAGTGGTTCCTCACTAGAATACAATATTCAATGAATTTTTTTTTTCTGTTATGGCAGCAAGACTGTTTAACTCAATGCCTGATTATATTTTCAATCCCTCATTCGTAACATTTAAATTTAGAATTAAACAGCACTATTTATCAAATCAAATATAAATTATAGTATGTAAGTATGTAGGTATATGTAAGTGTATATGTTTATATGTATGTATGTGTATATAAATATATTTATTTTTGTGTAATTATAATATGTAGTTGATATATTTTAATATTAAGTTTATACCATTTAATGCTGTGCTGTACCTACACCGCACTAAATTAACTTACTTTCTCACTTCTGAAGGGTTTCTGGAAGAAATCTCTTAAAGAGATAAGTAACACTTTGTCGATATTCTGTTACTTTATTATATACTAGCGAATCACGCTCGCTTCGCTCGCTTTCGTCCCTAAATACGTTTTAATTTTTTTGAGCGAAACCCTAATTCTTTTTCTAGAATAAAACTAGCCTAAGTTACTCCTTATAATATCAGCTATGTGCCAGTGAAAGTCCCGTTAAAATTGGTCCAGCCGTATCAGAGATTAGCCGGAACAAACAAACAGATAGACAGACAGACAGACAAAATTTTAAAAATTGTGTTTTTCTTATATGTACCGTATATAATTCCATATGCATTTATAGTCCAAGCGAAATGCAGTTTGAGAACAAAATATTGAAAACCTGCAGTTTTATGATTTTAAAATGTTGGCAGGTATATAAGGAATAGAAATTCATAAAATACCCCCGATGCCCAGCCACCCCCGAGAAATGGGGGGACGCAAAGCGTTGAAAAATAGTTTTTTTCAATTTCCGGCTTACTGTGACGTTCTATCGAAAAATGTTTTCTAGAAAAGTTGTAGGTCTAGTAAAAATCTACAACTTTTATTTATAACACTTTTTATAACAACCTCAAAGTTTTCGAGATATTTGCAAAAAACTCAGTTTTTAATTTTTTCTTGGTTTTTTATTTTTAATTTCTAGTATAATCTTTTAATTCTCATGAAACTAAGGTGATGTAATATACAATATATATAGAATAAATGAAAAAAAATTGAAATTGAAATGTTCAGCCATTTCCGAGAAAAGTATGTTTTATGGTCTCGAGAGGCCGAAAATCACCCCCAACTTCGAGTGGACGTTTACATTTAAAAATTTTTTTGTACAATTTTCAGATAGGGCTCATTCTTTTCGTCTTGAACTCTACTTTTTTAAGAAATAAAAATATTGTATGGTTGCCCTGTGAGAACACTCTTAAAAATTAAAAACATTGGAGAAATCGATAATTTTGACTTTGTAAACTACATTTCTTTTAATTATCATTGGAAAACTGTACTTTATTGACCAAACTTTTATAAACTGATTATACCAGTGTATTTTTCGGGAAAAAACGAAAGAAATGGTATTCTTAAGTTTTTAATTTGACGCTTATTATTTATACAATATCGTCGTAAACATTCCGACTTTGCAATTTGACGAGTCGTGAAGAAATAATAAAAATTGGAATTCACGTAAAGTACACTTGATTCTTTTGTATTTTTTCCAGTAGAATCTATTTATGTTATTATTTTTGTGAATTTATCGATGTTTTATTAATTTTTGATCGATTTTGGAGTTAAATTTATTGACTTTTTCTAAAAAATCTGATTTTAAGGTAATTACAGAAAGAAATGAAATTCATTCGTAGTCTAATCTTGTTTATTCATTAGTTAAATGTGTAATTTAAAAAAATTAAGTTTATATTTACAAAATTTTGTCATCGTCATGTTAAAAAAATAAAAAAAATTAAAAAATTCAAAATAATAATAATTAAAAACAAAAAAAAGTACATTAAAGGGTAATTTTAAAAAGATTAAAATTTTTAAAATTACTCTTTAATGTACTGTGCATCCATCAAATGCTTAGATATTGATGATTAAAAAGAAAAGGATGCCTTTTTATTGAAAGTCGAATATTTCAGGAAAAAATCGACGTAAAGAGTGTAGTAAAAACTTTTTTTTTCATTTTATACATTTTTTTATGATTTTTTTTAACATAACGATGACAAAATTTTGTAAATATAAACTTAATTTTTTTAAATTACACATTTAACTAATGAATAAACAAGATTAGACTACGAATGAATTTCATTTCTTTCTGTAATTACCTTAAAATCAGATTTTTTAGAAAAAGTCAATAAATTTAACTCCAAAATCGATCAAAAATTAATAAAACATCGATAAATTCACAAAAATAATAACATAAATAGATTCTACTGGAAAAAATACAAAAGAAACAAGTGTACTTTACGTGAATTCCAATTTTTATTATTTCTTCACGACTCGTCAAATTGCAAAGTTGGAATGTTTACGACGATATTGTATAAATAATAAGCGTCAAATTAAAAACTTAAGAATACCATTTCTTTCGTTTTTTCCCGAAAAATACACTGGTATAATCAGTTTATAAAAGTTTGGTCAATAAAGTACAATTTTCCAATGATAATTAAAAAAAATGTAGTTTACAAAGTCAAAATTATCGATTTCTCCAATGTTTTTAATTTTTAAGAGTGTTCTCACAGGGCGACCATACAATATTTTTATTTCTTAAAAAAGTAGAGTTCAAGACGAAAAGAATGAGCCCTATCTGAAAATTGTACAAAAAAATTTTTAAATGTAAACGTCCACTCGAAGTTGGGGGTGATTTTCGGCCTCTCGAGACCATAAAACATACTTTTCTCGGAAATGGCTGAACATTTCAATTTCAATTTTTTTTCATTTATTCTATATATATTGTATATTACATCACCTTAGTTTCATGAGAATTAAAAGATTATACTAGAAATTAAAAATAAAAAACCAAGAAAAAATTAAAAACTGAGTTTTTTGCAAATATCTCGAAAACTTTGAGGTTGTTATAAAAAGTGTTATAAATAAAAGTTGTAGATTTTTACTAGACCTACAACTTTTCTAGAAAACATTTTTCGATAGAACGTCACAGTAAGCCGGAAATTGAAAAAAACTATTTTTCAACGCTTTGCGTCCCCCCATTTCTCGGGGGTGGCTGGGCATCGGGGGTATTTTATGAATTTCTATTCCTTATATACCTGCCAACATTTTAAAATCATAAAACTGCAGGTTTTCAATATTTTATTTTTTCTTAAAAATAACTGCATTTCGCTTGGACTATTAGTATAAAGCTGTTATTATGACATTACAGACACTTCAATTTTATTTATTTGTATAGATAACATATATTTTATGGTACATAAATAAATAAATAAATAATTTAATGGCTGTAATGATTATCAAATATGTATGATTGTGAATAAGTATGATTTTGACTCGCGCATCAAGGGTTCCGTACCACCTAATATTGCGTTGTTTTTACAAACATATTTACACACAAATATTTTTTTTACGTTTTTCGTAATACATATTTTATTATTTGCAAAAATAAGTTCTTGTTTCATATTATTTTTAAAAGATATTATAGAAAACAAATTTAATTTTAGTGGTCGTAACTCAAAATATCCATCTGTATATAAAAAGATATTTTGCATATATTCTAAAAGAAATTGTTTAAAGTATTTAGCAAGTTCCACTATTTATTTAATTATTATTGTCAACTTGTTCTCATCTTTTTAGTTCGCTTTTTACGCAGTCGGTTTATTTTTTTATTTTTTTAATGTTTTGAAGTCAGTTTTTATTTAAGTTTTTTGAATTTTGCATTTCATTATTTGCACCTAAAAGTATATCTATGAAATTTTAAATAAAACTATCTTTTCGGATCTTTTCGCGGATTTATTTTGATTTTTGGTTCCCACGTTTCGAATGCTTTACAGCAATCTTGGTCCCGGGAGACACTTAAGGTTTTAGATGTCTCAAAGGCACTATATATGTAGTTGTTACAGACAGTTATAGTTATGTAAAGTTTTATTTAAAATAAGATGATTAATGTATGAGCACCTACTTATTCTATATAAATAATTAAATATAGCCAATTAAGTATTTGACGAAAGTCTACGCAACCGAATTTAGTGGCAGGTTCTATGCTTTTCATACTTGTTATACAAAAATCCTAAGATTTAAGCGATCCCGTTTAGATAGGAGGTACGCGGTCTAATTGAATTTAAAGTGCTTAGAGAGTCCATCGATAGAGATAACATTTATCTACAATAGCTGTGGTTACGATCGAGTTTGTTATAGTTAAACGAAAACAATATGTTACATTAAATAGACAAAATATTGCTAATCTAGTGTCTATTACACAGTGTTTCTACATTTGATTACTCTATATTTTCAAATATTACAGATATTTAATTTAAAGATATAGGTACACTAAAATTTTTCCGGTATAAGGTATCAGCATGCCAAATTTTACTAAATTAGGTGCATAAGTTGTTGTGTACTAAGCTGTATAAGTTTTAACTATCCCACGGGAACTCTTTAATTTTCTGTAATGAAAAGTATCTAAAATGTTGACCGTATGATATAAGGTACCACCAAACAAAATTTCATTTAAATCGATCCAACAATTTCGGAGATTAGCCCGCACAAACAGACAGAGAAACAAAAAATTGGAAAATATCTGGATTTGTTCTATTTCTCTTCTTATATCCCCCTGACTCGGTTTTCAGCATTTTTTCATTCGACCTCTACAGTTTTATCATATGTATATATATATATATATATATATATATATATATATATATATATATATATATATATATATATATATATATATATATATAGTTCATAATTCTTGCTATTACGAACACGAAAATGTAAGTAGTGTGTAGTAGTATGTAGTAAAAAATAATATGTCACATGATGTCCTAGACGTAATTTATAAATGGGACATTGGTATTGGCTAATTTTTATATTAGTGTACTAAGAGGTTTTCGTGGTTTAGTATAGTCTACTCATAAAAAGTTTGTTGAGATATACCACTACTTCACAGTAATTTATTGGGGTAGAAAATAAAACGTAATATACTTATCAAGTTAAAATTTATTTATTATTAGTTCTTGACTGCACTTTCTCTCACGTAAAGGGTATGTTGATATAAAGCTTTATTATAACTTTTCTCATCTACATCTTGTGAAGATGACCACACGCCCACACTCATTCACTTACGAACTTTAACGTGTATAAATAAAGACTAATTTTATTACTATATATATATATATATATATTTCAGTATTTAGAGTTAACTTTAGAATAGTTCTGGTAAGAAATATATCACTTAAACAAACTCTACTTCAATTGAGAATTGACGACACGTCTGAAGATTTCATCAAAGACGCTAGCTAGTTCTTACGACCGTTTTATGAGAGTGTGTGGTGGAAATTTAAATTTTGTACTGTTTCATATATATTTTGTTGATGCTAAAGTATCTAAATTGTACTGTACTTTTTATATCTGTTTAACGACACGTTTGGCTTAGTTTGTAGTGACCCTACTTGCTCTGCCAGTGGTCGCGGCTTCGAGTCCCGCTAGGGGCATTTATTTGTGTGATGAGCACGAATGTTTGTACTCTAGTCATGAGTGTTTATATTTATAATATGTATGTATTTAAAGTTATATATGTGTAGCGTGTCAACTATCTGGTATCCATAATACAAGCTTCGTAGCTTACCATGGAACTAGATGGTGCTGTGTTAATGTCCCAACATATTCATTTATTTATTTATATTTTATTAATTGTATGCAGTTTCACTAGCAAGTTTCTCTATCAATTCTCTATTCTTCATATAATTCTTAATCCCTTAACAGTCTTACTCCTTTATAGGGAGCAGACAGATAGCTTAATTATTACCAAGTTTAGTTTCGAATGTATTGAACAAAATTTCTTTTGATATCATTGCTGCGCAAGGGTCTTCCCTCAATATGAGGGGAATTAAACCTTATTCAACCACGCTGGCCGAGTGGGGGACTTACGTCTTGTTAGGTTCTTTCAGGCATGTTTTACTGACTCGTATATGAAAATCTCTGAGATGTGAGGCTCAGTTTTGAAACTATTTTACTTGGTTATTTAAGCGAGCGCCTTACCAAGGGCTACCATTTTCAATTTACGTAACGTAAGTAACGTAACGTAACGTAGATTTACTTATATCTTATTTGTATAATTTAAGGAATTACTAGTGAATTACCCTTGTTTCACTCGGGTGCGTCAATGGATACGCGCATATAACGTTGCTACAGTTTTACAGGAGGATCTTTTTAAGAGAAATAACTTTGTAATACATTATTTTCATGTAACTTTATTAGTTTCCGCAGTACACGCCAATAAAGCTCCCAATCGACATGATTTTTTCCGACATCTTCAACAATCAGCGTCATATTTCAACCAGTTTACACAAAACCTTAATGAATTATACACCTAAGTCTTTCTCATAAATCACTCCATCTATTGGTGTAAAACGTATGAAAATCCGTCCGGTAGCTTTTAAGTTTATCGTATTCAGACAGACAGATGCGACTGGGGACTTTATTTTATAATATGTAGTGATCCAAATAATTTAATGTCCTCCTGTCCGATTCCGGCCACGGCGGCCAATCTCATTGAGACTAGCCAACTGCGCGGGAGATATTATAGTGCACAAGTGTACGCGCAGACACATGTGCACTCTCTATTCCTGTCACTCTCATACTCCGGTGGGACGACTACTCGACACGACCGGTGAGAGTTAAAGCGCAGGACCGACGGCTTTACGTGCTCTCCGAGGCACGGGGGTGAAACACCGCCAACTTCCCAACTCCGGGCTGTTACTGAGGCTTACTATACAGAAAGA
Source organism: Fabriciana adippe (assembly GCA_905404265.1). Lineage (NCBI taxonomy): Eukaryota > Metazoa > Arthropoda > Insecta > Lepidoptera > Nymphalidae > Fabriciana > Fabriciana adippe. The sequence continues at coordinate 25,516,757 of FR989982.1, read as the reverse complement.
CTCAATAACTAAACTTGGCCCGACCCGGGACTCGAACCCAGGACCTCAGGATGTGCAGCCATACATGCTAGCCACTACACCACCGAGGCAGTTGAGTGATCCAAATATAGATAATAAGAAAGCCTTTCAAACATCACATCAAAACCCACATTCTGCCATCGATGAGCTAGACGTATGCATAATTATCACTTTTACCTGCGCTTATCTTGAGAACTGTTTGCAGTTTGCCCGCTCTCATAACCGACTTTCGATGTACGAAAGTTTAATGCAATAAAATATTATTGGGTAGATTTTTTAAAATATCATCGTTTTGCGAATGACCTGACCTTCTTTCGACCATGTGTCTAGCTAGCCGAGATACTTAAATAGCTTTTAGCAATATGTAGTGTAGTTAGTAGTTCTATAGAGATTACTAACTATTGTTTTACATATACTTTACTAGCAGTACCCGTGGCTTTGCTCGTGTTCAAACTTTCGATATAAACGTCAATTTTGCAATATGTATGGAAGTCTGCTCGATTTGTTGACATTTATAATTACTGCTCCTACCCAAGGGAGCCAAATTTTTAGTTACGGCCTCCTATCTTATGACGGCAGTATAGAACATAGCTTTCCTCTATAAACGGGCTATCTAACGCAATAAAATCAAATCGGATCAATAGTTCCCGAGATCAGCGCATTCATACAAACAAACAAACTGTCTTTTTATAATATTATTATAGATTTGATTTTACTATGTCTTTTTAATCAATTTCATTGAAACAAGACTTCAATTCATAGAAATAGTTATTTAATAACAAAATAAGCAATCACAAAATATTGGTTATTGATCACTGCTGCTGTAACTGCTGTACATAGAATACTTTATTGTGTAGCCTGAGAATGTTAGGTTATAATATTATATGTTATTTTAGTTTGACACACTACTTTGTTTAAATATAGCTATGAATATTATGATTGCGAAGTTTACGAGCAAGTTGATTATAGATTTCTACACCTATGCGAGGAAAGTCAATAAATAAATAATATTTCATCTATATATATTATCTATACTTAATATTATAAAGCTGAAGAGTGTGTTTGTTTGTTTGGTTGAGCGCGCTAATCTCAGGAATTACTAATCCGATTTGAAAAATTCTTTTTGCATTAGATAGCCCGTTAACTGAGGAAGGCTATATATCATCCCGGAAAAATGTACTGTTCCCGTGGAATAGATTTGTTATTGTCTAGGGACGAACCCGAAGCGAAGCGAAGGTGAGTCATTAGTATATTATAAGTACAAGAGTATGTTTGTGGATTTGACAAGTCAAGACTAAACCGCTGAAATAATATGGATAAAGTTTGGTTTGATTAAAATTGATATATAATTAGATCAACATATAGTACACTAGCGACTCATCCTCGCTTCGCTTCGGGTATGTCCCCTACGCCTTTCATCCAGATTTGCTCAGCTGTTCTGACATGAAAGAGTAACAAACATCCATCCATCCTCACTAACTTTCACATTTATAACATTAGTAAGGATCTATAAAAGGACCCGAGTAAAAAAGAGTTTTTGGACTATTAGTACATTTATAGTTACGATAGCTTTCTACATATATAAAATACATTGATCTACGTGATAAAATAACAACAAAGTTAAAATGAAGGAAGTGCAAGATGCAGTAACGGCCTGAGGAAGCGGTCACCAATATTAATAATATATAATTTACAGCATAATAAAAATTACAAAACGCTAAGCATCTCAGATTCTGCGAACCATAACTGGTTTTTATGATCGACCACGGTTCTTTGTAGGAATTAACGCATAGCGTTGTCATGAGTCAAACTGATTATTTATCAGGAATAGGTATCTATTTATTTCATAAAGTTAGTTTTACTAAAAAATTATGAGAGTAAAATTTTTACGATGCGCGCGCACACCGACAGCCAAAAAGCGACATGATGAAGTTAGCTGCATTCCTTATACAAACACAGAGTTGTGAGTTAATCTAAAATATTTCAAACGAAAACTTAATGATTAGTAATTAATTTGGAAAAATACATTAACACAATATTTAAATATAAACTGCCCGGTGGTCTAGTGATGGTAGCCTAGATAGGTACGACCGCAGATCCGGAGGGTCTGGGTTCGAGTCCCGGCTCGGGTCAAGTTCAGTTATTGAGTTTTTTGTCAAGAAATTCTCAATAAAAATCCGATGTTGAGAAGTTAGTGGTGTTTCACCTTCGGAGAAGACATACGTCGGTGCGCCTTAATTCTCACTGGTCAATGTCATGTCGAGTTGTGTCATCCCATCGGAGTATGAAAGTGACAAGAATAAAGAGTACTCTTGCGCAGATGGCTAATCTCAGCGAGATTGGCCGCTGTGGCCGAAATTGGAGTGTCTGTTTGTAATATTAAAATAACCGCTTTTTACTAAATGCATATGGATGTATACACGGTACATATACCAAAACAACATTTTTTACAATTTTTGTCTGTCTGTCTGTTTGTTTGTTCCGGCTAGTCTCTGAAACGGCTGGACCGTTTTTGACGGGACTCTCACCGGCAGATAGCTGATATAATAAGGAGTAACTTAGGCTACTTTTATTTTAGAAAAAAATAGGGTACCACGAAAAAATCTTTAAACAAAAAAAAAATATATAAAAAAAAAGTTTGTTTTGGGAAGCAACCTAGGGACGAACCCGAGCGAAGCGAGGATGAGTCGCTAGTTGTTTAAATATAACAGATATGTATTCTAACGTAATAACCTTTTATCTTAATGTAAAGCATGCGTCTTTGTTAAATAATTCTAATAACAATGATATTAGCGTATAACATGACTCAGATATGACACACAATACAAACGATGTGTTACGTAATAACGATAATGTTGCAAGTTAACAATTCCTGCATATTTATAGTGCACACTAAGAGTATTAGAACTCGTAGATGAGATAATATGGGTTTTGTTAAAAATGTGAAATTTGACAACGGTTACCATGGCAACAAACGTACGTACATTTTTCGTAACGCATTCACCAGCTTACCCCCAAGTCAAGCGTGCGTTAAGAAATTTTACTTCAAAAAGTTATGTCAATTAAAAGAATCACCGAGAGACAAACCCGAGCAAAGCGAGGATGAGTCGCTAGTTACATACTAAAATGCATTTCTCATTTTTACAGATTTCGCAATCAAAACTAAAAGACACCTAGGGCACATTTATACAGAATTCCTATTAAAAGTAATACCACTCACCAGAATAGTATTTTCTTGGAATTTACTGTAGACACGGTTTTTTAAGAGATGAGTAATTTTACTTTAATGGTTTACAGATTGAATCCTTCAGTAGGAGAAGATATAAAAATAAGGATTGAGTTAATATTTTTATTTAGAACTAGCATTGCCCGCGGCTTCGCCTGCTGTTTTATTCTTGTATACCTCACCCTTACGTGTACCTTTACTCTCATGTCTACAAGAATTTGGGATTTTCAATTTTTCAATTCGGTCGTCTCGCAAAGTTCCTTCTTAGCTGACGTCCTCTATCTATAAACAAACTGACAAACAGCTTCTTATAAATGACTAGCAACTCACCCTCGCTCCGCTCGGGTTCGTTCCTAGTTACGTTTAAACATTTAGCTCAGAGATGATATATTTTCCCGCAGTAAAAAGTATCCTATATGTTGCCCCGGATAACCAGATATCATCATACCAAATTTCATTAAAATCTGTCCCGTGGTTTTCCCATGATGCGGTAACAGACAGACAGACATACAAAATTCTAAAAACTATAGATTTGGCTTCTGTATGGATAATAAAGTCTATTTCAGTAAGATTTGCCAAAAAATATTTAATGTACAGATTCGGCTTAGTTACAATTTTATTATATGTATATATTTATTTTATATTTATTAAAAAAAGCAATTTTATTATATGTATAGATTACATCTTTTCTTGTACCAGTATAACATTTTTTAATAGTTTCGTCTTCCCTTCTCCTACTTTTATAAATTTCTGTCGTTGAAACTTTAGTAAGTTAAATAATTAGGTACTTCACAAAGTTAAGAATGACAAAATTTTCTGAACATTGTCATTTGTATGCATATTTTTCAATCGGATAATCAGTTAGAATATTCCTATGAATAAGAATACGCTAAAATTGGAGTAGCTTGACTGGAAAGATATTAAATAGTGGTTGTAATCACATATTATGTATTGCTTTGAGGAAAACCACTTATCATGACCCTCAGTTTATTTGGGAGCTCTTGTACTGGAAAGTTCCAGATTAATCTTTGCAATAACACTATGTTATATACAATATATGATTTACGCAAGTTAGGCGCGATTATATAGACGTTAATACAAGCAGACAGACACACAAACGAACTAAAGACATATTATATAAGAAATAAGATTTAAAAACAGCAATAGTTTTAGTCATAAAATGCTGGGCTAAGTTCGGAGACCTCTATACTAAGTGGCAAAATAAATCGAAAACTGCTTAAAATTATCGATATTCAAGAATATAATTTCAGAAAGAAAATAGTTCTTATGAATAAAGGAATAAGGTTTTTATTTGTTTATAAAATTAGAAGGTTTTGGCCACCGTACTCGATTAGTCACTGATTGGAGATGCATTCGAGCATGCGATGGTCATTGAACTCAAACGGTACAGTCTTCATATTAATAAAATAATTAAAATATTATCAAAAAAAATTTTTTTGCTAATAAATAATAATTAAAATACTATCAAAAAAATTTTTTTTGCTAATAAATTGGACTATATATAGTTTGTATGTGTGTAAATATTTGTTACTTCTTCAATGGCTGGACGGATTTGGATGAAATTTAGTTCATAGATTATGAACTGGAGTAAATACATAGGCAGCCGGGCTTTGAGATAGCTTGAGATAGTTTTGAGATAGACCTTAGCCTAGTAAGGGTGTTGCTAGTAGTAAAATAAGTATCTGGGCGACCGAGCTTCGCTCGGAGTTCTTTTTTGTTATATCGTATTTTTTGGACAAAAAAACTGAAAACTTGAATAAATACAAAAAAAAAAAAAAACAGAAGTAAAAACTTTGTATCCGACCGGGATTTGAACTTGGACATATGTGATTGTTTATCTTGCGCCTTGGCCGCTTGACCACGATGCTCTTGCATTTGCACAATGCACTTACTCACAGTGAAACACTGAGTAAGTGCATTTATAACTTTTTCACACTATGACGTCTCAATAGATTTCAGTGAAATTCGAATAACGACAGATAATATGCCGCCTTTTTTCATAAACATATCTACATCATGAGTAAAGGTTAAAAACTAATCATTTAGAATGTGATTTTATCAAACGCTTGCTCAAATTACTCAATCATAATACTCGTAATTTAAGCAATTCCACGCTTCAATGAACATATTTCTCTAATTGATCGGCCAATTTGTTCTCAGAGGACTGCTTCAATATCTACTTATCATATTACATAAGTAGTTAATACTATAATATTGAATTTTTTTTATCATGTATAAAGACCAGAGTATGCACTATTCAGTTTATTACAGTGTGTCTACGTTAGGACTAAAACCTATATTTAGTGTCTATCAAATTGTTTCTATGCTTTTTAACTAGAAAGACACCATCGTTACTTTAAAATAAAATATTGCTACCACTTTTTATTTGAGTTAATTATATGACCAACTTTAAAGTATACCTTATTCATTAAATAAGAACATATATACTATATTTTACATTTGGCGAAAAGATTTCGTAGCATACCCTTATTTTTGAAGTCGGATAAATAATAAATAATAATAAATATCGTGGCACATTAACACACAGCATCATCTAGTTCCATGGTAAACTACGAGGCTTGTGTTATGGATACCAGATAGTTGATACACTACACATATATAACTTTAAATACAACATGTTATAAATATAAACACCCATGACTGGAGAACAAACATTCGTGCTCATCACACAAATGAATGCTCCCCGCGGGATTCGAACCCGCGACCGCTGGCACGGCAAATAGTCACTACAAATTGAGCCAAAAGCGTCGTTAAATCAGTAGCCTCATCCGCCTGAGTGAAAGAAAGCCAAGTCAATCTATATTTTATATGTTTATTAGATAAAGCAAAAAGAGCTACGAGATATTACTATCAATAATAAGAAGTCTAGTCTAGTACTTTCATGTTTGTGTTCATTTGAATACTTTCATATATAAGACGTATTTCTTCGCGCTCAGATTTCTCACACGTTCAAATTAAAAAGTAGAATGTACAGTTAAGTAAACAATTTCGTTCGACTTATGTTGGAAGCTGTAGAGAGTTTCCTTCAAATTCATGTAATACGAGTGTTATAGAGACCATTTTTAGTAAGAAATATATTCTTTATAATATTATTGTCCTTAAATTATTGTTTTTTTCATAAATTTAACTACATTTACTGAAAGTCTGCTCAAAATTGGAACGCATCAGCCTAAGATAAGCAATGACAGACAAATAACTGTATAACCAGTTTATACATTCAAATCATTAAATTTCAAATGTAGGACAGAGTCATTTATTTCGTAATCATCACTTTTTTATTGATAACACTTTAATTAGTTAAAATAAATAGATTAATCTGTTAATAATGGGTTTTAATCATTTATTGCAAAATATGTTCATAAATAAGTATATTCTTTAAACTAAACTAACTTTTCTTTAAGCTACACAAAAATATATACATAATATACATATATCATCTATGTATATATATATATATATATATATATATAGTAAAATTTTGAGTCCAATCTGTACATTACATGTTTTTTGGAAAATCTTATTGAAATAGTCATAATTATTGATACAGAGACCGAATCTATAGTTTTTAGATTTTTTGTTTATCTGCCTGTCTGTCTGTCTGTGACCGCATCACGTAAAAACTACTGGTTAGATTTTGATGAAATTCGGTACGATGATAGCTGTTTATCCGAGTCAACATATAGGATACTTTTTACTGTGGGAAAATATCTCATATCTGAGAAATCTATACTAAACGTTAAAACGTACTGTTGACCCGGATAACCAGCTATCACACCAAATTTCATCAAAATCTGTCCAGTGATTTTTTCGTGATGCTTTTCTAGACAGATAGAAGTTCTAAAAACTATAGATTCGGCCTCTATATCGATAATAATGACTATTTTAATAAGATTTTCCAATAAATATGTAATATACAGATTCGACTTAGTTAAAATAATTTTATTATATGTATAGATTAATGAAAGTTAAGGGTTAAGAATGTAACAAAATGTTTAATCATCTATTGAATAAGAAAGCATTTCAATTTAGTACCCAGCGATTTAAATTCAACGCGGGTCTAAAGTCAGGAAACGTCTTAGTCGCTTAGTCATCAGGATCAAAACGGCAGCCGAGACCCGCCTCCCTGGACCGGTTTCTTACGTGTGCTAGTGTGGAACAAGGCATAAGGGAGGAAGGATTAGAGTATAAGTAAAATATATTTAAATAGAAGTAGAATTTTACACACATTTACGTACAAATAATATATATTTGTTTTTTTAGGTTTATTTTTATCTTTAACGTAATCATTTTAAATAAAACTCTCTCCCGTGACCATGATTGCTGTAAAGCATTCGAAACGTCGGGAACCAAAAATCAAAATAAATCCGCGAAATAATCCGAAAAGATAGTTTTATTTAAAATGTCAAATATTCGCGTAAATCTAAGAAAGTATTATTTAACGTAATCAATTTCAAAGTAGCCGATAAAGTACGCGCGTTATTGTACGTTGATGATGCCATGTCAAAAACTTTACGAACGTGGACAAGCTCACTAAGCATTTATTGTACACGGATGAACGCCAGAGACGAATACGCTTCAAACAGACACACAGACAAACATACATATATATGTAATATATAACATAAAAATAATGTAACATAAAAAGTATAATATAACATAAAAAATATTTATTAGTAGGTATTCAAATAACGTAAACATAATTTATCTCTTATCGTTTATAACGTAGCAATTACTGTCGCAACATAAGTTATTTACTTTTATGACATTAAACGTGATATATATGAAGCAAATCATTTATTATTGTTTTATTTATAATATTCTTAACCATTTTTAATTAAGATTATTTTAATCACTAATAACTTTTTTTTATTAATTATTACGAGTAAATAAGCCCATGTTATTTCGAATAAAAAATATCTCTAAATCAATAAAATATCGGGAATGGTAAAAATAAATGTCTTTCATTTTATGTACGCATACCGTTTTTACTTTAGCCAAGCCGATACTCAGGTAGGCCGACCTGCGCTACCCCCGAGTTACAATAACGGGATTACTAATAATATGGAGAAGAACTTGATAACATGCCGACGATAGAGCATTAATGTAATGTCATTTCTAAAGCTCTTTTTATTAAGCTTTGAAATTATAAAGGATACTACGGAGATTCTAAATTACAAGGATAATTATATATATTGAAAATAGCTTAGCTATGATAAAATATTGGATGAGAGCAAAAGGAACTCGTGTTTTGAAAGTGTCTTATAAAATTAACTAGCGACTCACCCTTGCTTCGCTTCGGGTTCGTCCCTAGACAAAAACAATTCTTTCACGGGAAGTATACATTTTTCTGGGATGAAATATAGCCTATAGCCTTCCTCAGTTAACAGGCTATCTAATGCAAATAGAATTTTTCAAATCGGATTAGTAGTTCCTGAGATTAGCGCATTCAACCAAATAAATAAACAAACAAACTCTTCAGCTTTATAATATTAGTATAGATAAATACATATAAAAAAATTATGGACTTTTTCATTAATAAAACTTGTGTTTTGCCAAATTTCATTATTCTAGGCTAATGTGAAGTAATAGTACGCTAGTATTGACGAGCATCAAAATATCTAAGTTGAGTAATTTTTAATTGCATTGATTTATTAACTTACATTTTTCACAATCCAAGCGCTATTATACAGTACTAGCGACTCACCTTCGCTTCGCTCAGGTTCGTCCCTACTTGCGTTTCAACGTTTAGTATAGATTTTTCAAAGATGAGATATATTCTCGCAGTAAAAAGTATCCTATATATTGAACCGGATAACGAGCTACCACTATACCAAATTTCATCAACATCTATCCAGTAGTTTTCTCGTGATGCGGTAACAGACAGACAGACAGACAAAAAATCTAAAAACTATAGACTCGGCCTCTGTATCGATAATAAAGTCTATTTCAATAAGATTTTCCAAAAAATATTTAATGTACAGATTCGGTTTAGTTACAATTATATTATATGTATAGATTTAAATTAACTTTTAACTTAATTATTTCATTTTATTTCATCCGTTTATGAAGGAAAGGGTTTTTAGAGTCGAATAGACCGACAGACGGGCGACAAGTTAATCTTATAAGGGTTTTATTAGCGATTGAGCATTGTGTAAATGCTAAATAATAGAGAAAATAGAGTCAGACGACTTATTTAGAGTAATAGCTTTGATATATTTGATTCACAAAATTAGTGTAACATAACGAAAAATAAAATTTAGATCTAAAATTAATTATCTAAGACGATTCCATCGAAATTGTGTAGATGTAAAATGTAGATGTGGTTGAAGACATTGGTCCAATGTAATTGGACGAACAATGTGGAATAGATATCGTACTTCTACTAATGACATGAAATGAAATAAACTTTATTCAATTGAATTTAATTACCAATACTTATTAAACAAACATTAATTAAAAATTCTATTAATATTAAAATTATTATGAGCGAAGACATTTAAATGTTAACTATTATCATATTACGATATGTTTGTCGTTGAATTAAATTGTTTGTAGTGACCCTACTTCCTGTGCCAGTGGTCGCGGGTACGAGTCCCGCTGGGGTCATTCATTTGTGTGATGAGGACGAATATTAATTTGTACTCCAGTCATGGCTGTTTATCTATACATATAACAAAATTGTAATTAAGCCGAATCCGTACATTAAATATTTTTCGGAAAATCTTATTGAAATAGACTTTATTATCGATACAGAAGCCAAATATAGTTTTTAGAATTTTTGTCTGTATGTCTGTCTGTCTGTCTGTCTGTTACCGCATCACGGGAAAACCTCTGGACAGATTTTGATGAAAATTGATATGATGATAGCTGGTTATCCGGGTCAACATATAGGATACTTTTTATTGCAGGGAAATATCTCATCTCTGAGCTAAACATTAAAACGTAACCAGGGACGAACCCGAGCAGAGCGAGGGTGAGTTGCTAGTATTTATAATATGTATTTAAAGTTATATATGTGTAGTGTATCAACTATCTGGTATCTATAACACAAGCCTTGTAGCTTACCATGGAACTAGATGGTGTTGTGTGTTGATGTCCTAACGTATTTATTTATTTATTTATTTTTGTTTAGAACTTATCACAGATGGCGCTACCATAAGCATTGGAAGAACACATGTCTGCGGCTAGAAGCGCGAGCGAAAAGTTTTCTTCTGCTATTTCCGTTATAATTTCATTGAAATAACAACTGTTTTAACAGTAGCATATTTATATAGCGTTAATTTTTATAGTCAATCTATACATCTATACAGATAAATAAAATTGAAGCGTCTGTTTGTAATGTCAAAATAACAGCTTTATACTAAATGCTTATGGAATTATCTACGGTACTTATAAGAAAAACACAAGTTTTTAAATTTTTGTCTGTCTGTCTTTTCTCCGAAACAGCTGGACCGATTTTGACAGGACTTTCACTGGCAGATAGCTGATGTAATAAGGAGTATATTAGGATATTTGTTTTTAGAAAAAGAATCATGGTTCCGCGAAAAAAAATTAAAAAACCCATGAAAGTGTAAACAAAATCCACGTACGGCGTACGCACCAAAGCGAAGCGAGGGTAAATCGCTATATAATTTAAATTAATATCTTAGGAGTAGCAAGTTAGTATTCATGTATGGACATAGCTAACTGTGAAAATGTACAGGTAGTAATATAATAAAATTGTAACTAAGACGAATCTGTATATTAAATATTTTTGGGAAAATCTTATTGAAATAAACATTATTATTGATACAGAAGCCGAATCTATAGTTTTTAGAATTTTTGTCTGTCTCTCTGTGATCACATCACGGAAAACCCACTGGAGGGATTTTGATGAGGTATGATAATAGCTGGTAATCCGGGTCAACATAAAGGATACTTTTACTGCGGGAAAATATTTCATCTCTGAGAAATCTATACTAACTGTTAAAACGTTCCTAGAGACGAACTCGAGCGGAGCGAGGGTGAGTTGCTAGTTTAACATAAGAATTAGTAAATATCAACAGTTATAGTGGTCAAGCCTGTAAGAAATTAATTTATTCCACGAAGTCTGAACAATAAGCCTAATAAACGCAACTTGAAAGCTGAAATGAGAAGGACGCAAAAAAGAGAATTGTACAATAAAGCTACAAAGGCTTTAAAATCCATTGGAAGTTTATTTAAATGTTTGTACAACAATTTAGAAGTATGAGAACAAGAACGAAATAAAAGTACTTTTAAAGCTGGTTACATTTAATTCGACTTGTTTCAAAATGAATCTCTGACCGTAAAAAACTGAGTATTGTTTTTTTTTATTTTGTAATATTATTTCTTTTTTATTATAATCCTGATGCATATTATTAGGTCGTGTGCCTTCTTCATTGCTGTTTTTATTCGACTTCAAAAAAGGAGGAGGTTCTGAATTGTGACTCCCCTCGTTTCGCTCGTGTTTGTCCCTGGGTAAATTTTAATTTTTTTGAGCGAAACCCTAATTGTTTTTATAAAATAAAAGTAGCCTAAGTTACTCCTTATAATCGTAATATCAGCTATCTGCCAGTGAAAGTCCCGTTAAAATTGGTCCAGCCGTTTCGGAGATTAGCCGGAACAAACAGACAGATAGACAGACAGACAAACAAAAATTTTTAAAATTGTGTTTTTCTTATAAGTAGCGTATATAACTCCATATGCATTTTGTATAAAGCTGTTATTTCGACATTGCAAACAGACACTTTAATTTTATTTATCTGTATAGATGTATGTTCCTCGATTACTCGAATACGCCTGGACTGATTTGGAAAATTCTTTTTTTGATTCAAAAGGTATACTTCCCAGGTAGTCCCATGGTCATCAGGTTAGGATGTGATCCTGGAGAAATCGAGGGAACTCTTCAAATTTTATAGGCGCACTTGAAGCGATTTGAATATTTTTTTTACAGTGACTCATGCATTTGCTTCTAAAATACTTTCTTCTTACTTTTCTACTACTACGTCTACCCTAAAAATGGAAAAAATAAATAAAAAAAAAACTTCACAATACTAAAAAAAAATAACTAAATTGGAGTTTTCATTAACTATAGACTAATCAGATATTTTCAAAGTCGGTGTGCTTTGATTTGTTTCGGCTGGCACCGTCTTGGAAAATATAGTTAAAAGGTATCTATAGTTAATGAAAACTTCCATTTTGTTATATTTTACTTTTTAATGTTTAGGAAGTCGGTTTTATTTTTTTAGTCCTAAAGGACCCCGTATGATGTACATAATATGAATACATAAAATTAAACTTAACACTTTATTTAAATTCATATATTCTATTGTTCTTATTACCATAAAAACAGAATAACAGAAACTAAATAACAGAATAATATATGATAGATTAAATCGGGCACATATTTTGGATTTTCACGTGGGACGAGTGTCCGGAAAGCATTTAGTTGTTACGAAATAAGTCAGTCTATTAAACTGGAATGGTGCGATAAAATTTACTAAAATTAATCTCTGGAGTTAAAAATTAGAAAGTAACACTGCTTCTTACCTTATTTCTTTATACATCTTCTGGTATCGGGGAGTATCTATTTATTAGTTAGAGTATAGTAGTATAGTATAGATAATTTTATTATTATTATTATCTATACAAATAAATAAAATTGGAATGTCTATTTGTAATATTAAAATAACCGCTTTTTACTAAATGCATATGGATGATACACGGTACATATACCAAAACAACATTTTTTACAATTTTTGTGTCTGTCTGTTTGTTTTGGCTAATCTCTGAAACGGCTGAACCGATTTTGACGGGACTTTCACTGGCAGATAGCTGATGTAATAACAAGTAAAGTAGGCTACTTTTATGTTAGAAATAAATAGGGTCCCTCGAATAAAAAACAAAATAAATTAAGTTTGTTTTGGGAAGCAACCTAGGGACGAACCCGAGCGAAGCGAGGGTGAGTGTCTAATACTATACAATATATGTACATCATACATAAAAGCCATTTTTCTCGCCTGCATCTTCTATCGGCATAAACAAGTTCAGTATTTTTGAAGACTTTATTTAAAAGGATAGAAAAACATATGCCTAGATTTGAAAGCGTCATGATGAAGTTAGCTGCATTCCTTTTACAAACAGAGAGTTGTGACATACGGGATGAAATCTTTAGCTATTTTTATTCTGTTACGCCAAAGAAGTATAACTTCTTACGTGCGTGCATAAGTACCCACACGTTTTTTTATTTATTTATTATGAGAGTAAAAATTTTACTCTCATAATTTTTTTCAAACGTGCCAAAAGAAGCATAACTTGAAAAACGATACGCTAAAATTTTTGGTTTATATTCAAGAATTGAATACGGATTTACAAGATTGAGGTGTAACAAGTTGATCCAAATAATTTTATTCAAGTTTTGAAAAGCAATATATAATACTTGTTATACTTTATGCTTCTAAAATTATTACATAGGTTTTGATTAACTTTTACTGTAAGCAATATATCTATACATATTATAAAATTCTAACTAAGCCGAATCTGTACATTAAATATTTTTTGGAAAATCTTATCGAAATAGACTTTATTATCGATACAGGAGCCAAATCTATAGTTTTTAGAATTTTTGTCTGTCTGTTATCGCATCACGGGAAAACCACTGGATAGATTTTGATGAAATTTGATATGATGATAGCTGGTTATCCGGGTCAACGTATAGGATACTTTTTACTGCGGGAAAATATCTCATCTCTGAGCTAAAGGTTAAAACGTAACTAGGGACGAACCCGAGCGGATCGAGGGTGAGTTGCTAGTTTTCATATAAATTTCAATTTATTCTTATTATCTTCCACCACTTCTCATCATAATTACAATTATGGGGTATTTCAGTAAAATGTAATATCGTGAAAGCCCATAAATAAGCTTAGTACGTGATATGATTTGCGATCTTCGCCATAGTTTGATCGCTTTCCAATTTACACTTTCCCACATCAAGAATTACATTAGATAAGGAGATAATATAAAACACTCTGTAGATAAGGTTATGGAGGGACTATGTTTAAAATTGATGAACTAAATCTAAATGGTTTTAAGCTATGGGAGAATGAGTTATTTTTATTTGAATTAAATAGCAGAAGATCATTATATACTCAAATAACATTAAAAATAAAAAAAGGTATCCTATACTATATGTATTTTGTTCATAAAATACATACGTAGGATACTATTTATCCCAGTAATCATCTATTTTAACTGTTTTTTATTTCAAACACGTTTAATAGATGCTCAAAAACAGCGAAAAAGAAAAAAATATATGTGAATCATTATATATAAAGTATGTTGTAATTAACAGTTATTATATCAATATACATATATAGTATAGTCACGTGTAAATAATAATTCAATTGGAATGCTTATTTTCCTTTGTTTCACAGCGATTTCGATCGGCCATATATCTTTAAAGTTTAAACTTGAGTAATACCGGAATAGCATGTGGAACAATAGGCTATTATAATGTGAAAATAACGTTTGCCTGTAATAAAAGCATAATCGTAAGTAAGCGGAACAAATGTCGTAGTGGCTTACCATAGGACTAATAGTGTAAAATATGTATAGAAGCCGGAAGGCTAACGTCATGAGGTATTTATATTCATATATACATAGCGATAAAAAGTAGCCTATGTTACTCTCCAGGACTCCAACTACCTCCACATGAAAACTCACTCCAGTCCGTCGCTCTGTTTTGACGTTAAAAAAGACAAACAAACAAACACACTTTAACATTTATAATATTAATATGGATATAATATTAATATGGATATAATATTAATATGGATATAATATTAGAATGGATGTGCGTTTTCTTTAGCAAAATTTGAAAAGTTAGAAAGAAAATGTTGGCGGAAAACAACCGATAAATAATCTAATCTAAGCTAAAAATAATCTTTAAATAAATAATGTCGGTACATAGATGAAAATAACCTACTTTACTCACGGATAAAATGGCTTATTATAAGTAAAACAATTTTGGAATATGGTTTTCTACTTTTTTGGTTCTTAATTTTTCGGTTATATTAAGTGGAGAAGACAGAGCTTAAGATGGAATATTATGAAACGTGGTAGACACATAATGAATAGTTACTCGAGAAAAGCTTTTTGCTTTCAATTTTTATTACATCATCATTTTTCTTTTAATTTGCTCATCTTTTCATTCTTGTCTCACGCATCAAGTGGGAGGTACATAGCGTTGCTTTTAGGCTCAAATTCGCATGTTTTGCTAGCTTTTGGTCGCACCTTCACCTATATAGTGTTTATAATTATTATTATTGTTTCATAATATTTCGAAGGTTTTAAGTTTCCTCAATAATGTTGATTAAAAACCGAATTTATTCGATACTAGCGACTCACCCTCGCTCCGTTCGGGTTCACCCGTAATCCCTAGGTACATTTTAACGATTTCTCAGAGATAAAAATTTTTTTCGCAGTAAAAAGTATCCTATATGTTAACTGATAACCAGCTATCATCATAGCAAGTTTCATCAAAATCTCTCCAATTGTTTTCTCGTGATGCGTTCCCAGACAGACAGACAGACAAACAGGCAGATAGACACATAGACAAAAATTCTAAAAACTATAGATTCGGGCTCCGTATCGATAATAATGACTATTTCAATAAGATTTTCCAAAATATATTTAATATACAGATTCGACTTAGTTACAATTTTATTATATGTATACATAGATGTAAATATAGAAGTAAGTACTTTAATCAGTAAAACTCTCTCTCAAACAAAAAAAATATTATACTCGTAATATCACTGTATATACTTGAAATGAAAAAGTTGTCATTTTAAAACTTACATATTTAGATCTTAAATTATTACCAGAATTTAACATATGATTATAAATTTTGTGTTTGTATATTGTCAATATAAAACCTTTTTTTTTGACGACACGTTTGGCTCAGTTTGTAGTGACCCTACTTTCTGTGCCAGCGGTCGCGGGTTCAATTTCGCGCCGCTCGGGGCATTCATTTGTGTGATGAGCACGAATGTTTGTACTCCAGTCATGTGTGTTTATATGTATGTGTAGTGTATCAACTGTCTGGTATACATAGCACAGGCCTCGTAGCTTACCATGGAACTAAATGGTGGTGTGTGTTAATGTCCCAACATATTTATATTTAATTTTTTAAGGCAACGACATCCAAGTATATCGAGTAGAAAAGTAGGAGTCGTGAATGAAATTATTTTCTAACAGGAAAATGTAATCTGTTTGAAGAAGCATATCATGAATACATCAATGCACCAGCTGTCCTATGAATGCATGTCAAATCAAGTAATTTAATAGCATATATTTCGATTACCATATAGAGGATGAATTATTATAATATGATAATCTATATTTCATTAGCTGTTATAACCTATTATTTGCTTATTAAGCCGGAAGATGGCATTCAAATTCTGTTAGTGGCAAACGCCCATATAAATTAACTAGAAGGTATTTGTTTTAATCTGAAATTTTAAGTATAGTAAAAGGATAAAAATATGAAATACAGAAGACAAGTAAGCAATTTTTAGAATTTTTGTCTGTCTGTCTGTTACGACATCACGCAAAAATCGCTTGACAGAGTTTGACGATTGAATTAGTTAATTATTCGGGTCATCATAAAAAAATCTTTCTACTACAAAAAAAAAATATCTCATCCCTAGAAAACAAAATCCAAAATTTGGTTTTAGGTAAATGACGCCAAAATGATACATTCTGTTTATTTACTATCTTACAAAGTAATCATAAAATAATTATAAATACTTATAAGAAAAAATAAAGAAGAAAGTAACGAAATTTAAAAGATTAAAATATCTTGATAATTAACAATATGCTGTTATTTAGAAAATCGTTAATAGATGTCGCCACGAGTTTTTGAAATACGTAATTACAATTCTAAAAAAATATTTAATATACATATGCATATACAAAAATAAAGTCGGATTGGTACACAATTTATAACTCAAGAACGGCTGGACCGATTTCTATGATCTTTGATTTGTTGGAATTGTCTCCATCCAGAATAGAAGAAGAATTCTGAATGAATATCTGAAAACTTACGAAAAAATTTATTAAAATTAACATGGCTAGCGCTGGCTAATAACTATTTATACCTATTTGAAACGTACCTTACCCTCGCTTCGCTCGGGTTCGTCGCTAGTGTACATATACTACATACGTACACAATATGACCTCTTGCTGTTTTTTTTAGAATTATGCATAAGTATAGCTATAGATGTCTTTTTAGAGAAACCTTTTAATTTTTGTAATAAAACATCTTGATATCCAATTTGTATCAAAAACACTGTAGAAGTTTTCTTTATAAAACTTCTTGAAAATATGAATATTCTCATGACATAGAAACATAGCCTTCATTAAAGAAAGAAACATTAAGATCAGCTCACAATAGACGATGGTATCGCGTAATAAACATTATAATAAGAAAATACACCGGTATTGTGAACGTGTTCCGTTCAGAAGTCTATTGAATAAAAAAATATGATCACTATCCGATTACTAGTTTCGGAGAAATGCATGGACAAACTTACATACATACATGCATACTTACATATATACATATATACATACATACATATATACATACATATATTATTTGTTATTATTTCAAAAAAACTGAGAGGCAAATTAAAAAAAAATCGATTATAGTATGGAACACTTCCATGCGAGTCCAACTCGCACTTGACCGATTTTTATTTTTTGTTGTTATAGCGGCAATAGAAATACACACTCTGTAAATATTTCCACTCTCTACTTATTACGGTTCATGAGATACAGCCCTCTGACAGACCGACAGCAGAATCTTAGTAATAGGGTTCCGTTGGCATCCTTCGGGTATGAAACCCTAAAAAGTAATAATAATAACACATAGTAACAAAATTTGTCTAAACACCATAATAAGTCAGCCATGTTTAACGATGTTAGATTGCACGAGCGTCACTTTCGATATGAGGGCGATCAGGTCATAGACTACCACTCTGGCCAAATGGTAGACTACTCACGTTTTCTAGGAACTACTTAAGTTCTCTCAGTCATGAAAGTTTCATCAGTTTCTCTTCAGCGTATTAGCAAGTATATTGAAAATGATTCGTACCTTGAGGAAACCTGCATGTCTGAGAGAACCTAGCAAGTTTTCTAAAGGCATTTGAAGTCCACCAGCATGCATTTGGCCAGCGTGGTGGACTATAGCCTGATCCCCCTCGTATTTAAAAAGACCGGTGCCCAGCAGTGGGATGTTAAATATGGCTGAATACATATTGTGACTAAGCATCCAGATCCAACATTAATAACTTTAAAAAAAATAATAAATTATAGCCTGACTCTGATTACTAAGTATATATGTAATTACGTCCATACCTTGCTTCAAAGGAACACGTGTCATTCCAGGCCACTTTATTGGTCACCAACTTTATATATGTATAAAATACGGTTTACGATTTACATATTCTCATTATGTATGCGTATTAAGCTCTTTATATTCTTTTTACGTTTCATTGAAGCTATCCGTTGTTCCGTAGTAAAGATGCTATTGTTACAAGTTTCTCGCACAGAATAATCATTTCTTAAATTTGGCTGACATTTTGTCGGTTAATCATTATAAATTAAAAATAATATTTGGGTTAAATTGGCTTTGGTTTTAAACTGCAGGAGGATTTTGTTCAAAGTGAATGTTAGTAATTTGAGATTATCTACGAAACGGTGGAAGTAAAAAAAAATTTGGATGTTTTCTGCGAAAAGTTGGAAAGATATACAAACGAAGTATAGTAAAATATTATTTGAAGTTATACTTCTTTTGGCACGTTTGGAAAAAATCAAGAGAGTAAAATTTTTATGATGCGCGCGCACACCGACAGCCAAAAAGCAACATGATAAAGTTAACTACATTCCTTTTACAAACAGAGAGTTGAGACATACGGGATGAAATAATTAGCTATTTTTGTTCTGTTACACCAAAGAAGTATAAATTCTTACGTGCGTACATAAGTACATACACACTTTTTTAATTATAAATCAGAATTATAGGAAATGCAACCACTTCTAACGCTTGTTGTTCTAAGGCATCCACGTGCCTTATCGGCGTTAAGCAAGTTACATAATGCCATAGGAAATGAACTTGTCGACTAAGGTCATGGGCCTCGAGTTACGCAAGCATGGTCTACTTACTGCTAATCCGTATGCTTACTACATTTACATAATATGTTTGAATTCATGCGTTGGACGATAACTCTGGAACTTTTGATTCGATTTTTAAAGTTTCTTAATAATATTACTTTCTTAGATTCATGTGAATATATCACATTTATACTAATATTATAAAGAGGTAAAGTGTGTGAGTTGGTGAGGTTGTAGGGGGTAATCTCTGGATCTTTTGAACCGATTTAGATGGAATTTGGTAAGAAGATAGCTTGAGACCCTAGGAAGGACATAGAATACTTTTTATCCCGAAAATCATCCCATAAAGGGCTGAAAATGGGGATTAAAATTTGTATGAGGAATCGAACTAATCTATTGCTAGTTTTAAATAAAATCAAAAAGGCAAAATATTATATATGTACATATGAAAAATCCGAAAAGCATGTAAGTATGTAAGTAGTAAGGTAGTTTTAATTAAAATTTCTTTATAATTTTAATTTTCTTATACGAATCTACATTATTATTGAGTGATATAAGTTTTTGGGTCCCGGTATAAATTGCAAAAATATGTTAATATTATACAAGTACAATATTGTACATTTTGCTATGAAAAAGTTTTGTTTTAACATATAGAGCGTATAATTATAATTCATATAAATCAAAATTCAAAATATTCATAGTGTTTTATTCTATAACATAAAAATGAATCGCTGAATGTGTTGCTAAGCGCAAATCTTGAGAGCAGCTGAATCGATTTCGCTAATTCTTTTTTTATAATATTCCTTGAAGTACGAGGATGGTTCTTACGGAGAGAAAAAAATTAAAAAAATGCCTGAAAAAGTCTAAAAACAACACTTTTCTATATTCCCAAACAAAAGATTCGTAATAATACTTAAAAGTCGATTTGAACTTTAATACCGTATCATAAAGTTAATTTTCTTTTCGTATGTTTTTAAGGTCCAAGGAAGGTTTTAATAAAGAGAAAAAATGAAAAAAATAACAAAAAAAAAATTTATATGGCTAACGCTGGCTAATAACTATTTATATCTATTTTAAACCTAGCCGAGCGAAGCGAGGGTGAGCCGCTAGTATTATGTATAATGTGTACATATTATATAGTTCAATTTTACATTTTTAAAGTATACATTATTTTTACGTATATTAGTGAAGTTACGAGTTTGTTTAAACAGAAGTAAATAGCGTGCTGATTATGTTATCGATAAGTTCTATCTTTACAGTAAATTAAGCATAATGAGACTTGTAAAGAAATTTTCTTTTCTATTTCTCAAATAACCCTATATTTAAGAGATGCTACAGATATCTAAACTGAACATAAAGGAAAAAATGAAAAGTTGGTTAGTTGTTAGTCTTTTTGTTTATTTGGAAGCGCTAATTTCTCAAAGTAACAGTTTGATTTGAAAAAACAATTGCCTATTTATATGGGAAGGTTTTAAGTTTATGTTTAACGTTCCTAACTATTTTTTTCAAAACGTTCACGTACGTTCGTAATTTCTTAAAACTTCCTAATAGGTAATACCTTATGGGAAAATAAAACTCACACAAAAATATTTTTTTCAGTATATATCTTATATATTAAATAAGGGAAGGATTTGAAAACAGGTATATTTTGATGCCATCATTTGATGCTTTCAAAATTAAATTGAAGTATGCGATGCAAGAAAGGTGTTTTGATGACGCCCAGAATCATCAAACTATCATTCTTATGTTATATATCGTATAAATAAGATTCATTAATACTTATAATTTCTCGAGGATCATTAAGATTTATAATTTCTCCAAGAAACAAGTAAAATACCCATACACAAGAGATAAAGCTTTTACACAAACATGTGTTAAGCGTATTAACTAGCACATACTTTTTCTTCCAGGAAATATATTATGGATATGATAAGAAAGTTTTGCACTTTTCAAACTTTTCTTATAACTTTATATTATAAGCTAGCTAGACAAAAACAAATCTATCCCACGGGAGCCGTACATTTCTCCGGGATTATATATAGCCTATAGCCTTCCTCAGTTAACGGGCTGTTTAAATAAAAAAGATTTTTTTAAATCGGATTAGTTGTTCCTGAGATTAGCACGTTCAACCAAAAAAATAAGCATACAAACTCTTCAGCTTTAAAATATTAGTATAGATTCTAACTTTATATTATAAACTAGCGACTTATCCTCGCTCCGCCCGGTCTAGTTACAGTTTAATATAGTTTTATTTCTCAGAGATGAGATATTTTCCCGTAATAAAAAGTATTCTATATGTTAACTCATATAACCAGCTATCATCATAGCAAATTTTATCAAAATCTGTCCGGTGTATTTTCTTGATGCGGTCTTAAACAGACAGACAGAAAAAAAATCTAAAAACTATAGATTTGGCCTCTGTATCCATAATAATGACTATTTCAATATTATTTTCCAAAAAATATTTAAGTACAGATTCGACTCAGAATTTTACTACGTGTAAAATATTTATGCCACATTTTTACTTTCAGACCTAGTCAGGAAATATGCTTAGTGCATGGGGGGGATTATACAAAACTATATTTTTTTAAATTTGAATCTATCTTCCTAATAGCAAACATTTTTTTTTATTTCAATCAATGTTGCTCTTATAAAATAGCTGCGATTTTCATTCTCTACATTTTTTCTATGATAATTTTAACCTCGGCGAAAGAGAGATTTTTAAACTTTAACAAATCCCTTAAAAGCATATTGTTATCGTATGGGGTGTATAAAATAATACTTATATTTTCAGACTGAATAGTATAAAATGCCCATTTAATATGCCATCAAACCAGTTTCAACATTTAAATATATTTCTGAACTAGCGACTCACCCTCGCTTCGCTCGGGTTCGTCCCTAGGTTACTTCCCAAAACAAAATTAATTAATTGATTAATTTGTTTTTTTTTTTTCTTAGGACTCTATTTTTTTTCTAAAATAAAAGTAGCCTAAGTTACTTCTTATTGCATCAGCTATCTGCCAGTGAAAGTCCCGTCAAAATCGGTCGAGTCATTTCAAAGATTAGACGGAACAAACAGGCAGACAAAGAAAAACTGTAAAAAATGTTGTTTTGGTATATGTACCGTATGCACATCCATATGTGGTTATTTTAATATTACAAACAGACACCCCAATTTTATTTATCTGTATAGATAAGTAAAAATAAGTAATACAGCACTAATCTATAATTGTTTTAATCTATCTATCCATATATTTTAGCCAAAAACAACTTTCATAAATTTTTGGAGGTTATATTATAAAAAGTTGTATCATCGGCTGCATTTCTTTAACTTTTTTATATGAATAACGTGCTTCCTGCCAGTGACCTTCGTGGGTTTTTAACCTCTGAGCACCTGCTCTCACCGCTTTACCGATAAAACGAATATAAATAAGGACCCTTTCAAAATGATTTTCTAGTACAATAAAAATCTAACTTTAAATCAATTATAATTTATAAAGTATCTGAATGAGGAAAGAAAACTATGGCACGCTAGATACTATATTTGATAATACCTTGCAATTTATATAGCGAATATAGCTCACGCGAGCTTTATGGATGATGCATTCTTCAAAATCTATACAGATAAATAAAATTGGTAAAAAATATCTTTTTTTATCTTAATTTTTTGTAAAAAATATTGTTTTGGTATATGTACCATGTATACATCCATATGCGCTTAGTAAAAAGTGGTTATTGTAATATTACAAACAGACACTCCAATTTTATTTATCTGTATAAATAAGCAAAATGATATTTTGTTTATTCATTATTCATTCATTTAATATATTTATTCATATATGACTGCACATACATGCACTTCACGCTTAATCCACCTCGTTGATCAATGCGAAATGAGAATGTTGAAAATGGGGCGAGACCAGGGCTTAAACCCGCTTCACTTGGTTTTCCAAGCGAACGCGTTACCACTGGGCTACCACTATGCCAAGTGAAAATCAATGGAATAAAAATATTCCTAATCTAGTATATTTTGAGGTGAATATCGTTTTTTATCAATAACAAAATCGTTTTTTTATCTTTAATAATAAAAAAGCGATGACAACATCTGGATTGTTCGTCGACAACCAACTGACAGATTCCTGTGTGGTAATGTCAGTAAAAAATAATAAAATGGCCTGTAAAAGAGCCACAAGAAATACATTTTCGTAGACTTCAAATGGCGGCAAGTTTTGTAGAAATTAACTTGAGTAAGCTCCCGTTTAAACTAATATGAGTATTTTAACCCCTTGAAGGGTTTAATAACTTGCTTATAAGACGTGTACACGTCCCTCTATCTTTGAGAACAATTTAAAAGATAAATTTTGCTGCCTTTTTAAATATCAATGCCAGATTTTACCAGATTATTTACTAGTGTTATGGTCACTTGCTTGAAATAATTTAATCTAAATGTCTTAAACATGCTAAGAAAACGTCAAATAAGCACTGTTGAATAAAATTTTAAAAATACTTTGGTTTAATATTAATACTTATTATTTCTAAAAATAACGTACATACTTATAAATTTAAAAAAATGGGTTTAGTAATATTTAAATGTAAATAAGGTAAAGAAGATTTATATGTTCCCAATAATATTTTTTTAATAATTACGAAAAAATTTCCTTATATTTAATTACAAGGCATTTATATTTTACTAAATGTTTTATCTTTTAACAATGGAAATCTTATTGAACTATAATTTTCTTCAAAAGAACACTTTTCAAATATATTTTTGCAAAGTACTACGTGAATCGCAGTTAAAGCCAGCTTCAATCTGACGTTGAATTAGATTTTCACGTCACTTGTTGTGGTATTTCCAATTTCGTTGTGGCGTTGTTTATTGCTGTGCTTGTTTAGAACCCGCACTTCACCCGATTGATATATGTTTTTTTATATATTTCTATTGTACAAGTGTCCGTCTTTACGTCGGAAAATATTTCTATCATTTTTAGTTTCATGAACCTCAGAACTAAGTCAATGTAATGGAGGCCGTTGGGTTTGTAGTTTGTTTTAGTATTCACTTATATTTTTTTCCTAAAATGATTTTCTTAAGTACATTCTATTAATTACAAGGATAGTGTATTCTTTATAAGATAATGTCATTTAGAATACAATATAATAATAGTATTTGTTAACGTAGCTTTAAAATTTAAGATAGCTGTTATAGTCCGGTCAATTTAGATATAAAAATAGTGGTCAAATAACAAAAATTCCCGGAAAGCCAAATATTGGTGGAGAGCTAGCATTTACCATTACAAATAAAGTGTTAAAAATCCCTATCGATCCTTTGTGTGCTACACATGTATAATGTGACTCTTAGAATCGAGATATCTCATGAATGGTAACTCTTAGGAAAAAAATTATAAGAACCATTTTTGTAGAAAATTTTAAGATCTACAACTTTGGTTTGAGTTTTTTTTTGGTAACTTACCGTTTTCGAGAAAAATTCAAAAAACCTCAAATTTTGACTTTTGACCCCGAATAACTTTTGTACTTTTTATTTTTTAATTTTTGTTATTTTAAATGTCTATATTGACTATGACGTTTTTAGGTGTCCTAAGTATTTCCAAGTGAATATATTATTCATCACCACTGTTATACGACAATTATGAAGTGAAAACGATTAAAAATTATTCGCCTAGACACCTTTAGAGATTAAAGATAATGAAGTTAAATAAAAATCGGCCACGTGCGAGTCGAACTCGCACACGAAGGGTTCCGTACCATCCTACATGTACTTTATATTAATATGACTTTTACTCTATGTTAGATGTAGTATATTATTCGATGAAGGGACAGACGAAACGACGAACAGACAAACGGAAGGACAGCGGAGGTATAGTAATAGGGTTCCATTGGAACCCTTCGGGTACGGAACCTTAAAAAGAAGAAAAAACTTACTTAAGCTTTAAAAGAAAAGTATTGAAATTAAAGCCTTGCTATTTACTTACATATACCTATGTAAACTTATAAAATTAATCACTTAACAAGTATGTCACATATATCATAAAACATATTTTAAGTTCAAAAGCTCTAAGCTATGAATCGGTAGACGAGTTGAAATCTATATTCATACAAATTATTTATTCATAATGTAGCCTTAGTCGGTGGCTAGCCGAATTTGAAATAGATGAGTCGAAGGCCAAGGTCGAGACAGGAAATAACGTTTTGCATACATTATTATTACACTTTGATGTAATAATTTTTATTCAATTTATTGATCGACTTCAAAGAGGAGAAGATACGGGATGTCTTTGCTTAATTATAAATAGGTTATGCACTCAAGAATGGTTCTTGTTGAGAATGGTTTATAGCAAAAATAAAGCTAAAAAGCTTGATGATTGAATAACTTGATTTTGATATCGGTAAAGGTTAATTTTTTAGTTTAAAAATATAAAATAAGTACTAAATGGTAGTATTAATTTATTTAAAACTAGCGGCTCACTCTCGCTTCGTTTGGGTTCGTCGTAAGGTACGTTATAAATAGGTATAAATAGTTATTAGCCAGCGATAGCCATATAAATTTTAATTTTTCTTTCGTTAATTTTTCTGATGTTTTAATACTTATTATCCTATTCCGGACTAAGAGAAATCCAAAGAATCAAATATCATAAAAATTGGTCCATCCGTTCTTGAGTTATAAATGGTGTAACTAACACGACTTTGTTTTATATACATAGTTAAAATTTTTACCATTATTATAATATACAACCGGTTCGTCTATATTTTTCCCAGATGATAACTATTTTTGATCCAGTCTCTACCTTATTTAACCACAGGATATTTTTATATAGGTGAATTTACAACGACATGTTCTATAGAGATAAAAATTAGTCTATGTGACCCCCGAACCTTGTGAACTCTGTTTGCAAATCTATACTAATATTATAAAGAGGTAAAGTTTGTGAGTTTGTGAGTTTGTAGGGCGTAATCTTTGGATCTACTGAACCGATTTAGATGAAATTTGGTAAGAAGATAGTTTAAGACCCTAGGAAGGACATAGAATACTTTTTATCCCGAAAATCATCCCTTAAGGGGGTGAAATGGGAATGAAAGTTTGTATTGGGAAGCAAGCTAGGGACGAACCCGAGCGAAGCGAGGGTGAGTCTCTAGTATATTATATATTATTGGTAAGAATTTAT
The DNA here is from genome assembly GCA_905404265.1 of Fabriciana adippe. NCBI lineage: Eukaryota > Metazoa > Arthropoda > Insecta > Lepidoptera > Nymphalidae > Fabriciana > Fabriciana adippe. The sequence continues at coordinate 25,490,117 of FR989982.1, read as the reverse complement.
CTTAAATTTTAAATGTACTCTTGCCTTGTAAAATACTTAAGGTAGTCGATAAATTTTAAAAGCATATTAATATTTATATTATAACTAATACTATTTTAACAGTTAGTATGCAATAGATAGACTATATATTTTATATATACAATGAGTTCTTGTTATTTTATAAATTGTTTTCCCGTGGGAATGAGATAATCTGCCGCAGTAGCTGTAGCCTTTGTCACACTCCAGCCCTGCAACTGTCTTCACAAAAAATTTACGCCAAACTGTCACTCTATTTCGACGTGAAAGAAGGACAAACAAACAAACAAACACACTTTTACATTTATAATATTAGTATGGATATGGATAGCAGTATCTTTCTATAGAAAATATAAGTGCTCATTCACTTTAGAGAGTATACGAATACTTATACAAGTGCTAAATTATCTTTTAAGATAAGGGCTATCTGCTTGAGTAAAGTTCATTCGCTTAACGAGGGTGAGATATGTAAACGAGAACATCTATGAAGTTTCTTTTTAAGTTTTGTTCAACATTGATTACAGTTACATTGTCATTTGTCAATTACATTGTTACATTGTCAATTGTCATTTTAAATAAAACTATCTTTTCGGATTTTCTAGACACGGGAGAGAGACCATGCTTGCTTTAAAGCATTCAAAATGTCAGGAACCTAAAATCAAAATAAATCCGCCGAAAAGATATTTTTTTAAAACTAGCGAATCACCCTCGCTTCGCTCAGGTTCGTCCCAAGGTTGATTCCCTATACAAACTTTCATCCCAATTTTCACCCCCTTAAGGGATGATTTCCGGAATAAAAACTATCCTATGTCCTTTCCACGGTCTCAAACTATCTTCTTACCAAATTTCATCTAAATCGGTTCAGTAGATCCAGAGATTACCCCCTACAACCTCACAAACTCACAAACTTTACCTCTTTATAATATTCGTATAGATATCAAATATTCGCGTAAATCTAAGAAAGTATTATTTTGTTATTAAATTAAAACTCGTATATGGAATGAGATTTTTATTTTATTCCGGAAAGTATTTTTCTTTACAAAGATTTCTTAGCGGTAGAATTTTCTAAGTTATTTTTAAATGTATTTATAGTTTATCCGTTTTCCAACATACTAATATTCCACTCAAATTTCTTGATATCCGGATAGTAAAGTGATTAACGAGAAAATTCATGTTATCTTGAAAGAATCGACCTATGTGGTCGATATCAGTTTCTATAAATATTCTATTGGTACGATTTTAAAAAGTAGGGTTAGTTTTAAATAAAACTATCTTTTCGGATTATTTCGCGGATTTATTTTGATTTTTGGTTCCCGACGTTTCGAAAGCTTTACAGCAATCATGGTCACGGGAGAGAAACGTCGGGAACCAAAAATCTAAATAAATCCGCGAAATAATCCGAAAATATAGTTTTATTTAAAATGTCAAATATTCGCGTAAATCTAAGAAAGTATTAAGTAGGGTTAGCATAAAAATATTGTACAAAGCACCCCATGCTTTTTTCACAATAACATAATTTTTCTCGTTAATCATTTTATTATTGTACTAAAAGTTATTATTTTACTTTTTAGTTCGGTTCATCATTAAAGCGTGTTTTTTAGTTTTTTGTAATATAATTTATTTTTAATTTTTTAATTTTATCTGATATAAAAGCGTATTTTTTTTTAATTATTATCCTCCTTGGTCCTTGTTAAATTTGCAAAGTTTCAGTTCAATATGAAGTTTTGATGTGGGTGAAAATCGCGTTTAAAGATTTATTTTATTTTATTTTTATTTATTATAGGGAAACAAACAGTATTACAAACATACAATTTATAATAAAAAATACACACATTTACCAGTTAAGTTTTCAGAAATAAGAAACACATAATTAGAAGATAGAGTAGAAAGATTCTGTCACATAGATACAGATGAATAAAATCGTGTTTAAAAGAAATTGCTTTAAACTCCTTAAACCTAACCTACTAAACTAAACTAAACCTAACCTAATTGTATTAAACCTAACTACGTGATGCATTGATATGGAATATTTTAAAATGTATTCATTCAATTTTTATGAATTGTATAAATGCAGCTTCATAAATATTTTATCATATGTCTATATTCTTTATTAAAAATATAAAGCGATATTAAATTACTTATGAAATTTAATAGAAGTAGAAGCTAATAAAACGTGTTAAAGACATGATTATTTAGTTGTATTAAAGTTAATTAATGCGAAGGTTCAAGTAATTCTGATCATGAACATTTTTTCCCCATATAAATATTTCCAACCCCCTTTCGCCCTTATAAGGGATGAATTCTGAAAAAAAAAACTGATATATTTTTTTATTTTAAATGTAAATACCTGTTTCCGTGTATTCACATAAAAAAATATTCATATTAAATTACTTATAAAATTTAATAGGAGTAGAAAGATATGCTTAAATTTTGAGCTTTATATTTTAAGTTTATGATTTACGGTTTAAGGTTCACTGACTTCTTTATAAAGAGGAGTAATGTTTGGGAAATGTACTCGTATCTATATACTGTAGCTACATAATGAACAATTTAATTGTTTTGTTTTGATAACGAATTTTGATGATCATCTATATATATACTAATATTATAAAGCTGAAGAGTTTGTTTGTTTGGTTGAACGCATTAATCTCAGGAGCTACTAATCCGATTTGAAAAATTCTTTTTGCATTAGATAGCCCGTTAACTGAGGAAGGCTATAGAATATATATCATACTGGAAAAGTGTACAGTTCCCGTGGGATAGATTTGTTTTTGTCTAATGACGAACCCGAAGCGAAGAGGGGGTGAGTCGCTAGTATATATATATATATAAAACAAAGTCGGGTTAGTTACATTAATAACTCAAGAACGACTGGACCGATTTTTAGGATCTTGATTTGATGGATTTTTCTCCGTCCTGAATAGCAGAATAACTATTAAAACATCGAAAAATTCACGAAAGAAAATTATAGAGCTAACGCTGGCTAGCAATTGTTTATATCTATATAAAACTAGCCTAAAAAACGTACCTAACGATGCACCCGAGCCAGCGAGGGTAGGTCGCTAGTTAAATAAAGGGCATCATCTGCCAAAACTCGGTTATAAAAGGCAAGATATAAAACCATAAAAGCAATTATTATATCAATAATGACGAGCAATAAGTCATTCAAGAAGTAATATATCAAAAAATGCGACAAGTGCGAGTTTAGTTTGCACAGCCAGGGTTCCGTAGCACGAAATATCTATTTGGATGGAGTGCCATCCCAATTTTTTTAATTTAATTGTCCAGCCATTCAGATGAGACTTACTAAATTTAGGAAACGTAGTTCTAATAGTCTCCGAGTAAAATGGCTGTGACATACGGACAGATGGTCATGACAAAATTATAATGATTCCGTTTTTGGCATTTGGCTACGGAACCCTATAGAGTAAAAAAGAAAACTTGTATCCTATTAGTTTATTAGCAGTACCATTATTTTATACAAGTCTTGTCGAGCATTTCTTATTGAATTTATTATAATATATCTCTGTTGCAAATTGTATAGAATACACATAAATTAATATGTAATTTGAAAATAATAGAATAAAATAATGACCGTTTTAATTCTTACGATAGAAATTATATTTGATTAAATCAGTAACTAAATTAATTTCCAAATAACCTGTTAATTTTGTTTCCACTTCATTGAAAACATCACAAAGACCCCATTTCAAGTTTATTTTAAACATAAACAAGCAATTAAGGCTCTTGCTCAAACCCTAAGGCGTTTTGCTTTCAGTGATATAAAAATACAAAAGTCCTCCTCTAAAGATTAACATTATTTTAATACTAGTAGAGTAACTTACAAACATTTTCACATTTATATTTTTGGTGACAGAAAGTATGTTTTAAACACGCTAATCTAATGAGAGCCCTTTAAAAATTACACAAAGCGGTAAAGTGGGAACCAACATTTTGAACAAAACTTAAAAAGTTCTTAAATCTCAAACATTCAAAATGTAAGCTGATACTTTTAATTTTTTTCAGCCACAAAGCTTTTGTTCCTAATATTCTCGTACGACCGCATCCCTCGGTAAAAGTTTTTCTGGATTTACTACATAAACAAAGAGTGAGTGTATGCTCCACGATTTAGTACGCCCTTTTGTTAAAGTTGCCAGCCAATTTACGCGACACATCGTTACAAATTGTATGACACGAAACAAAAAGGTGACTAGCAGATTTAGCTGTGTACCAATTGTTCCATAATTTTAATAATATGTAACCCTAATATTAACGCGGCTTGGGGTTGATGAAATGTGTCGTAGGTACTTTGTTCTACACAGGGCCGAATTAACAATGTCGGGGGCCCCTAGGTAATTCAATTCTCAGGGCCCCATTAACCTTTATTTACTAATTGAAATACATTTTTTCTAACACAATGCAATTATCTATATATTAATACGTGAAGCAAAAACTTTGTATCTCTTTTTACGAAAATTAGGAGAAGTATGAAATTTCACACACTTATAGTTTATATAGAGAATGGTATTTTTTTTTAATTGTGCATAAAAATACACTAAATCAATAAAAAAAACATTACACACAATACCATGTATTTGACACACACGCATATATACTCTTATGTTTATAGTTAAAGTCTGTGGTCAAATTGAGAATAGATGAATATTGTAATATACGCAAGACAATAAATATATAACTTAATGAATCATGGTTGATTTTCAACCACGCGGCGATGACTAGTATACTTAATTACGCTATTGGGTAGATTTCACAGAAATCTAACTGTCATATTTGTCCTAATGGTGGAATTATCACCTATTTGTTTTAAACAATTCAAATTACATTTTCACTTGATGAAATATTTTCAATATTTTTCTCGGTGCATGGGGCCCCTAGTCGATGGGGGGCGTGTAGACAGTTGCCTACACTGCCCTATGAATAATCCGGCCCTGATTCTACAAATATTGCCCTTCAAATATAGTCTGTCAAGTTGCATATTTCAACCAAGTTTTTACATTTATAACTTGATTTAAGACAGTCAAGTTTGATCAATGAATATCTGTAGAAGATGTAATATGACTTGGGAATTTCTAGATTAAAAATCAATACAAAAGTTTAAAGTTATCACGAGCTCTGAATACTTTGTCGTCCATATATGTATGTATACAGCGAGAACAAACTAAATAAAAAAAAATAAAATAAATAAAAACCAACACAGGACCGTAAACAAAAGACTAATGTAATAATGGGGTTATTAAGGTAATGAAATAAAAGTTAATAAAAAAACCAGAAAACTATTTTGTTAGCGAGAGAAAATTGCTCCATTTTCTCTATTATTTTAACATTCCAAGCAAAATTATTTAGAATACCTTTTCATATTTATCATGAATGTTATTTAACGTGGTACTTTTAATATAAGGTAATTTTATTATATCCGTACTTTGATAATTTTAATTCAGTTGACCTACCTTACCTGTGACAAGAATGAAAAATAACTCTTTCCATGTGGGTATGTAATATGAAATCTTTAAAAAAAATTAAACACATAAAATAGTGTGTAATTAGTGTAAATAAAAAAAAATACACATAGACTTTATTAATTATTAATTTAATTTTTATCTACATAACATTTTATAAACATGAATTCATTTGGTTTTACAACTTGCGATTTTTACATTTGGCGCAGTATTGCCTTACATTATGAAACCGAATATGAAACTATCCCTAGTAACAATACGTTAATGTTAATTTTTGCAAATACTTTGTTGGCCACGGAGTAATAAAAGTTATGTTTTTTTAACTAATTTGTAAAATGAAAGATTAAAGGATATGTAAACATCCCCCGGTCGGGTAACCGGACTTAAAAATATTACAAGCATTAAGCAATAAGTAAAAATATTTAAAGCTTCTAGTTTTTTTTTGTCTTTCCAGCAAATAACGATATTTAGTTATGAGGTATTTAGTTGGTTGCAAAATTTTCTTTGGGAATCCAACTATATTACGAAACTCCTCTAATTAAACAATATGAAACTATCCCTAGTAACAATACGTTAATGTTAATTTTTGCAAATACTTTATAGGCCACGAAGTGATAATGGTTACGTATTTTTTAACTAATTTGTAAAATGAAAGATTAAATTTGGGAACCCATTTATATTGCGAATTCCTCTAATTAAACAGGCAAATGTTATAGAATAAAATCTAAGTAAGAGTAATAAATTAGGTACCTGTTTATACATATTTGTATAAATTAGTTTTGGTAATTAAATCAGTTTCGATTGCCAAGTAATTAAATATAGAAGCTTTATAAAGATGAAAGCTGTAAAGTAATTTTGGTACTTATATTTGGTACTTGATGCTGCGACCTTATATATTTTCTCAACACCGACACTATGACATGCTTACAAAGTTTCATTAACCCTAGTGTAAAACTTGAACTGTAAACTAACACGTTTACAAACCCATTCGAGTAGACGTTAACTGCAGTAAAACTAGAACTTAGTTTGAAATTTTCAGTGGAAATGCTAGCTAATGAAGTTTTTGTTTTTTTTTTTATATGATCAACTAGTGACTCACCTTCGCTCTGCTCGGGTTCGTCCCAGAGTACATTTGTACCAAGGTACATTTTAACGATTCCCACAATAACCTCGTATACGAAATTCATACTACTTGGTTGTGACAACATAAAAATATAAACACTTGTGAAACCGAACGCTACCGAGCTAGTACATTTATACATATAATAAAATTCTGAGTCGAATCTGTTAATTAAAAATTTTTTTGGCAAATCTTATTGAAATAGACATTATTATCGATACAGAGGCTAAATCTATAGTTTTTAGAATTTTTGTCTGTCTATCTGGGAATGGACGAGAAAATCACTGGACAGATTTTGACGAAATTTGGTACAATGATAGCTGGTTATCCGAATCAACATATAGGATACTTTTTACTGCGAGAATATATCTTATCTCTGAGAAACCTAAACTAAATGTTAAAACGTAACTAGGGACGAACTCGAGCGGAGCGAGGGTGAGTCGCTAGTCTATGTAAATGATAACAAAAATTAATAGAACTAAGAAAATTTAATAGATTATTTAAATTTGTTTGCCACTTCATAAAAGTTTCGCGTTAAATTTGCAGTGCGAAATGAAGTTCGAAAACAACTCAAAGATGTTGGGAAGTAGTGTAGGCTGATTGATTAATGGAGATTAAGTTGGAAGTGGAACAATAGCGGTTCAATAGCAATTTCCAGGAAATCGTTGGAAACAATATGAGCTTTTGTTATGGGATTTTTTATTCTGCATATAATTTCACTAGCGACTCACCCTCGCTTGACTTCGGGTTCGTCCCTAGACAAAAATAAATCTATCCCAAGGGAACCGTACATTTTTCCGGGATGATTTATAGCCTATAGCCTTCCTTAGTTAACAGGCTATTTAATGCAAAAAGAATTTTTCAAATCGGATTAGTACATCCTGAGATTAGCACATTCAACCAAACAAACAAACAAACAAACTCTTCAGCTTTATAATATTAGTATAGATTTACAACAATAGTAATTGGTTCGTAGAAATTTTGTGCTTTCCTTTACATTATATTTTATAAAATTGGCTTTTGCAGATTTCACTGCATCTGAATTGATTTTGACTTCATACTATGGGTATGGGATACATTTTAACCTTCAATATATCGTAGTTTTAGTGTTTTAGAGTTAATGTTAAATTAATAAGAACTGTAGCTAAAATTCCCTTGATACAAACATTACATAACAAAAATGCTTGCTTGGAGACATTTCTTAATATGATATTCTTTTAGACAAAAGTTTTAAACCGTGAATGAACGCATTTGGGATAAAACAATTCCTTTATAGTACAACAGCGATTCTTACTTAAACTAACCATCATATTGTTATATTGTGTGCATAAATAATGGTGTGCTTCCTGTTCCCTCACTTTCACAGTTTATAGGGTGATATCCCGATGCAACCTGATTGATATGAGGATTAAAATCGAAGCTTATCTATATATATAATAAAAGTGTAACTGATCGTTGTCTGTACATGGAAGATTTTTGAGAAAAACCATTATTGGAGGTCTCTATTAATGGCATAGAACCCAAAATTATGGTTTTTAGAATTTTTACCTGTTTTTCTGTGCCTTTTTGCGCGTTAATCTCAGAAACGGCTTAACCGGTTTATAAATAAAAAACGTTATGCCAATTTAAAGAATCACTTTGGGACGAACCCGAGCAAAGCGAAGGTGAATCGTTAGTATAGGATATATTCATCAAACATCAATGTTTAAATTTCGGACAAGTATTAAAATATTTTGATTAAAAATCCTCTAAATTTTTTTACAAAGATCAATGCAATCACAATACAGCGCTAGTTACCACATACATCTACTACATTGTATAATGAAATATTTTAAATTAAATTTATAAAAGACGAATACGCTTGGGTTAGATAAAGTTGATGTCTTTCCTTTGCTAGAGAGAGGGTAGTTGCTGCAAATATTTCACGTTTTGATGGAAAATGTAAGAAAGTTCTATATCGTGATTGGATTTAAAAACAATTTTACCTTTATAAGAACAATTTACGTTTTATGTGTGTTGTCCGCAAATGAACATCGATGATAATTCGATGAAATTATATATAAAACATATCTACAATCTATATATATAATAAAATTGTGACTGATCGTTGTCTGTACATGGAAGATATTTGAGAAAAACTATTATTGCGGGTCTTTATTAACGCAATAGAACAAAAAACTGTGATTTTTAGAATTTTTCGCTGTTTGTCTATGCGTTTGTGCGCGATAATCTCTGAAACGGCTTAACCGATGTGATAAGCTACACTTAACATTTAGTAGTTTTATTTCGATCGGTTCATAAATAAAAAGAGTTATGTCAATTTGAAGAATCACCATATTTATCACGCTAGTGTAATAGTACATTTTTTATATACATACTTCAAGAGAAGATCAGTGTCTTATTAGTCTCATACATAAGGAGAGCTCAAGTAAACTCTAAATGAACAGACAAATTTTTATTATATGACCAACTTTTCCAATCATTCTAAAAACATATGATAATGGATAATATTCAGTGTTCTACAAAATCTTAATTATTTTTTGCCCAAAATATGTCTAAAGTATTACCATCCATTAGAGACCGTGGAACCTTAATTAAAGGCATATATCTTCGAGCGAGCGGGTTGGGCCTGACAACACAAATAGTCAGTTTTTATCGACAATCTGGCGTTACCCGAAGCATTCCCTTACTTATTAAAAGCTGGTGTGTGAGAATTTTATTATCAATAAATTTTCCTTTGATAATATTATTGAAATTCATCATTTCTTTATTTCATTAGATTAGCTGACCAAATATTTGATTGCTCTTGTTTTAGATTGTTGCAGATAATAATATTAATTATATACAAAACTAAGTCTTTAAATGAGATTGAAACATGCACTGAGTCGTTTTAATATACGTGTGGATATTTTTGATAGTCATAGAAATAGAAATTACATTTTCTAAAATTAATTAAATCGTCCTTCTCCTACTCTATACATACAAATCTAAAATAGAAAATTATGTCTAAAAATACGTCTCTTTGAGAGCATTACTCCAATGAAAAATAAATAACAATGAATGAAGACAGAAAAGTAAGGGTTTGGGAGGAACGCTTGTAATTACAAAAGTTTATTCTTATTCAAACCTCAATCTCTTGAACTTAAACGAAGTCTTGCCAAACGAAAAATACGACTTACTTGTGAAATAAAATTTTACTTCTATCGATATGTGTTTGATGAGTGGGTTTCATTGAAAAGTTATATTGGATTATCCTCCCGGACAATGTAAGCGTTTGAATCTATTATTGTAGAGAATACGGTGATAACTAAATCCTTATGTCACATTTGGCTTAGTTTAGATAGACAATAGTGTTCCTATTTGCTGTGCCAGCGATCACGGGTTTGAGTCCCGCTGAGGGTATTCATTTATGTGATGAGCACGAACGTTTTTACTCCAGCCTTGGGTGCTTATATCTATAATGTATATGTATTTAAAGTTATATATGTATAGCGTATCAACTATCTGATATCCATAACACAAGTCTCGTAGCCTACCGAGGAACTAGATGGTGCTGTGTTTAAAAAAAAATTGGAAATTTTGAATTTCAACTTTCGATCGTTCGTATTTTTTACCCAATTGAAAGTTATGTTTTTAGTGCATATAATATATAAGGTTTATTTCTTTGGCAAACATATTCTTGATATATCTTACCCCCCCCCCCCCCCCCCCCAGAAACATATTTTCGGGGTAGTTACAAAAATTTAAGCTTAATAATTTATACTATTAACTTATGTAAAAACTACCTACATAGCTATAGTATAACTAAAATCATCTGTACCAATTCATTTTTTTTAATAAATTAGTAAATTTTTACTGAACATCATGTATCTACAGTTTTGAGATGCTTTAGACCTAAAAAGAACTGGCATGAGAAACTCTACGTGAGTATGATAACATACCTACTCTTCATCGCGATCAAATTCTACGAGAAATCTAACTAAAAAAAAAAAACTTTATTTATAATATTCATTACTGAAAATTATTTAAATAACTAGCAAATTACCTTCGCTTCGCTCGGGTTCGTCCCTAGGTATGTTTTAATTTTTTTGAGTGAAACCGTAATTCTTTTTCTAAAATAAAAGTAGCCTAAGTTACTCCTTATAATATCAGCTATCTGCCAGTGAAATTCCTGTCAAAATTGGTCCAGCCGTTTCAAAGATTAGTCGGAACAAACAAACAGACAGACAGACAAAAAAAAATGAGTTTTTCTTATAAGTACCGTATATAATTCTATATGCATTTAGTATAAAGCTGTTATTTTGACATTACAAACAGACACTTCAATTTTATTTATCTGTATAGATTTGAAAACCTAGATTAATTATTATGTGCAAAATGTAAATATTATTTACACACCAATGAATTACCGTACAAATCGAGTAGCAGAACTAGTTTAAGAAAATGTCACCCACTAGTAAGTCACCCTCTCTTCGCTTCGGGTTCGTCCCTAGACAAAAACAAACGTACCCCACGGGAACCTTACATTTTTCCGAGATGATGTATAGCCTATGAACTTCCTCAGTTAACGGGCTGTCTAATGCAAAAAGAATTTTTTAAATCGGAGTTCCTGAGATTAGCGCGTTCAACCAAACAAACAAACAAACTCTTCAGCTTTATAATATTAGTATAGATTAGCTCGAATGTCGCGATTATTTAATGCAGTACCAACAACAGACATGGATTTCGACACATTTAATACATTTAAAAAAAAATCTTACGCTTTCTATTCGTGATGTAAATATTTCTCATAATAAAATTATTTTATTTTTATAATTTTTAATTTAGTTTTATTAATCATTTTAGTCAGATTTAGTTTCCCCTATAAACTTTAAGTAATGCATAATATCAACACTGTTTTAGAGCATGTTGTGTTCTCCAGCAATTGGAACTACATTTTTAACACTGTCCAAAGATCTTCTATTTTATTGTATTTTTAAATGTACTTCTATTAGAAATCCTTAATAAATAAATAATTTACCCGTCTTTCATTACATGATTTATATATATATATATATATATATATATATATATATATATATATATATATATATATCCTTTGTTCTGGTTAAATCTGTACTAGTTTACTAATAACCTGTACAACAAACAATGTTTAATGTTCAGTTCGTAGTGTTTGTTCAAGCTACGAAGAAATTAGTATTGCCGTCACGAATCCGTGAACTAACAACATTTCTCTTTACAAATTCGATTGCAGTTTAAAGTAAAATGCAGAATCATTTGTTTTTTTTTTTAATAAAATTAACTTTTTAATACAACTAATTTAATATAAAACTATTTATATTTACTGATATAAATAAAGTGCTAAGCACAATTAATTATAAGTTTTTTTTTTTATTTATGAAATTGGTATTGAGAGCTTTATGCAGAGCTTTCTATTAGGCATATAATATGACGTACGGTATGGTTTTTAAAATTATAAAAATGTTTAAAATTAAAATTAATAAATATTGTAAGGTACTTTAATGCCATTTTTGAATTTTTTGAATTCATTTTGTTATTTTGTGGGTGGGCTGCCTGTAACAACTACATATATAATACCTTTGAGACATCTATCACTTTAGTCTCTCCCGTGACCATGATTGCTGTAAAGTACAAGAACGTCGGGAACCACAAATCAAAATAAATACACGAAAACATCCGAAAAGATCGTTTTATTTAAAATGTCAAATATTCGCGTAAATCAAAGAAAGTATTAACTTTAATCGGGGTGACTTTGGCCCGGTCAGGAACGATTTCGTAAAAAATATTTAGTATTTTTTTGTAGACAACTCGTTAATACTTATGGTATTAAACTAAATATCGAGTAATCGAGAATAAAGTATCGAGTTCTTAACCGATTTCGGTTCTAATTAAATACAATAAAGGAAAATTTTGCGAATTTCGGTTGGGTCAAAGTTTTGTGGAAATTTGGGTAACACTGTCTGGTCCTGGATTTCACTACGTATCTTTTAATTTCACGATTATGAGTAACTTTAACCTTCTAATTCAGGGCTTTGAAGAAGTGATCTTACGCCATAGATGATAAAAATATAACAAAAAGTTTAGGGTTGCCCTTAATATAAACTAGAAATTTTGCATAGTGTATCTTTTTACTGATCCTTTTAGAACTTTATTTTTTGTATTTAATAATTAAAATTATGCTTAGATCTATCAAGCCTAACATAAGAAATACTCTTTTTAAGTGAAACGAGATCAAATACGTATATAACAGAAAAAAATAATAGTTGTTAAAAATGTTGAGATTAGCTGTTTTAATCTCCCCATTCCATGTATAGAAAGTCGTCATGTATTTTGTAGTATTCGCTTTTTAGGACTATTTGCTTATGATCTAAATACTTCACAATATCTTATATAGCGTTTATATTTATAGCGTTACATTCACAAAATCAGGTTTAGATGGCCATTTCCACCCAACAGAAGCTATTTGCATAACGAAAATCTTTAGGTTCAGCAGATCATTTACAAAGATAGGTAAATAATATATTTTTTTAAATGTGAAATACATTATCTATGTGCTGTAGCAATAAATAAATTAAAATTGGCAGTAAGTGAGGGTCAATGTTATACGGAAGGACAAAGTTACCCAGATTGACTGCATGTAATACAAAAATAATCAATCTTCAAGTATAGATTAAAAGATCGCTCGAAACTTCCCAATCAGTTAGTTAAGTCAGGCACTTTGACACTTAAGGTGAAAGGAATTGGGAACTGTCAACTTCAATTTATTAATTGGATGAGCTTACACATGAATCAAGATTCTAAATATAGACCTTTTAGATGTTATGGTATTTGTAAATAACAGTAAACATGGGCTTAGTAAAGTTAAAGCTTCCCCACCAATACGGATAAGAAAGTTTAATCTATACTAATATTATAAAGAGGCAGAGTTGTTTGTTTGTTTGTTTTTTCGTTCGTTCATTCGTTCTTTCGTTCGTTCTTTTGTTTGTTTCTATGTTTCTTTGTTTATTTGTTTGTTTGTATTTATATGTGTATGTGTTTGTTCGTTTGTTTGAACGCGCTAGTCTCAGGAACTATTAATCTGATTTGAAAAATTATTTTTGCATTAGATAGCCCGTTTATTGAGAAAGTCTATACTTGTAGGCTATACATCATCCCAGAAAATATACAATGCCCTTGGGATAGATATTTTTGTGTCTAGTGACGAACGCGAATCGAAGCGGGGCTGAGTCGCTAGTAGTGTTGTAAAAATAAAAACAAAATATATATTGCCATATATAAAGAGTGGCGTTAAAGTAATTAAAACGCATATTTTTATGTACATATATCTCTAAGCTTAACAAAACCAATCATCCGAGTGACTATTAATACTCCATGAAAAGTCCTTGTGTTATGAAATAATTTATTTGGATGATATTTTCATCTAGTTTAATTTTCACTTTACACCCTGCAAACTGGAGAGCGTTGCGGTAATATAAAATGTATCGCTATATTAATTTTGAAGACTCCGCTCTAATTACGCCTGTGGTCTACAACGCTTTTAGTCTGCTGTCTTAATACAAACAAAGTACTATAGTAAAACTGCATATTAAACAAAAATTATTAAGTTATTTGCAAGTTTCATAACTAAAAGTTTATATCTGTATTTTTTTTATAACTTATAGAAGAACTTACGCTTGAGTTTAAAGGATTTCATCAGAAGCTACAACAACCTGATTTGGTCTTGTGGCGAAGAAATAGTTCATCGTAACTAGAAAAAGAAGTAATGTTAGTAAATAAAAAAATTAAGGATTTTATTAATGTACTGAATGAATATTTAGAATAAAGAAATTACAAAGATAATTAACTATATGGAATGCTAGCCGCGTTCCTCCGTTGAATGCATGCCGATTCTTTGGGCGAAAAATGCGCCAGCTTTCCTGTCACCAGTAGAGGCGATAAGAGGAGGTGTTATGTCTTTTTAAAGTGCTTAGCACTTTGACACCAATAAAAATATATTTATATCTCGTTATCATTTCAATAGCCTAACATATCCATTCGAGCAAGTACCTTATCATAGAATCGGGTAAGCTCAAAGGCTTGGTGTATGCAAATTTGATTCACGTTTCACATTAGAGATCGCAGAAGTTACTTGTTCCTTTATCAATTCCGGTAACGAAACGTGAATGTTTACTTTTTATATTAAAGAAGGGGAAATGATCTATCTATACTATAATAAAGCAGTAACTCAGCGAAATCTGTACATGAAATATTTTTTAAAAACAATGACTGTAACGTATTATGTATACGATATAGACCCCAAAACAATAGTTATTAATTTTTTTGTCTGTTTGTCTGTTTGTCTGTTTGTCTTTTTGTCTGTTTGTCTGTTTGTCTGTTTGTCTGTTTGTCTGTACGCGTTTCACGCAAAAAGTAATGAACCGATTTCAACGAAATTTTGTGAACTGATAACTTATTACTCGGGTCAACATTTAGGATAACTTTTACTTTTGGAAAATCTTTGTTTCCCGCGGGAAATCGCAATAACTGGTTTTATCGAGTCCTCCTTAGGAACCCTCCGCTGGCTAAACCTAAAGACGTACATCAAAACAATGTACTAAAAAATTGTAGATCTTGAAAAGGCCAACAGAAATATCTACAACAGTATATGTCTATCTCTCAAGGTACACTCGCAATACCTATTCTTATCTATACCTATAGCAAAACTAACATAGTTAAATCGATGTGCGCGTTTCACGCAAAAAGTACTGAACCGATTTCAATTAAGTTTTGTATAGTGATAGCTTATCACTCGAGTCAACATTTAGGATACCTTTTACTACAGGCACATTTTTCGTTCCCGCGGGAAAACGCAATGACTGGTTCTATCGAGTCGTCCTTAGAAGTTTATATGGCTAACGCTGGCTGAACCTTAAGAGATAAATCAAAACAATGTACTAGAAAATTGTAGGTCTTAAAAAGTTCTACAGAAAAGTTCTCAACGGTATATGTCTATCTCCTAAAGTACACTCGCTATAACTATTTTTATTAAATGATATTACTGTTTTCTTATACGAGTACGTTATCTATACTATAATAAAGCAGTAACTCAGCGAAATCTGTACATGAAATATTTTTTAAAAACAATGACTGTAACGTATTATGTATACGATATAGACCCCAAAACAAAAGTTATTAATTTTTTTGTCTGTTTGTCTGTTTGTCTGTTTGTCTTTTTGTCTGTTTGTCTGTTTGTCTGTTTGTCTGTTTGTCTGTACGCGTTTCACGCAAAAAGTAATGAACCGATTTCAACGAAATTTTGTGAACTGATAACTTATTACTCGGGTCAACATTTAGGATAACTTTTACTTTTGGAAAATCTTTGTTTCCCGCGGGAAATCGCAATAACTGGTTTTATCGAGTCCTCCTTAGGAACCCTCCGCTGGCTAAACCTAAAGACATACATCAAAACAATGTACTAAAAAATTGTAGATCTTGAAAAGGCCAACAGAAATATCTACAACAGTATATGTCTATCTCTCAAGGTACACTCGCAATACCTATTCTTATCTATACCTATAGCAAAACTAACATAGTTAAATCGATGTGCGCGTTTCACGCAAAAAGTACTGAACCGATTTCAATTAAGTTTTGTATAGTGATAGCTTATCACTCGAGTCAACATTTAGGATACCTTTTACTACAGGCACATTTTTCGTTCCCGCGGGAAAACGCAATGACTGGTTCTATCGAGTCGTCCTTAGAAGTTTATATGGCTAACGCTGGCTGAACCTTAAGAGATAAATCAAAACAATGTACTAGAAAATTGTAGGTCTTAAAAAGTTCTACAGAAAAGTTCTCAACGGTATATGTCTATCTCCTAAAGTACACTCGCTATAACTATTTTTATTAAATGATATTACTGTTTTCTTATACGAGTACGTTATCTATACTATAATAAAGCAGTAACTCAGCGAAATCTGTACATGAAATATTTTTTAAAAACAATGACTGTAACGTATTATGTATACGATATAGACCCCAAAACAATAGTTATTAATTTTTTTGTCTGTTTGTCTGTTTGTCTGTTTGTCTGTTTGTCTTTTTGTCTGTTTGTCTGTTTGTCTGTTTGTCTGTTTGTCTGTACGCGTTTCACGCAAAAAGTAATGAACCGATTTCAACGAAATTTTGTGAACTGATAACTTATTACTCGGGTCAACATTTAGGATAACTTTTACTTTTGGAAAATCTTTGTTTCCCGCGGGAAATCGCAATAACTGGTTTTATCGAGTCCTCCTTAGGAACCCTCCGCTGGCTAAACCTAAAGACGTACATCAAAACAATGTACTAAAAAATTGTAGATCTTGAAAAGGCCAACAGAAATATCTACAACAGTATATGTCTATCTCTCAAGGTACACTCGCAATACCTATTCTTATCTATACCTATAGCAAAACTAACATAGTTAAATCGATGTGCGCGTTTCACGCAAAAAGTACTGAACCGATTTCAATTAAGTTTTGTATAGTGATAGCTTATCACTCGAGTCAACATTTAGGATACCTTTTACTACAGGCACATTTTTCGTTCCCGCGGGAAAACGCAATGACTGGTTCTATCGAGTCGTCCTTAGAAGTTTATATGGCTAACGCTGGCTGAACCTTAAGAGATAAATCAAAACAATGTACTAGAAAATTGTAGGTCTTAAAAAGTTATACAGGGAAGTTCGCAATATTATATGTCTATCACCTAAGGTACACTCGCAATTACTATTTTTATTCACTACTCGCGACTCACAGGCTGACTTATCAACGTTTAGCTCAGTTCAGCAGTGAAACGTAACTAGGGACGAACCCGAGCGAAGCGAGGGTGAGTCGCTAGTTATATATAAAGCTCTATCATTATATCTATGTATATTTTAAGCCAAATTAAACTTCGTAATATATTTTAAGATGTTCTGTTCAAACTCGATTGTAAAATAATTTACATCTTATTAAATATTTGGTTTAAATAAATTAATTGGTGTTAAAAAATAATTATTACTAAATTAATAAAAAAATGTTGCTAGCCTTAAAATTTTAATAGATAAACGAGAATAATTTTTATTACATTACATTATTTGGACAGATATCTAAAAAATGATTGATAAAAGACCGTCCCTCGGTATATAAAACAGCGGAATAGCCATAAAAATACAGTTTCTCACTCGTTCTCATAAAAATTTCAATTATGATTCCTCAGTATCTCGGTAATATAAATAAATTAAGTTTACAAGCTTTCGTGTCTGCTTATAATATCATTATCTACAATATAATATTATAAAGCTGAAGAGTTTGTTTGTTTGTTTGTTTGGTTGAACGCGCTAATCTCAGGAACTACTAATTCGATTTAAAAAAATCGTTTTGCATTAGATAGCCCGTTAACTGAGAAAGGCTATATATCATCCCGGAAAAATACACGGTTCCCGTGGGATAGATTTGTTTTTGTCTAGAGACGAACCCGAAGCGAGGTTGAGCCGCTAGTGTAGAATAGAACTTAAATGTTATTTATATATTTAATAGTTCTATAGTTTAAATACTTTAAAACAAAATATTTTTTCATTGTTCCAACACGTAAGTATCTCTGTTGGCGTATAACTGGTACTCTCCGTTCATTTCACATTCAATTGACAGTATCTAAATTACTTACGAAACGATACGGAACACTCCACTTGCTGACAGACACTAATTGATCAATTTTTTCAATTACACGCCACAGTACTCGCGTATTCTAAAATTTCCTCCATAAATACTTGGAACAAAATTGTTATTTCAACGTTACTACCTCTGTACTACTGTAATTAAAATAATAAAAAATATAAAAGTAAAAAAAAAAGAACTGATAAATATAAAATAAGATAAATAAATAGAAATAAAGTAAAAAATAAATAATTCAACATTTGAATGTCATGTTGTCAAAAAGCCTTTAAATATTTAATTTCGAAACACGGTTCTTAGTATCTTAAATATGGCGCTAAGTATGCTTTTAGCGCTACAAATTTAGATTGATATGTGCCAGCTATTATAAATACATTTTTAACCGACTTATAAAAAGGAGGAGTTCTGTGTTCGTCTATATGTTTTTTTTTAATTGTAAATATTATATTATCTTATCATATTTTTTAATAATATCTCTTTCCTTGTGGCATTTTGCAAGTACGTTAAAATTAATTGATTCAATTACATTGTTCTCTTCTTGATGAAGAACAATTTTTCAATATCGTTATGCGTTTAGGTTTTCAAAAGTTAAAAAATTGAAATGTTTTTGCCAGTGACAATGTGCGGTAGTACATGATTTACTGCACCATGACCGTTACGATCTGGCAAACAGAAAATTAAATTTAATGGCTTATATTTAATTAAAACTTACAAATGATAAATTCAAAACCCTTCTTTGTTTAACTTATAAGGATATTTCGATTAGATACATATTTGCATAGAGGTAGTTCATAGGTCTATGAGTAATATACGATTATTTTATATGTTTAGATATTTATTATACATTTATAACTATGTAGGTATAATTTAAGAAATCCAGAAACCTAACCCAGTTGCGAGAGGTATTTAAAAAAAAAGTGAAATCATATCTCATTATTCTTTTCCATAAAAAGTTTTCATACGAAGTTCAACCAAACCGGCCAGGATTTTTTCGGCCTTAAAAGGCAGTTCTTTCAAAAAAATCATTGATCGTCTGACCAAAAATTATATATTATAGCTTTATTAATTTTTAAGCTATCATAGTTAAGTCCTCAGATTTTTTTGTACTATATATATACTAGCAGTACCCGCGGCTTCGCCCGCGTCCAAACTTCCGATCGCTAACAAAATTCACAGGATCACTTGCTGGGTTAATCTGGAAACACATCGATTTTTATTTTTTTTTGAATCAACAATTTCAATTTGTTGCACGGAAAATGAAGTCTTTCATAAAAATTTATTGACACACCGACTGCCGCGTCACCTACCGGGTCCATTTGTAAATTCAAACCTTGCTGGGATCCACTCAAACATACACAAAAATTATCATTAAAATCGTCCCTGCCGTTTAGGAGATGATCAGTGGCACGCCGACTGCAGCGCCATCTATCGGGTTTATTTGTGTTTTCAAACCATCCAGGAACCCATTGAAATATAGACACAAAATTTCAACTAAATTGGTCCGTTTAGGAGCACTTAGGTGTCTGACACAAGTACAGAAGAATTATATATATTAACTAGTAACTCACCCTCGCTCCGCTCGGGTTCGTCCCTGGTTACGTTTTAACGTTTAGCGCAGAGATGAGTTATTTTTCCGCAGTAAAAAGTATCTTATATGTTAACCCGGATATCCAGCTATCATCATACCAAATTTCATCAAAATCTGTCCAGTGGTTTTCCCATGATGCAGTAACAGACAGACAGACAGATAGACAGACAGACAGACAGACAGACAGACAGACAAAAATTCTAAAAACTATAGATTTGAATTCTATATCGGTAATAAAGCCTATTTCAATAAGATTTTCCAAAAAAAATTAATGTACAGATTCGGCTTAGCTACAATTTTATTATATGTATAGAAATATATATATAACAAGATATGGAGTTCAATTTGATGGGATGCCTAGAATAACAAACAGACTGTTACTTTGAAGTGGTGCTTGTTTGCGGTAAGCCTAAACGTGCGAATGTACCCAAAGCCAATAATGCCTTGCACCAATTGAGTTTGACCTTGTTCAAAGTATTTAATTATAGTTGCGGTCTTGTCGACAGAATTTGCTCTCTACTTATAATTATCATATGATGAATAGAAAAATGAAATAACTTGTCGCCGATATAAAGAGTGTTAATTTTAATTTTTCCCCAATAAAAGGCTAGGCCAAAACATGGATAGCTGTAATTAAAATTTTTATTATATAAATAAGAAAAAATCAAATGCGAAAAACTAAAAAGATGAGAACATGGTATTATGCAGTCAGAGACATACATACATCTCACAGCAAGAATGAAACATGTATGTATCTCTTCGACTGCATATTTAATTTTTTTTAATTACTGCACGCTTAAAATTCTTGTATGTTTATTAGGTGAAATATTTGTTTACTTCTCACGAGGTAAAAAGGTAGATAAAAAGTACACCTTAATAATAATAATGACCCAACCCGACCGACTTTGGCCACGGCGGCCAGTCTCATTGAGACTAGCCATCTGTGCAGGAGATATTATAGTGCACAAGTGTATGCGCAGACACAAGTGCACTCTCTATTCTTATCACTAATATCTCCTTCGCAGTTGGCTAGTCTCAATGAGATTGGCCGCCGTGGCTGAAAACGGTCAGGAGGACTTATTATTTATTATTAGAGATTACAAATATCTAAAGTTAGAACAAAAAAATATTTAATAGAGGCATTAAGATTAGTTTGGTTAGACAAAACAATCTGATCTTTTACTAGTACTCGACAACTAACTAGATAGCTGAGTTACTGAGTATATATTATCACTCTTGATTACACCGTACTTTCAAAGTGTTTGCGCGTTCATTGATTATTCTCCATTAACCAAATGGTAACAATTACATGCATTTTTGTTAGAACACGAATTCACGAAGATGAAAATATTTAGAAAATATTTATATATTTTTTTTTTCGTAGGACCCTATGTTTTTTCTTAAATAAAAGCAGCCTAAGTTATTCCTTATTACATCAGCTATCTGCCAGTGAAAGCCCCGTCAAAATCGGACCAGCCATTTCAGAGATTAGCCGGAACAAACAGACAGACAGACAGACAGACAGACAGCCAAAAATTGTAAAAAATGTTGTTTTGTTACATGTATCGTGTATACATCCATACGCATTTAGTAAAAAGCGGTTATTTTAATATTATAAACAGACACTCTAATTTTATTTATCTGTATAGATAAGGATTTATTAAGTAACTAGCTTTTACTCACGGCTATGCTCGCATATTTTATTTATAAGTTATTATCAGTTAACTTGGGTAGCGTGGTGTAATATATTATGACATTCCTCAATTAATAGGATACGTATTATGCAAAAAGGTTTTTAATGGCAGGCAATTCCAGAGACGAGCGTTCAAAAAATAAAGAAACAAAAAATCTATTTAGATTTACAATATTAGTATAGCTATTACAATGCCTTCAACATTTACTTGTATAAATGGCATATTTCTTGTATAGTAGGTATAGATATAGTTTTCACAGAATTGACGACGTAACGTATGAAATACTGAATATTGCATTTTCGAATTCCACACAGTTTCGGTATTAAGTCCGCTACATGCTCTCAACCAGAGATATTAATACATCTACAAGATATTATGTTTAAACTAGCGACTTACCCTTGCTCGGGTGCGTCCCTAGGTATGATTTTATTGACAATTTCACGTTAAAATCAGTCCAGCCGTTTCGGAGACTAGTCGGAACAGACAGACAGATGAAAATTCAAAAAAATATTTTTTCTTTATTGATTTTAATGCACTAGTTTTAGACAAATAAATAATTTGAATCTAAAGTTATACGTCGCAGGCATACGGCATGATTTTGTCAATATATAAATGGCAGTGCTTTTTTGTAAACATTTGCTGTAGGTATATAAAACGACGTAGGCAAATTGTAAAAGGGGTAGTTTCTGGGTTCAAAAAAAAAACAGCCTTAACGAGAAGGTCTCATCCTAAGCCGTGTCGAATATGTCACCGAGCCTGAATTTAATTAACGTCATAAAATATCTGTTCGTCGTGATTTTGTGTAAAAGTAATCATGATGTACATAAATAGTTCGGATAGGATGTTATTATTTTATAAATTAATATTAATATAATATTAAATTATTAGTTTTTGCCCGCGACTTCGCTCGCGTAAGCGCGGCAGGGATCAAAAGTAGCCTATATTCGGCCCAAAATGCAATCTACATTCTTGCCAAATTTTATCGAAATCTGTTAAGCGGTTTATATGTAAAAGGGCAACAGATAGAGTTACTTTCATATTTATACTGTACCGATGTAATATAGATATAAAAAAAAAAACAACATAATTGAAAAGTTACACCAATTTTCACATAAAATATTTTTTCCCTTAGGGGTGGAATTTAGTTTTGAAATTAATATGAGACCACCCTTCAGACATTCTTATTCATTGAAGGTCTTATTCATTGAAAAAAGGATAATGACAATCGATTTTCTATCATTTTTCGAGTAATAATGTAGTAAAATATTTAATTTTTATTTCCAGGACGTCCACAAACGCCGGTTCGTGTTATCGGTAGCGGTGAAGAGAATGTGTTTCGATGTTTAGGCGAGGTCAGAAAACGCGTTATATCCGCGTTATCCTGAAAGCGGGAGCGTGGAAGCGAGTACCCATGAAGTTGCTTAAGTGGGGCAGAAAGATGCCGTCCACTAAACAGTACAATCTGGTCCCAAACGACGAGTACGACACACGGATACCTTTGCACCCTGATGAGGCGTTTGAGTATGGCATCACATTCCACGCTAAGGTAAGATTTAATATTAGGTGTAATATATACATAATAGTAGGTACATGAAATAAAAAAAATAAGTTCATACATACCCTTTTTAATGTTTTTTTTATCCTTGTGAAATGCATTTAAGCATACCATCTGCTTAAATACAGGTGATTAAATGGGATTCAAACGTACCCTACGATTTTATATAAACTACAGTATTCTTGTATATCACATACATGAAGCCGCAGCAAATCCTAGTAATTGATACAAGCCTGTAAAGTGAAATGAATGAAACGTCGTAATATATAAACAAGGTTAATTTACTGTATAATATTGTTATACTAGCAGAACCCGCGGCTTCGCCCGCGATCAAACGACGAAAAGAATAAACTTTTTCGCAATACATACTTTATTACTTGCAAGAACAAGTTTGTGTAAGATTTATTATTTGTTAAAGTATATATGGAAACAAATTTAATTTTAGCGATCGTAACTCAAAATATCCAGTATTTTAAAAGATGTTCAGCGTATATTTTGTAATTAATTTTACACTTTAGGTATTTAGCAAGCTGCACTACCTGTATTTTTTGTACAGTTTTCTACTCCATCTTTCCAATGTTAGAGGAAGAGAGTACAATGATACAATCGCATACAATGTTAACGACTTTAGAATTATGTAACATGGCTAATATGGGTTTTTAAAGTAACATACTAACAGGCTAACATCTACGTTATTTTTAAAGACCCAATGCTATGTACACCTGAAGCTTACAGTCTTCCTCCTTGTCCTTCTTTTTTTAAGTTACATAGGTATATAAAGTGCATTCTTATTTTGTTGTAGCTTTTTGCCCGCGGCTACGTTCGCGTGGACTGAAAAATTTGCTCAGTTTTAATTTCCATTGAATTTATATGTTTTCATATTGAATTTTTAATATTATGTCTAAAGTAAAACTCTAGATTCACTTAAGTTAGTCTCCACTAAAAAAACCAACCAATATAGGTAAAGCTCTCTCTCTCTCGCGCTCTAGGTCTGTTATTGTTGTCGCTGCTGTGGCCACTGGCCAGCCGAAAAGTTATACATAATTTTCATTTGGATTCGGAATAATTTCCGTTCTCTGCTTTATATCTCACACAGATAGTGTGCACTTACCGAGAACTTAAGCCATGTTACTCTATTTAAATATATTCAACAACTCAAACTTCACCGCCCAGTTTTACCCACTTAGGGGCTGAATTAAAAAAAAATCTACAATACATGTTTATTTAATTGTATTGAAGAGCAATAATACCAAGTTTGAAGTAATTCTGATCATAAAGATTTTTTTCCTTATATAAACAGCACAACCCCTTTTAACCCTTTTAAGGGATAAATTTCGAAAAAAAATGATATCTGTATTGTTTTAGTTTTCATTTTAAAGGTAAATACCATTTTCCGTGCATCAATTACAGAGTTTCATACAAACTTTCATCCCCTATTTGACAGCCTTATGGGATGAATTTCAAAAAATGTTAAAATACATATTTATTTAATTGTATTGAAGAGCATTAATACTAAGTTTCAAGTAATTCTAATCATAAATAATTGTTTGTCCATATAAACTTTATCACCCCCTTTTACCCTTTTAAGGGATGAATTTCGAACAAAATCTAATACATATATTTCTTATTTTTCATCTTAAAGCTGAATACCACTTACCGTGTATTTCGCGTTAAGAATAACAGAGTTTCATACAAACTTTTATTCCCTATTTTACCCCCTTAGGGGATGAATTTAGAAAAATCCTTTCTTAGCGGATGCCTACATTGTATAAGGAATATGTCCTCCAAATTTCACGTTTCTACGACCAGCGGTTTAGGCTGTGCGTTGATCGATCAGTCAGTCAGGACAAAGCATTTTATGTATATATAGATTATATTCAAATAGAAAAGTAGGATGGAAGGAATAATTTGGAAAATTGATCACTGTGTAACAAAAAGAACTCAAAAAAGAGAGATTGAGATAATATAAATATTTTTGGTAAATAAGTAGTAAATACTTTTCAGTTTAAAATGGTTTTATTATGCTTTCTTTAAGGTTCCGAAAGCAAAATATCGATAAAATACGAACTCGCGTGCTGAGGTTTTAAATCAATAAGTATGTTGGGAGAGCACCATCTAGTTCCATGGTAAGCTACGAGGCTTGTGTTGTGAATATTAGATAGTTGATACACTACTCATATATAACTTTAAATACATACATTATAAATATAAATACTTATCACTGGAGTAAAAAAATTCGTGCCCATCGCACAAATTAATGCACCCAGCAGGACTCGAACCCGCGACCGCTGGCAAAGCAAGTAAGGTCACTACAAACTGAGCCAAGCATATCGTTAAACACTAAAGGTTTTATACTATTATTTTGTATTACGTGTCTACTAATGAAATAGGACCTTACACTGAATAGCGTATAAACGTTCGCACGATTTCGATATACACTTTAGTTTTATTGGATACCTTACTTTAAGACAAAAAGAACATAAACACCATTGATGATTATAAGCTAGTTTATTACTATTTTAACATTAGAATAGAAGTAAACCAATTAAATCAAAACGTAGTACGTAGCACTCATTTTGAATGAACTCGAGTCTCTCCCGTGACCATGATTGCTGTAAACGTAAAGCATTCGAAACGTCGGGAACCGAGAATCAAAATATATTCGCCAAAAAATCAGAAGAGATAGTTTTATTTAAAACGTCAAATATTCGCGTAGGAAAGAATTATATGATCCCCAGTGGGTTAAATTCTGTAAAAAAATTGACTGTTCAAATGGAAGACCCTTTCAAAGGCCACACAAACTGAGAGATGGAAAGATAATCGAATAGATGGACAACGTAGGCTTAATAAAAGGGTTTTGAATTATCCTATTAGTAGCGACTCACGCTCGCTTCGCTCGCGTTTGTCCCTAGGTACGTTTTAACGGTTAGTATGGAATAGATAGACTATATAATATTATATGATACTAGCGACTCGTCCTCGCTCCGCTATGGTCCATAGGGACGAACCCTAGGGCGGACCACCCTTACCAACTATGGGTATGAAAAATAGTTTACGTCCTATTCTCAGACCTACTGAATATACACACAAAATTTCATAAGAATCGGTCAAGACGTCTCGGAGGAACGAAACACGGTGACACTAGAATTTTATAATATATAATATACTAGCGACTCACCCTCGCTTCGCTCAGGTTCGTCTCTAGCTCGCTTCCCAATACAAACGTTCATCCCCATTTTCTAAATTCCTGCGCAATTTTCTTATTTTTTTTTATTTAAGAACCTTGTCATGATAACTACAAACAACAAAAACAGAATTAGTGAAATCGGTCCAGCCGTTCACGCGTGATGGCGTGACCAAGGGAAATAGGGATTCATTTTTATATAGATTAGATATAACCTAGCCTTCCTTAATAAACGGGCTTTGTAATGCTAAAAGAATTTTTCAAATCGGTTTAGTAATTCCCGACACTAGCGCGTTCAAACAAATAAACAAATTCTTCCTCTTAATAATATTAGCATAGATATTAAGTTTCTTATAGAATAGGCATTAAAAATAAAGACACACTAAACTTAAACCCTTTTATTTGACAAGTCAGCTAAAAAAGTAATATTCGTAAATGAATTAAACATTGTTATACCTAGTTATATTCAATGATTATTGAATACCTTTATAGAACTGTATTGTTTTCATGTAAATCAAATGCCATTGACTTTTAAATGTATAAGCAATACAATATTATTATCACTTACCGAAGTCCATATGTACCGACATGCTATTGAAACAAAAATATCCTATGATTAACGTTCTTTAATCAATCAAAAAGCTGGTGTATAGACTTAGGATAGACTTAAGCAAAATATATTTAAACTAGTGACATAACCTCGCTTCACTTCGGATTCGTCCCTAGACAAAAACAAATCTATCCCAAAGAAATCTTACATTTTTCCAGGATGATATATAGCCTATAGCCTTCCTCAATAAACGGTTTATCTAATACAAAAATAATTTTTCAAATTGGATTAGTAGTTCCTGAGATTAGCGCGTTCAAACAAACAAAAAAACTCTGCCTCTTTATAATATTAGTATAGATTGCAGGTTTACAAATACTATGTTTACACAATACACATCCCTATCTAGCTATAAAGTAACCGTGTCGTCTCACAGTTATTGCGAAGATTTAAAGCTGTGACGATTTAGTTTTATGACTTCATTGATGTAATTATCGGCCGGCTTTTCGATTTTCTTTGAGTTCGTCGCTGAAAAAGAACTAGAGAAATATAAAATCTAATAAGATTGTAGAAAGAAAAACTGCTAAAGGTTTATATATAGTGGATAATATCTCCAAAACTTTAATACCTATAAAGAAACTATATTATCCAATACACTTTAGTTGGTCCTTTTGCATAGTATTTGGGTTTAGGATTAGACGATAAATACTTTTTAAGCAAGGTCGAGAAAGCCTTTGGGGAGTATAAATTTTATCAACTTTATTTCTAAATCTCAGCAGATCCTATTTACTGCCCTCACAGCCTTTGTTATGCTTTAGCTAACATCTGATAACAAAAGTGACTAAAATATAAAAAGTAAAGAATCTTCTTTGGTATTTTTATCAATACTTATTGAACAATATGAGTAAAATTACAGCAAAAATATACTTTAAATATTTTTTATAGACTGTTCGATTTAGTGGACTTAATGTATTTATTATCTATGAATGTCTACGACTGTTCACTTCCGCTTCCCTGAAGCAAGATTTTAGGTAACTTTTTGAAACTTAGACCCACAGGGTAAAGGAGAACAATAACTTATGTCCAACACTCCAGAATATATATACAATGCTTATGTAAAAAATCACGTTTAACTCAAAACAATTTATCATATTTTATAATACTAGTAACTTAAATTATTATTGAAAATTTGAATATGTATATATAGTTTACCTATATTTATAAAAAAGAGAAAGGGTTTCCAATTTAAAAAAAAAAAAGAAAATTGGTTGACAAACAAGAAAAAGTTACTGAACTGCCTTGTCTTTACCTATTTATGTATAGAGTAAGAAATAACCATCGCCACAAAGAAGCTCTTAGCTTGAGCTTTCTTTTGAAATTGCTGAATTGATCAGCGAAAGTTTTTCCTTCCAAAGTTTAATTAAAAGTGGTTCTAGTGTTGCACTGTTACAATAAAGACAAAACCTTTAAAATTTTAGATTTTTCTACTTTAAAGTTCCAAAGGAATTGAAAGCGTAAAATTTAAGAGCAATTTGTACACGTATTAGATATAGTACCTGGACCCGGAAGGCAGACGTTTTGCCATAGACATCGTTTTTCTATGAGAGAGATTAAAAAAAATATTCTTAGCAACGGTGCCACCTACCAATGTACCAAGAAGGTCCAATGTTATCCAAGAATCATCCAGGTGACCCCATAAGAACACAAAAAAATTAATCAAAATCGATCAAGCAGCTTAAGAGAAAAAGATAACGAATCGCTCACCGAAATATTATAGACAAAAAGAATTAATACACAAAATTTAATACTCAAACATATTATATATGCAACGACGCACAATCGTAAGGAATTTAAAGCCCGTGACGACACTCTTAGTCTGTTAATACAAAAGAACCTGACATATTAATATACTAGGTATATGCATAAAAATAAAGGTCACCAGAAAACTCAGACACGTTTATTACTTCATTAAACGATAGTAATATGGGCAAATCGCTATGTAGACGGCGGTTCGATGGTAAAACCGCAGACTTGGTAACTTACAAGGCTATGTTGGTTTCAACCCACGAAAGGGACGAAGTTTTCTTTCAAAGACATAAATATGTCTTAAAAGAATAAAACCGAAATGAATACAATTATTATTTATTAAATTTTAGAAAGATTCAGTTCAGCTCCTTTTCTCAAGTAATTTTTTAGTGTATATAAATTACTAATAGTAATTTTAGAGGATTCGTTCTTATTCTGTGTTGTTGTTTATTACATCAATATAAATAAATAGTGTCAACTATAAATATGTCATATAAACCATTAGAAAGTGCGTTATTTCGTTACTTACTAATATCCACCCTCGCTTCGCTTCGAGTTCGTCTCTAGACAAAAACAAATCTATCCTACGGAAACCGTACATTTTCCGGGATAAAAAGTAACCTATGTAGTATTCCAGACTATAATCTATCTTTATGCTAAATTTCATCCAGATCCGTTTAGCCGTTTTGGCGTGAAAGAGTAACAAACATCCATACATCGATCTTCACAAACTTTCACCTTTATAATATTAGTATGAACACGAATCATTCACTCGCATGCATATTAAACTGTATCCTAATTGAAAAGCGGTTTTAATAACGAGATACAAATACTGGGTTAATCACTTTATTGGTCAATTGACAATCGAACAATCAGTGTAACGTTATATAATTTTAACCGACTTCAAAATAGGAGGTAATTTTGATGTGTGTATGTTTTTTTGTGTTACGCAATTGCTGTAACAATTGAGAACTTTTCATTTTTATATGAATAAGTTATTTCTTAAGTAACATACCTTATAAAGAAGACAAAATTGCTAAGATACAAATATAATAATTACATTAAAATTTAAAATTTTCAAAGTGATTTGAAGGTCGGTGCATCATTTTAATTAAAAAAAAAACAATTATAATTTTATGCCAACGTACGCATACAATAAAAAATATCTTATAAAAATAAAAAAAAACCCGACTGCATAAAAGCTAACTAAAAAGATGAAAACAAGTTCACGATGGAATATAGTATTATGCAGTCGGAGACATACGCGTTTCATCCTTGCCGCTACTTGTACATAACTGTACTTTTATTTATTTTATTAACTGAAACAAATTAATGTATTTTATTTTAGTATATTATAAGAATATTTCCTAATTTTCTCAAAATCTACCACGCTTTGTTTATTGGAAACGTCATAGCCAGGCGTCGCGTTGTATGGCTATCTTGGTAATTGTAGGGTCGGAGTTTAGGAATTTATTATGACGATAACAAATTTTGTGTCGAGAGGCTTTTGTTTTGATGTTTGTACAATTAAAATTAATGGAAGCTCTACATTAGCTACGCCTATCATTTTGCTTTCCTTCTCATTGTGAAATTACTTTTGTTGTTTAAGATTGTGCGCATATGATGGTTCAGATTCTATGTCATACTAATACTCCACACTGCTTGTATTTTTTCATTATTATCGATACAGAGGCCGAATCTATAGTTTTTAGAATTTTTGTCTGTCTGTCTGTCTGGGAATGCATTACGAGAAAACCACTAAATTGATTTTGATGAAATTTGGTATGATGATATCTGGTTATCGGGGTCAACATTTAGAATATTATTTACTTCGGGAAAATATCTCATCTCTGAGAAATCTCTACTTACCTTAAAAGAGGGAGAGGGTGAGTCGCTAGTTTATTTTGTAAATTACTTAGTATTTTTGGTCAAAAATTGTATATATAAGGATAAACAAAGTAGTAAGTACATTATGTTATCTTTCTAAAAAGAATTAACTACTAATACACACATATATCTAAGTTTTACCAAGAAGGAGTATAAATTCATATATTCAGATCCCTTTTTATAAGGTTTCCTTATGAATGTGAAGGTTTATGTATCAGTTATTCTGCGGCCTTAAACCGGGCTTATCTTAGCTTTGTTGACTTCGTCACTGCTTTCCTTTACCTCGGGAAGTAATGACAGTTACCCAAAAAAAGGCAAATTTTCTGAAAATAAAAAAAAAACTCCTATAGTTATTAGGGTTCATTTGTCAGTTTTTTTCATTTAACTGATTATTTATGACAAAGTCACTATCATATCGTAAACAATAACATAATTGATTAAACTACATTTTTACTTTTCAATATTTTACTTTATTGTGTTCAGTAGAAAAATCGATGTATTGGAGATAAAAATATTTGGTATTTTGTGATTAAAATCGATTTTTCATAAGGCCTCTTTTGAGTCGGATTCACAATACGGACTTTCTTTCAATTTCACAGACGATTCTGCTTCTGGCTTGTCGTATATCCCGTAAAATTAGATTGGCTTCTCCGTACAAGTTAGATAACTTAAGTTTAAATTACTACTATAAAACTACGAACTTACAGTTATTTGTACCATGATATTATTAAAATTTGACAAATATATAAAGGTAGGTAAGCAATATATTAATTATTTTAATCTATTTTATGAAATAAAAATAAAATATGTGCATCTAATTGTACGCCTTTTAATGTTACTATTTTTTTCTTTTTTTTACAAATCTATACAAAAACGTAATTTATAAGAAGGTTAATAAAAAGGTCTTAATCAAAAATGTAAAAGTATTAAAAAGGACATGTGCGTATATTTGTGTATATTTGTGTGCCTACAAAGGGAAGCGGATTTTCTTCACAATTTCATGGGTTTTAATTTTTTTTGCGCGGAACCCTAATTTTTTTCTAAAATAAAGTAGCGTCAGCTATTCCTTATAATATCAGCTATCTGCCAGTGAAAGTCTTGTCAAAATTGGTCCAGCCGTTTAGAGATTAGCTGGAACAAACAGACAGACAAAAAAACCCAAAAAATATTTTTTTTTTCTCATAAGTACCTACCGTATATACTTTTGTTGTATTGTATGCATTTAGTAAAAAGCTGTAATTTTGACATTACGAATAGAAACTTCAATGTTATTTGTTTGTATATATAAAGGTGGACACTAAAGAAGTATCACTACTAATACAATTCTAAAGAAAGTAACTGTCTGTTTGTACGCTACCTGCTTATGCTTAAACCTCTGAGACCACTTTTGGATGAAAGGCAAGGAAATAAATGGCATAATAATAGGGGGAGAGATACATTTTATTTTTTCCCTTCCTTGCTAACTTTGCAAGCGGAGACGCATGGAAAACTAGTTCATTAACACCTTCACCTTTATAGAGTAAACAGAGAGCGTAGATTTTGATACTGTTTCCTACATACATATGTATACTCGCATCTTTCATTGTCATTTTTCTCTTCAAATACACTGTCGGTGTCCACAAATTTTTGATCATACATTAAAAAAACTCCAGTTTATATAAAATTTAACTCTAAATATAAATAAATATCAATATGTTGGGAAATTAACAAACAGCATCATCTAGTTCCATGGTAAGCTACGAGGCTTGTGTTATGGATACCAGATAGTTGATACACTACACATATATAACTTTAAATACGTACATATTATAAATATAAACACCCACGACTGGAGTACAAACATTCGTGCTCATCACACAAATGAATGCCCCCAGCGGGACTCGAATCCGCGATCCCTGGCACTACACACTAACCCAAACGTGTCGTCTATATTTTTAACTAAAAAACAATTTTTACAGCACAGAATTCAAACCCGCGACTTCAGTATAAAATTTTGTAATAGTATTTTGGATATTAATATCAAACGAAAGTAATTGAATAAAAATCTGAATTGACAGTCCCATATTTAAAATAACCTTTTCAGCCCCATATTACTTATTCCGCTCCATTAAGCTTTTCATATTTAACACACTGATCCATTAAGTGAATTTGCTTGACCGCTCTGTAAAATAACTTATGCTTATCATTTTTAAATATAAACACGGTTTGAGTCCTTTGGTTTTTGGGTCAAAAATAAATAAATATATTTAATAATCTATACGTAGTATAAAAGTGAAAAGATCACACATTTTCTCAATAACTAAACACTAAAACTTGATTAGTTCTAAGTCTATTAAGCTGATATTTGGTATGTAGGTAGTTTATACTTTATAGACTAGAGTCAAAGGATTTAGTGACAGAGCTAAGTTAAAGGGGTCAAAAGGTTCGAGTAATTTCATGTAAAAGTCCTATGTTTTTGCTACTAGTGATATACCGCTTGCTTTAAGGATAACAAACAATAACAACTACAAATACAACGGGCGGGTTCGGGGGAAATGCTAGTATTTTTGAAAAAAACTTATTCAATATCCAACCATACACTACAAAAAAATTTTAATTTACATTGCATTTGTAACTTACTGTTAAAAATTGAAACTCATATGAAGATATATACTCGTAATGAATGAAGAAATACTCAAATAATTCTCACAGAACTCTCACATATTTCCATCCTTTTGTGGCAAATGAAAATGTTTCCGGCGATTTCGTGTTTAGCGAAATTCAATTTTAGGCATAAATCGCCGGAAGGGACTCCCTCGTGTATTATACCTGTGTACTTTTCAGTTGGTATTCGAAAAAATGAATAATATGGCTAGTAAAAGTGTTCTTTGAATAAAATATATATATTTTGCCATGAAAAGTATACTTCTTGAATTAATTGGTACTAGATTTTCGAAAAATGTTGGGATTTTTAGATATATATTTACTAGCCCTTATCTATACATCTATACATATAGTAAAATTCTGAGCAAAATCTGTACATAATTTTTTTGGAAATTCTTATTGAAACAGTCATTATTGTTGATACAGAGGCCGAATCTAAAGTTTTTAGGATTTGTCTGTCTGTCTGCCTGTCTGTTTGTCTGGAAACGCATCCCGAGAAAATCACTGGACAGATTTTGATGAAATTTAGTAAGATGATATCTGGCTACCCGGATCAACATATAGGATATTTTTAAATGCAGGAAAATATTTCATCTCTGAGAAATCTTATACTAAATGTTAAACTAGGGGCGAACCCAAGCGGAGCGAGGGTAAGTTGCTAGTTTGCTATATACATATATATTGGTTTACATGACAATATAGATATTTTGCGTCAATATGAAATAGCCTAGAGCCCAAGACAAAATGGCACTCTACAATCGTTATGTTTGAATGATAATACGAGTGTCATTGTCGTATATGTTTCAGATACCTGTTCGTCCATTGTTAAATAACAACAAAGCTTAAAAAGGACTAGCAAACAGACATACTCAAGCTTTTTCATTTACTCGTATAATAATAATGTCACTTATTTTTATTTTTTTGCTTATGCGGTTAATGTTGCACGTATACCATAACCGTTAAACTTCTGCTTTGAAAACCTGCCAAGTTTTACTTATTCAGAAACTTGGAGCTTAATAAATTCTCTTTTAAAACAAGAAAACAACGTTGTAGATACGCTCTTGCAGTGTTTTAAGGAACCTTCATATATTTTGACATCATTTAAATCTTAGAGAGAATAAATGTTTACGATAAAACAATATGATGACAATAAAATCAACTCTGAGATAAACAATGGTAGGTATATTAACAAAACAAAATCGCTTTGAATCTTGCTATTTGTTAAAGGATAATAAATAAAATCCAAATATTATTAGGTTAGATTTTTTAAGCAATTAAAAAAAAATCGCTTATTTTTCTACTACCTACGATTTTTTAAAATTTACGTTGATCCTCCCTAACCCAGTTCATTTTTACCGGAGGAAAAAAAGTCCTGAAACCTTTTTTATGTAAAACTAGCAGAACCCGCGGCTTCGCCCGCGATCGAACGACGAAAAAAATAAACTTTTTCGCAATACATACTTCATTACTTGCAAATATAATGTAAGTTTTATTATTTGTTAAAGTATATATGGAAACAAATTTAATTTTAGCGATCGTAACTCGAAATATCCAGTATTTTAAAAGATTTTAAGCGTATATTTTGTAATTAATTTTACACTTTAGGTATTTAGCAAGCTGCACTACCTGTATTTTTTGTACATTTTTCTACTCCATCTTTCCAAAGTTAGAGGAAGAAAATACAATGATACAATCGCATACATTTTTTTTTAACTAACATACTAACAGGCTAACATCTACGTTATTTTCAAAGACCCAATACTATGTGCACCTGAAGCTTACAGTCTCCCTCCTTCTCCTTCTTTTTTAAGTTACGTATATAAAGTGTCATTCTTATTTTGTTGTAGCTTTTTGCCCGCGGCTACGCTCGCGTGGACTGAAAAATTTGCTCAGTTTATTTTTTATTTTTTTATTTTTATTTAGGTAAGGCTCTCTCTCTCGCGCTCTAGGTCTGTTATAGTTGTCGCTGCTGTGGCCAGCCGAAAAGTTATACATAATTTTTCTTTGGATCCTGCTTTATATCTCACACAGTTAGTGTGCACTTACAGAGAACTTGAGAGTCATGTTACTCTATTTAAATATATTCAACAACTCAAACTTCACCGGCCAGTTTTACCCACTTAGGGGCTGAATTAAAAAAAATCTACAATACATGTTTATTTAATTGTATTGAAGAGCATTAATACTAAGTTTCAAGTAATTCTGATCATAAAGATTTTTTTCCTTATATAAACAGCACAACCCCCTTTTACCTTTTCAAGGGATAAATTTCGAAAAAAAAATGATATCTGTATTGTTTTAGTTTTCATTTTAAACGTAAATACCATTTTCCGTGCATCAATTACAGAGTTTCATACAAACTTTCATCCCCTATTTGATAGCCTTATGGGATGAATTTCAAAAAATGTTAAAATACATATTTATTTAATTGTATTGAAGAGCATTAATACCAAGTTTCAAGTAATTCTGACCATAAATAATTGTTTGCCCATATAAACTTTATCACTCCCTTTTACCCTTTTAAGGGATGAATTTCGAAAAAAATCTAATACATATATTCCTCATTTTTCATCTTAAAGCTGAATACCACTTACCGTGTATTTCGCGTTAAGAATAACAGAGTTTCATACAATCTTTTATCCCCTATTTTACCCCCTTAGGGGACGAATTTAGAAAAATCCTTTCTTAGCGGATGCCTACATTGTATAAGGAATATGTCCTCTAAATTTCACGTTTCTACGACCAGTGGTTTAGGCTGTGCGTTGATCGATCAGTCAGTCAGGACAAAGCATTTTATGTATATATAGATTTTAAGCTCTACACATTTTATAAAAATTCATTTCATGTGTAATTTTTACCGTTTTCGAGTAATTGCGAAAAACCACAATTATGACAACTTTTTTTCTACCCTTGCAGGGGGTTTTAGGAATTGTTGACCTTTACACATTGTTTTTGTATCATTAAAACTATATTACATATATATCAAAAATGCAAAGTTGAGTGCCAAAATTTTGATTTCAGACCTTATTTTTGACTGGACTATTATCTTCAATACCCCAATTTTATCAACAATATCGACAACCCAATATTTTCTTTTTGCCAAATTTGTCCCTTATTTACGTATAGTTTTAATGGGTCATAATATAACTAAAATACACCCATTAATTAACACTAATTAATGCTGTTCTGAGAAGATTATTATGTTGTCGTATCGTTTGTGTCAATGAACGATCTAGCCCCTGTATACGGTGTATTGTTAACTCGCTTGTAGCTACATTGTTATTATAGGAGACATTGTTATATAGATTATTATTGTTTGTGTATATTATATGTTTGTGTATATTATATGTTTGTGTATTGTTTGTGATGTGCGATATCTTCGCCAATTATGAACATCGATTTATCATTGCTCATAATTCCTTTTTTCATTATATATACGAGCGACCAAGTCCAAAGAAAAATTCTTTTTCTTGTACCAGGAAACCTTCACAGAGCGTGTACAGAATAACCCACCAGAGTTTTATCACAATCGGATCAATAACTTAGTAACGCGTATAGGACAAACATAACAACTTTCATTTTATATAGAAATTATCATTATTATTTGTATCTCTTTGAAATTCACGGGCTTGAAAGAGCATGTGACGCATCAGCCGGGATCCATCTCTGAGTAACCCATAGGGAATTGCCCAAAGATAGCCTCCGGCTAATGAAACTACCGGACGTCCGCTTGCTCAACAGTCTCACATTGAATATTTGGCGGATGGTGACTCGCCTCCCACTAGATGGGCCCCCACAAAGCGGAATGTTACCTTGGGTGCAACATCAGCGTGTTCGGATAAGAGTGTTGAGAGGTGTGCACCGGTTTCACCGTCGCAAGTGTGCTCCTGTGCGGGTTTCCCCGTTATTACGCAGATTGAGCACTTTCACCCTTTTAAGCAATTGACTCTTGCGCTCCACTCTGGACGGCCAATGAAGGCAAGCCAGAAACGGGGACAAATGTTGTTTCCCTCGGGAGATCTCAGGTCCGTGGTATCGCTATCTTCTAATAGTTCGCCACAAGCTGCCCTGCGTGCTCATTATTATTGTTATTATAGATTATAATAAATTATAGAAAACATTATAATATTTTATAGAATACATTCGATAAAACGTAGTAGAAATTTTACTTTGAAAGTAATTATAAGACGTATCTTTAGTAAGTATCTAATAGTCTGATTCAGTGTAATAATATAAAGAAAAAATACACTTCACTCGGAACAGGAGGAAACGATAAAACAAAATTTTATTACCTAGGTAAAAGCTAAACAAATTAAACTTGCTAATATAATTGATGTCTGGAGTGAAAATATGATTGATGTTTACTTTTAATTCTTTAAACCATTATCTATATCTATACTAATATTATAAAGCTGAAGAGTTTGTTTGATTGTTTGTTTATTTTTTGTTTGTTTGTTTGTTTGTTTGGTTGGACGCGCTAATCTCAGGAACTACTGGATGGAGTTGAAAAATTCTTTTTGTGTTGGATAGTCCATTTATCGAGGAAGGCTTTAGGCTATATATCGTCCCGGAAAAATGTACGGTTCCCGTGGGATAGAGTTGTTTATGTCTAGAGACGAACCCGAAGCGAAGCGAGGGTGAGTCGCTAGTATTTCATATAGATTAGTTAAAAACAAGTAAGGAAACCCCAAATGTATATTTACTTACGTTGTCCCATTACAATGATTCAGAATGACACGAGGATATAAAATAACAGATTGTTAAGCGTATTAAATTGATTTAATTTACCACCTGAAACCATACGAATGCTCAATAAGCTTATTTTTCTAATTATTTTACGAGTATCGTAACTTAACGACTCTACAATTTACTCTAAGCCAATTAATAAAAAGGGGGCCAAACCTATTTTCAAGAAAAAAAACTAGGAATTTATATTATTGAGTATTTTCTCTTTTGATGTTAATCAAAATATGAATGACTAGCGGCTAGCGGCTAGCTAAAAATAAATCTATCCCAAGGGAACCGTACATTTTTCCGGGATAAAACATAGCCTATGTAATATTCTATAATTTATCTCTGTGCCAAATTTCATCTAGATCTTTATAGCCGTTCTGGTGTGAAAGACTAACCATACATAAGATATCCATACATCCATACTCACAAACTTTCACATCTATACAGATAAATAAAATTGGAGTGTCTGTTTGTTATATCAAAATAACCGCTTTTTACTAAATGCATATGGATGTATACACGGTACATATACCAAAACAACATTTTTTACAATTTTTGTCTGTCTATCTGTCTTTCTGTCTGTCTGTCTGTCTTTCTATCTGTCTGTCTGTCTGTCTGTCTGTATGTCTGTCTGTTTGTTCCGGCTAATCTCTGACACGACTGGACCGATTTTGACGGGACTTTCACTGGCAGAGAGCTGATGTTATAAGGAGTAACTTAGGCTACTTTTATTTTAGAAAAAGAATCAGGGTTCCGCGAAAAAAAATATAACCGATGGAATTGTGAACAAAATCCGCGTATGGTGTACGCATCCGAGCAAAGCGAGGGTATATCGCTATATAATTTAAATGAATATCTTAGGAATAGCAAGCTTTTTATGTATAAACATAGCTAACCGTGAAAACGTACCTAGGGATGTGAGTCGCTAGTTTATAATCGTTGTCTCAGCCCAAACACGTCCACTGTTGGACATAGACCTCCCTCAAAGATTTCCACGACAGCCGGTCTTGTGCCATCCGCATCCAGTGGGCTCCTGCGACTTTGTGGGACCACACCTTGTGGGAGGCCTACCTACGCTTCGCCTTCCGGTCCGTGGCCGCCACTCGAGAACTTTGCGTCTCCAACGACCGTCTGTTCTGCGAGCGATGTGCCCTGCCCACTGCCACTTGAGCTTGGATATTCTGCGGGCTATGTCGGTGACCTTGGTAATTCTGCGTATCTCTTCATTCCTCATTCGATCTCGCAGGGAAACCCCGAGCATAGTCCTTTCCATTGCTCTTTGTGTGACTTTGAGCTTTCTTATCAGGCTCATCGTGAGTGGCCACGTCTCTGTGCCGTATGTCATCACTGGCAACACACACTGGTCGAAGACTTTTGTCTTGAGACACTGCGGTATTCGGGACGAGAAGATGTTGCGTAGCTTCCCGAAAGCTGCCCATCCGAGTTTGATCCGTCGATTGACCTCTTTCTCGAAGTTGGACCTACCTAGCTGGACAGTCTGTTCCAGGTATACATACTCGTCTACAACTTCGAGCATGGAATCGCCGATAGAAACTGGAGTGGTTGCAACATGGACATTTGACATAATTTTCGTCTTATCCATGTTAATTTTTAGACCAACTCGTTCGGAGACTCCATTGAGGTTATTGAGCATTATACTGAGGTCCTCCATGGTCTCAGCCATAACCACTATATCATCGGCAAACCGAAGGTGAGTGATGTACTCGCCGTTAATGTTGATGCCCAGTCCGTTCCAGTCCAGGACCTTAAAGACATCTTCCAATGCAGCGGTAAACAATTTCGGCAAGATGACATCGCCCTGTCGTCGCTGCAGTTGGATGGGTCCCGAGTCCTGGTCCTGAAGTCGGACTGACATGGTGGCGTTTTCATACAAACACTTCAACACTTCGATATACCGGTGGTCAACTTGGCACCGATGGAGAGACTGCAGTACAGCCCAAGTCTCGATCGAATCAAAGGCTTTTTCGTAATCCACAAACGCCAAGCGGCTAGAAAGAGGCAAGTTATACTCCTCGGTCTTCTGTATAACCTGCCGCAGCGTATGAATGTGGTCTACGGTACTAAAACCTCTACGGAAGTCAGCTTGTTCGGGAGGTTGGGAGTCGTCGAACCTGCGTTCAAGACAGTTCGTAATGACTCTCGAAAACAGCTTGTAAACATGACTCAGAAGCGATATGGGTCTGTAGTTCTTTAGCAAGCCCTTAGCAAGCTTTATTATCGCCCTTTTTAAAGAACAGTACCACTATGCTTCTGCTCCATACTCGTGGGGTTTTTCCTTGAAGTATGACGGAATTAAATAACTTCTGAAGGGCCACAAGGATCGGTTCTCCACCCGCCTTCAGAAGTTCGGCCGTAATTCCATCTGCACCCGGTGCCTTGTTGTTCTTAAGCTGTTTGAGAGCCACCCTAATCTCGCTCAGGCTGACGTCCGGGATTCCTTCGGTATAGTGTCGGGTTAGTCTGGCCCTTGGATCGTTGTCCAGACTGATGGGTTGTCGCGTTGATGTAAAGAGCTGTCCATAAAATCTCTCGACCTCTCCCATAAGCTAAGGATAAGGTGGAACGATCCTACCGTCGTCGGTTTTGAGCTTCACTAGCCGGCTTTGTCCAATAGACAGATCCTTCGCGAAAACTTTGGAGCCTTTGTTCTGCTCTATTGCGTCTATAATACGCTCAGTATTATAGGTGCGAACGTCGCGTTTTAAGGACTTCGAAATCTGTCTATTAAGTTGCCGGTACTTGAACGCATCATCCGGCCACTGCAAGATCATTTCTCTCCTTTCCGTCATCAGCTCTAGAGTAGGATCGGAAATCTTTTTGGGTCTATTTTTCGAGTGACTTTTTAAGTACTTAGACCCAACTGATTGGACAGCTTCCACGAACACATCATTATAACAGTCCACATCGCTGTCTAGGCAATCAAAGCGGTTTTTGAGCTCCAGCTGAAAGCTCTCGGGGTTTTGGATTTGGTGTGGCGCTGGTCGGAGCGTGGACTTCATCAGTCGAGACCGTTCAAGCCTTACACTGATATTCAATGTGCCTCTCACAAGTCGGTGATCGCTTCCGGTTTTAAACG
This sequence comes from Fabriciana adippe, assembly GCA_905404265.1. NCBI lineage: Eukaryota > Metazoa > Arthropoda > Insecta > Lepidoptera > Nymphalidae > Fabriciana > Fabriciana adippe. Next base: position 25,449,077 of record FR989982.1, on the reverse strand, counting down.
CATTGATTACAGAGACATCACTGAATTATTGCTTTTTCGTTGACATAATGAAGTCTATCTCATTTTTAATTGCACCATCAGGGCTCATCCACGTCCACTTCCTGTGGTTTCGTTTCTTGAAAAAGGAGTTCATCATGAAGAGTCCCTCCTTCTCCATGAAACCCGCAAGTAGATGTCCCCGCTGGTTTCGATATCCAAATCCAAATTACCCTACTCTCAGCTCAACCCCTTCTCGTTCGCCTATTTTCGCATTGAAGTCTCCCATGACAATGGTAAAGTGGGTTTTGGAGCTATGCATGGCTCTACTAATGTCCTCATACATAGACTCCACCTCCTCATCAGGATGTGTTGAGGTTGGGGCATATACTTGAACTACTTTTAAGGAATAACGTTTCGTTATTCGCAGAACAAGGTATGCCACCCTAGTCGACACGCTCCCGCCTCTTACGCTTAGTCGCCTTTTACGACACCCTCGGCTAGAATGGGGGTGGTGCTATTCTTTGCCGGACACCACGCGGCGAATTTAAAATATTAGTATAGATATACCTAATTGTTCACTTACGTGATCAGAATATGTCATTCAATTAATATACTTTCATTTTTTGTACCAATATCTACTGTGGAAAGTAACCTTAGCTTAGAAGGCAAAGTATTATTATTAGGAATTATTTAATAACATTTTTATTAGCTCCTTACATTTACGATTTAATATAACAATAGGGATTGAATTAAAATGTAAACTTTTTATTTCAACTTTCAGCAGCAGTCTTTTCTTTTAAGTTTATTCATTTAACCTTAATCTAAAGAAAATGATTATTACTCATTTTTTGCGATAACCTAAGAAAACTACAATACCTTCTTTTAATATTTCAGCATATAAGTACAATATATCATTTAGTGATATAATTCAGGAGATGAAAAATAAAAAAAACTGAACTAGCACGCAAAGTTATATCTAGGTTGAGAAAGGAGTAACTAGAGTAAAGCGAAGTGGATCCGGTCGCTAATTTATAATATAAGTTGCACGCATTATAATTCAAAACACAGTATATCAACATCAATAGTATAAATAACTTTTTTATCTATTCTCGCTATTTTTAAGGAGTTTGAATAATTAAAAAAATTTACAACTATACAGTGAAAAACTTAAAATTTTTTGTTGAGCAGATTTCTACTATTTTCTGAACATTTAACAAGTTTTTATATGAAGACTGTTATTCCTACACGGGCGCTATTTATATGGGTCACACAAATATTTTTCTTAGCCTGATTACGACAAAGCACGTATTGGGCAGCCCCCCTGCTCCCATTAGGCGTTACTATGGTCTCTCCATTATATTGCAGTATATAGCGCGTTGAGACGAGGTTTGGTTAATTTAGGGTACATTTTATTGTTTTATTATGAAACAACATACCTAAAATCGATCTAGATTAGTCTTATGCCTGGGAAAACGCATGTTTTTCAGTTTTCATGCGGTTTTCTTTCGCATTATTCCACGCAGATTATGTTCGATAATTTCTTATTCTCAGGCATAAGTATCGTCTACAAGCGATCAAGGTGCAAGATTAACAGTCAAAGGTGGCCGAGTTTGAATCTGGATCGGATAAAAAGTTTTTACTTTTGTTTTTTTTTTGTATTTATTCAAGTTTTTAGTTTTTTCTTTTAATTTAAAAAATACGATATAACAAAAAAGAACTCCGAGCGGAGTTCGGTCGCCCAGTTACTGTATGTACGTTATTTAACATCATTTCATTGGTTTTAGGTATCGTGTATCTAACGATTATTTATTCTTGCATCGAACTAAACTGCCAAGATGGGTTTTAATTGCGATTAAGTGTCGTTTTACCCGACTGGTGCAAAGGAGGGTAATGTGTTTATCAGTCTACGTATATATGTTTGTTCCTATATGGCATTCTAGAGACCAAACGCGTGGGCCAATTTTGATAATTCATACGTCGTTAGATTTGTCTAAATAACGCGATTATAAAAAAATAGTTGAAATTTAAAATAGCGGATTTCAGGCGCCAATTTGTGTGTTTTTAATTATATTATTAGTTTTGAGTAACAATAAATGTGTAAAAAATGTTTGCGAATTAAAAATAAGCAACAATGGGCTTTACATACGATCTGTTTCCCAATAAATCAAACTAGACGTGTACTATCTCTTACTTTACAACGCCCTCGATTTGCTCATATTGTTGTTATTCCTTAGCGGAGCAATGACTAGCTCTCGACTATCCGCCTAAGGGGATAGAAATAATCATATGATTTATATATTTCATAAGGTTTTGCTAGTGGTTATTACATTTTACATAAAAAATCTTTTAAATTACAAATGATAATTAATTATATAAACATTTATATTTTACAATGTATATACATTTTGATAATCAGGGTAATGGCAGAGCAATTTGATCCTTATATTATTGTTGATTAATTATTATTTGATTCACTACTGAGCTTCTATATCCCACACCTTGATAAAGAGTGGCACAACTCAAAATATCTCTTTTTTCAGGGGTAGAAAAAAACGTTTTACTCTTTTTCTATTTGATATATTAAAAATAATCTAATATTTGTTCTTATATATAATTTTACAGAGATATTTTTAGATCAATGTCTTGTCGTCAAATAGCAGTATCGCTTGTAACCAACTCAATGTCAAATACTTGAAGATATTTATTTGGAACATCAACTAACCAACTATATATTCTGCCCTTTTTAACGTCCCACTGCTGGGCACGGGCCTCCCTTCAATACGAGGAGGATCAGGCCAGACCACGCTGGCCCAGTGCGGGTTGGCGGACTTCACACGTCTTTCGAAAACTTGCTTGGTTCTCTCAGACATGCAGGTTTCCTCACGATGTTTTCCTTCACCGTAAAGCAAGTGGTAATCATGTTAGAAATGATTCGCACATGAAAATATGAGAGGTGCGAGACCCGGGATTTGAACTCGCTTCACTTGGTTTCCCAAGCGAGCGCGTTACCACTGGGCTACCACTGCCTTAACTATATATTAAACACCAACAATTCCAAAAATACTTTTATTTTTTCGTATTAAATTCGTAATCATGACCAAATCACATGGAGTTTATGTAGTTTTTAACGCAGATTCCTATAATAGTAATACCTCGAATTTGGAATTTTTGGAGTTGTGCTACTCTTAATATAAGTATGCGATATGTGTTGATTGAGATGTGATGTGTATGATAAAGAATTAAGTTTGTTATGAGAAAATAAACACTTCTAGTTTGCAAATTTTTTAAAAGTTATTGTTTTAACAGTCAGTTTTTTTAGTTCAGTTTTTTTTAATAATTGTATTTTAAATAATTAATTTTCGATAATTTATGGTCATTGACAAAATTTTGAGTTATAAATATAAGAAGAAAAATAACGTTTATTATTTTTCTTATTGCTACAGCTTTACTGTATCCATATTACTACATCTTTATTATAATGTTTCCTACATATTTCATAAATAGGTTCAATTTTTACACAAGTGTACTTCAGCAACTCTTGATGTAATGGCGATCATGACAGGTGTCCAATATTAAGTGTTTATTTAATGAGCCTATTTGCTTTTAGTCGATTTTTTTTATTCCTCTTTTCCTGGTACGTTAAACCTAGTAAAGCTATTCATTAAAAAAGACAGGAAAATCCGGTTCATAATTACTATAGATATTTTATCATAATAGACCATATTATATGAAACTATTTTTTTACACTTTTTCGTCTATCTATTTTGGTTTCTGTCTCTTTGAATGCTTTATAACAATCAATAGCGAAAAAAACAAAAACAAATATATCCCACGGGAACCGTACATTTTTGCGGGATCAAAAGTAGCCAATGTGCTATTCCAGACTATAATCTATTTCTGTACCAAATTTCATCCAGATCCGTTCGGCCGTTTTAGAGTGATTGAGTAACAAATATTCACACGGTATTATATAGTTGTTACAGACAATATCTATCCACTTAATCTATACTATAATAAAGCAGTAACTTAGCGAAATCTGTACATGAAATATTTTTTAAAAACAATGACTGTAACGTATTATGTACCTATACAATATAGAGCCCAAAACAACTGTTATTAAATTTTTTGTCTGTTTGTCTCTTTGTCTGTACGCGTTTCACGCAAAAAGTACTGAACCGATTTTAACTAAATTTTGTATAGTGATAGTTTATCACTCGGGTCAACATTTAGGATACCTTTAACTACAGGCACATTTTTCGTTCCCGCGGGAAAATGCAATGACTGGTTCTATCGAGTCGTCCTTAGAAATTACTACTTACTATTACTATTGTCGGTTTGTATGAATATTTAATACTTTTTTTTCTAATGTAAAATAAGTGATTTTTAGGCGAATGAGTTTTTATATGCAAAAAAAAATAACCTTAACCTACCGAGCTGGAAACTTATACTTTTAAATGCCAGCGATTTTTAAGTTCAATAATTTTTATGTGTAAAAAGTGATTTTTAGGTGCAGGAGTTTCTACGTATATGCAAAAAAAAAAACAACCTACCGAGTTGAGCTGAACTACTTATTCTACTTACATATATATTAGTCTGTTCGTCCGTCTTTATAACTAATATATTTTATAAAGGACGAATGATTATTTTATATTTGTCCTGTTACAGAACGAATAGACACTGCATTTAAAAATATTCAAAGCGCAACTTTATTAGAATCTTCATTGTACGTACAGATTACATTATGACAACTTCATTTTTGCTTTATCGAACACCTAAGTATTAAAGAGAAAGTGATATAATAAACTATAAAGTTTATCGGTGGAGTATTTACGAGGTATAAACGTTACGCCCCTTACCTGGCAAAATGTTATATGTTTACTGCGTATTTATTGCATATAAAAGTATTAAGGTTTCATCTTGTTGATCAGTTTATTACGTTTCGGATTTCTATTAATTTTTCGGTGTATTATTTATTACAAACAGCCTATTATTAAATATGAATGTGTTATTATAGCTCACATATGTATATTATCATAAAAAAGAAATCTTTTTATGCTATCGTTTATTGTTTCATGAAAAAGTTATCTTTTACATGTATTCTTTAGCGGAGTAGAATACAAATAACCATACTATAACCAATTCGCACGTTCTTTTGTGCTCTTGTGGCTAGCATGTACGGCTATAGATCTGGAATTTCGAGGTTCCTAGGTTCGAACCCCGGGTCGGGCTTTTAATTATTGAGTCTTTCTGTTAAATAAGTCTCAGTAACAAACCGGAGTTAGAAAATTTTTAGATCGCCAGCCCCGTGCCTCAGAGAGTACGTAAAACAGTCGGTCCTGCACCTGATCTTCCACTGCTCGTATCAAATTATCATCCCCTTGGGATATGAGAGTGACAGGAATAGAGAGTGCACTCGTGTCTGCGCGTACACTTGTGCACTATAATATCTCCTGCGCAGTTATTTAGTCTCAATGATTTTGGCCGTCGTGCTCTTGTTGAAATCGGGCCGGAGGACGAAATCAATTCGCAGGCGTATGAAAATACCGAGCTGATGCAATAGTGGGAGTACTACGTAACTCTAACGAGTGTCAGAACGTTGTTCCAGTATACTAAGAATGAAGAATTAGTAGTGTACATGTGCTTGCACATACACTTGTGTTTTATTATAACTCCTGTGCAATTGGATAGTCTCAATGATATTCGTATGGTTGGAATCGATCAGGATACTATAATTTGCATAATGGGTCTGCAAGAGACGTATCGTAATGTTTAGAAAAGTATAACGTTCTTTAATTTATCTTTGTTAGTATAAATGGATGTCGTGAAAATATTCTCCGTACTGAAAAATCCATTCAAATATCTTAGATTATTCATGGCCAACCTGAACATTAATGTAAAATTTCGCAACACTATCTAGTAGGGATTACATCAAAAGCTATATAAAAAATCTTCTCCATGTCTTTTATTCCTATGTACCATCGATTGTTCAGGAGCTTTTAATATTTATTTTAATTACTTGAAACTTGGTACTAATGTTCTTAAATACAATTAAATAAATACGTATTTTAGCATTTTTCGAAATTCAGTCCATAAGGGAGTAAAATAAGGGATGAAAGTTTGTATAAAATCTACCTTTTTGGAGCTTTTTTTTGTAGTTTCAGCAGGAGGGATGCTGCGGGTTCGGGTTGGGGAATTATGTCTTCAATATACGGCCCTATAAGGTACCGTTACGTAAAATACGTTCGGTTCCGAATTAAAGTGCGAGTGAAGCTGCAGGCAATACCTAGTTAAATAATATTTCTATTATAAAGAAAATGAGATTCACTTATCTTCTATCCACTTTTAAAATTTAACGTATTAAAATGTATTTTTCGTATTTTAAAGAGTACTATTTACTGTATAAATATTAACATTTGAATATTATTAACTTTTCTAAGAGGAATCGTTCGCTTTTGTACAGTTATAAATAGAAAATTTTAAAAGTGTATTACAAACAAAATTATTATATTCTAGTTTCAGCAGGACAGAATAGATAGAAATGGACTCTTTATGAGCCAGCTGTTTATATTGAAACATTAACAAAATGCAAATATTTTTAAAATTTTAAATTACGTAGCTAATCCTGTCATCATTTGGCTTTACAATAAAAATAATACTTACACTGTGTATTTGAACAAAAAAATATAAAATTATTACCTATGTATATATCTTTATTAATAAAAAATATGTATGTTGGTGTTTGTAATCCCGCAAATCCATGATAGCTCCTAAACGATCTAGATGGCATTGCGAAATTTCACATAAAAATTCAGATTGATCATAACCATGAAAATTGTAACACTTTTGAATGGATTTTTCAATACGGAGAATATTTTCACGATTTTTAGTTCCCGACGTTACGAATACTTTACAGCAATCATAGTCAAGAGACCATTTATATGAACACCATGAGCACGGAGTTATAAATAATGTATAATATATTTTTGTTATCATCACGCATAAAGCTTACAAATATATGTATATATATTTTGAAATCTAGCTTTACTTAAGTAACGGACAGACGTAGAACAGTGGTTCTGCGTCAAGTTAATTAACTCTTGCCACTATGCACCTAGTCATAATATTGAAATGTCGGAAATGGCATACTACATATAGACTAATACAACATACATTCCTTAACACCAGAACAATCTGTGGTATTATCTGTTACGTCATAGGATGAATAATCAATGTATTAAGTAATAAATCTAAACTTTATCCTGAAAAATAATCAGTTCTAAGAATACTTTAAAACTATTATATATTTATTTACAATAAAGGAAAATTGAAATTACAATTACGAGTATACTTAATTATTATATGTATTCAGCCTTTTTTAACGTCCCACTGCTGGACACGGGCCTCCCTTCAATACGAGGGGAATCGGGCCATAATCCACCACGCTGGCCAAGTGCGGGTTGGCGGACTTATACAAGTGGTAATCATGTTAGAAAATATTCGCACATGAAAATATCAGGGGTGCGAGACCCGGGATTTGAATCCGCTTCACTCGGTTTCTCAAGCGAGCGCGTTACCACTGGGCTACCACTGCCTATAATTATTATATATCGAAAACAAATGTATACTTAATTATTATTCATCCCTGTTCATCCCTGGGTATGTTTTAACGGTTAGTGTGGAATAGATAGACTATATATTATATATACATAGGTACAAAATAAACAACTGTAAACTTTTCATTTTTCCAGTTGTTTCTCTGTGTTTTCCCTATTTTTATACTTAAACCACTCCTGACACCACACCCCCAACAAAACAAAAAAAGAATTATTCAAATTGGTCCAGCCGTTTTTGAGTTTTAACGATATATATATATATATATATATATATATATATATAATTTGATTTAACATCTATGATGTAACATATAATAGATCTTTAACATATATCTGTTATTGAATTAAGTTAAATAATAATTAGAATAATTTCCACGTTGAAGCTGATAATTGTTAACTAAAGACATCTTTATTTAATTTTCACCGACTTTAATAATCCTAAAAACAATGATTCCATTGAAACTTTAAATGTGGAATTTACATATTCTTAAAATATATTAAAAAATACATTCGGCAAAGTGTTGTGAATTTAAAAAAAATACTTGGCCAATTCAAATCAAAAAGAGTTATTATTAAAATCATTTCACAGTACCGATAACATTAGGTACATACGATATCAAAGAAATCTACCCACAATAGAAAAACTCCTTAACCTCTTTTTCGGAGGTCGATTTAAAATATTTTATCATCCCTGAAGTTTTCACAAATTGTCTTAAATTTAAATGAAATGTCCGTTTCCACTATGAGCTCTGACATAAATGCAATGTTATTTTTTTTAAATATCTCCTCTATTCTTCTATTCTAAGTTCTCGTATATAAAATACAAAACATACTTTGAGTATTAATGATATTAGATATCATACAGAAGTTTGTTCGAAGCATGTTTTATTACTATATAATATAGAACTATATTTTCATATTCAGTTCTATTTCTTTTTCTATAGGATATTCAGATCATCCCAAGTTCAGAAAAGAAATTCTGTGCTGACTCTTCCCTCAGCCTTTTTAAAACTAGAATAATAATAATTTATCTAAGCAGAGGAAAAGGTTTATATTTATACGTGACTACCATATTCGTCTCATATATACTTAACAATTGTACTGTAAGAGTGCCATTATTGGTTGCACGAGACGGATCCGGCAGCCTTTTGTGAGTTGAGTGCCGTAAGTGCTCCCTCTCATAATATTATTACAGTTCAGAGGTATGTCATCTAAAATTTATTACAAGCAAACACGTGACCCACCTTGACTTTGCTTGATGGTTCTTAGAAAAAAAAGCTTATTTACATATATAAGCTTATACAGGGTGGATTTTTGAGACGGGACAGTAAGGGCAGGTACCTTAAATACTATAGTTACAGGAAAACGCTCCTAGGAGACCATACATAACTTTTTGAGATATTCTGAACTGCATTCACAGATTTTGGAAAAAAAGTACAGTCAGCGAGAAAAATGCTAAAATACGAATTTTTTTTTTCATGTCAAACGATCCTATTTCATGTAAGGATCAAAAGACTCTATTGAGCCATTTAAGGTTTGAGTACTAGAAATGACAGAAATCGCCAAAATCTTTTCCCATACATTTTGTATGGAAAAACGTTTAATCAACTCGAAATATTCTTTGTTGCCAAACGGTCCTATTTTTAATGTGATCAAAAGACTCTTAACACAAACGTAAATAAGTAACATTTAGATGATCTATAAAATAAATTGCTTAAAATGGATATTGTGTTTCAAAAAAACACGTTTAGTTGATATAATTTTATTTTATATTTATTTGTCGATGCAATTATGATTTTCTCAAAGAGTCTTTTGATAACATTAAAAAATAGGACCGTTTGGGAACAAAGAATATTTCGAGTTGATTAAACGTTTTTCCATACAAAATGTATGGAGAAGGTTTTTGGCGATTTCTGTCATTTCTAGTACTCAAACCTTAAATGGTCCCATAGAGTCTTTTGATACTTACATGAAATAGGATCGACTGACATGAAAAAAATTTTTTTCGTATTTTTGCATTTTTCTCGCTGACTGTACACTTTTTCCAAAATCTGTGAATGCAGCTCAGAATATCTCAAAAAGTTATGGATGGTCTCCTAGGAGCATTTTCTTATAACTATAGTATTTAAGGTACCTGCCCTTACTGTCCCGTCTCAAAAATCCACCTTGTATATAGTTATAAGCTTTCGTTTTTTTAAATGCACCTTAAATATAGATAGCTATATTTTTTACCTTCCTTGATGACACGTTTGGCTCAGTTTGTAGTGACCCTACTTGCTGTGCCAGCGGTCGCGGGTTTAAGTCCTGCTGACGCGTCCCAGACAGACTGCCAAAATTCTAAAAACGACAGATTCGGTAATAATAACTATTTAAATAAGATTTTCCAAAAAAATATTTAATGTACAGATTCAACTCAGAATTTTATTATATGTATAGATTATTGAAAATTAAACAAAATAGACATTGTATCTTTTTGTCTTAATTTCATAATGAATATAAAAATTGTGTTTTTTTTTTTTTATATATTCATACGCCGTGTACAAAAATATTATCAATATCTCGCAAATTAAATTTATAATCGAATAGTCTGTAGAGGATTCGGACAGTGTTCGTGATATTTGCACAAATTTCGAACATTTGGACTGGTTTTGCTAAAAAAATACAGTATAAAGTAGAATAGATATTTGTAAAGCTATCGATATAAAACTCATCTCGTAATTGACTATAAGTCTTATACAAATAACTAGTTCAAAATAAATAAGGACACATTTGGTGTTTTAACTTATTTATAGGAAAATAATTTAATTAATATCTATACTAATATATAAAGCTCAAGCTTTTTAGAGTCGCTTGTTTGTTTATTTGTTAGATCTGGTCCGACTTTATAAAGTTATGCATTTTATAGCCTACTTATTGAGGAAGGTTCCTTTCGGAACTTTTGTACTTTTAATAATAATAATAATAAATTAATAAATATGTTGGGACATTAAACACACAGCACCATCTAGTTCCATGTTAAGATACGAGGCCTGTGTTATGGATACCAGATAGTTGATACATTACACATATATAACTTTAAATACATACATTATAAATATAAACACCCATGACTAGAGTACAAACATTCGTGCTCATCACACAAATGAATGTTCCCAGCGGGACTCGAACCCGCGACCGCTGGCACAGCAAGTACTGGCACTACAAACTGATCCAAACGTGCCGTCAAAGTACTTTACTCCTTAAGTACTTAACTTAGTACTTTAAGTATCTTTCATCAAACTACGACCTACATCGTCGTCATCTTCTTCGTCTTAGCTTAAACACGTCCACTGCTGAAGTCAGGCCTCCCACAGAATCTTGAAGAATCGGTCTTGTGCCATCCGCACCTAGTGGGCTCCAGCGAGCTCCCACCTTGTGGGAGGCTTGCCCTTGCTACGTACGACCTACGAGAACTAATTCCACAAAATTCAGCGAGTCAAGCAGAGTCACTAGAAAACGCTAATGTTAATATATAAAGTGAGTAATTGCTTATTAAATGGAAAATAATTAATTAACATTATTTGCGATACCCGAAATAAATGGTTTATGAATAGACATTTTTTTTTATTGAAATGACAGACAAAAGCGTCAAATAATTAAAATAAGTCATTCACACATTTATTACATTTGACATTTTGTTTAGACCCGCAGATTTAATATTTCTTGTTTTATTTATTTTTCTATTCTTGTTTATTTTAAAAGCTAGCAAGCCAGCTACCATTTATTAGTTTGAATGAAACTCTGAGATTATACCCTCTCATTTATAACTTTTTTCACTTAAAAACAAAACCTAATAAGGCACTTAGAGAAATTCATTAAAATGTTCAAAAATTTTGGCAATTTGGTTACCCTCAGTGACCATTAGGACAGCAAAAAGAATTCGAATAAAGAATTACTGTTGCGGACACGATTCAGCTAATATAAAAAGTTTTCAACAAAAGGCAATGTGAGAAACTGCGACAGCTATCCCGTACATTGCTTTGGAAGCTTTAAATTGCCAAACATTTGTGCCGTTCAAGATTTTTATGATATAATGACTACATTCATGAATGGCTGTACTTATAGTGGCACTGTATACTGGCGACGTTCCAAAACTATTTCAAATAAAAGCTTGTGTTCGGGTAAGTTAAATTATTTATATAACAAGTAAGTTATTAAAGAATGATTATTATTCAGTTTTGATTCCGGTATTACACGCGGATATTCAAACAGAAAAGCTCATATGGACACAAGAGCCTTTGTACTGTTTATTTAGTCAAATAAAACGTATCGGCCTTATTGATTATACAATTTCTTTAAAACGTATATCTAATGTATACTATATATATAATAGAGGTATATCTATTAGATATACGTTTTAAAGAAATTGTATAAAATCAAAACAAACATACAACAAATAAAAAATAATAATTTTGTTATCATATTATTATAATATCATATATTAATTATTATACATTTAAACAAATTCTAACTTAGTCGAATCTGTACATTAAATATTTTTTGGATAATCTTATTGAAATAGTCATTATTATCGATTGTCTGTCTGTCTGTGTCTGGGAACGCATCACGAGAAAATAACAATTTTGATGAAATTTGGTATTATGGTAGCTGGTTATCCGAGTCAACATATGGGATACCTTTTACTGTGGGAATATATCTCATCTATGAGAAATCCATACTAAACGTTTCGCTAGTTTAATATATAAAACTACACGTATATATGTATATGTTACACAAGTAACGACACTATTTTTTCTACCCTTCTTACCGGCCAACCAGTCAGTCGACCAGTCGGTGGACCAGTCGGTCGACAAGTGGATGGACTAGTCGGTCGACTAGTCGGTCGACCAATCGGTCAATCAATTGGTCGATTAGTCGGTCGATCAATCGATAAATCAATTGGTCGACCAATCGGTTGACCAGTCGGTCATCTTGTCGGACGACTATTCGGTCGTCTTAGAGAGAGTAAACCTCTTCCAAACAAAAAAATAAAAAATATACGTCATTTATTATTATACAAATGACGGAGTTATGCCCGAACATTCATAAAAATAATATAAATATCCGAATTGAGAACCTCCTCCTTTTTTGAAGTCGGTAAAAAATAACAGTACAGTACGACAGGTCTATAGATTACACTAAGTATCTCTTCAGCCTTAGCATTATACTTAGTTTATTAGCTCTAGTCCCTTCTTAGGGATGTTTTAATTAACTATGAAAATAATGTTACTTATATTACTAAGTAAAGAGACCATACTTAATTATTTGTTAAATAAATTAAGGTCATTAAACCTTTAGCCTGTCTTACTTATAAATAACGATTATATATTTTTTTTTAATTCATGAGTATTTGCCGAATATGTAGACAACTAAATATTTAAATTAATTATCAAGACTAATATTATAAATAACAAAGTAGCTGTCTGTCGGTTACGTTTTCACGCCTAAGCTAATCAATTTTGTTGAATTTTGGTGTAGAGACGAATGGAAACTTGGAGAAGGCTTTTGTCGTAAAAATAAAACTTAAAAATAGAGGTTGAAAGTTTTTATAGGGAACCAAACTAAAGTACATTCACGATCATTTTTTTAATCTATTTCAAACGTAGATAGTGATCACCCGAGTGAAGCGAGGGTAAGTCACTAGTACTTTTTATTCCAATTATTATTTTAACATAATAATTGTAAGGGTTTGTTCGCCTATTGGTCGAAATTCTATCAATTTTTTTTACTTATTGTGGAATTAATTGTCAGGGGGATGTTTGGGGTGTACAAGAACATTAATCATAAGTTATAAGGACTTTGTAATAAAAACGAAGTTTTTTTATTACTTAAATATATTCAAAGACACTCCTAGTGGCTATGTAATAAATTAAAATACACTTGCGGACAAAGTCGAAAACAATAACTAGACTGTTATTTTAGCATGCCTTTTTAATATTTCTAACTTTTTTTATAGTTAAAATGTTAAAATGTATTGAATATGCCCGAATTTCCAAGATATTACAGCGCTGGTAGGTATAAATTTGTAGCACAAAATATTCACTTTTAATCCTATTAATATTTTGAATCTGAGAGTACACAATTTACTTAACGAACGAAACCTGACCCAGTCAGAAAAACCAGAGATGAGATCTCTGATTATATGAAGATAAAAAGTTAATTTTATTCTGGAAAGAAAAATCTAACTTCAGTCGAAAATCGGATTGATTAGTGCACATTGGCCTTGATATTGCTTAAACCGGGATAGAGTCAAGGATTTTGATTTGGGCCTCACAGTAAATAGTAAGAGTGAGCTTTGTTTGCAGTTAAATGTAGATTATTTTAGTATATGACACTTTTGCGCTAAACTTTTTTGCGTTTTCGAAATATTTAAGAAAAACTGATAAAAACCACTAATTTATCAACTTTAACCTCCCTCCCTCCCCAAACCCACGCTAAAAATAGTGTAACTTTTTACCAAACAATATGTAGACTGTATAGAATAATTTGGAGTTGGAAGGAAACTTTTTCTTTGGATGTTGAGGTTAGGCTGTTTTTTCGACTAATTGTACTGTACTATATGTATTCAACCCTTTTTAACGTCCCACTGCTGGGCACGGGCCTTCTTTCAATACGAGGGGCATCAGGCCATAGTACAGCACGCTAGCCAAGTGCGGATTGGCAGACTTCACATGTCTTTCGAAAACTTGTTAGGTTTTCTCAGACATGCAGGTTTCCTCACAAAGTTTTCCTTCACCATAAGGCAATTGGTAATCATGTTAGAAATGATTCGCACATGAAAATATCAGAGGTGCGAGACCTGGGATTTGAACCCGCTTCACTCAGTTTTTCAAGCGAGCGCATTACCACTGGACTACCACATACCAATACTATACTATATATGCAACTCAAATAAAAATATATTTAGTGACTTAGGTATATTACATATGGAGTTTTAGATACTCCTTGTAAGTATATGGACAACCGAGCTTCGCGCGGCACTTTTTCGGAAAATACATCTATATAGATATATAATTAAAAAAAAAAAAAACAAAACTTCATCTAGATACAAAATTTTGTCCAAATCGTTAGAACCGTTTCTGAGATACACGAAATAAAGGAATTTATAATTTACCAGCAGACCCGGCCACGCGTTGTTGTGGCACACTTATAATTCATTCAATTCAATTTTGCAATAACAAAAAGTAAGTTTTCGAAATAAAAACTAACCTATCTTTTAAGTTGGAACAAATTACACATTTTGAAAAAAAAATGATGTTAAGATTGTATAAGTAGTTTAGGAGTTCATCGCGGACCAACATCGTGACACGGGAATTTTATATATTAAGATATGTATGTACAAGAATTGCTCGCTTAATATGATAAGATAAATGCCTGTAAAAAAGATCATGTGGCAAAAGGTGACTTTGTCTTCTTTTCCATCATGAAATGGAAGAAAAACAAAAACGTATATACTATTAATGTGAAATAAAAATAATTATATTATTAATGATGTACTTGCATGCATTTACTTTTATTAATGTACCTACATGTGTGCTTGTGTTTACCACGAATACGTAAAAAAGGCGTCTTTCATAAATTCTATGGTATTTACGAATATATGAGTGTCAGTAGACTCACTATTTGTAGATCCCTTTGTTATTCACTGGAAAGTGACCTTTCCCTGAAGAAACATATTAATATTAGGTACTCAAATATGCAAAGGCTGGTCACTAGTATTAAATATTCACGCTGTCTTATCTGTGTTTTACATAAACTTGAATTTCAAAAAAATCATCGTGAAATATAGTTGTTATAAATATATTTATAAAATTGATTTCTTTTGAAAATAGCGAAAGCAAATACACGAAATTTCTAAATCACATTGTAAACTGTATGTATTTATGTATATGTACGTACATAGAAATATTGAAAGAAGTGTGGATCTAAAATGGAGACATGCATCGTACCTCTTACTTACTCTCGCTTCGCTCGGGTTCGTCCCTAGATATATTTTAACGGTTAGTATGAAATACAAATCTTTGAATTTCTCGGCTTTTCTGTACTATACCATGTATGTATTATATATATAAACCTTTTGTCTTGAATCACTCTATCTATTAAAAAACCCCATCAAAATCCCTTGCGTAGTTTTAAAGATTTAAGCATACCGTAGGGACAGAAAGACAGTGGGAAGCGACTTTGTTTTATACTATGTAATGATAAAATGTAAAAGAACCTTTGTGCGTAAAAGCCTATTACGAAACAGCTAATTTTATTGTAAAATATGTATTTTTTAAGCCAAGGTATTTTCTTTTTAAGCTATTTTTTAAATCCACAACCTTAAAAAGCCTTAATTTTTAGGCCTCATAAAGCACATACATTTTTTTCTATAATCACTAAATTTCACTAATATAATCATTTTAATCGCTACCTAATATTTTTGGATAGGAATCTTGTAGTAGAAGTTAGGAATGGAACATCGATTGGTTTAACATTGAACTTGACACAGGTTAATCTGAGATCAAATCGGGGTTAGCAGTACACTATAAACTTAAGAGCCTGATCGATAAACCAGAATCTATTTTCATTATCCCCTTCGTTGTTATGTAGTCTTTTACTTTCACCTTTATGCAGCATCAATAGACTTTTCAATTTGAAGTATCTGAGATTTTATAGCACCTACTCCATAATGGCAACATGTTTCACTTCCACACCATTAAAACCATGACTGTCGGATGGTTTGTACTCACTGATCTCCGTAACGACAGAAGCGATTTTAATAAGACTTGTGAAGCAGATGTGTAGCAGATGATGGGGAAGCGAAAAAGCTCCCATGGATAGAGAGATTTTTAACATGGAGTACCTTTTTTTAATATATTACTTATATTGTACGTAGCATAAAAAGGTATTATTAAAATAATTTCTAATGGATTTATTTTAATCTGTCATTTGAAAAAGTCTTATTTACATTAGATTAATAATATTTAAATAAATTTGAAATAAAAATATTAGAATTTGTTTCTTAAAGCACTTGAGAACTTTTAAAATAAACATTTTGTTTCTTACATCTTACTTGGAATTTACTTAAGTAATAGAAATTTTTTGGTTGTTTTGCTCAACATCAGAAATAAGGTTTTCTTATTCTTTATCTAATTTTGTAAAACAGAAAATAAAAGTTCAACTTTAATTTAAGTTGTACATAAAACAAGTAAAACTTTGGTAACTGTTGCGTATGGTTCTTATATATTATAGTTTATCCTTTATACTAGCGACTCATCCTCGCTTGGCTCGGGTTCGGGTTAGTATGAAATAGGTAGATTGTATATGTTACGTAACCTATAGGCTTCCTCAATAAATGGGCTATCTAGTGCAAAAAGAGTTTTTCAAATTGGATTAGTAGTTCCTTAAATTAGCGCGTTCAAACAAACAAACTCAGCCTCTTTATAATATTAGTATTTTAATAGTGTTCGCCAGTGATTAAAATTCGACCTTAAACATTATTGAAATTTGAGGACAACATTTAATGAAGAGAATTTACCTATCTATGTATATAAAAATACTGTTTCTAAAATTTTGTTTTGTCTATACTAATATTATAAAGTGGTAAAGTTTGTGAGTTTGTGATGTTTGTGATGTTGTAGGGGGTAATCTTTGGATCTACTGAACCGATTTAGGTGAAATTTAGTAAGAATATAGTGTGAGACCCTGGGAAAAACATAAAATACTTTTATCCCGTAAATTATCCTTTAAGGGGCTGAAAATGGGGATGAAAGTTTGTGGAAGGAATCAACCTAAAGATGAACCCGAGAGAAGCGAGGGCGAGTCACTAGTTACGCTGTACAGATCGTTATAGCTACAAAAAGAAAAGAAAATTGGTTAACAAACAGAGGAGAAAAATGTACTGAACTGTTTTATCTTTGTCTATTTATATAAAGATTCGTAAAAGTTTTAACAGTTAACTCGATTATATTAGTAAAATAAAAAAAAAAAATGTAATTTAGTTATTACATAATATATTATAGACAAAAAATGAAAAATACTTTTTTAAAAATAATTACAAAACCTATGTAATAATTTCGATCAATAAACATCTAGAGACATCGTAATTCATTCATTCATTTCATAGAAACATTATGCAATGAGTAAGCTGGCTAGAACTTCCACTAATCCCTTGAAGGGTGTAGTTAAACAAACTTTGTTGGAAGAGCCCAGTTTGTTTAGGTTAATTCGCAAGAACAAGCTATGAAGTAGGTCCAATTATAGGATAAACAATTAATGTAATATTTGCTTTTATTTGTGAAAATGTCATTTTTATTAAAAAAAATACTTCTATTTATTCTTTTTTTCTGTCATTTTTATTGTAATACACTAGTGTGATTCATACACCCACAATCTTAAATTTTGGATGATTGTGGATGATCCACATTAATTCCTCCTCTTGTTTTATCATTTTTTTTAATTTTGAAGCCCATCTAATCCAAATAACACAAGTAATGGATATGTAAAATTATGAAATAATATATTTTCTTTTATTTTAATACTTCATGAGTGTTTAAACCTAATCTTAAAAAAATATTGCTGTAATAATACTATTCCTGAAACCTCTATGGCCTCATAACTCATGATAGCAACGTTTCATCGTAATCAGACAATTCACATAATATATACGTTGCAAACAAACAAACATGTATTTATTTATTTAGATCCACCAGTGAGAATTACATTAATACAATATTGAGTAAAAAGAAATACAGTGTAGCTTAATTCTAAATGAATTACCTTTTAAAGCAGATACAGCATGCAAATATTAGGAAGTTTAAAATCATTTATTTATTAAATATTTTAAAAACGTATTAACATTTACCATATAGTAGATATAAAATAAGTCTTTTACACATTCTATAGATCGTAAATATGTATTAATATACTATACTTCCACGTGTTATACGCCCATTTAAGTATTAAACCATGTGCAAATTAATTGCATGTAGTAAATTGTATGCAGGTGGTCGGATATGGCTCGATTATTTCCTATATGGGAATGTTTTATTACAATATAATATTTCTATTTGTTCTCAGCTTTCCACTTTATCTCAACCGGATTTTACATCGGTATGGACATTATAGCCGTTGACCAATTATAGAAATCGAACTCTCGATCCTATTCGTAGAGATACCATTCGCTGGAATTTATTCAAAATCTATTATTGTTTCGATAGGATGCTGTAAATATATCTTTGTCGATTTCAAAAAGGAGAAATGAATTAATTAGCCAGTTGAAAATCGATTTTCTGAGTGTTTTAATGAATAGGTCACAATTCAGTGGTGGTTCTACGAAAGTTTCAAGAATAAAGGATAGATAGTAACCTTAAGGATTTAAAGAAAAAAATTAAAATTAAATCGATTATTGATTCATGTAACATCTTAGTTTAAGCAAATAATAATATTTAAAGAAATATTTTATAACGTTTCAGTTTTGTGGGAGATTTTTTTTGTACCAGACATGTTCTATACTTGCTGCGAGTCTTGCTATGTGTATGTCTTCGACTGCATAGTGTTATATTTCTTCGTCACCTTGTTTCCTTCTTTTTAGTTCATTTTTTACGAAATAGTTTTTTTTTATTCTTGCATATTTGTTTTTTTTGTAGCTTTTTAGTTAGGATAGTAAAACAGAAGTTAAGTTTTATCAGATTTTAATTATTTTACCTTTTGATATTTAATCAGAAAAAATATTTATATTTATTTAAACAATTAATAGATTAAGCATTTTAAATATCTTGTAATCTATCTAGAACTAGTTAATATACTTTTTGAATAAACTAGTTATACCCCAAGAGTGCTCCCAGAAGATTTTTTTGTTAAAATAATATTCTATACCTTCAGTGGTGGAATAATTATTTTTAAAGGTTTTTCAAGCATATTATTCTTTTTATAAAATAATATTTTAGAAAGATAGATTATAATATTATCTAGTATTAAAAATAACACTCTTTGCATGAGTAATTTTATTCAAAAGACCGGACCAGCCAAGACCGGAATGTGATCGTACTGAGCCGATGCATTCAAATGCACGGACAACATTAGAATAACACGGGCATTTCCGATTGGGATTGTCTTCAAATGTGCGTGATGATAAAAAATAACTTTGTACCGTCAAAAAATATTTTATCATCATTATTTTTCTATATAAAATGATATTGAAATACAGTATTGTATGGACTTGTATAATATATATTGGCACGACAATTTCGCATTATGTTAGAGTTAGAGTTTATACAGCGAAAAATTAATTAACAAAAGCAATCTTAAGTATGACTATTTATTGTTTAAATATTACCAAAGATAATTTCTAATTTATGCAATACGCTATAAAATTTAACCAAACGAGCTGTAAGTCACCATTTTATACAATTAAGAAATGGACATACCTACATAATAAAACTCTAACATTGTCTCTTTGACATAACGCAAACCTGATGGCACAAGACTTTTTTGCACAAGACTTTATTATACGTTTCATTTAGATTTCTTAGAGATGATATATTTTCCGGCAGTAAAAAGTATCCTATATGTTGACCCGGATAACCAGCTATTATCATACCAAATTTCATCAAAATGTGTCCAGTGGTTTTCTCGTAATGCGTTCCCAGACAGACAGACACACAAAAATTCTAAAAACTATAGATTCGGCCTCTGTATCGATAATAATGACTATGTCAATAAAACTTTCCAAAAAAATTTTTATGTACAGATTCGATTCAGTTAGAATTTTATTACATGTATAGATATTGTATAGATAACAAGAGTGCACACAAAAAAAACTGAAATTTATCCCCAAAGTAATTAAATAGGGGATGAAACTTTGTGTGATCGATTTTTTTTTCATTTAAAATTACCAATAAGAATAAAGTGATTTGTGACAAGTCAAATGAGACTTATAAAATATTTTTTATATATAACTAATAGTAGGTACTTTTAGTATCCAATTCGCGTCACAAGTCGTGCGTGAAACATGTTAATGTGACAAGATCCATTCTAGTAGTATTACATCATAGTAATGTGCTGTATTGTAAATTCTTTTACTACTATATTTCATTATGTTTTTTACTGAAATGACGCAATATAATTTTTTACCGACTTCAAAAACAGAAGGTACTTTAACTGTCTGTTTTTATTTTTGTCATTATAATAATAGGTCATCGACTTTCATTTTTTTAATGAACACTTTATTACCTTAAGGGTGGTTTCAAAGAAATTTTAAAAAAAATATTACCTGATTGTTTTTATTTTTATTTGAGTATTACTTGTAGGAACTATCTGTTTTATTTAGTTGGAACTTTCTTTTTAAATAATTTAGAAGTCGTTGTACCTACTCAGTACATAGCAATTGCCTCTCGCTTCGCTCGAGTTCGTCCCTAGATACGTTTCAACGGTTAGCATAGATTTCTCAAAGATGTCGTATTTCCCCGCAACAAAAAGTATTCTATATGTTGACCAGTTAGCATCATAAATTTCACCAAAATCTGTCCAGTGGTTTTCTCGCGATGCGTTCCCAGACAGACAGACAGGCAGACAGACAAAAATTCTAAAAACTATAGATTCTGCCTCTGTATCCATAATAATGACTATTTCAATAAGATTTTCCAAAAAATATTTAATGTACATATTCGACTCAGAATTTTATTATATTTTTATATTTATAGATAAGGCTTTCATCGCGTATTCCTTGACGCTTCATGTTATTTATTTATAAAAAAACTATAATGTAATATTTATGCTATATACCTATTTACAAAAATGTGTCACTACCATGTGAACTCTGACAAATTATTTTGCGACATGGCATCTATAAAACTTTTTACATCTTTCATGTAAAAATATAACGGGATTATTATTTACCGTATTTTTTTTAATTTTTGTATGTCGTCCTTAACAAAAGTTATTGTTTTTATTTATTTGTATTAATATAGCCATCATTACCGTCACCCCTTGAACCATTCTAAACATAACGAGGGATAGACAGCGCGAGTATAAAATTATAGGGAAAAGGATTTGTTTTCTTAGTTGTATTTTAACATAATATTTTAAATATTTACCATATTATATAATCTAAAATCAATTAGAAAGAACTTTTATTTGAATTCAACCATTTTAATGACCTTGAGACCATTACACTAAAATTCAATGGCATCCATTCTCCCGTAATATCCTGAGCTTAGCAGGAAGTTTCCAATTAAGTCAAGTAATTCTATTAGAGATGGCATGTAAATTAAAAAACTTTTCTTAATGGCAATTCTAAAAGCAAATCTATTACTAAGTCCTTAGTTTAGTGTGCACTTTTAACTGTTTTGTTGATTGATAGAAATGTGAAATTTTAGAACTAAGAAGTTCTAAATTTAAAAGAACGGTATTATGTTGTTTTAATTTTACGAGTTTCCTAATAATATTTTCACCCTGAAACATAAGTTTCGCACATGACAAACTTAATGATACGAGATCTAGGGTTTGAAACCGTTTTAATCTGCTTCAAAATAAGCGAGCATGCCACCGATTGGCAATCTCAACTATATCATTACATGTATTTACACTCTCATAATAAAAGATAAACGATTTATTTTTAACTTTTTGCTAATTTCGATAATGTGAGCTTAATGTGAAGTTAAAATGACTGTTTATTTTTTATTAAGTACATTATAGCAAACCTACATGTCTGAGAGAGCATAGCAAGTTTTCAAAATACTTGTGAAATCAGCCAACCTGCACTTAACCAGCGTGGACTATGACTGATTCTCGTATCGCCTTTTCCTTTGTAGGACGTAAAAAAAAGGGCTGAAAAAAAAAAGATAATTATAATATCAATCTATCCAAAATAAACTTAAATTTTGAGTAAAATACTACTAAATGTGGTTTCGGTAATTCAAGATATGTGTTTACAAATAAAAATGTTGTTTTATATAATTAATTAGTTAAACAACGGAAAATTAGAAAGCCGCAAATAACCTGGTCGGTTTTATGTTAATACCGTTTATAGTAAATGGAGATGTTATCTTTTAATTTAAAGGCATTATCGTGAGCTTAGATTATATACTTTCTATGGATTTATGAAATAAAATACTGTATTGTTTTTAAGCTTTTCTTGGACATAAAAGAAATTATGTTTCTTAATTAAATCGAAATTTTATCCTTTAAATTCAATTTGAATTTTTAAGAACAATGATTGTAACGTATTGTGTACAGAATATAGATCCCAAAACAAAAGTTATTAAAATTTTTGTCCGTTCGTCTGTTTGTGTGTTCGCGTTTCACACAAAAAGTTCTAGACAAATTTTAACTAAATTTTATGTTGTGATAACTCTTTACTCGGATCAATATTTAGGATATCTTTTGCTACAGGAAAAAGTTTTGTTCCCACGGGAAGACACAATAACTGGTTCTATCGAGTCGTCCTTAGAGATTATATGTCTAACGCTGGCTTAACCTTATGAGATACATAAAAACAATATAGTGGAAAATTAACAGAAAAATCTGAAATAGCATTACTCTTTCTCCTAAGATGCATATTTAAAACGAAGCGAAGCGAGGGTAAGTCGCGAGTTAAAAATAAATATGTGAAAGTCGAGTGGTGACCTTAAAAAAAATAGTAATAGAATTTGGAGAGAAGGTTCATTTGTCAGCTGAGGGACTGGAAGCATCATAATTAAACCTAACCAACCTTGAAACTGTCAATATCAAAAATCTACTGTTGATTTTTTCTTATATTCTTATTCCAAACACTTCTCAAAATATTTTCTCTAAAAAATAAACATCACATTGACCATCTCGTAAATTTTCCTTCATAATGTTTTCTTCCATAGCCCTACCCAATATGAATTGCAAATGCAAATTAAGCACTTTCAGATCTTAAAGTTTGTTCTTTCGCATAATTTTTATTATTATCATTATATTCGAACAAGGTAAAGGAATAAAATATTCTGAACTCTTCTGTAGTCACCATCCGAATTATTTCGCTTGTGCTTGAGACGTTGAATCTATGTCATATTAAATCAAATTTCTAAAAAGATCAAACTTTTCATCGGTGTATTACGAACGTTGTTTTTTTTCAAGAAACCCTTTAATAATACTTTCTTAGATTTACACAAATATTAAAAAAAACTGTCTTTTCGGATTTTTTGCGGATTTATTTTGATTTTTGGATTTTTGGTTCGAAACATGTCGAATGCTTTTCAGCAATCATAATCACGGGAGAGGCTAAGGTTTAGATGAGTTAAGGGCATTATATAGTTGTTACGAAAAAATCCGAAAAGATGGTTTTATTTAAAAAAAAAAAAAACCCTTACATAAATAACATAATGAGGTCATATATTCGATCAATACAGTGAAAAGAGCTGTGTTAAAATGGGTTAATTTCAGTACAATGGGTCTTCATACGGAAATCTGTCAGCCATTAGACCCGTCGTCAACACTTTCACGCGAGCGTGTAACCTCGTAATCCGTTTACGAGATGTTGTGGGACGTTTAGATAATTTAGTTGTAACGTTTTAACACAGGTCATTTTGTCTTCCCTGTGTTCAGAATAAATAAATATGTTGGGTCATTAACACGCAGCACCATCTAATTCCATGATAAGTTAGGAGGCTTGTGTTATGAATACCAGATAGTTGATACACTACACATATTTAACTTTAAATGCATATATATTATAAATATAGATACCCATGAATGGAGTACAAACATTCGTGCTTATCACACAAATGAACCTGCGACCGCTGGCACAGCAAGTAGGCTCGCTACAAACTGAGCCAAACTTATCGTCATTCAGAAGATAACAGAGTTGGTATTTTTGTTTGGTTCTCAAACAGTTTAAATTATAAAAACATATATTTTAAGCCATGTTTTAATTGTTATCTTAGTCTTCGATGAGTGTAATATGTCTAATTTGTTTAAAATTTAACTGTATAGTTGTAAATGATGGTTTATTACTTTAGTAGGCAATATTGTAGGCAACATTGTACGTGTGTAAAGGCCTTTCTAGACATAAGATGAACTGAAAATACAAGTCCTCAGCACAATAGTTTCATATAACTACTAGCTCTCAAACATATACATAGTATTATGATTCCGTATACATACTAGTCTTAATCAACACTAGCGACTCACGCTCGCTTCGCTCGCGTTCGTTCCTAGGTACGTTTTCACGGTTAGCTATGTTTATACATAAATAGTAGCTTGCAACTCCTAAGATATTCATTTATATTATATAGCGATTTACCCTCGCTTTGCTCGGATCGCTTTGCGGATTTTGTTCACAATTTCATGGGTTTTAATTTTTTTTCGCGGAACCCTGATTCTTTTTCTAAAATAAATGTAGCCTAAGTTACTCCTTGTAACATCAGCTATCTGCCAGTGAAAGTCCTGTTAAAATCGATCCAGTTGTTTCGGAGATTAGCCGGAACAAACAGACAGACAAACAGATAGACAGACAAAAATTGTAAAAAATGTTGTTTTGGTATATGTACCGTGTATACATCCATATGCATTTAGTAAAAAGCTGTTATTTTAATATTACAAACAGACACTCCAATTTTATTTATCTGTATAGACTATAGATGTAGAAATGATTTACGTACAAATGTAATATTCGTACATAATATGGTATTTAATAACAAAACCAATTTCTCTTCCTTTTGGAAACAAGGAATATTATAATGACTGCTCATTATTTCTTATTTTTAAATATTAGTGAAAAACAATAGAATAAACATTGATGACATGAAAGAATTATGGAGCGCCTGGGGGTTTTGACCTCGGACTTTCGTTACAGTGAATGAATATATGTAGTCGAGATTGTATTTTGTTATTTAAATAAAGTGTAAAGTTTACCAAAATCTTTTGTGTGCTTTTGATTTTTTTTATTATTTAATCAAAAAACTATAAAAAAATATTTTTTAAGCACATAAGTTTATTTTAAATATTTTTTTTACTATGTATACGTTGAATTTTACCTAAATATATAAAAAATAACATATTTTAAAGACACTTGAGTGTATTTGTGGTCATAGCGATCTTGAATAAGTAGTAAACACTTACGTGGTATTTGATGTGTATAAGAAAAACAGTATAAAATCAGCTTAAAAGTGATCGTCGTGGCTGGAGGAATAAATGTGCAGATATTAAATTCGATGAAAATATGCCTTTGAAAATAGCTCAAGATATTTTTTGGTATTTTAGCATTTTTTTCGCTGACTGTATATTTTTCCAAAAATCTGTAAATACAGTTCAGAATATCTCAAAAAGTTAGGGATGGTCTCTTAGTAACGTTTCCCTGTAACTATAACAGTTAAGGTATCTGCCCTTACTGTCCCGTCTCGAAAATCCACCATGTAATTGCAATATTTTATTGTAAATGCAGTTCACAATTTGTTAATATATATATATATATATATATATATATATATATATATATATATATATACATTTTAAGCTAAACATATCTGTTTGAATTATTAAATTTAATTCTCTGTAACTGAAATCCGAGGTTTTCATGTTTTTAACGCCCCGGGCACACCACTATAAGCTTACGACCCTTTAATTTCTGTAAAATGGAAATATTTAACATTTATATCAGACTAGTGAATTACCCTCGCTTCACTTGGGTGCTTCCCCAGAAACGTTTTTTTTTGAGCGGGGCCCTAATTCTTATTCTAAAAATAGCCTAAGTTACTCATTATAACATCAGCTATCTGCCAGTGAAAGTCCCGTCAAAATCAGTCCAGCTGTTTCGAAGATTAGTCGGAGCAAAGAAACAAACAGAAAGACAGACAAAAATTTTATAAATTGTGTTTTTCTTATAAGTTTATTTATCTGTATAGATAAAACATTTTGCATGTGTAGGAGATAATTTATGGAAGTATATTATCTAAGTGGTTTTAGTAAAAATATAATTTGACTTAAAATTCCAGTCAAATTAGAGATTGAGTTTTATTTTACACAATCTCTATTAATGTTATAAAGAGGAAAGATTTTATTTTTAATTGTTTGTTTGTTTGTTTGTACCGAATAGGGTCCAAAACTACTGAATCCATTTAGATAAAATTTAGTAAGAAGATAGACGATAGTTTGAGACCTTGGAAAGAACAGGATAGTTTTTGTCCCAGAAATCATCCCTTAAGGGTGTGAAAATAGGGATGAAAGTTTGTATGGGAAAGCAACCTAAGGACGAACCCGAGCGAAGCGAGGGTAAGTCCCTAGTATAATATAAAATGTCAATTATTATTTATTTGTTTCTCATTTTAAAAGATATATTGTAAGAGTTACAAAACGTTGTCAAAAATAAATAATCGATATTTTTTTAATTTGCAGGGCAGTCTTTTGAAACTTGCCATCTTAGTTTTTTATTATTTGTTGTTATAGCGGCAATAGAAATACACACTCTGTGAAAATTCTCTACATATTACGGATCATGAGATACAGCTCTCTGACAGACGGACGGACGGACAGCGGAGGCTTAGTAATAGGGTTCCGTTTGCACCATTCGGGTACGGAACCCAAAAAAGTATCAAATCGAAGCTTAATTTAAATAAAATATTTACTTAATATGAAATGTATAATAATGAGTTCATTTTTACTTTACAGGTAAGCTTCTTTAGCGCCACAGGTGAAGTATAAAGTTTGAAAACTATTTAGGATCAACTATTGATATAACACTACGTTAACTCAGCATGTGAATGAGCAACAGTAAAATATTATAAAATATTATCCGCGGCAATGCGAATGTCAGATTTTCGTACAAATGATTATGTTTTACTTTGCTTGATATGCATTCTGAATTTGTGAATCAAACTTTACGCTGCGCGATCCTAACAGTATCTTGCTCCACATAATATGTGCATACATCTTATTTTAGGACGCGGTTTTTTAGCATTTAATATATATTTTATATAATTTGATATCTTTCAATTATTTACATTTTTATATTACAACTAGTGACTTACCCTTGCTTCGCTTGGGTGCATTTTAAATAGATAAAAATACTCATTGCGAGTGTACCTTACACACAGACAGACAGACAGACATAATATGCTATCGCGGAATTTAATGTAGGTCTTTCTAAGACTTACATTGTTCCGATGTATGTGTATCCTAAGTTTTAGCCAGCGTTAGCCAAACTGTAAATTTTTAAGGACGATTCGACAGAACCAGTTGAATGTTAACTGGAGTCAAAGTTATCACTACACAAAAATAGTTAAAATCGGTTCAGTACTTTTTTTATATTATAATTTGTGTATTTCCTTCCTACCTTTCAGTGGCGAAGGGTGAAATTTTAGCAGAGGTAAGCCGTTCCAAAAAAAAAGACAAAAAACATTGATACACAATTTTTATATTATATCAATCAATGCAAAAAAAAATGTAATTGTGAAGATATTTTTTTATAAGGCTATTGTGTTTTTTATTATTGTTACATGTAAAATATTCTAGCAAAATATGTTTAACATTTAATATAATAATAAAACCTCATAAAATATTAATAACGCCATCTATGGAAAATCTTTACACATGACAGTACGGAAATTTGATTTTATTTTATTTTTCTTTATTAAAAGTACATATATTACAACCTATATTTTTTGGGATTTAAATATTATTTTATCTTTTTTTTTTTTGTTAATTTTACATAAATATATTTAATCAATATATTTAATATAAATACCGCCATCTACTTAAATCTCATTGAACTACTTCGTCGTGCTTAGTAATGAAATTGATTTATTATTTTATTGTATTTTATTTATCAAGCCAAATTGGACGAAAATTATGAAATAATTCACAAAAAAGGAACGATAAGAAGCACAGGCTTTAATTATAATATCATATAGCAATACATCCGTTTTTAAAATGTCTGACTATCCTATTTAGTATTTAGCTTAATTAGTCAAATTATATTGATAAATAATGTAACATATTTAAAATAACTTTAATATATTAAAATTCACTCTAAACTTAAATAGAATCAGAATATAATAAACATGGAAAACTAAATATGTATTTGCTAATTTAGCACATTCACACATAGTTTAATTAAAACGTTTTATGAAAATATTTAGGTAACTCATTTCATGTAATAATTAAATCATATTTCAAACAAATGAGTATCTTGATGACATGCTTTTTAATTATTAAACAACTAAATTTAGAAAACTAAAGTCAATAGTATGCAAATTAATGCCATAATGGCTAATAGAACTCACCGAAATTAACAAATATGTGAGACACTCACAGTCCACAAAAAACACAGCACAAAATGTCTATATTACACTAAAACCAAATTAAAACTCTATAAAACAAAAAAAATCTCTTAAGCAATGCACTCGTAAACAATAACAATCCGCCATATTAATTTACATTAAATAATAAATCATTCAAATAATAACATTGCTCGTCTGACGCTTCGCTTGTCAAAATAGGGACGTTTTGTAATTTTTGACCAATCACAGGCAGGATAAGACGTAAAGAAGCAGCTTTTCGAGCAACAAAAATTTGATAAGTGCGCATGCGTAAAATACTAAAAATGAATGAAATCACGTGACAATGTTCAATCCAAAACATTGAATGAAATACAATTTTGTATGAACGCGGTAAGCTAAAATACAACGTCTTATCGTCGCATTTCTTTGAAGAAACGCGTAAGCAGTTTGGAGCGTAAAAATGTATTTTGCGTTGCTTATGTGTTGCTTGTGATTCTTTGCGTTATATTATTTTCAGAAATTGACTTAGTAATAATAAATAGATTTTTTATTTACTAATTATGTTAATTCAAAAAATAAATATTTATAATGAACGACGGATTATTGAATTTTTAAAAGGTAAGACGGTGGGAATCGTCTTGTATGGACCCTTCGCCACTGCTACCTTTAAATAAAGAATAAATAATAAAATTTAAACGAAATAAATGATGGCAATAATTCTATGTTTGTACTAGACAGATTTTGTAACTACAAACTTCTCTTTTTTTTTATTATTGGGAAATGCATTTACGCATACCTCCCGTATACATACAAGTGGTGGCCAAACGGCACTCCTAGAAGCCATTGAACATAAAAATTGAATTGAATTACATACAAATGGCTATGTAGAACTCTGCTGTCAGAGAAGTACCAGGAGTAACCTGCATGGTACACCACCAGCCGAAGTGAGCCACCTCCCTGTGTGTCTCTTGGCTTCTTGCCCGGCTGGGCTTGCCGGACGCTAATGAGCTCTCCACCACGTCAAGAACACATCCGGGAGGGGCTTACCCTCGCTTAGCTCAGATGTATCTCTAGATAGCTTTTGTATCTTATCAGCATCCATTTTTACATCCTATAAAGAGTTTATTAACAAACTTCCAGCCTATTTTTTACGTTTAGGGTGGAATTTACAATAATCCTGTTTTAATTTATATCCTTTACACATTCTGAAATTTCGTGATTGATCAACAATTATTTCAAGTTTTTATATACGACAATATATTTATTATCACATATAGGCATATAATTCATACAATTCATATATGTACGTAGCTAAGTTTTGAACAACAAATAAACAACACAACTGAAACAAACATTTGTACTATCAACACAAACATTCACCCAATGCGTAAATAGACTCGTAACCTCCAGCTTTATTAGTAGTCAGTAATGTACTATGATCCCATGAAAACAGCTTGTGACAGAAGAAAAATTAACTACTTCATATCTCTATGCAAAAAGCGTATTATTGATTCTTTGCTACTTTTGTATTTGAAAAGAGCTAACATATCTGTGTATAAAATTTGTCATACATATTTCACTGCAAGCATTTATGTGAGGCGAATCATTTTTATATTTAAATATTTTTTTGATAAACTCAAATAATTAAATTTTTATACCTATCGCCAGCTTTTCTCTGTACTCTGACTTTTTTTATGAACTGGTGGTACACTTGTGATGTTCAGTGATAAATTGTAATAATTTTATACCGAATTAAGTAATTTTATTTTTGTACTTCTTATTTGAAATTATGTATTAGTTTCCTTAATTTTTTTCAGATTTTCAAGTTACGTAATCTATATTAATATCAGATAAATCATATCAGGTACATGCTACAAGAAAAGGTCAATAAAAGTATAATATAGGCTAAATAGTCGCCATTCGCGTACAGACTAGCATGGCAGAAGGCCCGCATCGTATGTGTAGTAGGTTTGGCTTCAACGCCAGACGCTCGAGAGTGTCTGAGCCGAGTTAAGAGGTCTACAAGTGATCGGTCTATTAAGAGGAATGTGGGATATGTCCAAATTCTATACCTATTCGTATTTTTCATCCTTTTCTACCAATTGTGATAAGCAGATTAATTTCTAAAGACAACTTCTTTTATACTAATTCATTGCTGCTATCTCCTAAATATTGAGACAAAATATACAAAGTATACAGATAAAGTTTGCTTCTTTCTATAAATATTAATAAAGTTTTATTAAATCGTGATTTTTATATTTGCAAAACTCAAGCGAAACAAGAAAGAAATTAAAACAGTATATCTTTGAATCTTACCTTTGAAGCAAAGTGGAAAGTTGATAAACGTTAAAATAACTTATTTCAAATGAAAATTTCCTTTTAAACCGCTGCATTTGATTAATGAGAATCTGCTTATGACAGTACCATTACGAGTACGGAGAAAATGTTCTTTGAAATAATTTTAAAATATGAGTTAAAATATCAAGAATTAGAGCGAGTAAAGGTAAGTTCATTTAAAACGTCTTATACGATAATATGAAAGCGCTTTAAATCTTAAATAATTATCTATAAATATTTTTCTTTTTAAAGGCTTAAGGGAGTATGTTTTAATCTCACGGTCACTTGTACAAAACTTAAATAAAATCGGTCAAATGCGAGTCAAATTTGCACGCGAAGGGTTCCGTAATATTGTACATGTACTTTTTATTAATATGCCATTTACTCTATGTATCTTGTATAATATTAACTTCGATTCGATGATCGATTACGAACGATAAATAAATGTTTCTTGTATTTTTATTTTTATTATATGTTGTTATAGCGGCAATAGAAATACACACTCTGTGAAAATTCCAACTCTCTACTTATTACGGTTCATGAGATACAGTTCAGACAGACGGACGGCGGAATCTTAATAATAGGGTTCCGTGGCACTATTCGGGTATAGAACCTCAATAAAAATTCTCATAAATTAATATTACGTCTCAAAACGTTTTTCGCAAACTTCAAACAATACATTTAAATCAAATTAAGAATTTCCTTAGATGCGGGTCTTAGCTATTAAAATTAAATTAAATACCCTATAATATTTAACTGTAAAGTTTTACAATTTCCTTAAACCCTTATTTTTTTTATAAATTGTAGCATAATATTTTTTATTAACACACAGGCGTTGTGTGTTGTCGTGGGGCAGTCCACAAATACTCTTTATTTTACTTCTAAATAAAAAAAAATCCATTAAATTACTTTGGCTGTATAATAAAAAGCAAATAATTATGTTGGTGAATGAATATATCTGAATAGGTACTCTATATAATAGACAATATGTATTATAAACTAGTTGTAAAATGTGAATGAATCGTTTTCTTGAATTGTTTTTAACGCATCAGATGGATTATTTTATTAACCCCCGACGCAAAAACGACGGGGTGTTATAAGTTTTACGTATCTGTGTGTGTTTCTGTCTGTGGCATCGTAGCTCCCGAACGGATGAACCGGTTTTGATTTTGTTTTTTTTAAAGGTGAATTAGTCGGGAGTGTTCTTAGCTATGTTTTATGAAAATCGGTCTAAGATGGCCGCCGCCACAAAATGGCGGATTACATTTTTTTTTTCACAACTCCCTCAACATGGGTATCATATGAAAGGGCTTGACTAGTAGAATACTATACACTATGATAAATTTCAAATCCAAGATGGTCGCCATCACAAAATGGCGAATTACATTTTTTTTTCACAACTCCCTCAATATGGGTATCAAATGAAAAGGCTTGTAATTTAATAAAAAACCCCGACACTACTAGTAGTGTCAGTTTTTTTATTTTTTTTATATTTGTTATTAGTTAGCTTATTCAATAGCTGGATAGTAAAACGAATCGCCGGACTTAATTAAAACAGTAAAATATTATTATGCTTGTATTTTTCAGAGTCAGATGTGCCTTTAACTTTTTAGCATATCGATTTAAGTATGAAAAAAAAACACAATAAAATGTTTGTTTTATAATGTTGAAAGGGATTGATGTTTTATTATAGCTTTAATGTAGCGCACACTAGGTGAAACTTTATACGAAATGACATAACTTTATTCCTTAGAAAGATATTTCTATCTCCGAAGACGGAAACGTTACGAACTTAGATAAAGAAGTTTTTACCTTCTACTTGGTTTTTTTATTATTACATTTGAAGGATGAAACGTTCAAGTCAACGCCTAATCGAATTTTAAAAGGCGAATGAAATACTGATTTTTACTTAAAATGTTTATAGATAATTAACATTTTTCTATTAATGAATTTGCAACACATTAAGAAATGAATAAAATATTATTAGAAAATCTCTATACCATCGTATTATACTAAACTAGCGACTCACCCTCGCTTCGCTCGAGCTCGTCCATAGCTTGATTCCCCATACAAACTTTCATCCCCATTTTCACCCCCTCAAGGGATGATTTCCGGGATAAAAAGGTTCTATCTCATCTAAATCGGTTCAATAGATCAAGAAATTACCTCCTACAACGTCACAAACTCACAAATTCACAAACTTTACCTCTTTATAATATTAGTATAGATTACACAGATTTACCAATTTTAGTTCATTCGAGTACTAGCAAGAACTTGCACAATCATTGGAAATTTCAAAATAAAAATACAACATACGAAAGAACTAAATTAAATAAAAGCTCTTAATAAGCTTTCCTAATAATAATATGTAGAAAATAAAAAATATTAAATTATATTTTTATACCAGCGACTCACCCTCGCTTCGCTCGGGTTCGTCCCTAGGTTGCTTCCGAAAACAAAATTAATTAATAAATTTGTTTTTTTTTTCGTGGGACCCTATTTTTTTCCTAAAATAAAAGTAGCCTCTAAGTTACTCCTTATTACGTCAGCTATCTGCCAGTGAAAGTCCCGTCAAAATCGGTTTAGCCATTTCAGAGATTTGCCGGAACAAACAGACAGGCAGATAGAAAGACAGACAGACAGATAAAAATTGTAAAAAATGTTGTTTGAGTATATGTACCGTGTATATATCCATATTCATTTAGTAAAAAGCGGTTATTTTAATATTACAAACTTAATTAATTGATTAATTATTTTAAACAGACACTCTAATTTTATTTATCTGTATAGATTACTATGCATATTATATTATTTTTATAGATATTACATTATTATAAATGTTTGTATCCTGTATACAAACATTTATAATAGACCCTTTGAGGCCAACTTAAGTTTGCGTACAGAAACTACGGTAAGTCATAACACGGGGTTTATACGCAGGCATTTTATGCTGCGGGCATAAGATAAATTTTTTTGGTGTTTCTGAACTCAAACCTCAGTTGGCCTCAAAGAGTCTTTTGATCACATTAAAAATTAGGACCGTTTGGCAACAAAAAATATTTCGAGTTGATTAAACGTTTTTCCGTACAAAATGTATGGGAAAAGATTTTGGCGATTTCTGTCATTTCTAGTACTCATACCTTAAATGGTCCCATAGAGTCTTTTGATCCTTACATGAAATAGAATCGATTGACATAAAAATTTTTTTTTTGGTATTTTAGCATTTTTCTCGCTGACTGTAATTTTTTTCCAAAATCTGTGAATGCAGTTCAGAATATCTCAAAAAGTTATGGATGGTTTCCTAGGAACGTTTTCCTGTTACTATAGCAGTTAAGGTACCTGCCCTTACTGTCCCATCTCAAAAATCCACCCTGTATATAGGATATACCTAATGTTTAAAATAAATAAATATTTACAAAGATCATAGCATAGTTATCTGTAACATTTAAATAAGATAAACAATAACAAATGAACTAAAAGAGGATCGTAAAAGCTTCTGATATTTTATCGGATCATTAATATTCAGATAGCAGATTTTTGTGGCACCGGGCCTTTAGAAATAAGAAGAGTAGATCGATCAGTTATCTTATTGAATAAATTTAAGATTATTTTAGTCGATAGGAAGTTATCGTGACGGCGAGAACGTGACGAATCCAAATTAGGCTGATATGTAGTATATCTAACTTGCTTTTGCGTGACACTTCACGCTTTAAGCTTGATATAAATGAAGAATATAGGTGATTAATATTCTATTATTTTTCCTGATTTTTTTTCGGTTATAAGATTTCTCATAAACTTTAGAAAAACAAACACAAGTCTGACCCACGGGAACCGTACATTTTTTCGGAATAAAAAGTAGCTTATATGCTATTCCAGACTATAATCTATCTCTGTGCTAAATTTCATCCAGATCCGTCGAGTCGTTCTGGTATAATTGAGTTACAAACATCCAAACATCTAAACTTTCACATTTATAATATTAGTAAGATAATATTCTTCGTTAATGTTTATCCTATTTTTTTTATTATTCAAGAACTTTAGTGGTGAGTACTTATAGTCTCATTTATGTATAGAATGCAAATCATATATATGTCATATTACATCTTGTGTATGTATTCTTATAAACGCAGTACCGTAAAGAAATTATTGTAATAAGAATTTATAGCAAAAAATAAAATGTTTAAAATGATGGATTCCCATAGACAACTTTAATTATATTAATTTATATTTCTAAGCTCTACGAGTAATAAATCAAATTACCATAAACAACCCCAAAAACATGTTTTTTTTTTCAACTAGAGATCCTTTTATCTCTACTTTTACATAATCTGTAAAATTTTACAAATTACTGCAACAGTGACAGCTCATTAGGAACGCGCTCACTTGGAAAAGTAAGTGAAGCCGATTCAAGCTCGGGTTTTGAACTTCTGAGATTTCCTTGCGCGAATCTTATATTGAACATGTTATTACTTGCTAATATGTCAAAGGAAATTTTGTAAGAAAACCTGCATATATGTGACAGCCTAACCGGTAATTCAAGCTGATGGATTATGTCTAAATGAGGAGAGTGCCGTTCTGAGGAATGGTATTATAAAAATTCAAAAAGAAATGTTGATAGGATAACTGAGTTATTTACATTTTCTTACTACAGTTCAAATAACACAGCCTGTTAAAGTGAGGACAGAGGAAGGGACGGCTGAATGAACGGAATTACCAGACTAGTGAATAAATTCTATTCATTAACGTTGCTCGTCGACGTTCTTACGAAGATGGGGATAAAGTAAAGCATAAATATCCAATATTCCTATATTATATTTGTAGTGTACTTCAGAAGTGTATGAATTGTGTGTTCAGCCCTTCTTAACGTCCCACTGCTGGGCACGAACTTCAAGTTAATTCGGATTTAGGCCATACTCCACCACCGCACTGGTCAAGTGCGGATTGGCGGAGTTCACATGTGCTACAAATACTTATTAGGTTTTCTCCGACATGCTGGTATCATCACGATATTTTTCTTTACGGTAAGAAAAGTGGTAATCATGTTGAAAATGATTCGCACACAATTTCACTGACACTAGCCAAGTGCGCAGAAGATATTATAATGCACAAGTGTACGCGCAGACACAAGTGTAGTCTCTATTCCTGTCACTCTCAAAGTCAGATGTGACGATACTTCGACACGACCCGTGAGACTTGAAGTGCAGGACCGACTGGCTAAATGATAATATCAGAGGTGCTAGACTCGGAAACTAACATGGACTTCCAAGTGAGCGCGTTTTAACTAAGCTTGAGTACAATTTAGGAAGTACAATTAATTAAAATTGTCATAACCCTTTCACTAATACAATAATATATGAACAATATAAATCATCTTGTTAGCTAAATCCTCACATAATTAAAGCAACTGCTAACTAATGTTTTCCCTACGGGCATATAGAACGAACTTCTACAGCGTTAGTCTACCGAATTCAATTTTTAAACACTTGTAATTGCAATCGTAACGCTGAAGTAAAATTTTGTATTATGTTTTTTAAATATAGTTTAAATTTTCGATTTAGATTTTAATTTATTATAGCATTTCGATTGATTTTAATTATTTATGTAGATAGTTTTTTTAGTTGTTAGAGAAAGCTTCGAAAAGAATTGCGAGTTTTCAAAGAATTTCGGCTACATAAATATTGTCCTTTTTTGAAAAAAATAATTATGTGGTCAGAATTACTTTTAAAAATGGTTGATTTTGTAAAAGACAGAAACTTTTCAAATGAAAACTTTATTATAAAACAACGTTTTAAACCTCTCAAATTCATTAAATATTTTTGAAAATGTTAACTTCGAAGAATGTTTAAGAAGTAGTAAAAGTTGACTTTTAAATTTAAAGCAACAGCTTTTCTTTTAGATTTTTATATGTTTATAATATTATAGCAGTATACCTATTTAATTGCGTATCGTCCCCGCAACAGATGATCTAAATTCTAAACACTATCAATGTAGCTGCGGCTGCTAATGTATAAAAATATTTAATTTAAGAAATTTAACAAGTTTTATAATTGCCGTCTTTCTGTCTTTACACAATACAGAGTGATATTATGTGTATTATATAGGTATGTTATATCATATAAATAGTTCTAAAATAAACCTTGCACATATTTGCCTCGTACATTTGAATGAATTGTTGGCAGATAACATCATAAAATATTCAAATATTCGTATTCTGAACATCTTGTCACAGAAATAACGCGTACACTTGAATTCAATAAAGAAATATCTCAATATCGTGCCATGTGTGTAGTTCACCTGAGAAATCGTGTTCCGTCATACATGGGAACATTCAAAGCAATTTTATCTTGAATAATACATACCGGCGTGTGTCACGTCGAGTGATTCACACTCGACGTTAGTCAAAGCTAAATGCTAATGCATTTTTAATGCAATAGGGAACCACGCTGCGTTCTTTGTGGGGATATTGTCCCGGATGTTTTCGGCGTGACACGTCGCTGTATTTACGTGACGCATGTTCTCATAAATCTATCCCGTCACACTGAAGTTACGTCGTAAAATGTTAGCGGAATCTAACGGAATTCGTATTAATGTTTTGATCATGTATGCTACAAGGATTACATTAAACGATGTTTTATACGTTCACCGAATAACTTTTAACTTTTTCTTTTTTTTTGCTGCCAAAAATTGACCGAAATAATTTTGTAATTTAATTATTTTTTTTCCAAATTAAGTTTAGTGTAACATCAGAACTGCAATTTTATATATTTATTGATTAAAAATATTATACTGCTATTGCAGAAATATTATTTTCGTGGTTAATATTATTATAGAACTATAGAACAAACAAAAACAAATCTATCCCACGCGAACCGTACATTTTTCCGAGATAAAAAGTAGCCTATTTATTATTCTGATGAACTATATTATTGTAAAGTTTCATTAAAATCCAATCAGTAATTTTTGTATACTAAGCTGTATAAGGTACTATAGTTTTTTTAACTTATCCACGGGAACCCTGTGATTTTCCGGGATAAAAAGTATCTAAGATGTTGACTGGGGATATAAGGTAACACTATACAAAATTTTATTTAAATCGGTCCAACTGTTTCGGAGATTAGCCTGTACAAATAGGCAAAGAGACAAACAGAAACAAAAAATTAGAAAAAAATCTGGATTAGTTCCATATCTCTTCTTACATCCCCCTGACTCGGTTTTTAGCATTTTTTTTTTCTATGTACAGACATTCGACCTCTACAGTTTTATTATATGTATAGATACTTTACTAGACAAACTATACCCACTAACGGTATCGTTGTTAAAATAAATTGTATATGAAAATCTCACATGTTCGAGACCTCGGGCTTTAAGTCATTGAACTAACTTTGTTTTTCGTCCATTTTTTTCTATTTTTATTTGGATATTAATTTTATTAGGAAACATGCGTAAATACTATTATTATGTAGTATTTTAACAAAGTAAAATTGAAAGTTATATGTCTACGCATATCAATACGATAAATAAAATTGAAGTGTGTGTTTGTAATATCAAAATAACAGCTTTTTACTAAATTCATATGAAACTAGTAGTATTTGCGATACTTATAGGAAAAAAATTGTCTATCTGTCAGTCCGTCTGTTTGTTCCGGCTAATCTCCGAAATGGCAGGGCTGATTTTGACGGGACTTTCACTGGCAGATATCTGACGTTATAAGGAGTAACTTAGGCTACTTTTATTATAGAAAGTGTATTAGGGTTCCGCTCAAAAAAAAACGTACCTAAGGAAGCACCCGAGCGAAGCGAGGGTAAGTCGCTAGTGCTTTATACGATAAATCAAATATCAGGTATACGTACACATTGAATTATACTAAAATTAATTAGTTTATCATAATATATTTTTGTTAAGCTTAATTTATTGTTATTCGCACAATTTAAGTACTTACGATTTTGTGTTAGCGTCGAGTTCGACTAAACTTTGAGATGAGCGTGACTCGGACAGACAGCAAATAGGGATCTTAATTATGCCAACGGCATACAACTTAGTTTTAGAACAAACTGCTTCAGATCATCTTGGGATGTTATAAGAGTAAATTTTATGTAGAACTAAACGAAGCCAATATGAATAATCTACAAATTTAAACAAAATAAGTTTTTTTAAGTGTAGGTATATATTTTTTGATGTTTTGTCGAGATGAGAGCAAGAGTTGAAATGTTAGTTTGTCGCTGGTTCCTTAAGAAATGAAATGGGCACTATTGTGGGGTACTACATGCTTTGACACGTTGGCCCCTTCCGTCAGGGAGACGTAATGCGGCTAGCATACTTGCTACAATTCCACGCGGACATATTTTGTACAGTCATTATTAAGTGTACATTTGTTTTATATATGTTGTATGTATATATTATATATATACCAACTTCGATCACGGCAGCCATTCTCACAAAGACTAGTCATCAGCTGTGCAGGAGATATTATAGTGTACATGTATAGGCGCAGACAGAATTAATTAGAGATGCGGCGTAAGACCGTCAACTTTGTATGCTCTTGGACACATGGTGCTGAAACACTGTCAACTTCCCAACTCCGCGCTATTACTGCGAATTATTTATTGACACGAACACTCAAACACTTAACTAGGGTCAACCTGGGAATCGAACCCATGATCTCGGGATCTGCAGTCGTATATGCTAGATACTTAACCACAGATCCAGTTAGTTAGTTTACGTACTAAGTCAAGAAAATTCGCGAGCATATATCAACTTTCAACTCTTTGAAGTTTGATCCCAATTAATGTCACTAAGATTCCCATCCGCAAGTGAATACTTCATTGTAACTTAAGAATCACATAATATGGTTATGAGCATCCAAAAGAGATCTTTATCAAAAGGAAAAAATCGTGAAATTATTATATCCCATAATAGATACAGGCAATATAAAAGGTACATATGAAAAACAGTACAAAGATCCTTCTTTTTTACTTTTAAAACTTATCAAAAGATGTACGTCAAATAACGATGGAAGATATATTTTTATTTTTTTGCATTATTAATTAGAGATAAAAACAAACCATCTCGTTTTTGTTTCTTCAATAAGAATGAACATTGTGAGATCATTACTCAAATAGGTCACTGAAACGAAAGCAAAAATGACAAACTCAAATAATATCTATATTTACACTAGCGACTCATCCTCACTCCGCTTGGGTTTGTCTCTAAATACGTTTTAACGTTTAGTATAGATTTGTCAGAGATGAGATATTTTCCCGCAGTAAAAAGTATCTTATATCACCCGGATAACCAGCTATCATTGTACCAAATTTTATCAAAATCTATCCAGTGGTTTTTTCATGATGCGTTCCCAGACAGACAAAAATTCCAAAAATTATAGATTCGGCCTCTGCATCGATAATAATGACTATTTCAATAAGATTTTCCAAAAAATATTTAATGTGCAGATTCGACTCAGAATGTTATTATATGTACAGAGTAATAGATTGACAGATTAAATTATGTATTTAATATTTTTTTAAGAATTTATTATTTTACTACCTCTTCATGCAATCACATAGATCGCATGAAAACATTATTTTTATTAATAACTAGCGACTCACCCTCACTTCGCTTCGGGTTCGTCCCTAGACAAAAACATATCTATCCCACGGGAACCGTACATTTTTTCAGGATGATATTAGCCTATAGCCTTCCTCAGTTAACGGGCTATCTAATGCAAAAAAAATTTTTCTAATCGGATTAGTAGTTCCTGAGTTTAGCGCGTTCAACCAAACAGAAAAACAAACAAACTCTTTAGCTTTATAATACTAGTATAGATAATAATAACTGTTAATAATCTAAATTTTATATTACGTATGATTTATACAACATTTGTGTATGAAAAACAAATTTCACAGGATCACTAAAGGTTTTAATATAATCCGTATTTTGAAATTCAGCATATTTCTATCAATCTTTTGGTCTTAAATCAAATTTCATGCTGCAGCCACAAATTACCCCGCTAACAATGTGGTGTATGATTGATCGACTCTTGGTGCCAATTGCAACTTGACCGTTACGTCCCGTACCTACTCCTGTTACTAAATTTTGAATTTATTTTAGACAAGTAGTTCCTGCGGTTTCGCCCGCGTTTAAATTTCTGATCGCTATCGAACTTCACAGAATCACCCGCTGGGCTAATCTGAAGATTTTCTGAAAATTTCATCAAAATTGCTCTAGCCATTATGGAGTCTATAGGCAACAAACATACACACTTAGATTTTTCTATATATAGTAGACTTATATATGTATTTAGCCCTTTTTAACGTCCCACTGCTAGGCACGGGCCTCCCTTCAATACTTGTTAGGTTTTCTTAGACATGCAGGTTTCCTCACGATGTTTTCCTTAACCAATAAGATATCAGAAAAAATCAGAGGTGCGAGACGCGGGATTTGAACCCGCTTCATTCGGTTTCCCAAGTGAGCGCGTTACCAATGGACTGCCTTATATAACTTATATCAGCATAATACCCGTATGTAGATTAATTAGTTATTTAAATTTATAGTTTGGAATGTTACTTGTGAATGCTACGGATTTGACAGAACAAAATTTTAAATAATTAACTCTTTTTACTCGCAATGCCCACGGAGACGGTATATGCGTTTGGAATAGGTGTTTGCGTATCTGTTACCATTTTTCTCGGGAACGGCTAGGCCGATTTTGAAACGGTTTTTTGCTTTATATAAGTCTCATGAGTTTCTTCTTATCTAAGCTTTAAAATGTTACAAACCGCCAGGGGGCGCTATAGTATTACATACACATGTTTCTCCAACATGGTTATTTTTCCTTAAATGCATAAAATTACAAATAAATTGAAATTTAATCTTAACATAGCGTATTCGCATATCTTACAGCTGATCTTTTTGACCTGTAGATAAATTACTTGTCGTCAGACAAAACGTGATATGAATAGGACATTTTTAATCTTCATACTTTTATTATCGCTTTTGTTGTTTTGAACCGTCTCTTAACTTTCATGCCAAATTATGAGTAAGACAAGAAGTCATTCATGTACGAGTAAATCGTACTAAATTGGGGTTTTTAAGGTGAGATTACTCGATATTAATGACGCTTCAGTTCACTTCAATTTTATATTACTGTTATTGATCCTTGAAAATATTATGCTATTCTAATAATATAAACATAAAAGCTTCTACTGCTTAAAAACTTAAAAGCTTACTAAAAACATGGGAAGAAGTTGAGAAGTAACATAGTATTTATGCAGTCGAAGGCATACATACACGTAGCAAGACTTGCAGCAAGCTTAAAACATTTACATACATATGTATGTTTATAATTATTTTTTTTTTATTTACAGCTTTTTAGTTTTAGGGTGTTAGATATTTGAAGTTGTATTTAACGATATCTTATTTCGACAAATTACTTCTAAACATATAAGATGTATATAAAAACCTCTGTAATCGCCTCTTAAAAACCTATATTTTGATACCCCATTACAGATTTAGAAAAACGATTTACAGACACAAGTTGCCCCCTAAAACGACAATTTTTTAATTATTTCTATATAACAAATATTTTCACGTTATCAAGATGAATTTAACGAAGTATAAATCATCAAGATTGATTACGCCGTTTAGTAATTACGAGGGAACATATGATCGGACACACACATACATGCATACAGGTCAAACACATAACCCTCCTTTTGGCTTCGCCGCAATCGGATAAAAAGTGTCCCCTATAATAATTTTAGCAACTGACAAATATTAATGTTTATCGAAATTATAAAGTAGGCTATATTTTATTGTTTCAAGTAATGAACCAATTTAATAACATACTCTATTAAACTTGTTGAGTGAAATTTCAAAGAGATTGTACATATTTATGATATAATAATATATCATATACTTATTTTTCGTCGAAAAGTTCTGTAATGTTTCTTCCAAACCCATCAATCACTT
This sequence comes from Fabriciana adippe, assembly GCA_905404265.1. NCBI lineage: Eukaryota > Metazoa > Arthropoda > Insecta > Lepidoptera > Nymphalidae > Fabriciana > Fabriciana adippe. The sequence goes on along the minus strand of FR989982.1, from coordinate 25,405,918 downwards.
TGTTATTTTATGTAGAACGGGAAATGAACTCTTAAGTTTATCGTTTCAAAAAGAGAAAATTCAATACGAAGTATACCTATAAGAATTTGCTGTAATTATTTATTATTTACTAAATATTTTCTACGGTTTTGCCTTAATTTTTATTCATTTTTAACTCACAACACCTGAACTCGAGTATCCTTTAAATAAAAGCACGTAGAAAAAAAAGCTTAGATCTTACATCTTTAGATTACTTCTACACATATAATAATATTCTAACTGAGCCAAATCTGTACATTAAATATTTTTTGGAAAACCTTATTGAAATAGTCATTATTATCGATACAGAGGCCGAATCTGTAGTTCTTAGAATTTTTCTCTTCTATTCGTATGTCTGGGAACGTATCACGTAAAAACTACTGAAGAGATTTTAGTAAAATTTGGTATAATGATAGCTGGTTATCTCGGTCTACATTTAGGTTACTTTTTACTGCGAGAAAATATTTCATCTCTGAGAAATCTATACTAAGCGGTAAAACGTAGGAACGAACCCAAGCGGAGCGAGGGAGAGCCGCTAGTTAGGTTATAAAATTGTAAAAATTTGGTTCATAAAACAATTTTTCTATGTCTGATCTAGTACATGGGTTATTATATCATAATGACAAGATGCCTTTCAAATGACACGTTAAAAGTTATGTTTTTTTTTTCTTCTGTAACATTTACTTATAGTTATAAAGTTAATTTAAGGCTTAGGCTATGAGACTAATACATAATAATATTATAATTGTGATAATAATTTTGTCTGTCCTGTAATTGTTCTGCCCTGTCTGTAGTAATTAATTATCTTCGCTTCGCTTCAATTACAATATATAATTGCATTATACGGATTAACAGTGGCTGCCTTTTATCTCCCGCTTACAAAATATATAGAATAAATTAAAGTTTGCTGCGTTTGCACCCACGTTATTGATTTATATATTATTATATAACATATGTTTATGTCTCTAGCGACAAAAACATAGGATTTTAATATAAACTTACTTTAAACCCCTTTAATTCGACCCTGTCGCAAATTCCAAAAAATCTAAGCTGAGGATACATCCCCATAGAATTTGTATAAACTACTTCCTATAAAAGTAGCAATGGTGTTGCTTAATATTTTAACTTTTAAAATTACATATTGTAAACCACTAATATTGCTTAAAGGAATAATTACTTTGAACCTTAGTCTCTCCCGTGATCACGATTACTGTAAAGCATTCGAAATGTCGGGAACCAGAAATCAAAATAAAACCGCGAAATAATCCGAAAAGATAGTTTTTATTTAAAACTAGCGACTCACGCTCACTTCGCTCGCGTTCGTCCCTAGGTACGTTTTCACGGTTAGCTATGTTTATACATAAATAGTAGCTTGCTACTTCTAAGATATTCATTTAAATTATATAGCGATTTACCGTCGCTTTGCTCGGGTGCGTACGCCGTACGCGGATTTAGTTCACAATTTCATGGGTTTTAATTTTTTTTCGCGGAACCCTGATTCTTTTTCTAAAATAAATGTAGCCTAAGTTACTCTTTATAACATCAGCTCTCTGCCAGTGAAAGTCCCGTCAAAATCGGTCTAGCCGTTTCAGAAATTAGCTGGAACAAACAGACAGACAGACAGACAGACAGACCGACAGACAGACAAAAATTGTAAAAAATGTTGTTTTGGTATAAGTACCGTGTATACATTCATATGCATTTAGTAAAAAGCGGCAGTATTTTAATATTACAAACAGACACTCCAATTTTATTTATCTGTATAGATGTATAGATGTTCTATAAACTACCTATATCCCAAATTTTAGCTTCATAGGTCGAATATTTCACAAGATTTCGTGTTAAATCAATGAGTGAATAAATGTTCTTTCCATTTTATATATACCGATTATATAATAACAATAGTTTATACGCAATGTGGCCATAATATCTATAACTAAATTTGATTTATTATTAGATAAGAGGGTCGCAAAGTCATTTACGTATACAGTGGTCGTACTGCTAATCCGCCGCTATTGATCGTAGCAAAATTAAGCTGGTTATATATTACTGTACTATCGCTATAATACTTTTAGTCCGATAGGAATCTGATTTGGGAACAAAAAGTTAAAACCTGAAGTTTTATGAGTTTAAGACATTAGCAGGTATATAACAGGAACAAAATTCCATAAAATGCCCACGATGTCCAGCTACCCCCGAGAAATGGGGGGACGCAAAGCGTTGAATAGTTTTTTCAATTTTCGGCTTCCAAGAATGTTTTCTGCAAAAGTTGTAGGTCTAGTAAAAATCTACTATTTTTATAGATGACACTTTTTACAATAACCTCAAAGTTTTAGAAACATTTGCAAAAAACCCGATTTTTAATTATTTCTTGGTTTATAAGTTTTGACTTCTGCAATAATTTTCGATTTTCATGAAACTAGGGGAAAGTATACGAGTATACCTATCATAAATAGTCGATAGACACTACTTGTATGCCATAGTAGTAACTGCCTCGATGGTGTACTGACTAGTATGTACGGCTGCACATCAAGAGGTCCTGAGTTCGAGTCCCGGATCGGGCCAAAGGTTATTGTGTCTTTCTGTTTCGTAAGCCTTCTGTTTAGTAATTGAGTTGTTACTGATAACAGCCCAATATTACGTCCATAAAACAGGGTAATTATCATCCAAACTAATATTATAAATGTGAAAGTTTGTGAGGATGGATGTTTGTTAATCCTTCACGCCTGCACGGATCTGGATGAAAAGCACAGATATAGATTATAGTCTGGAACTGCACATAGATTACTTTTATCCCAGACAAATGTGTGGTTCCCGTGGGATAGATTTTTTTTTTCACTAGGGACAAACCCGAAGCGAAGCGAGAGTGAATTTATAATTTTATATGTCTTTCCAAGTTACATTCTCACTCCTCAGGGTATAATTTCTTTTTCCAGCATAAAAATAATGCCTAAAATGATGTACCTTTCACAATAATTGTATAATTAACTTTTACTTGTATTTTATAACTGAATAACAATTTTAATTGTTAATCTAGTTCACGGGAAATGAAAAGTTAGACCCAAGACGACGCCCGCCCAAACTTAATTTTTTGCTGCTAGCAAAGGAAAAATCCTAGTTCCTTTAAAAGACCAGAGATGTTTTCAAATTATTGTGCTGTTATCCAGTTAACATATACCTACAAATACATAGTGTTATTAGATGTAATCTTTACACTTAAACAAAATTGAAGTGTCTTGTTCTTGTTTTTACTAAATACGTATGAAATTATATACGGTACTTATAAGAAAAATACATGTTTTAAAATTTTAATTGTCTGTTTGTTCTGGCTAATCTCCGAAACGGCTGGACCGACACTTGTAGACAAGTGACGTTATAACGAGTAACTTAGGCTACTTTAATTTTAGAAAAAGAATTAGGCTTCCGCCAAAAAAAGTGCCTAAAGACGCACCTGAGCGAAACGAAGGTTAATCGCTGGTTTAAAATATATTTAGGATATGATATCACAGTAACCAAGCGTGTAAAACAGTCCCATTGAAAACAAACTGTTTTTAACTGTAAAAACGTAAAAAAAATCACATATTCATAAATTATATACTAATAATATTTTATAAAATCGCAAAGCAAACAAAAATATAGTAACATCTAAAATAAAAACATTACATAACAAGTTTCATATAAATTATCTATACATATAATAAAATTGTAACTAAGCCGAATCTGTACATTAAATATTTTTTTGGAAAATCTTACTGAAATAAACTTTATTATCGATACAAAAGCCAAAATAGTTTTTAGAATTTGTTTGCCTGTCTGTCTGTCTGTCTGTTACCGCATCACGGGAAAACCACTGGACAGATTTTGATGAAATTTAGTATTAGGATAGCTGGTTACCCGGGTGAACATATAGGATACTTTTTACTGCGGGAAAATATCTCATCTCTGAGCTAAACGTTAAAACGTAACTAGGGACGAACCCGATCGGAGCGAGGGTGAGTTGCTAGTATTTTATATAAATGAAAATGTACTGTGGAAATTCGTATTATATAAATCTTCAAGACTAAGAAGATGGATCGTTCCACTCACTAAATCTGCCCAATATAAGCTTACATAGAGACAATACACCAAGCCTAGCTGGATATTCATAACAATTTGACGGATGATAGTCGACGAGTGAATTATTCATACCTCAACAATCGGAGTCTTGATTGAATGGATACGTTAAAGTAATTTTTTAAGAAACATAAATATTTGCTTCAAAATATTGCTATGAGGTGTTTTATTATTTTGCATGCAGCTTTTGGAATAGAAAAAATTTACTGTTTTATAAAGCTATGCAGTGTGTAATATGTGATAAAATTTCGAAATTGAATGGAGATAAAAGTTTATTCATTTGTTTCTATATATGTAAGAATTTCCTGTATGTACCTATAAAGTGATATAAAAAAAAATCTTTTGCACAATCTTTACGTATCGTACTTTAGATAGTAATTGTAAAAGTATAGTCAACTAGCTGAACCTGCGGCTTCACTCGCGATAAAACTACAAAAAAAACCAAATTCTTTGGCTTACTGTTATCACTAATTAATACAGAAACACCCCCGCTTCCCCGCACACCCTGCGCTACCCTCGCGGCATGCGCCCATCTACCATGCCGTGTAGGATATTCGAAGCCTTATTTGAGTCTGTTGGGGGATGATTTTGGAAAAACTGTGATATATGTGTCTCATAATTTTAATTGAAGAGTATGTGTATCAATTTTCGAGTTAATCGACCCAGAGAATAAAAAGTTTCACAGAAAATTCAACCCCCCCATGTCACCCTCGTAGGGGTGGAATTTCAAAAAAATCTTAGTGAATACCTACACTTCACAAAGAACACACTCTGCAAATTTCATGCCTCTAAGACCAACGAGTTACGCTATGCGCTGATATATCAGTCAGTCAGGACTTTGAATTTTAAGATGATAGATCAATAGGCTTTGCAATGATAGACTTAGCAATTTAAGAACAAATAACTGCTGTGAGAATCGAACCTAAACTCATATTCACAACCCACCATTCCACGATTTTCGAATAAAATACTACGCGAACTTATAAAAATTAAATAATTCGTAAATTATTTTTTTTACTCCTATTAACTAAATTACGTAACCTCATTTAGGGAGAGCTATCTAGCTCTAAGAAGCTAAAGGAGCTTTTATGGCCCACATTACCACTATACTGTCATACATAACATTTAATGCACGATTCGTTACAATTTCACTGTCGATCGAGCACACTTGGTCATGACTTCTGGCGTCCTTGACTCGGCTAAGTTGTCGAACCGGTTCGTAGTAACAGCTATTGACCTTCTGTTACTTATGCTTATGACAACTGAATATATAAATAGGTTGAAGTTTTTAAAATATATTATTTCACATAGATATTATTCTTTTTATATTTAATCTACTCATGGTAATTAATAATAATAATATTGAAACGTCCTAATAACCGATTTCGGCCAGAGTGGCCAATCACAGTAAGACTAACCATGTGCGTAGGAGATATTATAATGCACATTGCGCAAGTATGTGCGCAGACACAAGTGCACTCTCTGCGTGATGCTTTATTTTGTGTGCCATCCGAGGTAAGGGGATTAATACCGACAACTTCACACTGAGACTGAATTTATTGGTAAAAAAATTCAATAATACTAATATACTTGGCTCGACAAAGGACTAGAACCCAGGATCTCCGGATCTGCGTCCGTACGTGCTAACCATTAGACCACAGGAAGTTCCCACGGAAATTAGGAGTCATTCTCAAAAAGCACAAATATTCTTGAAAATATTTCTTCAGCATCTAATATAACATCCCAAAATACCAGCCAATTTTTACCCGACTGCGCCAGAAAGAACGTTATTTATACAATGTTTAATTATCTCATATATTCGTTAAATAAAAATGTTCAAACAAAAACAACTGTATAACTGTTCCCAATTCTAAATAAAACCTTTAGCGGATTTATTTTGTAGCTCAATTTACTACGTGTGCTTTTTAGTGACAAAATATCTTAAAACTGTTTATAACTTTATATTGTTGAGAGACTTTTGTAAGATAAAAATATGGCAACCAAAAGCTGAAAATAATATTTTCCTTTTAAAAATACAAAGTCCTAAATTATTCTAATAAAAAAATAAATTAAATAAATATGTTGGGACACTAACACACAACACCATCTAGTTCCATGGTAAGGTACGAGGCTTGTGTTATGGATACCAGATAGTTGATACACTACACATATAACTAACTTTAAATACATACATATTACAAATATAATAACAAATTGATAATATTTAAGTTAAATACGATTTGTGTAACAATAAAATAATATCTTGCCATCTTGATTTAGTGGTAAACGTAAATCGTGTACAGGGATCACGACAAGATACATGAATGCCGAAGGAGTACAAGGACACGGTGTTCTTTGAATATCAGATAAACCTGTTAAGTTACCTTAAAATAATATTTTTGTTTAATACTATAGATGCGAAACTGTATAAATGTTAATTCGTCAACGTTTAACGCAGCATTGAAACAACCCCCGACTTAGGAATAACATATGTATGTAGATATAGTGTTGTAAAACTAAACATCAAGCCAAAAAATTGTATATAACTAGCGACTCACCCTCGCTTCGCTCGGTTTCGTCCCTAAAGGCCCTTATTTTTTATCGGTATAGGTATAAGTTTTTGTGGGTTGTATTATTACGTGTTTTCACATGAATGAGATAATTTCTCACGGTAAAAAGTATCCTATGTCATTCTCCAGCCTGTTTCCACGTGAAAGAAGGATAAACAAATAAATAAACAAACAAATATTTTAAATAAAACTATCTTTTCGGATTTTTTCGTGAATTCATTTTGATTTTTGGTTCCCTAATTTCGAATGCTTTACAGCAATCATGGTCACGGGAAAGACTAAGGTGTTAGATGTCCCAAAGGTATTATATATTAAGTTGTTACAGACAGCCTACCCACAAAATAACAAAATGAATTCAAAAAACTTGAAATTGGCACCAAAGTACCTTACAATATTTGTTAATTTTAATTTTAAACATTTTTATAATTTTAATTACTTTTATACTTGAATATGTAATTATGTAAATATATAATTTTAGCCGTTATTATTATAATTATTACAAATTTTTAGAAAATTTATTGATTACTAATCTATATTTAGTGTTGCCGTTATTATATTTATAACTATAAAGAAAAAATAAAATATTAAATATTAGATATATTTTTAGTTTAACAAAAGTTTTGTTCGAAATTTTTCATTTGCAATTAATATTTATTGAATAAAATATTAAGTTTGATTAAAAAGCAAAGAAGTGTGGTACATTAAGTGTTCTTGTGAACTATATTATCTATCAAAGAGATCTATCTGTTTTATACTCTAAAACTACCTTAAGTAAATGACATTTCAATCCTTGTGAATGAGGAGTGGCGAGGTGCAGTTCCCTTTTCGATCATAGGGAATAGAGTATGAGGCTATAACACCTACATGTGCGTACTATTGCTGAAAACTACTTGATTATTTTTGATACTTATTACATTTCTTTAGAAAGTAAATTGTTCTGTGATATCACGAGTTTCATTTTTCAAACAAAAATATTATATTCATACTTTTTGGAATGCAATATAATATAATTAAAAACTATTAAATCTGTCTATCTGTTCTTATTTTTCAATGAAAACTTTTAATGGGATATTTTTGATATTATATAATATATGTAACTTATACTATAAATTAATGACTTTTTAGTTAAGTTTTATTTCCTTTCATTTATCAGCTTAGAGTACCAGTTTTGTGTAACAAAAGCCGGAATCATGTTTAGTTGGACCTTGCTGCATGGAAATGAACACGTCAATAAAGCTATTTTTAGAAAGTATCGTAATACATCTTTAATAAAACTATTGTTATATACATATATGGAATATGATATTAATTAGATATGAACTCGTATATGGAAGTTGCCTACGGCTCTGCCTACGTAGTTTAAAAATGACGGATTTTTATACAAACGTTCAACCCCCTTTAATTAAATTTTAAAAACTATAAATTCGGCCTTTGTTTGCCAAAATAAGATTTTCGAAAAAATATTTAATGTACAGATTCGACTCAGGATTTTATTATATGTATATACATCGGACTACGAGATAAATCTCAAAAGGCTACTGGTTGTATAATGGCTAACATAGATATAGTGCAATCAAAATAAGACTTCCTTTAATGATGTAACATAGCTACTGCTTCGGTCGTCATCTGATTTCAAAATCACTTGTAAGGCTATTCAATAGTATTAAATGGTTCAGAGAAAATGAATTGAGGACATCCAAAATTGTTCTGCTAAAAGTGAGGAAATGATTATTCGAAAGTGAAGTTAGGGACCAGACGTTTACTGCTATTTTTATAACTAGCGACTCACCCTTACTCCGCTCGGGTTCCTTCGTACTTACGTTTTAACGTTTGGTATAGATTTCTCAGAGATGTTCTCATATTTTTACGCAGTAAAAAGTATCCTATATATTGAATCTGATGACCAGCTATCATCATACCAAATTTCATCAAAATCCCTCCATTGGGTTTTCCGTTATATCCGTATTCCGTAATAAAATTGTAACTAAGCCGAAACTGTACATTAATTATTTTTTGGAAAATATTATTGGAATAGGCATTATTATCGATACAGAATCTATAACTTTTAGAGTTTTTGTCTGTCTGTCTATCTGTCTGTCTGTCTGCGATCGCGTCGTGGAAAAACCTAGAGGGATTTTGATGAAATTTGGTATGATGATAGCTGGTTATCCGGACTAACATATAGGATATTTTTTATTGCAGGAAAAATATCTCATCTCTGAGGAATCTATCTAGGCAAACGTTAAAACGTAAACGAACCCGAGCGGAGCGAGGGTGAATCGCTAGTATAAAATATACCCACGATAAGGTATTATTGACAAGATCTATATAAGCTTGGAGAAAACTTGTTCAAATAGTTAAACTAAAATCGAATTGCTGAGTTGAGGAACTTGCAAATTACTTCAGAATAAAGATTCTGCCTTTCTTTCACTGTTTACCTTTCTCTAGTTTTCGTTCTTCCTTTTACGGTAACTTTTAAAAAGTGCAAAAAGATTAGAGCTTTTTTGAGATATTTTGAAAGAATAGATTACATAATGTGACGACACGTTTGGCTCAGTTTGTAGTGACCCTACTTGATGAGCACGAATGTTTGTACTCCAGTCATGGGTGTTTAATTTATCATTTGCATGTATTTAAAGTTATATATGTTTAGTGTATCAAATATCTGGTATCCATAGCACGACCCTCGTAGTTTAGCATTGAACTAGATGGTGCTGTGTTAATGTCCAAACATATACATATAATTAAATTAGCTTTAAAATACATAAAATGTTATTGAATAAAACGTCAGGCATTTTTAAAATGTTTTTTTACTTGTAACGTATAATGAGATGAGAATATAATAGTTTAAATAAAACTATCTTTTCGGATTTATTCGCGGATTCGCGCGATCGCGCGAAAAAATTCGAAAAGATAGTTTTATTTAAATATCAAACATTCGCGTAAATCTAAGAAAGTATTAAATATAATAGTTTGTTATAATAGAGCAGGTATAATGATGAAGTGTGGAGAAATAGAGTTCAAAAGAAGGGCAAATAAATATAATGTGTGTTCATTTGGAAGCTTTGTGTTTGGCCTAGTTCTATATTAGCAGATACATACATAAAGATCTTTTTTATTTAAAAAAATACATTTTATATTTTAAAACCATTTATTTCTCGTTCTATAATAATAAAACGAATAACTTATAAATATTTGAACTGTAATATAGCAATTACGTCTATAATAATCCTCACAATTGAGATGAACGGCCGTTTAGAATAACGCAGTGTACGTGCGGCATTAACAATAATAATAAACATTATTATATATTAAATTTACATCGAATAAAAATTGCGTACAAACAATAATCATTTTGCAGAAGACATCTGTTTATAACTTTAACATTTTTTTGTAAAATATATTAAACAAAAAATATTTAAATCATAATATCAAAGAATGGCAGTGGTAGTCCAGTGGTAACGCGCTCGCTTGGAAAACCGAGTGAAGCGAGTTAAAATCCCGGGTCTCGCACCTCTGATATTTTCATTTGCGAATCATTTCTAATATGATTACCACTTGCCTTACGGTGAAGGAAAATATCGTAACAAAACCTGCATGTCTGAGAAAAGCTAGCAAGTTTTCGAAAAACATGTGAAGTCCGCCAATCCACACTTGGCCAGCGTGATGGACTACGGCCTGATTCCCCTCGTATTGAAAGGGAGGTCCGTGCCCAGCAGTAGGACGTTAAAAAGGGCTGAATACAATATCGAAGAATATAGTACTGAAAATCGAAGATTATGCCAGTTGTGAGTAGTAAAGGCTTAATACAGTTTATCAACAAAAATATTTTTTTTTCAATTTCCTTGTCAAACAGTGTAGAGTTCGATTATAAATCTCTTAGAGAAGTTTATTGCTCGCCTTACTTTGTAGGCTTAGGGTGTTAAACAAATATTTGTAGTGGATATTATTTTCGCCATAGTCATTTTAAATAAAACTATCTTTTCGGATTATTTCGCGGATTTATTTTGATTTTTGGTTCCCGACGTTTCGATTGCTTTACAGCAATCATGGTCACGGGAGAGACTAAGGTGTTAGATGTCTCAAAGGTATTATATAGTTGTTACAGACAGCCTACCCACAAATAACAAAATGAATTCAAAAAACTTGAAAATTGGCACCAAAGTACCTTACAATATTTGTTAATTTTAATTTTAAAACATTTTTATAATTTTAATTACTTTTATATTTATATAATTTCATATTATTTATATAATTATAGTTTTATTATTATAATTATTACAATTTTTTAGAAAATTTTTATTGATTAATAATCTATATTTAGTGTTGCCATTATTATATTTATAACTATAAAGAAAAAATAAATTATTAATTATTTAAGCCACATTATTATTCTGTGTAATTTAAAAAATTAAAATTAATTAATAATTAAAATTAATAATATAATAATATAATAAATAAATAATTAAAATTAATTCATTTTGTTATTTGTGGGTAGGCTGTCTGTAACAACTATATAATACCTTTGAGACATCTAACACCTTAGTCTCTCCCGTGACCATGATTGCTGTAAAGCAATCGAAACGTCGGGAACCAAAAATCAAAATAAATCCGCGAAATAATCCGAAAAGATAGTTTTATTTAAAATGTCAAATATTCGCGTAAATCTAAGAAAGTATTATGTGAACCAGTACGGACTGGAAATCGCAAACAAGATACGCCGGTTAGAAGATCTGAAGACAAAGCGCGCAAGATTATTAACATCTTTAACTTTCTTGAAGAGATGTCGTGATCATCGTCTCATTCCAACGTGTGTAAAAATATCTTCCAAAAAGAACATACGAGGAAGCGCTAAGATCGTAAACCAGGCAAGTTTTAAGTTGTTACGGACAGTGATTCGTCAAAACCGCCGCGATCTACGCAGAAACGACCGGGACATTGAACAGACGTCCGAAATTGTTAAGACAGCATTGACACCCTGTGATTTCAACGATTGCATTGACACTTTAAATAAGCGCGAAACAACCAAATATAATCAATGCAAAATTAAACATATTTTAAAATATCAAAAACTCGTTGAAAAATTAAACATCAAAAAGACAAAGAAAAACATAGATAATAACGGAACGCGCCCGTTTACCACAGATTCACACTCGTGCGGACCTCAAGCTGTTGTCAATCTGTCAAAACAACCGTTGGACGACCCTACTATTCAGGTACTAAATAAAGGTTTGAATTTTGCTGTTACACCTACGCGCATTCCTTATGAAGACATTATTTGCGCAGTTGAAGATGCTTTGGCCCAAAACGTTATGAAAACTGAGGATATGGAGGCCATACGTCAGGATGTTTCGTCTTTGTTACGGCGTAGTACTAGGCCCAAACCTAATCTCAGCAAACAGGAGTATTTAGCGTTGAAGAACCTACGCAATAGGTCAGACATCATCGTTCTGCGCGCAGACAAAGGAAATGCAACCGTTGTGATGGATACATCAGATTATAATGATAAAATAAAACAACTTTTGTCGGACGAGAGCACGTATAAAAAGGTTAAAACGGATCCAACTACCACCGTTTTAAATAATACTAAAAAGCTAATTAAGGAACACTCCGACACATTAAATCTAGATGTTAAAACTCTTATTCCATCATGTGCAAAACCACCTAAGTTGTATGGACTTCCGAAAATACACAAGCCTAACGCTCCGCTACGTCCAATTGTGAGTCAGATCGACTCACCGACTTACAAATTGGCTAAACTAGTAGCAAAAGTACTCTCACCACTCAGAGGATTAACAAGAGCGTTCACAAGGGACTCTTACCATTTTGTCAATGAAGTTAAACACCTAAAACTCATGGACAATGAAACAATGGTTAGTTTTGATGTACAGTCTTTATTTACCAGCCTACCAGTGGAAGACTGTATTGAAATAATATCTAGGAAGCTACAGGATCACAACATGTCAATAGAATACACTGAACTTTTAAAACACTGCCTTACATCCGGCTATCTACTGTGGAATGATGAATTCTATAGGCAAGTGGATGGAGTGGCCATGGGTTCGCCAGTCTCTCCCGTTGTAGCCGACATCTTTATGGAGGACTTCGAGGAGACTGCTCTGAACACATCACCCGTGACCCCTCGTTTCTACAAGCGGTATGTAGATGACACTTTCACAATATTACCATCTGATAAAATAACTGTATTCTTAGAACATCTTAATTCTATAAATCCTAAAATACAATTTACTATGGAATTAGAATCTGACAATACCTTAGCTTTCTTAGATGTCTTAGTTAAACGCAACCCAGATAACACCTTGAGTCATACTGTGTATAGAAAGAAGACCCATACTGATAGGTACCTGAACGGTGAATCTCACCACCACCCTTCACAGTTAGCTACCGTGGGAAAATCTTTGTTTCAGAGAGCACAAGGGATCTGTGACGAGCAACACCTGGCCGGAGAGCTGCAACATGTCAAGCAAGTTCTGCGAGACAACAAGCTGCAAGTGCCGCGCCTACGTCACAGGGACCGAGTGAAACCAGCCACAGTCGAGCGCGTCCCTGCAGTCCTACCTTACATGAGAGGAGTCACTGACAAGATTGGCTACATCCTAAAGCGAGCTTCAATTAAAACTTACTTCAAGCCGCCAAAGAAAATAAGTCAATTCTTACCACCTGTCAAGTGCCACATCCCTCTACAAGATGCAGGAGTTTACAAGCTTGATTGTGATTGTGGACTCTCTTACATCGGACAAACAAAGCGATCCATTAGAACTCGGGTCAAGGAACACATAGCTGATGTGAAACACCGTCGTAATACAACATCTGCTGTCTGCAAACATAGTCAGGACCGCCCAAGCCATTATATTCGCTTCGATAGACCCCAAATCCTCGCGAAAGAAAACAGATATCGCCCTAGAATGATTCGGGAAGCCATAGAAATTAAAAAACATCCAAATTTCAACAGGGAAGATGGCTGGGAACTACCATCGTCATGGGATCCTGTTATTAATATAATAAAATCAAATAATAAATCTAAACAAAACAGACAGTTAGATGTAGTAAGTTCTTACTGTGCGGATCAAAATGACAGTCATTTAAATTAGTATTCAAATTAATAATTCAAATTAATATTTTCATTGCAAATAGTAATTCTTAATTAATTTTAATTTTTTAAATTACACAGAATAATAATGTGGCTTAAATAATTAATAATTTATTTTTTCTTTATAGTTATAAATATAATAATGGCAACACTAAATATAGATTATTAATCAATAAAAATTTTCTAAAAAATTGTAATAATTATAATAATAAAACTATAATTATATAAATAATATGAAATTATATAAATATAAAAGTAATTAAAATTATAAAAATGTTTTAAAATTAAAATTAACAAATATTGTAAGGTACTTTGGTGCCAATTTTCAAGTTTTTTGAATTCATTTTGTTATTTGTGGGTAGGCTGTCTGTAACAACTATATAATACCTTTGAGACATCTAACACCTTAGTCTCTCCCGTGACCATGATTGCTGTAAAGCAATCGAAACGTCGGGAACCAAAAATCAAAATAAATCCGCGAAATAATCCGAAAAGATAGTTTTATTTAAAATGTCAAATATTCGCGTAAATCTAAGAAAGTATTATTCGCCATAGTCTTAAATTTTATATACTATTACGAAATTGTGTTTTAGCTAAAATCTATACAGATAAATAAAATTGAAGTGACTGTTTGTAGTATTAAAATAACCGCTTTTTACTAAATGCATATGGATGTATTCACGGTACATATACCAAAACAACATTTTTTATAATTTTTGTCTGTCTGTCTGTCTGTTTGTTCCGGTTAACTTCTGAAATGGCTGGACCGATTTTGACGGGAAAAATAGGGTTCCACGAAAAAAAAATTATAACCAAATTAATTAATTAATTTTGTTTTGGGAAGCAACCTAGGGACGAACCCGAGCGAAGCGAGGGTGAGTCGCTAGTATTGTTATATATCATTTTATACAATGTTTTGTTCGTGACTTCACTTGCATTTGTAATTCATTAAATCTGATGGACTTAACAACCGCTTTATTTGAGGGTGCTTAGACGATACACCGAATTTTTCTTTTCGATCAACCAACCACTGTAATTACGATTATTTTGTGCAATGTTTTAAACCCCGTACTGTTTCTTTAAGTTATACGATTGATAAGGTTGATAGATTTTATAGACTTACTAGCTGACCCGGCAAACGTTGTTTTGCCATATAAATAATTTCCTATTACTAAAATGGCTATTAAAAAATAAGGGTTGATCGTAGAAGGGTGAAAATTGAGGATTGTATGTATTTTTGTATGTTGTATCATAAAAAAATAGAAATTAAAAATTTTGTCTAAAAAAAAAAAAAATTAGGGGTGGACTACCCCTAACATTTAGGGGGATTAAAAATAGATGTTGGCCGTTTCTCATAGATACCGGATAAGCACAAAAAATTTCATCAAAATCGGTCAAGCCGTTTCGGAGGAGTATGGCAACGAAAACTGTGACACGAGAATTTTATATATTAGATTTCGAGAATAAGAGTTGTCTAATGCAAAAATAATTTTCAAATCGGTCATAGATTGAAGACAAAGCAGTAGGTATGTTTCAAAAATGTTAATAAATAATATATAAAGGTTTCAATATAACACAGCAAAATATAATATTATTATTTACCTTCCTCCTCCAATACGAGTTCATGTCGTCGCTACCACATGCTGAATCACGTTATGGTTTAGTTATTGATGCTTAAAATTATTTTACGCTTGACTCAAACCTAAACTGTGAATTGGTAATTTTATCCTATTCTTTATTTGTTTCAAACGAAAACAAAAAAACTATATAGATAAAATGATTTAATAAACAGTCTTCTCGATATTAAATTACTTGTACTTACTTTTAGTGAAAAATATTATTTATATTATTGTTAGTCTACATTATTTCCTTAATATTGTGGTGGACTGTATTAAAAGACTATTTATTATTTTATCATTTATTGCTATCTAGCTTACTTTACTAACACTGGAACTGGAATACACTTTACATAAAAACACCCCTATATTTATACCCTAATTTACATGCGCAACATACATACTACTGAGTGAAAACATTTCAAATGCCCCACTCTAATTGGCTTACACAAAGTAATCAATATTTACACGTAAAGACATGTTTCAACTAAATCGAAACAAGTCGGGCGGCGGTCGGGTCGCCGTCGGGTTTTTCCGGGCTCGTCGTCGGCAACACACGTTGTCGCTCGGCGATTGTCGTTGCTCGTACCGATGAGTGTTCGGCAACAGTCGATCTTCGGGGCCTGTCGTTACTCATCGTTGTCGGCGACGGTCGGTCGTCGGGGTTCTTCGTTGCTCGTCGTTGTCGGCAACAGCTCTCCCCCCGGCGCAGCGCTGCGAGCCTCCTTCTTCACTAGCACGACGAGCTTCGTGACGGGACGCTTGAAGACGCCGGTCTTCGTTCGGACGTCCGCCACTCGCACGCCGCCATCAGGTCCCTTGTAGATCCGATCCACGAATCCCATCGGCCACACGTTGCGTGGCAGGGTGTGATCGATCACGAGCACGATGTCTCCCAATCGCAGCTGCTTGGTGTTGTCGGTTGGCCCGCCGCGAGGAACGAGAGTCGGTAGGTACTCTCGCACCCATCGCTGCCAGAAGTGATCGGCGAGCGCCTGGCTGGCACGCCAGGTGCGTCGGTCGTCGTCGCTGCATGGCCCAGTGGTGGGTAGGCCAGTGGATGACCCCAACAGGAAGTGGTTGGGGGTCAGCGCCTCCGGGTCGTGTGGACTCACGCTTACATGAGTCAGGGGTCGGGCGTTGATGGAGTACTCCGCCTCAACCAGTAGAGTCCACAGCACTTCCTCCGTCGGCTCCTTCTCTTTCAGGGTGGAGGCTAGTGCGACTTTAACTGATCGCACCAGCCGTTCCCATGCGCCCCCTTGATTCGGGGCACCTGGGGGTATGTATCGCCACTCCATGCGATGAAGTAAGCCCTCTTCTTTCAGCGCTGGCGCCCACTCTGCGTAGGCGGCCCGTAGCTCGTTGTCAGCGCCTCGGAAGTTTGTGGCGTTGTCTGAGTGCATGGTGCTCGGCCATCCTCTCCTGGCTGCCATTCTTCGCAACGCCATGATCGCCGAACTCGTAGACAGTGACGGGACGATCTCAAGGTGTACAGCGCGCGACGTGAGGCATGTGAATAGCGCGCCCCATCTCTTCTCACGACGTCGTCCGATCTTCACTATCATGGGCCCGAAGTAGTCCACCCCACAGTGGGTGAAGGGGCGGCGAAATGGTTCGAGGCGAGCGCGAGGCAGGTCCCCAGTCGCTGGAACCTGAGGCTTCGCTTTTCGCACTTTGCAGAGGGCGTACTCCCTTTCTATGGTGCGCACAGTAGGTCGCAGATGGATGATCCAGTATCGCTGCCTTAGATCGTTGGTCACACGCTCACGGTTGGCGTGACCTGCAGCGCAATGCTCACGTAGCACGATGAGTTTCGCAGTGCGGTGGCGTCCGTCGAGGATGATAGGTCGCTTCATCTCAAGCGGTGCAGTGGCAGCTCCTATGCGGCCTCTCACCCGCAATACGCCTTCCTCCAGCACTGGATCCAGCCGGAACAGTCGGCTCGTCTTAGGCAGGGAACGAGATGACTTCATACGTAGTAATTCGTCTTGGAAGCTGTCTCTCTGCGCACGGCGTATGAGTGCGCGCTCGGCTTCCTCGATGTGACGATGCTCCAATCCCGTAGCTCGGCGCCGACACTTGTCTATAAAAGCCAGCACCCTCGCAGCTGCTCGGACCAGTGTTTCGAATTTGGAGAAGCGCGCAGGATCCGGCAACCACTCGTCGCCTTGTTTGTCCTCTGTGGTCACGTGCAGCAGGACCTCCTCCTCTTCTGCGGGCGTTCCCTCGGCTGGCCACAGTTCCTCTGGGTGACGTAGGAACTCTGGCCCTTGGAACCATCGGTCGTCACTGGTGATGCGAGTGTGCGCGAATCGTGTAGCGTCGTAACTTGGTGGCATTCTAACGTCGTCTTGTTTCCAGGGCAGTCCTACCTGGTATCCACTTTCGATCTTCCTTAAGGTCTGTTCGACGATCTTCGTTGCCCGGGAATTCTCATCGCTCACTCGTGACTTGTGAGCAATGCCGAGCGCGTCGATTCGGAAGTGTTCTTCTACCAGGTCATGTAGGCGTTGATCTATCTGGTCGTTCACGTTTCCACCAGGTTCAGGGGTGAAGACGTGAAGAACACCATCTCTGTTGTAGATTACACTGCGTGGTGCTGTTCCGTGTACCACCCAGCCGAGTTGCGTTCTGGAGGCAGCTGGTTGATTCGGGCCTCCAACTCGCAGCTCTCGGGATACGATGTATTCCCAGTGGTCTGTCCCCACCAGGATACCAGGGTGTGCCAGGTCGTAGCACACTTCTTCCCTTGGCAGGTCTCGCAGGTGATCTTGTTTCAGTAGTGCGCTGGGAATGAACTGCTGGTGAAGCTTCATGTTCTTGACTGTTCGTGCCCGAAGCTTATGTCTCTTCCCATCCTTTCCCTTCAGGTGCACCGTGACCAGCTGACTGCCTTCCTCGTGCTGAGACATGTTGACTCCGTGCATGTGAAGTGGTGTGAGAGGTCCCTTGGCGCCGATCTTCTTTGCCAGCTCTTCGTCGATGAGGGTAATGGTAGCCCCTTCATCGAGTAGAGCATGGGTCTTCTCCTCCCCCCGTGGCCCGACGACGGTGACTGGGCACATCTTCAGCAGGACCGCTTGAGTCGACACAGTGGCTTTGGATTCCACCGACAGCACAGCTTCGGCTTCACTTGTCGTTGAGGGTTTAGGCGTCTTATCTTCCCGGTGCAGAGTCGGATGGTGAGGACGGCGACACTCGTTCACGCCGCACAGCTTTGCTTTGCAGCTGTTGCGTCTGTGCTTCTTAGTTATGCACTTGAAACATAACTTCTTTTCCTTCACCAGTTCCCATCGTTCATCTAACGTGAGCCCTTTATATTTGGGGCACTGTGGCAGTGTATGAGTCTGCTCACAACTAGGACATCGGCTGATTTGTTCCTCTTCAGCTTCAGTCACGTTGTACACGGCACTTGTCTTCTTCCTTTGGGTCCCGGTGTTCATCGAGGGTCTGGTCTCCCTCCGGGTTGCAGCAGGTGTTGAGACGCTCGTAGGTGGGGCATATGCATACTTCAATGCCCGGTCTGCCTCGCGCATGAGGAAGCGAGACAGCACTACAATCTCTGGATGTAGTGTCCCGTCGTGTTCTTCGGCGTAGTCACACCAGCGTGCCCTGATGTGAGGACTCAGTTTGTCCAGGACTTCCCTCGCCAGCATTGGGTTGTAGAGGTACCCCTGGCGTCCGATGCTGTTCAGGATGCTGACTACGCTTTGAACTTTCACTGCAAAGCTGTTCAGGTCTACTGCTGATGACCCAGGTCTCGGAAGCTTCTTCAGTTCCAGGAAGGCTTGATCTATGATGACTTCAGGCCGCCCGAAGCACTGTTCGAGGGTCTTCATCACGACGTCAGGATCTGTAGCGGCGTGTAACAGGCCAGCTACGACGTTTCTCGCTTCTCCCCGAAGGCAGCTCCTCAGTCTTTGCAGGTTCTCGTTCGCAGATATCTGGTATATCTTCGTAGAGTCTTGATAGGCTGCTCTGAACGACAGCCACTCGTTAGCTATTCCAGAAAAGATCGGTAGGTCAGTGCATCTTATTCTGGGTCTAGCCATCTTCTCCAGGGCTTCAGCCAATTGCTCGATCCCTGGCCTCGTTCTGGTTGGAGTGGGTGACCTTCCTCTTGTTTCGAATCGAAGGTGCCGTTCCCCTCCAGTCCGTCTCTGCTCCCCTTCCTTCCCCCGTGTGCTGATGGGGTTGGTGCGGAGCCAGGCGTCCACCCTTTGTTGGTGGTCAAGAGGTTCTTCATGCAGGCTCTCCTGCTCCTCTTGGATGTTGCTGACGTCTGCGGCCAGCCGCTTTCTGATGAGTTCAGCTTCGATTTCCAATTCTTTTTTCCTCAGGTTTGCTAGCTTCTCTGCTGCTTCAAGTTCCGCCAGTCGCACCCTAGCGGTCACACTTGCCGTCGATCGCACTGAATGCCCTGGTGACCTGGTTCGGGGTCGGTCTCCAGTCTTCAGGGTTCGGTAGGCAGCGGAGGGTGTGGGGGCAGAGGTATCGTTCGTAGCCCCTAGCCCAACCTCCGTATCCAGGAGTGTGGTCGGTGAGGCTGGTGGATTCTGAGAGAATCTTCGTCTTCGCTCCAATTCGATACGTTCAGCTTCCTGGCTTCGATCTTCCATACGGGCGCGACCTTCCAGGTGGCGCTGATCTTCCAGGTGTCGCTGATCATCCAGGTGTCGCTGATCATCCAGGTATTGCAGGTGTTCCAGGTGTTGTCGACCTTCCAGGTGTCGTCGACCTTCCAGATGTCGTCGACCCTCCAGGCGTCGCTGGGTGTCAGGGCGGCGCAGGTCGTCAGGGCGGCGCAGGTCGTCAGGGCGGCGCAGGTCGTCAGGGCGGCGCAGGTCGTCAGGGCGGCGCAGGTCGTCAGGGCGGCGCAGGTCGTCAGGGCGGCGCAGGTCGTCAGGGCGGCGCAGGTCGTCAGGGCGGCGCAGCTCGTCAGGGCGGCGCAGGTCGTCTGGGCGGCGCAGCTCGTCAGGGCGGCGCAGGTCGTCTGGGCGGCGCAGGTCGTCTGGGCGGCGCAGGTCGTCAGGGCGGCGCAGTTCGTCCTGGGCGGCGCCGGTCCCTGGGCGGCGCTGCTCCTCCAGGTCGGCAGCATCCCCTTGGCTCCTGGTGATGACCATTCTTCAATCCGGGTCGATGGGCCAGCTTGTGGTGGACTGTATTAAAAGACTATTTATTATTTTATCATTTATTGCTATCTAGCTTACTTTACTAACACTGGAACTGGAATACACTTTACATAAAAACACCCCTATATTTATACCCTAATTTACATGCGCAACATACATACTACTGAGTGAAAACATTTCAAATGCCCCACTCTAATTGGCTTACACAAAGTAATCAATATTTACACGTAAAGACATGTTTCAACTAAATCGAAACAAGTCGGGCGGCGGTCGGGTCGCCGTCGGGTTTTTCCGGGCTCGTCGTCGGCAACACACGTTGTCGCTCGGCGATTGTCGTTGCTCGTACCGATGAGTGTTCGGCAACAGTCGATCTTCGGGGCCTGTCGTTACTCATCGTTGTCGGCGACGGTCGGTCGTCGGGGTTCTTCGTTGCTCGTCGTTGTCGGCAACAAATATTGTGGTTAGAAACTTATTACATATTAATTTCTTTTTAAGATATCATTTTCTACATTAGAGGCTTTATAACTTTTAATTTAAATTTAACACAAACCGTTTAATCTTTGTTTTTGTATACTAGCGGGCAGCGGCTTACAAAATTAAAAACAAACCTATCCTACGAGAATAGTACATTTTTCCGGGATAAAAAGTAGCCTGTGTATTATTTCAAACAATAACCTATCTCTGTGCCAAATTTCATCCAGATCCGTTCAACCGTTCTGGCGTGAAAGAGTAACAAACATCCATACTCACAAACTTTCACATTTATAATATTTATACAGATTATAAAAAAATGAATATTATATATCTGTATCAGCATATTATGCTAAAATCGTTTTCTATAATATATGTATAATAATTGTATATACAATGTTACTTGTTACTAAACCGCTAGGCCTGAATGGCAGAAACTAATGAATTGGATAAGTAGTGTTGTAGAACACAGTATATTTTTATAATGAAATATATAATAATATAATGTCCTGACCGATTCCGGCCGCGGCGTCCAATCTCATTGAGACTAGCCAACTGCGCAGGAGATATTATAGTGCAGCGCGTGTACGCGCAGACACAAGTGCACTCTCTATTCCTGTCACTCTCATACTCCGGTGGGACGACTAGTCGACACGACCGGTGAGAGTTAAGGCGCAGGATCGACGGCTTTACGTGCTCTCCGAGGCACGGGGGTGAAACACCGCCAACTTCCCAACTCCGGGCTGTTACTGAGGCTTACTATACAGAAAGACTCAATAACTAAACTTGGCCCGACCCGGGACTCGAACCCCGGACCTCAGGATGTGCAGCCGTACATGCTAGCCACTACACCACCGAGGCAGTCAATAATGAAATAGGTCACCATTAAGCAAGGATGTTGAAGTACATTCCGTAATGGAATGCGAAAAGGTAGGATAAAGTGTTTGTTAATTTACATAAACTATAATATTTATGCCTTTTGGTGAATTAATGAAACATCTACTTTGTGATTTTTAAATTTAAACAACCTTTTAAGGGATGATAGAAAATAACCTGGAGTAACATATAGGCATGTTTGACATCGAAGTATGCTGCAAACGAAGCTTTTTTTTTAATGTTAGGAATTGTATTTACGCATACCACCGGTATACGTACAGGTGTTTATGTGGGTGTCACTGGCTAGAAAAGCCAGTACTCCCAACGAAAGCCCAACAGTACCTTCCCCGTATTAATGGGGTGTCGCAGGATTGCTTACCTAATCAACCACGACGCCTCGACGGCAGTTCTGGCAAATTAGACTACACAACTAAAGGGTTGCTCCCACGATCCACTCTGCTGTCAGAGAAGTACTAGGAGCAATCAGCATGGTACACCGCCCATCAAAGTGGGCCACCTGTATGTCTCTTGGCTTCGCGCCCGGCTGGATTGCCGGATGCTAATGAGAACACGCTAATGGCAAACAAAGATTGGCTAAGTTGCTAATGATACATAAATGCCTAATTGTATGTGTAGAAATTATGGATCACCTACTGATTATTCCCAATGGCTAACATTAAATGGGACGTTATCGAAAAGCTTTCATGTGAACTAATTTAATGCTACATGAATGATTCTGCTAGCTGCGATAAGATACTGACACAATATACACATCAACATAATCTAGGGATATTTTAGTTATTCATGAATTGAAAAGAATCTATAAAGAATGGTTCATTTTTCAAAGGATTTTTTTAGTAAAAATAAATAAAAGTTATCACTGTAGGAACTAAAATAAGACTTACTGTGTTTGATAATTAAAGAACGACACAAAATTGAATGAAACATTGAATTTTGTGTAAAAAATATTTTAATAATCTGTAAAAGCACCTCGGATGTTTATAATGCATCTGCAGCGATGATTCATGCTCAAAATGAGGTTATCAATATCTCACTGTGGGACAAGGTCCCAGGTGTAACGAAAATGCATAAAAAGTTTACTGTTAATCACCAGATTTTCAAAAAAATTACGTAAAGCCCTTCGTTGAAACTGCGCAGGTCAGTCCAGAGTCGCCGCATTATGTTGATATATCCTCTGAGTAACCACTCGAGCTGTTTGCGGGTGTCAGCACCTGATCCCGGTATTTTGCAGCTGTTAAGTTGCCGTGTACCCAAACGAGGTCAGTTCTCCCACCCAAGCGTATTCCCACCCATACCATGATTGTGCCACCTTGATATATATGGACTTCCTGGGAATTTCGCAGGCGGCTCTCATTTTCAGCTGTTCCCCATACACGTATTCTTCATGAATCTGGATGGAAATCGAGCCAGATTCATCTGAGAAAAATACTCTAAATCATTGGCGATCGTTCCAAGCTAAATTTTCGTTAGCCCATTCTAATCTTCGTCCGCGATTGCGTCGTCGAAGTTGTTTACGAGCATGAAGGTTGACTTCGTGCAGTCTCCTCCTGATTGTTTGATCCCTAACCAGGACCTGGTGTTCCGACTGTAACTTTAAAACCAATTGCCTAACCATAACGTTAGGTTGTTTTTTTTTGCCATAATTTGTAAAAATCGGTCTTGTCTTGCGGTGGTTACCCGACTATTCCCAGTGTGCCACTCAGCCTGCTCGCCAATGTCCCGATAACGAGACCACAATCTTGATATGACGATTTGACTGGTGCCAATGACATCAGCAACGTTGCATTGTTTCGTGTTCGATTCCAGCATGCCTATTGCTCTCAACATTTCTCCTCTGCTTAAATATTGGCGTTCCATGATAGAGAAAAAACCACAGTATTAATTTAATTTCAAAAGTGCGAATAAATTAAAATTTTGTTTAAAAACAGTTAAGTCTTAAATACACACAAGGAAGAAAATGTATCGTTACAAAGTTAATTAAAATTTTGCCGCTTCTGCAAAACTTTTTTTTTATTTTAATTTAGAATACAGAGAGTATGTACCAGGAATAATTTGACTTTAAAATCTTTTTCAAATTACCAGTACTTATAAAGTTATGCTAATGAACGTGAAATATCCCTAGACAGTGTTGATGTGTGTATATTATTCCGAAGCAACGTCCTGTTAATTTCAAACGCAGCTTAAGGTCTTTAAGATGTTGTGTTGTAAAAAGTAATCTAATCTTAATATTTTACATCGATATGTCATCTACATCAAGTATATAGAAATAAAAATTGATATTTATTATTCGCTTCACTCAGATGCATCCTTAGGTGTCTAAATGTAGAATATGTTTTTTCAGATCATAGTTTATTACAAAAACATCCTTCTTTAATTTTATTCATCTTTCATTCCATTCCATTCTTAAAATTATTCGCCTCTTTTTTACTCTTAAAATATCATTTCACGTGTACTCATCTGGCAAATTCCACATAATATGTTAATGTGTATATGATAATAATACTACATTATAGCTTATATTCTAAAGCTTAAAACGTGATAATACTTTTATGTTCAAAATTTCTCAGTAATAATATACTCAATTAATATGATATTTTTCAAGTATGTTCAAGAATATGTATTTTATGTAAGTTTGTCAACTCGCACTTGGCTAACGTGGTGGACTATGGCCTGATCCCCCTCGTATTAAAGGGGGCCCGTGCCCAGCAGTGGGACGTTAACAAAGGTTGACAACACACCTTTAAATTAAATAAGAAGAAATAAGTATATAAATGAAACAATTGAAATATTATATTCATGTAACTATATGTTTCATTATTATGAGATTTACGAGTATATATAATCTTATAAATAATATTTATTAATGATTATAAAATTTTATTATTAATATATATTTTTTTTCATACATTTAAATATATTATTATAATTTGTTATTTCAAAAGATATTTTATATAAAAACTTCAATATTTTTACAGTATATTGGGACAATGGACGTGCCGCGCCCTACGAGCCGGGTCGAGATAGTCGCTGCTATGCGCCGAGTTCGTGTAAGTACCCAGCTTTTATTCTTATATTGTCGTTCTACAGCTATAAAAAATTTGTAAGCAAGCACTTACCGAAATTGAGTATTTGTAAGAATAACATTTTATATTTAAATGTTTCAAATATATAGGTATCGTTAGTTTGTGACCGGGACTCCATTCGCGTCGTACGGGCGGTGGAGTTAAAGATAGTTTACGCCAGTCCTTAAAATCTAAGATCTCGATCTATGTGGTGGACCCCTCATTCTTTTTCCAGAAAAAATATATTTTTAAACCATAAAACAAATTAACAAATACGACCCAAAGGGGTTGTCACCAAAAACACGAGTTGGGACGCTTCCCAGTGCGTTTCTTGGCTTCGCGCTCAGCTAGATTGCCGGACGAAAATTAACCCCCCTCTCCTCCTCCTCTCCCCCCGCCCCCTCTACCCCTCCTC
This sequence comes from Fabriciana adippe, assembly GCA_905404265.1. Lineage (NCBI taxonomy): Eukaryota > Metazoa > Arthropoda > Insecta > Lepidoptera > Nymphalidae > Fabriciana > Fabriciana adippe. Next base: position 25,380,510 of record FR989982.1, on the reverse strand, counting down.
CTCCTCCTCTCCCCCTGTCCCCTCTACCCCTCCTCCTCCTCCTCCCCCTATTCCCCTCCCCCCCTTCCACCCTCCTCTCCCACCTACACCCCCTCCCCACCACGACAAGGCATGTTGTGGTGCCTTTTTCAAAACCTGCCGTTATATTTGAGTAAACATCTCAAAAATAATTAACCAAAATAAAAAACCCGAAAAGTAAAAAGATGAGAATAATTTGACGACGGAACATAGCTACGACTAGTGCTACGTGTAAGGTATGCATTATATTATGTTCCTTCATATATACCTATTTAATATAACACATTAATTACAGAGCTTCATACAAATTTTCATCCCCCATTTTACCCACTCATGGGATTGAATTTCGAAAAATATTAAAACACATTCATTTCATTGTATTGAAGAGTATTAATACCAAGTTTTAAGTAATTCTGATCACAATCTATCTATTTTATCAGTTAGGAAAAATCATTGTTTAAACCATAAAGTTGAGTTCTTTTTTAGCTTTATATGGTGTCCCGTGAAACATTAAAATCAGTTGACAATTGAATTGAGTGTCTCCTTTTTTGAAGTCGGTCAAGAATAAAATTGAACATAGAAATTTTATATAAAGTGAATCTGTCAAACTGTGAATAATGATAACTCTCTTGGAATCTTGCGAACGTCACCGTGCCTTATTCTGGTGGTGTACTGAGAGCACAATGCCATGAATATAAAATGAGAACTTACTAAACAATTTACTTCTAATTTAAGAAAAACTAGCAACTCATCCTCGCTTTGCTTCTCCACGGGAACCGTACATTTTTCCGGGATAAAAAGTAATCTATGTGTTATTCCAGACTATAATTATCTATCTCTATGCTAAATTTTATCCAGATCCGTTCAGCCGTTCTGGTGTGAAAGAGTAACAAACATCCATCCATCCCCACATCATTAGTAGGATAATAGTTAATACTTTTTGATCGCTTGTCTCTTGATAGTGCAAATTCATTCATTTTTTTTGATTTTTATATGAAACTTGTAATATCAGTCTAATATGCGTAACTTTTTTTACATGATAGTCGATTAACAAATATTATTAATCTACTAGCATTGCCCGCGGCTCCGCCCGCGTTCAGATGATCAAAAACCAAATTCTTAGGTTTTACACATTAGTATACTCTTACATTATACATTACTTTCATTGCGCACCGCATGATTGGTAAATAATGGCAGAGATTGACAATGCCACAAAGGCTCCTCCGTTAAATTGAATTTTTTGTTTTAGCAATAACATTTATGTATGTCTATACTTCTGTTTTGTTTGTTTTTTTTTTTTTTAGTTTTTCACGAAAAACTCTCAAACTACGGAATTAATTTTAATCATTTTTTACTAATAGACAGCTATAGATTAATTTAATATATAGCTGATTATTTAAATTACATAATGATAACTTTTCTTAATTAGCGCTAGTTAGTAATATTTTCCAAAACGATTTTCAAAAGAAAGTGTAATAAGTAAATAATTCTAAGCGAATACATTTTTTTATTTCATATGGCTCTGCTAATATGATTAAAGTCGTAAGCATTTTATTGTGTCCTTTAAGCCTTTACCTTCCAAGAAAAGGTGTCAAGAAAAAGTGAAAAAGTTGAGATATAACAGTTCCTAAAATACTTTTTCATAGTTTTTGAGATCTGAAATATTTTTAGTTACCCGCTTTGTCAGTTTAACAGCCATAAACTTGTTTTCCATAAAATGTTATAAAATAATATAAATTGAACTTATTTTTACGGTGCAAAAAATGAGTAGGTATTGTGGAAACGTAAATATTATTCGTATTTATTTTAGTGTTAACCTAACAAAACACGTAAGTAAGAAAAACAACATAGCATTTTGCTATACCTACGAAACCTAAAATGCGCGAGTTGGATTAACATTTGCCCAATTTTTACATTAAAAGATTAAAAAACATTAACATTATTTACTAAACAAAAAAATTTACAAATATTCTCATTTGAAAATTGTTTCGGCCAACAAAATATTACTAATATGTTACTAATTTATAAAGCCAAAAAGTTTGTTTTATTAAAAATTTAAACACGGGCAGGGCCGCGGGTAATTTAGTAGTAATTATAGTAAAGTCATAGAAAGGTTATATCTGTACATTTTTTTTGGATAAAACTACGTACTTTAAAAACACATGGCGACATCTATTGTCAAATAGCTAAATAACACATAAATAAATTTTCATTAAAATAACTATTTTAATGAATAAAATAGCGCTGTTAATATTTCTTTTAAGATAAGTTTTTTTTTAATAGTTTTAACATAATATATAAGTAAGTTACCTTGCTAAAATATTAATAGCATCATCGTGCTTTTACTTTAACCAGTTTTTGTATTTTTTCTCAGAAATAAGATGTTTTCCTGCGGTAAAAAGAATCCTATGTGTTGACCCGGATAACCTGCTATTACCATACCAAATTTCATAAAAATCCCTCTAGTGGTTTTTCTGTGATGCGGTCACAATCAAACAGACAGAAAAAATTCTAAAAACTATAGATTCGGGCTCTATATCGCTAATAATGAATATTTCAATAAGATTTTCCGAAAAAATATTAAATGTAGGGGTTCGGCTTAGTTACAATTTTATTGTATGTATAGTTACTAATTTATGAAGCGAAAAAGTTTGCTTTACTGATAATTTAAGCACGGGCGGAGCAGCGGGTGATTTAGTAGTAATTCTTATAAAATCGAAAAAAGGTCATATCTGTACATTAAAATTTTTGGGATTAAAAATATGTATTTTAAAAACACATGGCGACATCTATTGTCGAATATCTAAATAACACATAAATAAATATCAATTAAAATAACTATTTTAATGGATAAAATAGCGCTTTTGATAATTTGATTTCCAAGATAAGCTATTTTTATAGTTTTTACCATATTTTGTAAGTTACCTAGCTAAATTGTTTACAAATAGTATAGTCGTGGTTTTGTTCCTACCAGTTTTTGTATTTTTTTTTTCAGAAATGAGATATTTTCTCGCGGTAAAAAGTATCCTATATGTTGACCCGGATAACCAGCTATCATCATACAAAATTTCATCAAAATCCCTCCAGTGGTTTTTCTGTGATGCGGTAACAGACAGACAGAGAGACAGACAGACAGACAGACAGACAGACAGACAGACAGACAGACAAAAATTCTAAAAACTATAGATTCGGCCTCTGCATCGATAATAATGTCTATTTCAATAAGATTTTCCAAAAAATATTTAAAGTACAGATTCGGCTTAGTTAGAATTTTATAATATGTATAGATTATATAATATGTGTTACTAAAGTGGTAATATCGCGTGGAATTTCCGCAGAGTGTATTACAGTGTTTAATTAATTAATTGGCGTGCCAGTGACTAAGTCACCTAATAAACTATTGATTCAATTAAAATATACAAGCTTCAGAATGAACTATTTCAAACACAACTTCAGGCAAAGTTTTGATATATGGGATTTAACAAACAGAATGCATTATATTTATATAATACTAGGGACTTATCTTCGCTTCACTCCGGTGCGTCCGTAGGTACGCGGATATCGTTCACAATTTCATGGATTTTAATTTTTTGCGCAGAATGTAATTCTTTTTCTAATTTAAAAGTAGCCTATGTTACTCCTTACAACGTAGGCTGTGTGCCAGTGAAAGTCTTGTCAAAATTGGTCCAGCCATTTCGTAGATAAAAATTTTCGTACCGTAAAAAGTAGTAAAAAGCTATTATTTCGACATTACAAACAGACAGCTTATTTAAGTTTGATTGCAAAACTTCTAAAAGTTATAGCATGATGCAAAATGCTAAATAATCTCTTCGGCTTTATAATATAAATTTAGTTCGTGCGTTTAATTACAATGTTAAACAGATAGAGGCACGTTGTGTTTAATGTATAAGGATTAATCTCCTTTTACATTTTAAATGAGATAAGTTGTAGTATTTTCCATTTACTGATAAAAATAAAGAAAAGTGCTTCCCACAAAATAGTTTGTTTTTCAAAAACTAACTATTATATCGCCATATTTGTAAGAATATTTAACCAATATAAACCTCGAAAATCTTTCGAAAAGAGCAAGAAACAGACAGTAAATATGTTTCGAGCAGTCGCTACTTTGAAAGCTAAAATAAATATTTACAAGTTCCCAACGAGATCCTAACGTCTTCTTTCAAGCGTTTCAGACATTTGCAAGTCTGTTTGTATAATAACTTTCAAGTTATGCATATTATTACGTTTTAAATGAAATCATACTTTTAATACAGTCATTTAACCTGGTTTTAAATATGTAATTTCTATTAAGAGTACTAGTGACTCACCCTCGTTCCGCTCGGGTTCGTCCCTGGTTACGTTTTAACGTTTAGTATAGATTTCTCAGATATGAGATATTTTCCCGCAGTAAAAAGTTTCCTATACATTGAGCCGAATAATCAGGTATTATCCAAATCTGTACAGAGGTTTTCTCGTAATGCGTTCCCAGACAGACAGACAGACAAAAATTCTAAAAGCTATAGATTCGGCCTCTGTATCGATAGTAATGATTAATTATAGTAGTACGTAGAAATCAGTTTTGAAGCTCTTGCAATTTTCGTTGGTGTGATTTTTAATATTATACCAAAATAAATATTTCAAAATAGCTAAAAATAATCGATTTTGAAAGTAATATATTCTCTGTTAATATATTATATATTGTTTAAAAATATCTGACGTAATTTAAGCTACATCTACCTACATATTTATTGTATTTTGTAATACAACGTATTTAATTGCGTATGAATTAAAAACTGTTTCGTTTTAATCGATTACGCAGAAATATATTTTCAGCTCTCTCTCCCCATCTTTCCATTCAAAACGCGTGAAATGTTACGGATTAAATAAAATTTAAACGTGGAACCATGGTCAGTTATTAATAAAGTTTACCGTGAATTCTGTTTCCCTATTGAAACAATAACGTTTGTTAATAATTAAATTTCACAAGAAAGCCTTTATTTACATAAACTTTACAATTTTGGAATTGACGACACGTTTGGCTCAGTTTGTAGTTGTACTTGCTGTGACAGCGGTTGCGGGTTCGACTCCCGCTGGGGACATTCATTTGTGTAATAAACACGAATGTTTTTACTCCAGTCATAGGTTTATACTTATAATATGTGTGTATTTAAAGTTATATATGTTTAGTGTATCAACTATCTGGTATCCGTAACACAAGCCTCGTAGCTTACCATGGAAGTAGATGGTGCTATGTGTTAATGTCGCAACATATTTATTTATTTATTTGGAATAGAATAAGATTTTAATTCGTAAAGTAGTTGTTATATAAAATTTAGTATCTACATACGTATATATTACATAAAGTAATGAGAATAAAATATAACACTTTAAATACTATATACATTTTTTTTATTTAAATGTGACCTCTTTATAATTTTTTTAATTATTTCATTTAATTATAACAGTTCATGAAATAGGCAGAGGTCAGGACAAGCTAAACGTGACGCAACAGCTTTATGTAAAGCTGTCGTGTTATACCTTACATGTAAGAAGGTTTTATTATTAACTAGCGACTCACCCTCGCTCCGCACGGGTTCGTCCCTAGTTACGTTTTACGTTTAGTACACATTTCTCAGAGATGAGATATTTTCCCGCAGTAAAAAGTATCCTATATGTTGGCCCGGATAACCAGCTATCATCATACCAAATTTCATCACAATATATCCAGTGGATTTCTCGTGGATTTTCATTAAATTTCCTCAGACGGACAGACAGACAGACAAAAAATCTAAAAATTATAGATTTGGCCTCTGTATCGATAATAATGTCTGTTTCAATAAGATTTTCCAAAAAATATTTAATGTACAGATTCGGCTTTGTTACCATTTTATTACATGTATAGATTATAATCTAGCACAACAATACATTATATTATTACGTCTCCGAGTTTGTACTAGTAGCTGAAAGGCGGTCTTATAAAAGATCTAAACAATTTCGCAAAGAAGGGTTCCTAAATAAAATAAAATTCTTCGTTGAAATTCAATCACGTTCTCGAAGAGTTTAACAAATTCCTACGGCTTGATCGAACGGACCGTATCTACAGATCTATAGGTACATATACATTTGGGATAACTTAAAATAAACTTGTTGAAATTTAGAAAATTTGTGATGCATATCCCATAATAATTGCTTAGTCGATTATTAGAATAATATATTTTAGTTTCACGACAGAAAAAACCTACCGAAGTCATTCTCGAACACTTTCAACTATCTCCATTCTACTAATATTATAAACGTGAAAGTTTGTAAGAATGTATGTATGGATGTATGGTTGTATGTTTGTTGATCTTTCACGCCAGAACGGCTAAACGGATCTGGATGAAATTTGGCACAGATATAGATTATAGTCTGGAATAACACATAGGCTACTTTTCATCCCGGAAAAATGTACGGTTCCCGTGGGATAGGTTTGTTTTTGTTTTGCTAGGAGCGAACTCGAGCGAAGCGAGAGTACAAAATATCATATCAATCCGTTTCTCCATTTTAACGTGAGAAAAGAACAAACTAAGAAACTATCAAATACAATACCCATCTTCATAATATTAGGATGATAAAAAACCATACAGGTTTTTTATTAAATACGCCAAGCTTTTTGGAAATTGTCACGTAAAAAATTTAAATAAAAAAAAGTATTGAGCAAAGAATATATTCTTCTATTTCTTAATACTTTCGTTGAGTTAAAACGCTAAAAACTTCTTAAAAAATATAACACCTCATCTAATAGCCTCTACCGGTGACAAGAGAGCTGGCTCGTTTTTCTCTCAAAGAATCGGTATTTTCATTCAGCGGGGGAATGCGGCTCGCATTCTTGCCACAATTCCACGCGGACAAGACTTGTACAGTAATAATTAAGTTTACTTTTGTTCTGTATATATAATTAAGTATATATTTTGTAATTTAAATGTATTCCCTTTTTTGAAAATAAAGGTATTAAAAGAAAATTATAGATCGCAAATATAAGTACATGGGATTAAATCTAGTTGATACTTGGAGGATGAATACAAAATTATTGTATTTCAGTTTTGTAAAGAAACATATTTTTAAAAAAGCAATTTTAGACTTTATTACCGGGACTTCTTAACAAAATCACCTTCCGAGTCAGTTAAAATTCATGTCTATAAGTGCTTGTAGAATGAGAACATCTAAATAAGAAAACTTATATTGATTTGATTGGATTTGAATTTTACCAGTAGATAATAATTTGTAACATTTGAACATATTATGTATAGAATTTAATATTATCTCCATTCTTCGATTTTCGCTCATGTTCAGTCTAAGCTCACTGGATTAAGGCGTCAAATGCCTTTTGCCGTACAAGACAATAAATTTATTTATACATTCAGCTCAAATTATAACAGAACCTGGGTTATTTGTTTGAAACCCTTTTTTAAGTAACGAGAGAAAGCATATTGTTTGGATAGTACAAAGCCTTGAGATTTTTACCGATGTTTATGAAATAAACAAAATTTGAATATAATATTTTTCCTTTTTCATATCTTTTGTTTGAATAATATTATACAACTAGCGGCTCACCCTCGCTTCGCTCGGGTTCGCCTCTAGACGAACAAAGCAATTCTATCCCACGGGAACCGTAGGTACATTTTTCCGAGATAAAAAGTAGCCTATTTGTTATTCTACCTAACCTAACTATATTATCGTAAAGTTCCATTAAAATCCAATCAGTAGTTTTTGTGTAGGTACTAAGCTTTGTAAGTTACTATAGTTTCTAACTATCTCACGGGAACTCTTTCATTTTCCGGGATTAAAAGTGAATAAAAGTGATTAAAAGTGATCCATGCAAAATTTTATTTAAATCGGTCCAAAAGTTTTGAAGATTAGACCGTACAAATAAACAAACAGACAGAGTAACAAAAAATTAAAAAAAAAATATGAATTTGTTCTATTTCTCTTCTTATATCCCCCTGACTCGTTTTTTAGCATTTTTTTTTCTATGTACAGACATTCGACCTCTACAGTTTGATTATATGTATAGATTATCCCTAACAGAAATGTAGTTAGTTTAGCAGCTACGCTCTGCGTAATTTTTCAATAACATTCGACATGATATAATTATTCACGCTTTTAGTAACTCGTATAATATTTGTTTTTAAAATAAAATTTTAATATATCATAGTAGTACCTATTTATTACACACAAAAAAAATAAGACAAATATGCTTAATATCTGTTCCTGCAATTTTTTTACCGATATTTTGTTTTTTCATTATTTTAAATTATTGTTTATAATTTTATATATATTTTTATGCATTACAAATAATTTCATATAAAGTATACGCATAAAATAATTAATTATATAATATTTGTTTGCAGTACGAATTTAAGGCGAGAGGAGTGAAGAAGCGCAAAGTGACCGTGGATGTGTCGATTGATGGCGTGCGTGTGACTACTCGCACTAAGAATATTAAGAAAAAGGTATGTTAAACAGTCATGTAATTAGCCCACTATGAATTATACATATTTTTTAATATAGCATAACTAGCCTTTTTTCAAAAATTATTATTTTACACTTTATTTTTATTCCTGAAGTTAGGTACGTTTATTATATGTACGTAATTTCATTTAGAATGTATTTTGACTGTATTTAGACATGTACATTTGACACCTCTTTTTAAAGATCAGGCACATGTAAGCCCACTCTTTATTTTTAGATTCATTAAAAAAATGAAACCTTATGTTTTAGCTACTATGATAAAAAATCTGTTGAAATTCATCTAGGTACTATTTTGGTCTCTCCTGCATACCAAAACATCATATCGATATGAATGTTGTAAAATACTATCGACTCACCCTCGCTTCGCTTCGGGTTCGTCCCTGACCAAAACAAATCTATCCCACGGGAACCATATAATTTTCCGGGATGATATATAGCCTAAAGCCTTCCTCGATAAATGGACTATCCAACACAAAAAGATTTTTTCAATTCCAACCAGTAGTACCTGAGATAAGAGCGTTAAAAAAAAACAAACAAACAAATTATTTAGCTTTATAATATTAGTATAGATTCGATACACAAATTCACCTCAAAATAAAACTTCAGTAATTTGAGAATAAAGGCAACTCAATGTCACATTTTACATATAAAAAAAATTACTATATGTTTTTGTATCGTTCAAAATGATGAAAATATTTTGTAGTTTAGTCTAGATTATTTAAATGGCCTCACTATTGTGAGAAAAATGATAAATTGTCTAAGGATCGAGTTCGCTTCACCAGTTAATCTTTATCTAGTTTATACTTTGTAGAAAAGCTGCATAATAAATAGCTACATTTGCCTTTTAGTTGTATAATAAACCAGCAAACCTCTCTGGCCTCGCCTAAATTTAAGGAGACATAGATTCTTAAATTCATATGGACGCATCATATACATATCTATCATCATGTACATTAAATATTTTTTGGAAAATCTTATTGAAATGGACATTATTATCGATACAGAGGCCGAATCTATAGTTTTTAGAATTTTGGTCGGTCTGTCTGTTACGGCATCACGGAAAAACCACAGGAGGGATTTTGATGAAATTTATTATAATGATAGCTGGTTATCCGGGTCAACATATAGGATACTTCTTACTGCGGGAAAATGTCTCATTTCTGAGAAATCTATACTAAACGTTAAAACGTAAGTAGGGACGAACCCGAGCGGAGCGAGGGTGAGTCGCTAGTACATTATAAAATAAAGTCTTGAAATTCAAAATTCAAAACATTTTATTCAATTATTTCAATTATTACAATTTTTTACTGAACGTCATAAGTCTATCAGTTTGGAAAAAAACCTCAGACCTGAGAAAAGCTGGTGAAAGAAACTCAGCGGAACCAATATTATTTCATTATCTTTTTTGTAAGTTAAATTATAATTTACAATTTTTCTATAAGGTAGGCTGGAGGCGATCACTTCATTCCCAAGGCGTGCTATCTATACTTAATATTATAAAGCTGAAGAGTTTGTTTGTTTCTTTGTTTGGTTGAACGCGCTAATCTCAGGAACTACTAATCCGACTTAAAAAAATCTTTTTGCATTTGATAGCTCATTAACTGAGGTAGGCTATATATTATCTTGGAAAAATGTACGGTTCCCGTGGGATAGATTTGTTTTTGTCTAGGGACGTACCCGAAGCTGAGCGAGGGTGAGTCGCTAGTCTATAAAATCATTAATTGTATAATAACCTTTAACACACAAACGTTCTTTAACATTTTTTTTTAATTTGGCGATAGATTATATGATGAGACTATATCCTGAGAATGACGACAATAGAAATACCTATGAAGGTTTGCAAATACCATAGACTACTAATCTTCCCATACGTATACGCCGCAATGAAACATTTTCACATATAAACGATCCATAAAAACACCAATTGCTATCCCAAATTGTACATATTTTAACAAAAGTACTGTTCTCCACCGGAGTAATATCCAAATCCTAAGAGAATAATCTAAAATAATATTTCCATATCTACACTTAATATTATAGAGAGGTCGAGTTTGTTTGTTTGTTTGTTTGAACGCGCTAATCTTAGGAACTGCTAATCCTATTTGAAAAATTCTTTTACATTAGCTGGCCCGTCTATAGAGGAAAACTATAGGCTATAAATCGTCATGCTACTACCCAAGCGACCGGAGCAGTAATTATAAATGTCCACAAATCGGGCAGGCTTCCTAACATTATTGTAAAGGGAAGGGAAAGAAGTGTTTTTTTTTTGTATTTTGAACACGGGCGAAGCCGCGGGTTCTGCTAGTTATTAATATTTTCTTAAAATCTGTATATTATATAGTATCTAATAAAGTCAGTACAGAAAACACTACTTGAATTAAACGAAAACTAAACTTATATTTGTACTTTTACACTAATAATTCTAACAAGTTTTTATTGTGTGCTAGAGTTATACCTTTTTCTGAAAAAAATTAAAGATATTAAATATTTAAATAAAACTATCTTTTCTTTTGCTTTACAGCAATCATGGTCGGGAACCAAAATTCAAAATAAATCCGCGAAAAAATCCGAAAAGATAGTTTTATTTAAATGTCAAATATTCGCGTAAATCTAAGAAAGTATTAGATATTAAATAGCTAAAATATAACAAGAAATCTTTATTATTATATCCTTATTCTTTTACAAAATAAATATAACAAATTTACTGCTGCCAAGAGTAATAACAAATTTACTGCTGCCAAACTTACTGCCAAGAGTTGAGAGGCATTGATTAATTAACATCATACTAGGAAGTTAAAAACAAAGCAAAAGTAAAAACAAAGCTCAGTTAAAATGAAAACATTATTATTTTTCCCATATGTAATATCAATAATGATTACAAATGTGTATCTGTTAATTTCAATTATCTATACAGATAAATAAAATTGAGGTGTCTGTTTGTAATGTCAAAATAATAACTTTTTACTAAACGCATATACGGTACTTATAATTAAAAAAAAAATTGTCCATCCATCTGTATGTCTGTTTGTCTATCTGTTTGTTCCGGTTAATCTCTGGCTGATTTTAACGGGTCACTGGCAGATAGCTGATATTATAAGGAGTAACTTAGGATACCTTTATTTAAGAAAAATAATTAGGGTTCCGTGCAAAAAAATTAAAACCCACGAAATTGCTAACAAAATCGCGTACCTCGGAATGCACCCGAGCGGAGCAAGGATAAGTCGCTAGTTATGTAATAATATACGATCAATGTATGGGTTGAATTGGGTTTCCTAAGGTCGACGGATGCTGCATCGGGAATAGCTCACGTGATCGCGGTGGGATTGACCCAAATCAACAAAATAAAGTATGCAGGTGCTAACTCATGCTTTCCTTCTAATTTAAATCCTATTCCATTAAAATAAGATTGATATTTCGAACATCTCACATTCTGTAGTATTGCTAGTTTAACGTGAGTGAAATATACACAGTCTTGTTACAATATTCAATTGAATCATATTTTTAAAGTTACAAATGGTAGTACCTGAGCGTTTCGACATGCGCAACGACTCCTTCTGGCATTTTCTTTAAGTAGTTACGCTATTGTTTTTTGTTATATAAAATATAGATTATTACTAAATTAAGATTTTAAATAAATTATAAAACTATCTTTTCGGATTTTTTTCGCGGATTTATTAAGTAAAAATACAATTAACTTAATAAACGGGCTATCTAGTGCAAAAAGAATTTTTCTAATCGGATTAGTAGTTCCTAAGATTAGTGCGTTCAAAGAAATAAACAACCAAGCAAACTCGGCCTCTTTATAGTATTAGTACCTACCATAGATTAAATCCTTAGATTACAATATATACATAGCTTCTATTTACCGCTTATTATAGATAAACTAGCGGCTTACCCTCGCTTCACTCGGGTTCGTCGCTAGGTGCGTTTTACATAGATATTTAAAATAGTTATTTGTCAGCGTTAGCTATATAGTTTTTTTTTTAATTTTCTGATCTTTTAATAATTATTATCCTATTCTGGACTAAGAGAAATCCTAAAAATCAAATATCATAAAAATTGGTCCAGCCGTTCTTGAGTTATAAATAGTGTAACTAACACGACTTTGTTTTATATATATAGACTAGCATTTCCCGCGGCTCCGCCCGCGTTCATATGATCAAAAACCAACGCATTCACCAGCTTACCCCTCAAGTCAAGCGTGCGTAAAAAAGTTTTACTTCAAAAATAAAAGCTCCCAAAGAGAGCGTTTTTTGTATAACTTGATAATCTGATTATAGTCCATTGAAATGTTACATTTTTTTAGCTACCAAATATTAATCTATACATATTATAAAATTCTAACTAAGCCGAATCTGAACATTAAATATTTTTTGGAAAATCTTATTGAAATAGACATTATTATCGATGCAGAGGCCGAATCTATAGTTTTTAGAATTTTTGTCTGTCTGTCTGTGTGTTACCGCATCACAGAAAAACCACTGGAGGGATTTTGATGAAATTTGGTATGATGATAGCTGGTTATCCGGGTCAACATATAGGATACTTTTTGCCGCGGGAAAATACTTCATTTCTGAGAAAAAATCCAAAAACTGGTTGGAACAAAATCACGATGATACTATCTGTAAGCGGTTTGGCAATGTAACTTACTAAATATGGTAAAAACTATTAAAAATAGCTTATCTTGAAAAAAATAGTTATTTTAATTAATATACAATTATGTGTTATTTAGATACTTGACAATAGATGTCGCCATGAGTCTTTAAAATACGTAGTTTTAATTCCAAAAACATGAATGTACGGATATGATTTTTCTACGATTCTATTAGAATTGCTACTAAATTACCCGCGGCCCCACCCGTGTTCAAATTATCAGTAAAGCAAACTTTTTGGCTTTATAAATTAGTAACTATACATACATATTATAATAAAATTGTGACAAAGCCGAATCCGTAAATGCAATATTTTTGGGAAAATCTTACTGAAATATTCATTATTAGCGATATAGAGGCAAAATCTATAGTTTTCAGAATTTTTGTCTGTCTGTCTGTATGTGACCGCATCACAGAAAAACCACTGGAGGGATTTTGATGACATTTAGTATGGTGATAGCAGGTTATCCAGGTCAACACATAGGATTCTTTTTACCCCAGGAAAATATCTCATTTCTGAGAAAAAATACAAAAGCTGGTTGAAATAAAAGCACGATGATACTATTAACATTTTAGCAAGGTAACTTACTTATATATGTTAAAACTATTAAAAAAAGGCTTATCTTAAAAGAAATATCAATAGCGCTATTTTATTCATTAAAATAGTTATTTTAATGAAACTTTATTTATGTGTTATTTAGATATTTGACAATAGATGTCGCCATGTGTTTTTAAAATACGTAGTTTTAATCCAAAAAATATTATGTATAGATATAACCTTTTTATGACTTTATTAGAATTACTACTAAATTACCCGCGGCCCCGCCTGTGTTCAAATTTTCAATAAAACAAACTTTTAATGTAGCCACATTAGTAATATTTTGTTAGCCGAAACAATTTTCAAATTAAAAAAATTATAATTTTTTATAGTTTAGTAAATAATGTTAATATTAGGTTTCGTATAGCAAAATGCTGTGTCGTTTTTCTTTCTCACGTGTTTTGTTACGTTAACACTAAAATAAATACGAATAATATTTACGTTTCCACAATATCGACTCATTTTATCAACCGTAAAAATTAGTTCGATTGATATTATTTTGTAACATTTTATGGAAAACAAGTTTATGGCTGTTAAACTGACAAAGCGGGTAACTAAAAATATTCCATATCTCAAAAACTATGAAAAAGTATTTTAGGAACTGTTAGGTATACCTCAACTTTTCAGTTTTTTTTGACACACTTTCTTGGAAGGTAAAGGCTTAAAGGACACAATAAAATGCTTACGGCTTTAATCATATTGGCCAAGCCATATGAAATAATAAAAGTATTTGCTTAGAATTATTTACTTATTACACTTTCTTTTGAAAATCGTTTTGGAAAATATTACTAACTAACGCTAACCCATTCCAGTTGCGCGACAAATTAACATTAAGAAAAGTTGTCATTATGTAATTTAAATAATCAACTACATAATAAATTAATCAATAGCTGTCTATTAGTAAAAAATAATTAAAATTAATTCCGTAGTTTGAGAGTTTATCGCCCAAAACTAAATAAACAAACAAAACAGAGGTATAGTCATATGTCCATAAATGTTATTGCTAAAACAAAAAGTGCAATATTACTAAATCAAACATGAGATTAACGGAGAAACCTTTGCAGCATTGTCCTTAACCTTTGTGTGTGCAATGAAAGTGGTATATGTGAGAGTATACTAATGTGTAAAACCTAAGAATTTGGTTTTTGATCATCTGAACGCGGGCGGTGCCGCGGGAAATGCTAGTACCAAATATTAATACCTAGCAACCCCAAATGTAACTTTTCAATGGACTAATAATTATTACTTATCCTTAACTTGCAATAAAGTTGTATCAAAACAATTTAATAGTAAATGTTTTATAATATCAGTTTATCGTTGAGCAACATGTTTGTTATTTGTGAGATGGATTAAGCACAATCTATCTAAATCAAAACGATTTATTTTCTGAATTTCGGTTTGTTCAAAGTTTTCACTCCACGCTGAGCAGTCCTTACCTTTACTAAGTCATTGTAAACAATGAAGCATATTTCCCCAAAACTTTTAAAGTGCAAAAGTAAAACCTTTTTAAACAAAATCGATTCTTAAAAGCAATATATTTTTACTAATTAATGAATCGTTTATCCATGAACGAAGCATATCAAATAAAATATATTATGTATTGTATTCATCTCTTTTTAACGTCCCACTGCTGGGCATGGGCCTCTCTTCAATACGATGGGAATATGCCACCACGCTGGCCAAGTGCGGATTGGCGGACTTCACATGTCTCTCGAAAACTTACTAGATCTTCTCAGACATGTAGGTTTCCTCACGATATTTTCCTTCACTGTAAGGCAAGTGGTAATCATGTTAGACAAGACTCGCACATGCAAATATCAGAGGTGCGAGACCCGGGATTTGAACCCGCTTCACTTGGTTTCCCAAGCGAGCGCATTACCACTGGGCTACCACTGCCTAAATAAAATGTATTTTGACCAAATTCAAGATGTAGTAGGTATATTTTTTTCGTTTTGAACATACATAGGTCACGTTTATAGTAATAATTTATATTTTATAAAAAATAAACAGAATTGGTTTTTTTTTATAAAAGTCATTGAGAAAACGTATACATGTTGTTTACTTCATTTTTTTAAAATTAGGTATTGTAAAAAAAAACATGTATTATAAACATAAAACACTTCCATTTTTTGTTTACTTCTGCTTTAAAGAAATGTTTATGGCTTAAGGAGAAAGTACGGAGGAGCTATAATAAATATTATATATATATATATATATATATATATATATATATATATATATATATATATATATATATATATATATATATATATATAGAACCAAGTCGTGTTAGTTACACCATTTATAACTCAAGAAAGGCTGGACCAATTTTTATGATATTTGATTTTTTGAATTTCTCTTAGACCGGAATAGAATAATAAGTATTGCAACATCAGAAAACTTAAAAAAATATCTTAAAATTTATATGACTGACGCTTTCAAATAACTATTTTAAATATCTATGTAAAACGTACCTAGCGATGAACCCGAGCGAAGCGAGGGTAAGCCGCTAGTTTCACATAAAATATAGGTAGAAGATTTTACTCAGTGCCCTTTTATATGAAAATATAAATAAATCTTTCCAAGAACACCTAGGATAAGATGATGCAATTTCGCAGATAATCTCCGGTGCTATAATTTCTTGAAGGCGACTTCTAATTACTTGCAGTCTATTTCGAGCTTTAATATCAAATGAAAAACGGATCAATCAACAGTTAAATACAAAAATATAAGCAATTTCTAAACTCGATTAAGTTTCAAGACAATTTAAACTTTAAAGTTTGGATGAATCCATTTTTAGGGTATGGACATACTGTAGGTTTTTAAATCATAATGGTGCAGCAACAGTGGTGGTAAAATCTATACATGTAATGAAAATCTGAGTCGAATCTGTACATTAAATATTTATTTGAAAATCTTATTGAAATAGTGATTATTATCGATACAAAGGCCGAATTTAAAGGTTTTAGAATTTTTTGCCTCTTTGTCTGGGAACACATCACGAGAAAACCACTAAACGGATTTTGATGAAATTTGATATGATGATAGCTGTTTATCCGAGTCAACTTTTTATTGCGGGAAAACGTCTCATCTATGAGAAATCTATGCTAAACTTTAAACCGTAACTAGGGACGAACCCGAGCGGAGTAAGGTGAGATGCTAATATATTAATAAACATATGATTACTATTGATCGACTCCATCAGTATTTAAAATTAAAGTAAGCAAAATGTTTGCAAATTGCGATAGACTCCTTTACAATTTATATTTCATAAAAATCTATCGAGTTATATAAATATATATAAAGTGAATCTATTTAGTCAAAAGAACTTAGGGTGGTTTGTAAACACGATGCTTCTTTTTTGGCTTATAGTCCAAGCGAAATGCAGTTTGGGAACAAAATATTGAAAACCTGAAGTTTTATGATTTTAAAATGTTGGCAGGTATATAAGGAATAGAAAATCATAAAATACCCCCGATGCCCAGCCACCCCCGAGAAATGGGGGGACGCAAAGCGTTGAAAAATAGTTTTTTTCAATTTCCGGCTTACTGTGACGTTCTATCGAAAAATGTTTTCTACAAAAGTTGTAGGTCTAGTAAAAATCTACAACTTTTATTCATAACACTTTTTACAACAACCTCAAAGTTTTCGAGATATTTGCAAAAAACTCAGTTTTTAAGTTTTTCTTGGTTTTTTATTTTTAATTTCTAGAATAATCTTTTAATTCTCATGAAACTAAGGTAATATAATCTACAATATATATAGAATAAATGAAAAAAAATTGAAATTGAAATGTTCAGTCATTTCCGAGAAAAGTATGTTTTATGGTCTCGAGAGGCCGAAAATCACCCCTTACTTCAAGTGGACGTTTACATTTAAAAATTTTTTTGTACAATTTTCAGATAGAGCTCATTCTTTTCGTCTTGAACTCTACTTTTTGAAGAAATAAAAACATTGTATGGTCGCCCTGTAAGAACACTCTTAAAAATTGAAAACATTGGAGAAATCGATAATTTTTACTTTGTAAACTACATTTTTTATAATTATCATTGGAAAAGTGTACTTTATTAACCATTTTTTTATAAACTGATTATACCAGTGTATTTTTCGGGAAAAAACAAAAGAAATGGTATTCTTAGGTTTTTAATTTGACGCTTATTATTTATACAATATTGTCGTAAACATTCCAACTTTGCAATTTGACGAGTCGTAAAGAAATAATAAAAATTGGAATTCACGTAAAGTACACCTTTTTCTTATGTGTTTTTTCCAGTAGAATCTACTTATGTTTTTATTTTTTTGAATTTAACGATGTTTTATTAATTTTTGATTGATTTTGGAGTTAAATTCATTGATTTTTTTCTAAAAAATTAGATTTTAAGGTAATTACAGAAAGAAATGAAATTCATTTGTAATCTAATCTTGTTTATTCATTAGTTAAAAGTATAATTAAAAAAAATTAAGTTGATATTTACAAATTTTTTGTCATAGTTTTGTTCAAAAATCGTAAAAAAATGTATAAAATGAAAAAATAAAGTTTTTACTAAACTCTTTACGTCGATATTTTCCTGAGATATTCGACTTTCAATAAAAAGGCATCCTTTTTTTTTTATTATCAATATCTAAGCATTTCATAGATGTACAGTACATAAAAGAGTAATTTTAAAAATTTAAATCTTTTTGAAATTGCCTTTAATGTACTTTTTTTGTTTTTAATTATTTATTTTTTTCATTTTTTACATTTTTTATGATTTTTTTAACAAAACGATGACAAAATTTTGTAAATATCAACTTAATTTTTTTTAATTATACTTTTAACTAATGAATAAACAAGATTAGATTACAAATGAATTTCATTTCTTTCTGTAATTACCTTAAAATCTAATTTTTTAGAAAAAATCAATAAATTTAACTCCAAAATCAATCAAAAATTAATAAAATATCGTTAAATTCAAAAAAATAAAAACATAAATAGATTCTACTGGAAAAAACACAAAAGAAAAAGGTGTACTTTACGTGAATTCCAATTTTTATTATTTCTTTACGACTCGTCAAATTGCAAAGTTGGAATGTTTACGACGATATTGTATAAATAATAAGCGTCAAATTAAAAACTTAAGAATACCATTTCTTTTGTTTTTTCCCGAAAAATACACTAGTATAATCAGTTTATAAAAAATTGGTTAATAAATTACACTTTTCCAATGATAATTATAAAAAATGTAGCTTACAAAGTAAAAATTATCGATTTCTCCAATGTTTTCAATTTTTAAGAGTGTTCTTACAGGGCGACCATACAATGTTTTTATTTCTTCGAAAAGAAGAGTTTAAGACGAAAAGAATGAGCTCTATCTGAAAATTGTACAAAAAAATTTTTAAATGTAAACGTCCACTTGAAGTAAGGGGTGATTTTCGGCCTCTCGAGACCATAAAATATACTTTTCTCGGAAATGACTGAACATTTCAATTTCAATTTTTTTTCATTTATTCTATATATATTGTAGATTATATTACCTTAGTTTCATGAGAATTAAAAGATTATTCTAGAAATTAAAAATAAAAAACCAAGAAAAACTTAAAAACTGAGTTTTTTGCAAATATCTCGAAAACTTTGAGGTTGTTGTAAAAAGTGTTATGAATGAAAGTTGTAGATTTTTACTAGACCTACAACTTTTGTAGAAAACATTTTTCGATAGAACGTCACAGTAAGCCGGAAATTGAAAAAAACTATTTTTCAACGCTTTGCGTCCCCCCATTTCTCGGGGGTGGCTGGGCATCGGGGGTATTTTATGATTTTCTATTCCTTATATACCTGCCAACATTTTAAAATCATAAAACTTCAGGTTTTCAATATTTTATTTTTTCTTAAAAATAACTGCATTTCGCTTGGACTATTACCTAACTTAATCGTTTGGTTTGTGACGTAGATATAATTTAAATATGGAAAATATAGAACTTTTAGTTATTTTTATTAAGCCCTTTTTATCCTTTCATTGCTGGTCACGGGCCTCCCTTCAATACGAGGTCGACCAGGCCATTGTCCACGGTGGCGGCTTGGTGAACTCCACTTGTCTATCTCTAAGCTTAAGAAGCTAATTCATTGGCTATCTATTCAGGCTAACTCTCTAAGTCATGCAGGTTTCCAATAATGTTTCTTTTACCTAAAGGAAAATTGAAAATGATGATGATGAGAATATCACAGATACGAGATTAAACCGAATTCACTTGATTTCTAAACGAATGTGTTACCACTGATGTGAAGCACAATTATAATAAAAAAATAATAATATATTAACTATAATTTTATCCCCGCAATAAGCACTTGTATATATAAAGAAAAATTATTAGTGCAAACAACTAAAAAACTTGTGAACTGAAACGCTGTAAATGAGACGAACGATTGCACAAATATTATGAAAGAGAGTCTACAATTTTACTTCATTTTACAGCAATATAGCTAAAAATTATCTGCACTTCCTGAAGTAGAAAAAGCTATAATTAAGTTTGTCTAACAGCAACAAGAGCGGCAAATCTGGTAAAAATATTTCTTTTCCTGATTTAAAAAGGCTTTAATATTATAAGTAGGCACTTATACAGGTACAACCAAGTGTGTGTTAGGTATGTAAATTATAGTACCTGGGCGACCGAGCTTCGCTCGGAGTTTTTGGTCAAAACTACAATTTTATTTTTTATTTGGCTTAAAAACAAAAAACTTGAATAAATACAAAAAAAAAACAATTATTAGTGCGAAAGAAAACCGCATGGAAACGCGAAAATACGCGCTTTCCTAGACATAAGACTAATCTAGATCGATTTTTCGCTTCCGAAAACCCCCATGTACCAAATTTCGTCAGAGCCATTTCTGAGATCGCCGGTATAAATAAATAAATATACAAGAATTGCTCGTTTAAATATATTAGAGATAGATAGATAGATTAGATTGGATATATTGTATAACAAATTATTATCTTAAGAAAACTAGCGCCATCTATAGGATGTGTAATGTGGGAATGATGTCTTTAATGAATATATATATAATATATTATCTGTAACTGCCTCGGTGGTCTATTGGCTAGCATGATCCGGAGGCCCTGGGTTCGAGTCCCGGGTCGGGCCAAGTTTAATTACTGAGTTTTACTATTAAAATATTATCAGTATTGGTATTGGCGGTGTTTCACTCTCGTGCCGAGGCATAGCACGTAAAGCCGTCCGTCCTGCGCCTTAACTCTCACCGGTCGTGTTGAAGTATCATCCCATCGGACTTTGAGAGTAAAAGGAATAGAGAGTACACGTTGTGTATAATATCTCCTACGCAGATGGCTAGTCTCAATGAGATTGGCCTCCGTGGCCCAAATCGGTCAGGATGAAGGGACTAAATTATCTGTCCAATAAAAGCTTATTAGTTGAAATTGAATTTATACAGAGCTGTTAAAATGTACAATTTGGATATTACTACAGCAAAATGGTTAGCACAAAAATCTTCTCCACATGAAATATTTCTATGAAAACCATAAATAAATGAATGAATATTATTATGGTAATTAGGATATACATATTAATACTGACTTTTGCTACAAAAGATACACTTCAAAGTCGTTTATGAAAAATTATATCCTTTTAAGAATGTTGAAAGAAGTGTTTTTGAATTTCAAAAGACCACCCTCAAAGCTATATTACTTAACCTATACATTAAAAAAGGGTTGTGAAAATCGATTCCTTGCGAAGATATCACGTGAGATACTTTTTACTTTTTGAAGTCGGTTAAATATACTTTGAGAAAATCAATAACATTATTACAATTTGAACACGTTAAGTACGTATCTTTACTAATATTACATAGACGAAAGATTTTTGGCTTATCCTTTTTTAATAGGCCAACGTATGATGAACTGGAAAATTAATCCCAAAACATCAAGCGGCTTTGACGGATACAGGGAAATTACAAAAATCACGACACGGCTTGTTGGACTACAAGTATAAGTATGTAAGTTTGTATGTGTGTATTGTGTATGTGTGTTTATTCTCCTTTATATTGAAAAGGCTGAATAGATTTTGATGAAATTTAGTATGCAGATAGATTATTATCATTGCATTATTAGGCGACTAGCGAAGCACCAGAGCGAAACGAAACTACGTGACTATCCATATTTTTTTTATATCATAAATGTGAAAACGTGTTTGTTTGTAAGTCCTTCTTTCACTACAAAACAGAATGACGAATGAGCAAGATTTTTTTGTGTGGAGACTGGAGATAGTTGGAGGGCTGAAAAGAAACATAGGCTACTTTTTACCGCGGATATAATATCTCATTCCCACGGGAAAGCACGTTATAATACAACCCACAACAACTCATCATACCTATGTATATACATATATATTATGTATATAGTCTATCTATTCCATATTAGCAGTTAAAACGTATCTAGGTACGAATCCGAGCAAATCGAGGGTGAGCCGCTAGTTATATAATTAACCCCTGATATGTACTCGTAGCTAAAACATATTTCTTTTTCATTGATATAAACTATCGGAAATCAAAAACAAACCTATCCCGCGGGAACCGTACATTTTTCCAGGATAGAAAATAGCCTATGTGTTATTCCAGACTATAATCTACCTCTTTGCCAAATTTCATCCAGACCCGTTCAGCCGTTCTGGCGTGAAAGTGTAACAAACATCCATACATACAAACTTTCACATTTATAATATTTAATACGGATTATTACAATTGTATTTATTAGTTTATGATTGTAGTTATTTTTCAATAACTTTAATTAAACATGTCAAAGGACATCAAAATATTCGCTCATGCATATTTGAACCGGCGTGCAATAGTTACCGCTAATTTCGATTAAACTCAGTACTAATTACCTATATTTGGAATGGATCGGACAAACTATTTGCGGCATATGAGAGTCAGTTAAAGCGTAAACTTTGCTTCATTTAACTGGCTCAAGTTGCATTTAAGTGATACAATTTTAACTGTACGCTGGTTAATGTAGTTAAGAATAAAATGAGCTAAACAACTTTGTAAGCAATAAAGATACATATATACTCGTATATCTCGATATATATATATATATATATATATATATATATATATATATATATATATATATATATAACTGTGCTATTTTATTGTTGATTAGCAGATTCCCTATCAGCCAGTCGCAGAACTAATATCGACCGTTAAGTACTGTTACTACACTGAAACCGTACATTTTTCCGAGATAAAAAGTAACTTATGTATTATTCCAGACTATAATCTATCTCTGTGCCTTTCATCCAGATCCGTTCAGCCGTTCTGACGTGAAAGAGTAACAAACATCCATACATCCATACTCACAAGCTTTCACATTTATAATATTAGTAGGTATAGACTATTTCGTTCATGTACAATATTTATAAAAATACAGACCAAAAGTATTATCGATGGTGATAATGAAATGTGACTTGTTGATGATAAAGATGTATTCAGTAGTACTGTAAACAGTTATCGGTTGTCCAAAAAGAGAATATTTTTTTGTAATTTTGTAAAGTCTCAAATCGTCATCAAAATCATAAGCATTATTTCTAATGCTAATATTTAAAAATTGAACGATCCTTAAATCTATACTTATGTTATGAAGATGCCGAGTTTGTTTGTTTGTTTATTTGTTTGTTTGTTTGGTTGAACGTGCTAATCTCAAGAACTACTAATCCGATTTGAAAAATCTTTTTGCATTAGATACCCCATTTATTGAGGAAGGCTATATATAGGGTATATATCATATAATATATGGTCTATCTATTGCATACTAACTGTTAAATATATTATAACACAAAAATCTGTATCAATATTTATGTTATGCTCAGCTTCAGATAGATAAACAAGTTGATTGAGATT
Organism: Fabriciana adippe; assembly: GCA_905404265.1. NCBI lineage: Eukaryota > Metazoa > Arthropoda > Insecta > Lepidoptera > Nymphalidae > Fabriciana > Fabriciana adippe. Next base: position 25,356,845 of record FR989982.1, on the reverse strand, counting down.
GCAAATACGAGTCAGTTAAAATTTTAGTTCCAACACAAATATTTTCGGACAAAAGCGAAATGAATGTAGTAACGACAATTTCCATACACACTTATAAACAAAGAACATATTTTCGTTGCCTAGTTTCTACAAGTAATTCTAAGTCGTTGGGAGGCGAGGCACGCGCGGACTATTATTCGACATCCGTGCGAGAGTCGTAAATCGCATTTTTGTTCAAGAAACCTTAATTATTCGCAACATGATGGATATTGTCCTTGATGTTTACTAAATATAGTATCATAAAGGCTTTTGAAATTTACGCATGGATCAGTACAGATAAAATTGCTTTTTAACTAAGTTTCGCCAATATTCAAATTCTTAAATCTAGTTATATTTAGACCTTTTTAACGTCCCACTGCTGGGCATGGGCCTCCCTTCAATACGAGGGGAAGCAGGCCATAGTCCACCACGCTGGAAAAGTGCGGGTAGGCGGACTTCACATGTTTTTCGAAAACTTGCTAGGTTTCCTCAAGATGTTTTCCTTGTTTTCCTTCACCGTGAGGCAAGTGGTAATCATATTAGAAATAATTCGTACATGAAAATATCAGAGATGTGAGACCCGGGATTTGAACTCGCTTCATTCGGTTTCCCAAGCGAGCACTGTACCATTGGCCTACCACTGCCCTAGCTAAATCTATTAGTTATTACCTATTAATTATTCAAAATCCTTTTTTTTGTAGTCGGTTAAAAATGTCACCTACAGTATAATACCTACGAATTTTGTTATATTTTTTGTCATTGCGTCATCCTAGTTAAATGTCTAAAACGTATTCTTTTTCCAAATACCTTTTAGAAGAGAAAGATTAAAATTTTGAATTTTCTTTCAGAAGAGCTCCAAATTCTTCAGCCGCAACAAAAACACTACCAGCGAGTGCATTGAAATCATGCATCACCCGATCTACCGTATCTTCTACGTGTCGCACGACAGTTCTGATCTCAAGATATTCTCTTACATAGCGAGAGATGGAGCTACCAATGTTTTCAAATGTAACGTGTTCAAGAGTAGCAAGAAGGTAAGCATTTTAGCTTAGATACAAACTAATCTTTGAAAATAAAGAGTTTCCCAATTTAGGTATACAGTTCGTTGTGTTCATACGATATGCACACTGATAAATATATCATCTTAATTTGATTACTAATAATTATTAAAATAAAAAAAAAAGTCACAGATAATTTGTTATTTATTTCGAGTATTATTATAGATAACTAGCTGACCCGGCAAACGTTGTTTTGCCATATAAATAATTTCCTATTACTAAAATGGCTATTAAAAAATAAGGGTTGATCGTAGAAGGGTGAAAATTGAGGATTGTATGTATTTTTGTATGCTGTATCATAAAAAAATAGAAATTAAAAATTTTGTCTAAAAAATAAAAAAAAAACTTTAGGGGTGGACTACCCCTAACATTTAGGGGGATGAAAAATAGATGTTGGCCGATTCTCATAGATACCGGATAAGCACAAAAAATTTCATCAAAATCGGTCAAGCCGTTTCGGAGGAGTATGGCAACGAAAACTGTGACACGAGAATTTTATATATTAGATTTAGTAATTTTGTCGCAATCTTCACAGATTTTTTATTAATATTTATTTTCAAAAATAAAATGATATAAACTGTATAATATACAGTACATCTGTCCGTGACATATTTTTTGAGTTTGAGATTCAGCGAGGGTATTCTCTGGTTAATCACATTTTACGCTTGACGTCGTCGGAGGCTTTGTCAAGACGACGACGAAAAGGTTGACGTTTTTCTTGTAGGCTAATTTATTTTTGTATTAATTTATATTTTTAGAAAGTATATTAACTTCTATTTTTATTAATATGTTATGGTTAAAAAAATATATTTTTATTATTATTCAAACAAACTGTGACATAAATATATAATGAGTTAAGCTCCTAGTTATTCAGATTTATACTACAGACTACAGACTCACTCTTGCTTAGCTCGGGTTCGCCCTTAGGTAGGTTTTAACCACTAGTATAGATTTCTTAGAGATGAGATATTTTCCCACGGTAGAAGTGTATCCTATATTTTGTCTCGGATGACTAGCTATCATTATTCCAGATTTCATCTGTCTGTCCAGTGGTTTTCTCGTGATGCGTTTCCAGACAGACAGACGAAGAGACAGACAGACAAAAATCCTAAAAACTATAAGTTCTTCCTCTGTATTGATGATCATAACTATTTCAATAAGATTTTCCAAAAAACATTTAATGTACAGATTCGGCTCAGTTTGAATTTTATTATATGTATAGATTGATAATAACAAGGAAACAAAGTAATAATATTATTTCATTTCTCGAAAACACAATGGGCGATAAATATACAGTCTAAAATTTATTTAAACATTACTAATTGATTAAGATTCGTTCGTTAGTAAATGAGTAGTCAGTTTTTATACATGTTTTCTTAATTTTCTTTAAAAGCTTTTTAAAAATAATTCTTCGGCCGAATTAAGTTCATTGCTAAGCAAAAGTACTTGTTTAGCAATGTTCTAACGATCACAGTTTAAGTGAATACTTTAATTTAATATTTACTTTCTTTAAAAACGAAACTAAATCTAAGTTAAAGCTTTGTGTATATAGACTTTTGGGAACTTACCATTATGTAGGTAACAGCTATATCTAGAATTTTATAGGTGACTGTGCAAGAGAAATTATTAACAAATTCTGTTTTAAAGAGCCAGAATGGTATACATTCCCACAATATTTGTTGGTTTAATGCCAAAAAAGTACAAAATATGGATCTTTTAGATGACGCTGTGGTGCAGGTTTTACTAACTTAATATTCCAGAAAAGATAGTATAGTCTTATAGGAAAAGTAGTGATTTACTAAAAGAAATCTTGATTTTAATTTGCGATGCGATTTATATTTTCAATATATTTTCAAAACAAAGAATGAAACACATTTGTTAAATTGTACGTTCATACTTGTTTTATATATAGTTTCTGTATTCCTTTAAAAATATACTATTACTAGAAAAAAAATCTATCCCACGAGAACGTGTTACGCGATATCTTCACGAATTGTCATCTCAATATCATGATGAAGACTATATATAATAATAGCGGCTAAACCTAGCTTCGCCCGGTTCCGCCTATTGTAAAACCGTACATTTTTCGGGATAAAAAATGGCCTTTGTGTTATTCTGATGAACTATATTATTGTAAAGTTTCATTAAAATTCATTCAGTAATTTTCGCGTAAAAGAGTAACAAACATCCATACATCTACATATACATAGATTCAGACATCCAGACATCCATACATCCTCACAAGCTTTCACATTTATAATATTAGTAGCATTATCATTAAAGTACGGTATAAAAGCTGATTGGAAAAAATAGTAGTCTATGCAGTAAACTTTTTTCAAAAAAGTGAATTGCCATTTGCCAATTAAGATCGTGATTTTCGTAGCTGGACCTAGACGAGGCAAAAAAAAACAACGATTTTTCAGCTTGCGTTCGGTTAAAAAATTTAATCTTTGGTTAATTTTTTCATGCCGATGTCTTCTAATATCCTTTTCAATATAGAAAAGAAAGAAAGAGAAAGATATATCTTTATTTATTAATTACCTAATTAAAAAAAAACATTGATATTGTATAGTTTATAAGTATCTACTTGTGTAGGTTATTTATTAATTTCTACGACAAAGTTTTAAGCCAGTGTGATGAAAATACTCAAGGCCTCATCTTCCAGGAAATCGAATGAGACAAAAAAACATTTTATATATAGAAACTTTTATTCTTAAAATATCACGATTCGAAAACGAGATCATCTAACGTAACTAACGTTGACGTAGACAGGGTCATGAGTGTCTTATAAAGCTTTCGCATACACACTACATTCTATGTTGTTTATTTAAAGCCTATTTATTTATTTATAATTTTTTTATTATTAATTTTCTTTTTTTTTATCATAAATTTTATTATGGTTTGATATTTTTAAGGTTTTATATTTTTTATGATTTATTTAATTATGAGTATTTTCAGTGTGCTTAATTTTCTGTATATTTTAAGATAAGTAATTCGTATTTTCGTCTTAAATAAACTAAAGTAACTATATATATATATATATATATATATATATATATATATATATATATATACATATTATAAAATTCTAACTAAGCCGAATCTGTACATTAAATATTTTTTGGAAAATCTTATTGAAATAGACATTATTATCGATGCAGAGGCCGAATCTATAGTTTTTAGAATTTTTGTCTGTCTGTCTGTCTGTCTGTCTGTCTGTCTGTTACCGCATCACAGAAAAACCACTGGAGGGATTTTGATGAAATTTGGTATTATGATAGCTGGTTATCCGGGTCAACATATAGGATACTTTTTACCGCGAGAAAATATCTCATTTCTGAAAAAAAATACAAAAACTGGTAGGAACAAAACCACGATGATACTATTTGTAAACAGTTTAGCAAGGTAACTTACAAAATATGGTAAAAACTATAAAAATAGCTTATCTTGGAAATCAAATTATCAAAACCGCTATTTTATCCATTAAAATAGTTATTTTAATTAATATTTATTTATGTGTTATTTAGATATTCGACAATAGATGTCGCCATGTGTTTTTAAAATACATAGTTTTAATCCCAAAAATTTTAATGTACAGATATGACGTTTTTTCTATTTTATAAGAATTACTACTAAATCACCCGCGGCTCCGCCCGTGTTTAAATTATCAGTAAAGCAAACTTTTTCGCTTCATAAATTAGTAACTATACCTACATACAATAAAATTGTAACTGAGCCGAACCCCTAAATTTAATATTTTTTCGGAAAATCTTATTGAAATATTCATTATTAGCGATATAGAGCCCGAATCTATAGTTTTTAGAATTTTTTCTGTCTGTCTGAATGTGACCGCATCACAGAAAAACCACTAGAGGGATTTTTATGAAATTTGGTATGGTAATAGCAGGTTATCCGGGTCAATACATTGGATTCTTTTTACCGCAGGAAAATATCTTATTTCTGAGAAAAAAAAAACAAAAACTGGTTAAAGTAAAAGCACAATGATGCTATTAATATTTTAGCAAGGTAACTTACTTATATATTATGTTAACACTATTAAAAAAAACTTATCTTAAAAGAAATATTAACAGCGCTATTTTATTCATTAAAATAGTTATTTTAATGAAAATTTATTTATGTGTTATTTAGCTATTTGACAATAGATGTCGCCATGTGTTTTTAAAATACGTAGATTTATCAAAAAAAAAATGTACAGATATAACCTTTCTATGACTTTACTATAATTACTACTAAATTACCCGCGGCCCTGCCCGTGCTTAAATTTTTAATAAAACAAACTTTTTGGCTTTATAAATTAGTAACATATTAGTAATATTTTGTTGGCCGAAACAATTTTCAAATGAGAATATTTGTAAATTTTTATTGTTTAGTAAATAATGTTAATGTTTTTTAATCTTTTAATGTAAAAATTGGGCAAATGTAAATCCAACTCGCGCATTTTAGGTTTCGTATAGCAAAATGCTATGTTGTTTTTCTTACTTACGTGTTTTGTATGGTTAACACTAAAATAAATACGAATAATATTTACGTTTCCACAATACCTACTCATTTTTTGCACCGTAAAAATAAGTTCAATTTATATTATTTTATAACATTTTATGGAAAACAAGTTTATGGCTGTTAAACTGCCAAAGCGGGTAACTAAAAATATTTCATATCTCAAAAACTATGAAAAAGTATTTTAGGAACTGTTTGTTATACCTCAACTTTTTCACTTTTTCTTGACACCTTTTCTTGGAAGGTAAAGGCTTAAAGGACACAATAAAATGCTTACGACTTTAATCATATTAGCCGAGCCATATGAAATAAAGAAATATATTCGCTTAGAATTATTTACTTATTACACTTTCTTTTGAAAATCGTTTTGGAAAATATTACTAACTAGCGCTAATTAAGAAAAGTTATCATTATGTAATTTAAATAATCAGCTATATATTAAGTTAATCTATAGCTGTCTATTAGTAAAAAATGATTAAAATTAATTCCGTAGTTTGAGAGTTTATCGCCCAAAACTAAAAAAACAAACAAAACAGAAGTATAGACATACATAAATGTTATTGCTAAAACAAAATATTCAATTTAACGGAGGAACCTTTGTGGCATTGACAATCACTGCTATTGTTTACCAATCATGCGGTGCGCAAGGAAAGTAATGTATAATGTAAGAGTATACTAAAGTGTAAAACCTAAGAATTTGGTTTTTGATCATCTGAACGCGGGCGGAGCCGCGGGAAATGCTAGTATATATATATATATATATATATATATATATATATATATATATATAACAAATCATATTATTATATCAACAAGAAAAATAATGTAAAAATTCGCTGGTGTACGGACACTCTTACGCGTGTGAAAGATAATAAAATACGGATCAAAGCTTATGACGGTTTGATTTAAATTGGTCAATCTTTAAATACCACCTGCTTATATATCTGATATGAAACGCGGGTTTTATGGCTCATAAATCACAGTACGTGACTTTCTGTGAACTCAGTTCATAGACTTTTTTGTGACTGTTTCCTTCTACTGTATCATGGCATGATTTTCTCGTTTATAGTATTTGTTTTTGTTTGAGTTGCGTTGTTAAATTTCAGAAACGACAAACTAGTTAGGTTTTAATATCAATTTAAAATTATTTTGACCGGCTGATTTTAGATTTCTCAAATCTCCATTATAACGTGAAGGTTTATAATTATAATTTTGCCTCATAATAAAATTACCCTAATTAAGCTTTTTAATACTGTTGTGATAAATTAATATGTTATGGAAATAATAATATAACTAAACTAAAATTAAGGAATACAGTTACGAATAGATATGTTTTAGAACTGCCATAAAATTATCATCTATACAGATAAATAAAATTGGAGTATCTGTTTGTAATGTTAAAATAACCGCTTTTTACTAAATGCTTATGGATGTTTATACGGTACATATACCAAAACAACATTTTTTACAATTTTTGTCTGTCTGTTTGTTCCGGCTAATCTCTGAAACGGCTGGACCGATTTTGGCGGGACTTTCACTGGCAGATAGCTGATGTAATAAGAAGTAACTTAGGCTACTACTTATTTTAGGAAAAAAAATTAAAACAAAAAATAAATAAAAAAATGTTTGTTTTGGCTATTTAACCTAAATATAAGCCTAGCCAAGTAACTTATTTTGATAATAAATTAACGAATCATGTTAAAATCAGATAGTTCTAAAAATATAAGCATACACCCACAGACTAAGAGACAGTGCATGTTATATATATATATATATATATATGTGTGTGTGTGTGTGTGTGTGTGTGTGTGTGTGTGTGTGTGTGTGTGTGTGTGTAATGAATGTTTGGGCCGTTTGTCTAAAATGAAAGTCGGATTAAATATAGCCCTAACAAGCATGCTTGACCGATATTCACTTATCTGACAAGTATGTTTATAGGTCAATCCTAAAACCAGGTACAGTATACTGGGAGGTGTCAAATCTATACATATTATAAAATTGTAACTAAGCCGAATCTGTACATTAAATATTTTTTGGAAAATCTTATTGAAATAGTCATTATTATCGATACTGAGGCCGAATCTTTAGTTTTTAGACTTTTTGTCTGTTTGTCTGTCTCACTGGGAACGCATCACGAGAAAACTACTAGACAGATTTTGATGAAACTTGGTATGATGATAGCTGGTTATCCGGGTATAATAGGATACTTTTTACTGCAGAAAAATATCTTAACTCTAAGAAATTTATACTAACCGTTTAAACGTACTTAGGGGAAAACCCAAGCGGAGCGAGGGTGAGTTGCTAGTTCAAATATATTTTTGAATACAATATAAATATTGTATTACATATGTACTTGTTTGTGCTTGATTATGATCAATCGTAAAAGGCATAAATACGCAAGCATCATAAGTGTAATAACTCGTTTGATGTTTCGTATTTATCCATAATAAGACATGCATGTTGACTTTAAAAGGCTCTTCAATATAAAATATTTATTACCATGTAAGTAACATATGATGATGCATTGAGTTATTTTATTTTTAAAGTACATAGGCGACTATACAGTTAAAATCTATACATATAATAAAATCGTAACTAAGCCGAATCTGAACATTGAATATTTTTGGAAAATCTTATTGAAATAGATTTTATTATCGATACAGAAGCCAAATCTACAGTTTTTAGAATTTTTGTCTGTCTGTTGCCGCATCACGAGAAAACCACTGCACAGATTTCGATGGAATTTGGTATGGTAATAGCTGGTTATCCGGGTCAACATATATGATACTTTTTACCGCGGGAAAATATCTCATCTCTGAGCTAAACGCTAAAACGTAACGAGCCCGAGCGGAGCGAGGGTGAGTTGCTAGTACTATATAATTAAAAAATTCCGTGACTTACGTTATTTGACTGACTGAAAAATATCTGCATCTTACTGAAGATATATAGACTAAGTTTACAATGATTATGTTTCCCGCTTTGTAGTTTACACAACAGGAAATAGGATAAGTTAGGTATCAAGTTGTGATTGAATATTATCATAGATATTATATTACTAAGAAACCTGATACAGCGTACTGAACACAAACTTTTGCTGATAAATTTCAAACACAAAATGTTCTTAATATTATCGGACTACGAATAACATGGATGGATTTGGATGAAATATAGTACACATATAACTACTTCTACAATAACTTAAAAATTTAATATTTGTTTTTTGTTTTTTAATAGTAATTTTAAATGTGACCATTGGCTATATATAATAAATTCCAGCTTGTTTTATTAAAACTTTTGAGCTCACATTTCTTTAGGAATCAATCAACAGGGATCAATATATCTAATTAAAAAATGGCGGAATTTCATTTGAAGATATTGTTTCCAATTGTTTTGTAGTGCCTCCCAGTGTGGGAATAATTACAAAGCAAATCAGCAAATTGTAAGTCAAGAGTTTGTATAATCAGAGAATTCATTTATTTCGACTTTCATTTCGTTTGGGAAGATTCATTCGGTCGTAAAAAAGGCCGCCCCGTCAGGAATAATCGGTTCTTGCACTCGAAACCCCCTTTCTCGCACCTCATAACAGTTAACGTAAAGAGCTCTCCACGACATTATACGAACATATAGGTATATAATAACGTTGTACAATAGGTAAATACAATCTTTAAATAAAATTTTCATAATAGATTTCTAGGATAAAGTGCGTTGTTCTATGTGAAATTTTATTGTGGATCGTCCAGAATCGTACGACACGGGAGTAGTCGGTGGGAATACGCGAATGTGTTTATTTGCGGTGCTTGGAGCGACGCGCGACGCACGCGCCGACCATGCCGCGGCCACTTCAGTTGTTTCGTGGGTATCCGTGCGGAAGAGCGTGTCACATTTTCAATTTTATAAGTAACACGGAACGGTCTAACGGATAGTAAAATATATCACATGTGCTCGATAAATCATCGAAAATGTCTAATGAAAAACAACGACCGAAAAGCTTGCCTACGGAGGTATTGCTAAAGGCTAGAAGCACCTTGTTTTCACTCGGTGGCGCGTTAAAATCAAAGGAGCAGCATCGAAAGTCTAAAGAATTGAAGAAGAAGAACAAAGAAAGATTGAAGAGTTCTAAATCGGAGCCAGAGTTTAGTGATATACGAAAAACAAAGCACAGAAGTAGGATCGACGATACACCTCGTGAGTATGGTGTCAGACCAAGACCCCTTTCGGTGGGAGCAATGAAACGGTATGAAGACGATCTGGAATTTCACTGTGGAAGTTTCCAAAAAGACGCATCTTCGCAGCGCCAGTACGACTCCACGGATGACGTATGTGTGCAATCGCGGTTAGTTATCCCGATTATCGAAAGACTTGGCCAAGATCTTTCGGATGTGAATGAAAGACCGCGTAAAAAACTTTCTTTTCGTGAACCGGAAATTATTGGTAGTGCGAGCGCTACACTAGGCCGTTCCCATAAGCTAATGGGTGTAAATAGCCTCACAAGAAGACCTAACAGGATATCGCTACGGACTGACATGCACTCTAGTTTGGACGGCTTAGATTCTGATTTAGAGGTGAGTTGTGTGTACTAAATAAATTGTTTGATCTGATACCGTATACAGAAATAGCAACCTGATTTTTGAATTAGTATTATTAGCTATTTATTAAATGTATTATATTTTATTGTTCTATTATATTTTAAAGTTTTAGTATTTTAGTCGCCAATTTTAAAGACATTGTTTAAAGAATCTTGATAAAAGGAATTGACATTAAAATTAATTAAAACATTTAACATAATAAAAATGTTCTATTAAAACAGTATGAGACTAATGTATACATACATACATACATACGTAACTATGAAAAATGAACATAATTATTTATTTATAGCTATAGTTTTCTATGAATAGTTTAAAAAAAAAAACAATGTAAAACAATCTAAATTTATTTTTTTAATTGAAAGCGCTAAGAATTTTTGTTCTTCTCTCAACTACATGCTCTTACTCAATGTGAAGAGCATGCATAGTGGTTGTGGATTAAACAAAAACACTTAATGAGCCAAAGCTAAAGAATGCTAACTAATATTATTTAGTAGTAACTAGTGATATTAAGGTGCACCGACTTCAAAACAAAACTTAGTCTAACTAATTGTAAAGTATGGATATGATTTTTTACTTAAAATTTACATAGAGTCGTTTTTGATGTATAACCTATTCATTAAGTTATAAGAATCCGTATTAATATTATAAATGTGAAAGTTTGTGAGTATTGGATGTTTGTTACTCTTTCACGCCAGAACGGCTGAACGGATCTGGATGAATTTTGGCGCAGAGGTAGATTATATTCTGGAATAATAATACATAGGTTATTTTTATCCCGGAAAAATGTACAGTTCCCGTGGGTTAGGTTTGTTTTTGTTTTCCCAGAGACGAATCCGAGCGAAGAGATAAATAAATCTATACATATTATAAAATTCTAACTAAGCCGAATCTGTACATTAAATATTTTTTGGAAAATCTTATTGAAATAGACATTATTATCGATGCAGAGGCCGAATCTATAGTTTTTAGAATTTTTGTCTGTCTGTCTGTCTGTCTGTCTGTCTGTCTGTCTGTCTGTCTGTCTGTTACCGCATCACAGAAAAACCACTGGAGGGATTTTGATGAAATTTGGTATGATGATAGCTGGGTATTCGGGTCAACATATAGGATACTTTTTACCGCAAGAAAATATCTCATTTCTGAAAAAAAATACAAAAACTGGTAGGAACAAAACCACGACGATACTATTTGTAAACAGTTTAGCAAAGTAACTTACAAAATATGGTAAAACCTATAAAAATAGCTTATCTTGAAAATCAAATTATCAAAAGCGCTATTTTATCCATTAAAATAGTTATTTTAATTAATATTTATTTATGTGTTATTTAGATATTCGACAATAGATGTCGCCATGTGTTTTTAAAATACATAGTTTTAATCCCAAAAAAATTAATGTACAGATATGACCTTTTTTAGATTTTATTAGAATTAATACTAAATCACCCGCGGCTCCGCCCGTGTTTAAATTATCAGTAAAGCAAACTTTTTCGCTTCATAAATTAGTAACTATACATATAATAAAATTGTAACTAAGCCGAACCCCTAAATTCAATATTTTTTCGGAAAATCTTATTGAAATATTCATTATTAGCGATATAGAGCCCGAATTTATAGTTTTTAGAATTTTTTCTGTCTGTCTGTATGTGACCGCACCACAGAAAAACTACTAGAGCGATTTTTATGAAATTTGGTATGGTAATAGCAGGTTATCCGGGTCAACACATAGGATTCTTTTTACCGCAGGAAAATATCTCATTTCTGAGAAAAAATACAAAAACTGGTTAAAAAGTAAAAGCACGATGATGCTATTAATCTTTTAGCAAGGTAACTTACTTATATATTATGTTAAAACTGTTAAAAAAAAACTTATCTTAAAAGAAATATTAACAGCGCTATTTTATTCATTAAAATAGTTATTTTAATGAAAATTTATTTATGTGTTATTTAGCTATTTGACAATAGATGTCGCCATGTGTTTTTAAAAGATGTAGTTTTATCAAAAAAAAAAAAAATGTACAGATATAACCTTTCTATGACTTTACTATAATTACTACTAAATTACCCGCGGCCCTGCCCGTGCTTAAATTTTTAATAAAACAAACTTTTTGGCTTCATAAATTTGTAATATTTTGTTGTCCGAAACAATTTTCAAATGAGAATATTTGTAAATTTTTATTGTTTAGTAAATAATGTTAATGTTTTTTAATATTTTAATGTAAAAACTGGGCAAATGTAAATCCAACTCGCGCATTATAGGTTTCGTATAGCAAAATGCTATGTTGTTTTTCTTACTTACGTGTTTTGTATGGTTAACACTAAAATAAATACGAATAATATTTACGTTTCCACAATACCTACTCATTTTTTGCACCGTAAAAATAAGTTCAATTTATATTATTTTATAACATTTTATGGAAAACAAGTTTATGGCTGTTAAACTGCCAAAGCGGGTAACTAAAAATATTTCATATCTCAAAAACTGTGAAAAAGTATTTTAGGAACTCTTATACCTCAACTTTTTCACTTTTTCTTGACACCTTTTCTTGGAAGGTAAAGGCTTAAAGGGCACAATAAAATGCTTACGACTTTAATCATATTAGCCGAGCCATATGAAATAATAAAAAGTATTTGCTTAGAATTATTTACTTACTACACTTTCTTTTGAAAATCGTTTTGGAAAATATTACTAACTAGCGCTAATTAAGAAAAGTTATCATTATGTAATTTAAATAATCAGCTATATATTAAATTAATCTATAGCTGTCTATTAGTAAAAAATGATTAAAATTAATTCCGTAGTTTGAGAGTTTATCGTGAAAAACTAAAAAAACTAACAAAACAGAAGTATAGACATACATAAATGTTATTGCTAAAACAAAAAGTTCAATTTAACGGAGGAACCTTTGCGGCATTGTCAATCTCTGCCATTATTTACCAATCATGCAGTGCGCAATGAAAGTAATGTATGAGTATACTAATGTGTAAAACCTAAGAATTTGGTTTTTGATCATCTGAACGCGGGCGGAGCCGCGGGAAATGCTAGTAAATAAATAAAATGAAATAAATTAAAAAAGAAACAAATAAGATCCTACTAATATGATAAATGCTGCAATGCAATATAGTTCACACATCACAATAACATATAGAATACTTTTTATTCCGGAAAAATATGCAGTTCCCGGGGAGTAGATTTGTTTTTATTTTTCTAGAGGCGAACCCGAGCGAAGCGATGTTGAGCCGCTAATATATAATATAATATTATTCTTCATTATGAAATCGAGGTGATAATTCGCTAACATATCGCGTAACATAACAACATAAGACAATGAAAATTATTAACATAATTGAAGGGCGATTTCAAAAGAGGAGGAAATTATATTTCCTTGATTTTTGAAATTTATCAAAGAAAAAAATGAAACAAAAAACGTACTTCTGTTATAAATATATACAGATGTATGTACAAAATAGCTATTTGATGTAACATTAATTTGTTGATGAAAATAGAGATTAAATGTAACATAACCAAAGGCAACCCTTTTCTCGAATACATACACTACGACATTATAGGAATGATTTCTAGAAAAGGTACTTAAGTAGCATAATTACGTCAACACTGCCATAATTGCTAGTTCTGTGAAAAGAGCAGTTTTGATTCTTAGAAAATGAATGAAGTAGTACTTCCGCTTTTACAGGCTTGGAAACATAAAACAGTTTGAGAATAGTGTAAGAAATCTATACATATAATAAAATTGTAACTGATATTTGTCTGTACATGGAAGATATTTGAGAAAAACTATAATTGGGGCCTTTATTAACGCAATAACTTTTTGGGCCCCAAAACAATGGGTCTGTACGTTTGTGCGCGCTAATCTCAAAAACGGCTTAATTCATTTGAGTGCGGTTTTCACTAATGTATTTTAGTAAGCTTCAATTAATTTTTACTGATTGTTTTATTTCAATCGGTTCATAAATAAAAAAGTTATGTCAATTTAAAGAATCACCTAGGGACGAACCCGAGCGAAGCGAGGGCGAGTCGCTAGTGGCTAAATATATTTAACTCGTAACTTTTATTTTCACATTATTATTATAAGTAAGACTACACTTGACGACTCCCTCGTAAAAGCTCATGAAAATTTTGTGTAAATATAATTAATGCAGTGAAATGAGTGGCACTCACAAATGTAATAGTAGAATTTCACAGTATTTTTTATAAAATTTTCTAGTTGTGCACTTCGTTTCTTTAAAGAATTACAAGTTATGTTAAAGTATACTTCTGTTTTTGTGAACGATAAGTGTCGAAGTGAAATTATATTTACACTAGCGACTCACCCTCGCTCCGCTCGGTTTCTTCCCTAGGTTGATTCCCCAAACAAACTTTCATCTCGATTTTCACCCCATTACGGGATGATTTCCGGGATAAAAACTATCCCATACCCTACCCAGGGTCTCAATCTATCTTCTTACCCAATTTCATCTTAATCGGTTCAGTAGTTTCGGAGCCTATTCGGTGCAAACAAACAAATGATCAAATCTTTCCTCTTTATAATATTAGTATAGATTACTGACAAATGAAAAACCTAAATATTATTTTGCCAGGATATCCTACGATCGTGTATTTAATTATTTGTGACAAATAGATCGTACATTTATTACTATTTTGATAGAGTTTGCGCTGACCTAGGTTTTGAACAAAAACTAGCTTTACGGATTTTTTTGCGGATTTAAAATAATTTTTGATTTTCGACATTTCAAATGCTCTACTCTTTACATCAATCACGGCAACGGGAGAAGCTTTTACGGGAAGGAAGATAGTTTTATTTAAAATATCAAATATCGCGCTAAGAAAATATTATTGAGTATATATTATTTTGAGATACATAATATTTAAATAATCAAAATATTCAGCTAGATCTGCGAGGTTTCACGCTAAAAAATAAATATAAATAAATAAATAAGTTGGGACATTAACACACGGCACCATCTAGTTCCATGGTAAGCTACGAGGCTTGTGTCATGGATACCAGATAGTTGATACAATATAAATATATAACTTTAAATACGTATTACAGATATAAATACTCATGACTGAAGTACAAGCATTCGTGCTCACACAAATGAATGCCCCCAACGGAACCCAAACCCGCGACTGCTGGCACAGCAAGTAGGGTCACTACAAACAGCCAAATGTGTCGTCTAAAATAAAACGAGCGTCATTTAAAATGGTAGTGAAATAAATAAAACTAAATTCACAGGAAATTGCAAATATGCATATATTACTTGTCAACGGTTTTATTTCTATATTACTTAAAGTAATTGAATAAATCATCATAATTAGTTTTACGGGAAACATTTCCACCTATATAATGTAGAGTAGTCGTCAATTTTCATTAATGTCAAAATTGATGGTCGCTAATGAAGTTAGTAAAAAGGTTTAACTCAGATATATTCCATATTATTATATTAAGTAACAAAATACTTTTTAATGTATGTTATAATATACGTAATATGAATATTTTAAATAAATTAATTCAAAAATAATATGAACTACAAGAAAGAAAATATATTAGTATACAGGGTGGATTTTTGAGACGGGACAGTAAGGGCAGGTACCTTAAATACTATAGTTACAGGAAAACGTTCCTAGGAGACCTTCCATAACTTTTTGAGATATTCTGAACTGCATTCACAGATTTTGGAAAAAATGTACAGTCAGCGAGAAAAATGCTAAAATACCAAAAAAAATTTTTTTATGTCAATCAATCCTATTTCATGTAGTAATCAAAAGACTCTACGGGACCATTTAAGGTTTGAGTACTAGAAATGACAGAAATCGCCATGTATATATATATATATATATATATATATATATATATATATATATATATATATATATATATATATATATATATATATATATATATAAACGGGATATTTACCTTTTTAGCATTTACTTTCAAGAGTTCCCGATATTTCAGCGCTGTTACAAACGCCAGGGTCATTGCTGCTTTCTTGCTAAATAAAATTTAAAATAAACGAAGATTTGTTAAAATTTCATTTTCATTACGCGATTATAACGTAAATTTCATATAAAAAACATTTAGTACTGTGCAACGTACGTGTTCATATTATATATTATCATACCTGGCAACTGATTAGTGGCTGACTGAGTAGCCGAGTTTCTTTGGCAGTTTGCCGCGCCTTGAGTATGTAAACTTCGTTTGATTTGTGCGTTACTATAGTAACCGGTACTGAAGACCTGAGTTTAAGGAAATTTATTTTCTTAAAAAAAACTATTGATAAATGACGACATGATAGCAGATGTGGAAAATGCTAGTGTAACCGACTGATCGAAGTCTGTCTTACCAATTTTATCTACCTATAATCTGTACATTAAATATTTTTTGGAAAATCTTATTGAAATAGACGTTATTACTGAAACAGAGGCCGAATTTATAGTTTTTAGAATTTTTGTCTGTCTGACTGTCTTTCTACCTGTCTGTGGCCGCATCACGGAAAAATCACTGGGATTTTGATGAAATTTGGTATGATAATAGCTAGTTATCCGGATCAACATATAGGATACTTTTTACTGCGGTAAAATATCACATCTCTGAGAAATTTACACTAAACGTTAAAACGTAAGCAGGGACGAACCCGAGCGGAGCGAAAGTGAGTCTTAAATATAATTTGAAGATTTTTCGTTGTTTACCTTATTTTTAAAGTAATTTATTTCGATTTATTTATATGTAAAACAAAAAATGTAGAGCAATTATTTATCATATCCATATCATTTTACTATTAATTCAATGAAAAAATTAACTAATGCAGATTAACAAATCAAAAAAATCTTTATGAACAAATATAAAGTGATGAATCTCACTATTTATGTAAAATATATCTATATCTATTTATGTGAAAATGATGATGAAAATGAGTTTCAATTTTAAGTATTAACTTTCTATAATAGATAACAGCTAACTAAAGCGTAGTGCCTAAAGTATATTTTTTTTCAATATTTATTGATCGCCTACCTTTTCTATTCTTCATTGGTCAAGCCTTATCAAAAAGAGATCCTTGAATCCCGCTCATCATTCAAAGGTGTCTTACGACAAGTAGTAGTAAATATTACAATTTATATATTTTATATAAAATACTAGCGACTCACCCTCGCTTCTCTCGGGTTCGTCCCTAGCTTGGATATAGTAAAATGGATATAGTATGTTATCCTTAAGATATAGTCATATGAAGTCGCAGACTTTTTTGTAGACCTTTTTAAGGTGTACAATACTGTAAACATTATTTTGATCTATCTCGTAGGGTTCAGCCAGCATTTGCAGTGTAAGCGCAAAAAAATGTGTTTATTTACGACAACGCATTAGAAACCTCTAAAATTGTCACTGTTTCTCTACTATATTATGCATGTATTATACATATAAACTTTCCTCTTGAATTACTGTATCTATTAAAAAAACCGCATCAGAATCCGTTGCGTAGTTTCAAAGGTCTAAGCATATATAGGGACAGACAGCGGGAAGCGACTTTGTTTTATACTATGTAGTAATTATTATACTCTATTTAATTAGTGGAAATACTAGCTATGTACGATAAATAAGGTAAAAAATTATTCAAAGGTTGAAATCGGAGCTAATTCCACGAGAGCCATCGGATTTCTAAAGAAAAGTTCGCAGAAATCTGATAAAAATATATAAAAATAAACCTAGTCTAATAAGTTTAAGTAAATCTATACATATTATAAAATTCTAACTAAGCCGAATCTGTACATTAAATATTTTTCGGAAAATCTTATTGAAATAGACATTTTTATCGATGCAGAGGCCGAATCTATAGTTTTTAGAATTTTTGTCTGTCTGTCTGTCTGTCTGTCTGTCTGTCTGTCTGTTACCGCATCACAGAAAAACCACTAGAGGGATTTTGATGAAATTTGGTATGTTTATAGCTGGTTATCCGGGTCAACATATAGGATACTTTTTACCGCGAGAAAATATCTCATTTCTGAAAAAAAATACAAAAACTGGTAGGAACAAAACCACGACTATACTATTTGTAAACAATTTAGCTAGGTAACTTACAAAATATGGTAAAAACTATAAAAATAGCTTATCTTGGAAATCAAATTATCAAAAGCGCTATTTTATCCATTAAAATAGTTATTTTAATTGATATTTATTTATGTGTTATTTAGATATTGGACAATAGATGTCGCCATGTGTTTTTAAAATACATATTTTTAATCCCAAAAATTTTAATGTACAGATATGACCTTTTTTCGATTTTATAAGAATTACTACTAAATCACCCGCTGCTCCGCCCGTGCTTAAATTATCAGTAAAGCAAACTTTTTCGCTTCATAAATTAGTAACTATACATACAATAAAATTGTAACTAAGCCGAACCCCTAAATTTAATATTTTTTCGGAAAATCTTATTGAAATATTCATTAGTAGCGATATAGAGCCCGAATCTATAGTTTTTAGAATTTTTTCTGTCTGTTTGAATGTAACAGCATCACAGAAAAACCACTAGAGGGATTTTTATGAAATTTGGTATGGTAATAGCAGGTTATCCGGGTCAACACATAGGATTCTTTTTACCCCAGGAAAATATCTCATTTCTGAGAAAAAATACAAAAACTGGTTAAAGTAAAAGCACGATGATGCTATTAATATTTTAGCAAGGTAACTTACTTATATATTATGTTAAAACTATTAAAAAAAACTTATCTTAAAAGAAATATTAACAGCGCTATTTTATTCATTAAAATAGTTATTTTAATAAAAATTTATTTATGTGTTATTTAGCTATTTGACAATAGATGTCGCCATGTGTTTTGAAAATACGTAGTTTTATCCAAAAAAAAAATGTACAGATATAACCTTTCTATGACTTTACTATAATTACTACTAAATTACCCGCGGCCCTGCCCGTGCTTAAATTTTTAATAAAACAAACTTTTTGGCTTTATAAATTAGTAACATATTAGTAATATTTTGTTAGCCGAAACACTTTTCAAATGAGAATATTTGTAAATTTTTATTGTTTAGTAAATAATGTTAATGTTTTTTAATCTTTTAATGTAAAAATTGGGCAAATGTAAATCCAACTCGCGCATTTTAGGTTTCGTATAGCAAAATGCTATGTTGTTTTTCTTACTTACGTGTTTTGTATGGTTAACACTAAAATAAATACGAATAATATTTACATTTCCACAATACCTACTCATTTTTTGCACCGTAAAAATAAGTTCAATTTATATTATTTTATAACATTTTATGGAAAACAAGTTTATGGCTGTTAAACTGCCAAAGCGGGTAACTAAAAATATTTCATATCTCAAAAACTATGAAAAAGTATTTTAGGAACTGTTATACCTCAACTTTTTCACTTTTTCTTGACACCTTTTCTTGGAAGGCAAAGGCTTAAAGGACATAATAAAATGCTTACGACTTTAATCATATTAGCCGAGCCATATAAAATAAAGAAATGTATTCGCTTAGAATTATTTACTTATTACACTTTCTTTTATCGTTATCATTATGTAATTTAAAGAATCAGCTATATATTAAGTTAATCTATAGCTGTCTATTAGTAAAAAATTATTAAAATTAATTCCGTAGTTTGAGAGTTTATCGCCCAAAACAAAAAAAACAAACAAAACAGAGGTATAGACATACATAAATGTTATTGCTAAAATAAAAAATTCAATTTAACGGAGGAACCTTTGTGGCATTGACAATCACTGCCATTATTTACCAATCATGCGGTGCGCAATGAAAGTTATGTATAATGTAAGAGTATACTAATGTGTAAAACCTAAGAATTTGGTTTTTGATCATCTGAACGCGGGCGGAGCCGCGGGAAATGCTAGTGTAGACTAAAATTCTGTATGAAACTATTGAAATGACAAACAGTCGTTGAACAACAATAGAAAAATTACCAATTTTATTGGATACATATCAGTAATAGATCCCTATTATTATTTCATGAGAGACACATATAGATCTTACGAACGATCTAACGTTTTGATCAGAAATGTTCATGTTTATTTTGATAGAAATCGTAGCGGAAATATTTTACAAATCGGTATCATAAGCGACTAACGTATTATTGGCAAATGTTTTATATTAAAATACAATAGGGATGGCAATTTATATTAATAAGTATAAGAAAATAATAATATTGCAACAGAACTACTCCAAATTTTTATTTTTTTTTAACTTTTAGTTAACAGAAAACGCAAACTGTCTTGAAATAAACGTTTAAAATAAATCGAAATACAACAATATTCTAATCTATACTAATATTATAAAGCTGAAGAGTTTGTTTGTTTGGTTGAACGCGCTAATCTCAGGAACTACTAATCCGATTTGAAAAAGATGTTTTTGCATTAAATAGCCCGTTAACTGATGAAGGCTATAGGCTATATATCACCCCGGAAAAATATACGGTTCCCGTGGGATAGGTTTGTTTTTGTCTAGGGACGAACCCGAAGCGAAGCGAGGGTGAGTCGCTAGTTATATATATAATTTAATATTAATTTAACCACATGACAATAAAAATATAGTTAAAATATTGATATTACAATACATAAGTAGAAATATAGACTAGACAACATCGCAGTATCAACCCTAGCCTATAGTCAACTTTCAAGGGCAAAGCTTCCGTCGCACCATTTCTTATTTAGAAAACTTTAGAATCGGTAATGTTTGAGATATTTTAGTACCGCCAATGTGTGAATTACGTACTGAATGGCCGTTGAAAATGAGAAGCGCTATCATTAATCCACTCTGACTTCAGTTTACGTTCCACATCAGTACCAAAGTGGTAATGGAGTGAAATAAAGCAAACGATCTGTTTAGGAACATAAAGGTGCATTGTAAAATATACCTTTTACCTCCTTTTTATTTAAAGCCTTTATAATTTTTGTTGCATCTTGATTCTTAGTTCATTCACTTTAATATTTTAGTATGTTTCTTTATGGATTTTCTCTAAAATCGATACATTTTAATTAGTCTGTAATTAATGCAAGAAGAGATTGTAATTATGTGAATATAGTACTGTGTTAATTGAAGTGATTATAGTATTTGATTGCCTCAATGGTATAGTGGCTAGTATATACAGATGTGCATCCAGAGGTCCTGGGTTCTAGTCCCGGGTCGGGCCAAGCTTAGTTATTAAGACTTTCTGTTTAAAAAACTTCAGTAATAGACCGGAGTTGAGAAATTGGCGTTGTTTCACCCCTGTACCTCGGAGAGCACGTAAAGCTGTCCTGCGCCTTAATTCTCAATGGTAGTCTCGAGTAATCGTCCCACCGGAGTATGAGAGTGACAGGAATAGAGAGTGTACCTGTGTCTGCGCGTACACTTGTGCACTATAATATCTCCTGCGTAGTTGTTTAGTCTCAATGAGATTATACGAATAGTAGTGTGTTTTGTTTAATTATATAAACTATATATAACAACGCGGCACAGTCTCACTACTGGTCACAGGCCTCCCCTCAGTGCGAGGGGGATACAAAAAGTAAAACACATCTCTGAAAAATGTATTATATGTGACACAGATTACTTATAAGCTGCTAATTTCATTGATGTTAAAATAAATTTCATTGTTTTAAAAAAATAACAGTCTCCTCTTTAAATGAAATTTACAGAAAATTTTATGCATACAGATTTCTACTAATGGAAAGCGAAACGAAAATCTTTTTTTATTTTCCATTTTACTTATCACGTTATTTTAACGTTTTTGTAATAATTATCTATCTAATCTAATATATTTAAACGAGCAATTTTTGTATATTTATATATTTATTTATTTATACCGGCGATCTCGAAAACGATAACGATTTCGCTAAAATTTGGCATGTGTGGGGGTTTTCGGGGGCGAAAAATCGATCTAGATTAGTCTTATGTCTGGGAAAATGCGTGTTTTCGAGTTTTCATGCGGTTTTATTTCGCATTATTCCACGCAGAATATGGTCGATATTTTCTTACACTTAGGCAAAAGCATCGTAGTCAAGCGACCAAGGTGTCCGAGTTCGAATCTCGATCGGATACGAAGTTTTTATTTTTGTTTTGTTTTTGTATTTATACAAGTTTTTAGTTTTTTTTTTAATCTAAAAAATACGACATAAAAAAAAGAACTCCGAGCGAAGCTCGGTCGTCCAGGTACTAAAATTTTAAATAAAGTATTATGCTTATACGAATTTCACATACTAATAACACAAGCAACAACAAGCATGTGGTTTTCTTCGGATTTGTTAAATCCACAATCACAGAGCATGACCCGTTTTTTATTCATATAAAAGCTTTTTAATACGGTTGATGCTAAATTTTTATAGGTACATAAATTATATTTTAAAAATCTCTGTTTAAAATATTTTATCCTCTAAAAAGAGAAATTTTCTCTTGAAATGTATATATACTCGTATAGTACAAAACATTTAATTATATTTTTTTTATTTATTTTATCAAGTTTTGTATTCTACTGCTGTTACATATTTATTTTTAAGATTAACATACTTTTTAAATAAATTTATCTTTTCGGATTGAAACATATTCTACTTTTCTTTAACTAATAATGAAATCCGCTTCATATTTGGTTAATCTGAACCGAAATAGTAACAAAAAATATTGAGAATCTTTTGCTTTTTGAAGTCTTGTCTTCTTCTACATCAAAAATAATACTTTTATTGACCTTTTAACAATTTAGTTATAATATATTCACGGGTTAAAACTATCAGAAATCTACCTATCTATACATATTATAATAAAATTCTGAGTCGAATTTGTACATTAAATATTTTTTGCAAAATCTTATTGAAATAGTCATTATTATCGATACAGAGGTCAACTTAACTCAGTTTTAGGGTTCCGTACCCGAATGGTGTCAAGGGAACCCTATGTATTTCTATTGCCGCTGTAACAACAAATAATAAAAATAAATGAAAATAAAAATAAAAGAAACATTTTTTTAACATTCGTAATCGTTAATATACTACATAATTAGAGTAAAAGTCATATTAATAAAAAGTACATGTACGATGGTACGGAACCCTTCGTGTGCGAATTCTACACTTGACCGATTTTATAACTTTAAAAGTAAAATACATATGTATTTTTTTTTCGTCAATTATCAACTTTTATTAAACGTAACTCGAATCTGAGAATACTAACGTTATTGCCAATACCAGTCAAACATTACGCCCCAATAAAATATAGAAGACCCTTTAATTTGATTATTTGTTTACATAAGTAACTACAGTATTTGAAAATCTGTTTGATAGAATGTTTAACATTACGCCACATATAGATTACTAGCATTGCCCGCAGCTCCACCCGCGTTCAGATGACCAAAAACCAAATTCTTAGGTTTTACATATTAGTATACTCTGACATTGCAGTTTTTATATTTTTTCTCAGAAATGAGATATTTTCCCGTGGTAAAAAGTGTCCTATATGTTGACCCGAATAACCAGCTATCATCATACCAAATTTCATCAAAATCCCTCCAGTGGTTTTTCTGTGATGCGGTAACAGACAGACAGACAGACAGACAGACAAAAATTCTAAAAACTATAGATTCGGCCTCTGCATCGATAAAAATGTCTATTTCAATAAGATTTTCCAAAAAATATTTAATGTACAGATTCAGCTTAGTTAGAATTTTATAATATGTATAGATGAAAAAAAGCTTTTGCACACTTTGCTAAGGATGTAAACATTTATAATGAACTAACATGTTTGATTTATTTTAATGTTTCCAGATAGCTACTGATGTTATCTACACATATAATAAAATTGTGACTAAACCGAATCTGTACATTAAATATTTTTTAGAAAATCTTATTGAAATAAAGGGCCGAATTTATAGTTTTTAGAATTTTTGTCTGTCTTTCTGTTACCGCATCACGGAAAAACCATTGAGGAATAATAAAAAAATATAATATTAAATAATAAAATAATTTAAAAATAATATAAAATAATAAATTATAAAAAATAATATAAAAATAAATGAAAATATTAAACTAATATTCTTACATGCCCTTAATAATATTTTCAGGCAAAGGGTAAAAGAACATAAAGTTTATAACTAAAAATTTCATAAATTTCAAGGCAAGGACGCAGGTTTAATTTCCTTTCCAGTCAATCAATCTTTGGATACTATAAAGATTTGACACCTTTGAGTTCAATTTTAAAACGGAGCACGTAGTTCAACATCGATGTTTACGAATCTTAAAAATGTTTCTGAAAATATATTTTCATTTTCACATAAACTACTAGTAAAATGTACCATCTCTGTTCGTTTTGTTTTTCTTAAACAGATAAATTCCTTAAGGTAAAAATAAAATTAAACAATAAATTTTGTAAATTATGGAATAAGAGTTTCATCAACTATCTCGTGGGAAATTATTACATGTTATGAAAAATTGAACCCATTTAGGATCTCGTTGACATACAAGAGAAAACATCATTTTTAGGGTTCCCTACACAAAGAGTGCCAGCGGAACCCTATTTAGTAATAGTTTAGGCTTAGTAGCCTCCGCTGTCCGTCCATCCGTCTGTCTATCAGAAGGTCGTAATAGGTTAAGAGTTGAAATTTTCACAGAGTATGATACGGAACCACTCGTATGCGAGTCCAACTCGCACTTGATATATTTTTATTATTTATATATTATATATAAAATGTAAGTATGTAAGATTATTTTTTTGTTAAATAAATATCTCTCGTATATCAAAAATAGCCTATAGCAGTTAAAAACGATACGACGATATTTAAAAATACATTCGGGATTTGTTCAGGAATTATTATGTGAAGTTCTACAATTCTTCAAAAACTTGTCTAACTGTTAAATGTCAGTCAAATAAAAGAATTATGATCATACTTTCGTGCTTGTGCCAACGTTTTCTATTTTTATTTTCACTAATTTATATAGTTAACCTTCATTCCCACGTGTTTTGTTTTAATTCCATTAAAATTGAAAGATGAATGCGAGTTCAATCCAACTAAAAATAAACTTTTCTCTTCTACTATTTAAACGTGTCGTTTCAAATTAAATATTTTTTTTAAATATGTATAATCATAAAATAGTGTTGATCTGAAATGATGAAATTTGAAATTATTTTCAATAGGAATAATATCTTATTCTTATTCTCGAATAAATAAATAAATATGTTGGGACATTAACACACAGCACCATCTAGCTCCATGGTAAGCTACGAGGCTTGTGTTATGGATACCAGATAGTTGATATACTACACATATATAACTTTAAATACATACATATTATAAATATAAACACCCATGACTGGAGTACAAACATCCGTGCTCATCACACAAATGAATGCCTCCAGTGGGACTCGAACCCGCGACCGCTGCCATAGCAAGTAGGGTCAACATCAGGCCTCCATCCTTATGTCGTGGACATTCCACCAGTCCGGACGAAGCGTTTCGCTACGTCATTTATTATACGTGCGGCTAAGGATTGGAACAACCTGCCTGCGTCGGTGTTACCGTCCGATTACAATATGGGTGTCTTCAAGGCAAGACTGAATAGGTGGCTACTGAATTAGTGCGACTTACCATCTATGACTGCGTTACCACTTACCATCAGGTGGAACGTAGTCAAACACTAATTCAGAACACTATAAAAAAACAACACAAACTGTGCCAAACGTGCGGTCTAATGTATAAATGAATGAATTAAAAATGAATAATGTAGAATGGAGAATATTTAATATATAACCTTTTGAGCCGGTGGTAATTTCCTCAAAGTATGTTCGTTTAAGTTTGTTCATTACTAACAATACAATTTAAATTTAAAAATTAGCGTTTCAGAAGTACATACATGTCTAATTGAAAATAGTTTATTTTTAGTTGAGACACCTAGAAATCCTTTAGAAACCAATAAACGTATTATATTCAAATATCAATAAATTCATTATCTGCAACTATCTGCTAGCAGAGATATCTATACCTAATATTTTAAAGCTAAAGAGTTTGTTTGATTGTTTGTTTGATTGTTTGTTTGTTTGTTTGTTTGGTTTGTTGAACGCGCTAATCTCAGAAACAACTGGATGGAATTGAAAAATTCTTTTTGTGTTGGATAGTCCATTTATCGAGGAAGGCTTTAGGCTATATATATATCATCCCGGAAAAACGTACGGTTCCCGTGGGATAGAGTTGTTTTTGTCTAGAGACGAACCCGAAGCGAAGCGAGGGTGAGTCGCTAGTTAGACTAATAAAGCCGTCAAAATACATTTACCATGAAAATGACCCATGTATCAAATATACATCTCTACATATTACTGTGTTAATTATTTTAACACAGAATTAGATTTCACACTCGTATATACATTTATAAACAACCTTAATTATCCTACTCACATATACTCACTCTTACAGCTAACATTTACGTTATTATTCTATAGGGCTTAGTAGAGACAAAATTGCATAGCTTATACAAAATATTTCCCAGGCAATGGTAGCCCAGTGGTAACGCACTTGCTTGGGAAACCGAGTGACGCGGGTTCGAATCCCGGGTCTCACACCTCTGATATTTTTATGTGCGAATTATTTCTAACATGATTACCACTTGACTTAAGGTAAAGGAAAACATCGTAAGGAAACCTGCATGTCTGAGAGAACTTAGCAAGATTTCGAAAAAACATGTGAATTCCGCCAACCCGCACTTGGCCAACGTGATGGACAAGTGCGGGTTAGCGGTTTCACTATGGCCTAATCCCCTTATATTGAAGGGAGGCCTGTACCCAGTAGTAGGACGTTAAATAAGAAGGGCTGAATACACATACATAATATTTAAAGTTATATTTTCCGCTATATTTCTCTAAGAACTTTAACAAATACTTATATTGTGACTTCAGTTTAAAATTATATATTTTAACAAAACAAATATAATGACACAAAACCAGTAACATGTATGAAACTCATCTAAATGAATCAAGCGAGCCTAAACTCAAAGATTTTACGAGTAGCTATTATAAAGACTTCCACCATACATCTCCAGACTTCATCAGACCAGCTCGATGGCATCGAATTGTCGTCCGTATTTCACATATCAATAGAGTTTGAAATCGATACGAAACTTTGAAGGTTTTAAACTTCAAATTAAAGGCTTTATTAACCTTTTAAATCAACTTCCAAGATTTGATGACAAAATTACAAGTCTAATAAAAGTGGTAATAAAACCGTTTTAAAGCATTCTACTTTTTTAATAATAAAACATACAATATACAGATAAATAAAACTGAAGTGTCTGTTTGTAATAATAAAATAACAGCTTTTTATTAAATACCTCACTCTCGCTTCGCTCGGGTTCGTCCCTAGGTTGCTTCTCTAAACAAAATTAATTAATTAATTAATTTGATTTTAATTTTTTTTCGTAGGATCCTATTTTTTTTTTCTAAAATAAAAGTAGCCTAAGTTACTATTTATTACAACAGCTATCTACCAGTGAAAGTCCCGTCAAAATTGGTTAAGCCATTTCATAGATAAGCCGAAACAAACAGACAGACAGGCAGACAAAAATTGTAAAAAAATGTTGTTTTGGTATATGTATCGTGTATACATCCATATGCATTTACTAAAAAGCGGCTTTATTTATATTACAACAGACACTCCAATTTTATTTATCTGTATAGATGAAAGTTCATACGATACTTATAATAAAAAAACAGTTTTAATTTTGTCTGTTTTGTTGTTCCGCCTAATCTCCAAAACGACTGGACCGATTTTGAGTGTACTTTCACTGGCAGATAGCTATTATTGTAAGGAGTAACTTAGGCTCCTTTAGTTTAAGACAACGGATTAGGGTTTTGAAAAAAAAAACATAACCTATAAAATAGTCAACAGCTTGAAGCACTGTTCATATTACATTTTAAAAGAATATACATAGTGATATCTTGATCAAACGTATGTATTTATTTATTAATTATCAAACGGGTTTGCTTATATTTAAACCTGAAACACGTTGTGCAATACGGTTATAATTTGCAGCTGTTACGTATCTGATTTGGGCTTCTGAAAATATACAATAACATCATTGCGTACTTATTGTCTCGATGTAAAGCAGAGTGAATCTGTCCACTCCTTTTATCTTATAAATAACGTAATGATAATAATATATAAAATAGAGTATTCAGATAGCGGTATCCCAGTGGTACAGTGCTCGCTTGGAAAACCAAGTGAAGCTAGTTCGATTCCCATGTCTCGCGCCTCTGATATTATAATGAAAAAATAGTTATACTTTACGGTGAAGCAAAACATTGTTACTCGTAGGATACATACATGTCTGAAAAAGCCTTACATATATCGAAATGTTAAATTCGCTAACCCGCATTCGACTAGCGTGAGTTATAGCACATGTAGGAGTAGGACATTAAAATGAGCTGAAATCGTCGTCGATAGAATTTTCATAAGGATTGGAAACGTAATTAATATTCAAAATAACAAAGTATATGTGACATCATTATATTTTATTTTCCAACGGTGTGTATGTCGGTACGGCATATCTCCTCATACAATGTCCTCCTGACCGATTTCAGCCACGGTGGCCAATCTCACTGATACTAGCCAGATGCGTCGGAGATATTGTAGTGCAGCGCGTGTATAATTGGTGTGTACGCATACACATAACGTGCGCTCTATATTACTTTTACTAAGTCCGATGGTCCGATATTTCGACACGACTGGTGCTCTCCGAGGTAAGGGAGCGCAACACCGCCAACTTCCCAACTTGGGGCTACTACTGAGAATATCTTAACAGAAAAACTCAATTAAACTCTGCCCGACTCGGAACTCGAACCCAAGACTTCCGGATTTGCAGCCGCACATGCTAGCCACGAGACCACCGAAGCATTTAACACTTTATTAAAACCAATAACCCAGACATCATTACATAGATTATGTTCCCTTTTAATGACGATAAACATAAAACAACCAAATAGATTATATTTTTATTTTTTATATATATTTTTGAGTTAAAACTATATATTGACGCTAATGGAGAATACGTTACTAGTCCATACATAATATAAAATCCTAACTAAGCCGAATCTGTACATTAAATATTTTTTGGAAAATCTTACTGAAATAGACATTATTATCGATGCAGAGGCAAAATCTATAGTTTTTAGAATTTTTGTCTGTCTGTCTGTCTGTCTGTCTGTCTGTCTATCTGTCTGTTACCGCATCACAGAAAAACCACTGGAGGGATTTTGATGAAATTTGGTATGATGATAGCTGGAAAATATCTAATTTCTGAGAAAAAATACAAAAACTGTTTGGAACAAAATCACGATGATACTATCTGTAAACAGTTTAGCAAGGTTTTTTACTAAATATGGTAAAAACTATTAAAAAAAGTTTATCTTGAAAATTAAATTATCAATAGCGCTATTTTATCTATTGAAATAGTTATTTTAATTAATATACATGTATGTGTTATTTAGATATTCGACAATAGATGTCGCCATGTGTATTTAGTAGTTTTAATTCCAAAAAATGAATGTACAGATTATGACCTTTCTATGACTTTATTAGAATTACTACTAAATTACCCGCGGCCCCGCCTGTGTTCATATTTTCAATAAAACAAATTTTTGGCTTTATAAGTTAATAACATATTAGTAATATTTTTTTGACAGAAACAATTTTAAAATTAAAATATTTGTAAATTTTTATTGTTTAGTAAATAATGTTAATATTTTTTAATCTTTTAATGTAAAAATTGGGCAAATGCAAATCCAACTCGCGCATTATAGGTTTCGTATAGCAAAATGCTGTGTTGTTTTTCTTACTTACGTGTTTTGTTAGGCTAACACTAAAATAAATACGAATAATATTTACGTTTCCACAATATGACTCATTTTATCAACCGTAAAAATACGTTCGATTCATATTCTAATATATAAAATTCTCGTGTCACAGTTTTCGTTGCCATACTCCTCCGAAACGGCTTGACCGATTTTGATGAAATTTTTGTGCTTATCCGGTATCTATGAGAATCGGCCAACATCTATTTTTCATCCCCCTAAATGTTAGGGGTAGTCCACCCCTAAATTTTATTTTTTATTTTTTAGACAAAATTTTTAATTTCTATTTTTTTATGATACAACATACAAAAATACATACAATCCTCAATTTTCACCCTTCTACGATCAACCCTTATTTTTTAATAGCCATTTTAGTAATTTAATCATTTTTCCTTTCCGGTCGAAAACTGATCAATCGTCATTTAATGCAAGCTAGGGACGAACTCCAGCGAAGCGAGGGTGAGTCGCTAGTTATTTTATAACATTTTATAGGAAACAAGTTTATGGCTGTTAAACTGATGAAGCGGGTAACTAAAAATATTCCATATCTCAAAAACTATGAAAAAGTAATTTTCAGTTTTTTTTGACACCATTTCTTGGAAGGTAAAGACTTAAAGGACACAATAAAATGCTTACGACTTTAATCATATTAGCCGAGCCATATGAAATAATAAAAAGTTTTTGCTTAGAATTATTTACTTATTACACTTTCTTTTGAAAATCGTTTTGGAAAATATTACTAACTAACGCTAACCCATTCCTGTTGCGCGACAAATTAACATTAAGAAAAGTTGTCATTATGTTATTTAAATAATCAGCTTCATATTAAATTAATCAATAGCTGTCTATTAGTAAAAAATGACTAAAATTAATTCCGTAGTTTGAGAGTTTATCGCCCAAAACTAAATAAACAAACAGAACAGGAGTATAGATATACATATGTCCATAAATGTTATCGCTAAAATAAAAAGTGCAATATTACTAAATCAAATATGAGATTAACGGAGGAACCTTTGTGGCATTGTCAATCACTGCCATTATTTACCAATCATACGGTGCGAAATGGAATTGGTATATGTAAGAGTATACTAATATATAAAACCTAAGAATTTGGTTTTTGATCATCTGAACGCGGGCGCTAAAGCGAAAATGCTAGTGGTTAGTATAAAATTATTCCTCATTAAAATATTCCTCCCAAGAAGCTTTAATAATCATTTTGCTTATGTTTAATTATAACATAAGTACAAATGACCCTCGTTTAGCTCAGATGCGTCCCTGAGTGCCTTTTGCGATTGTATTACCAACTGTAGCCTATGTGTTACTCCAGGTTTCATCCTTTGTCAGCAGTTTTATTATAAAGGAGTAATAAACGTACACATAAATTTCGCACTTATATTACTACTAGAGACTCACCCTCGCTTCGCTTCGGGTTCGTCTCTAGACAAAAATAACTCTATCCCACGGGAACCGTACATTTTTTCGGGACGATATATAGCCTAAAGCGTTCCTCGATAAATGGACTATCCAACACAAAAAGAATTTTTCAATTCCATCCAGTAGTTCCTGAGATTAGCGCGTTCAACCAAACAAACAAACAAACAAACAAACAAACAAACAAACAAACAAACAAACAAACAAACAAACAATCAAACAAACAAACTCTTCAGCTTTATAATATTAGTATAGATTCAAAGTATAAATAGCATATAAACTTATCAAAATTATTGAAGTTATATTTAATTTCGTTCATTATACAATCATTCATATATTACTAACGGCTCACCCTCGCTTCGCTCGTGTTCGTTCCTGTTATTAACGTTTTATATAGATATAAATAGTTATTAGTCAGCGTTATATATATATATATATATATATATATATATATATATATATATATATATCAGTGGCGAAGGGTGAAATTTTAGCAGAGGTAAGCCGTTCCAAAAAAAAAAAAAATGGATACACAATTTTTATATATCAATCAATGGAAAAAAAAGAAATGTAATTGTGAAGATATTTTTTTTATAAGGCTATTGTGTTTTTTATTGTTGTTACATGTAAAATATTCTAGCTAAATATATTTAACATTTAATATAATAATAAAACCTCATAAAATATTAATAACGCCATCTATGAAAAATCTTTACACATGACTTAGTACGGAAATTTGATTTTATTTTATTTTTCTTTATTAAAAGTACATATATTACAACCTATATTTTTTGGGATTTACATATTATTTTATCTTTTTTTTTGTTAATTTTACATAAATATATTTAATCAATATATTTAATATAAATACCGCCATCTACTTAAATCTCATTGAACTACTTCGTCGTGCTTAGTAATGAAATTGATTTATTATTTTATTGTATTTTATTTATCAAGCCAAATTGGACGAAAATTATAAAATAATTCACAAAAAAGGAACGATAAGAAGCACAGGCTTTAATTATAATATCATATAGCAATACATCCGTTTTTAAAATGTCTGACTATCCTATTTAGTATTTAGCTTAATTAGTCAAATTATATTGTTAAATAATGTAACATTTTTAAAATAACTTTAATATATTAAAATTCACTCTAAACTTAAATAGAATCAGAATATAATAAACATGGAAAACTAAATACTTTCTAATTTAGCACATTCACACATAATCTAATTAAACGTTTTATGAAAATATTTAGGTAACTCATTTCATGTAATAATTAAATCATATTTCAAACAAATGAGTATCTTGATGACATGCTTTTTAATTATTAAACAACTAAATTTAGAAAACTTAAGTCAATAGTATGCAAATTAATGCCATAATGGCTAATAGAACTCACCGAAATAAACAAATATGTGAGACACTCACAGTCCACAAAAAAACACAGCACAAAATGTCTATATTACACTAAAAGCAAATTAAAACTCTATAAAACAAAAAATTTCTTAAGCAATGCACTCGTAAACAATAACAATCCGCCATATTAATTTACATTAAATAATAAATCATTCAAATAATAACATTGCTCGTCTGACGCTTCGCTTGTCAAATTAGGGACGTTTTGTAATTTTTGACCAATCACAGGCAGGATAAGACGTAAAGAAGCAGCTTTTCGAGCAACAAAAATTTGATAAGTGCGCATGCGTAAAATACTAAAAATGAATGAAGTCACGTGACAATGTTCAATCCAAAACATTGAATGAAATACAATTTTGTATGAACGCGGTAAGCTAAAATACAACGTCTTATCGTCGCATTACTTTGAAGAAACGCGTAAGCAGTTTGGAGCGCAAAAATGTATTTTGCGTTGCTTATGTGTTGCTTGTGATTTTTTGCGTTATATTATTTTCAGAAATTGACTTAGTAATAATAAATAGATTTTTTATTTACTAATTATGTTAATTCAAAAAATAAATATTTATAATGAACGACGGATTATTGGATTTTTAAAAGGTAAGACGGTGGGAATCGTCTTGTATGGACCCTTCGCCACTGATATATATACATATATTCCTTTCCTTATAATAAGCTTAACCCTCGTTCAAGTTTCCTTTATAAGATGGATACAAAAATTTATTATTTGAGTGCAGATCGTAAACACGGCTGCGCTTTTATCGGATCGTCCCTTACGTGCGAATCCTTTTATTCCTCATTTAGTGGCCTCGTTAAAAATATATTGGGCCAATGCAATTTTGCGAAAACAGCACTCAACATACATATATCTATATTAACACAATAAATGTTTACGCATTACCCTCGCTTCGCTCAGGTTTCCTAGGTACGAGGATTTTGTTCACAATTCCATAATGGGTTTTAATTTTTTGCGGGGAACCCTAATTCTTTTTCTAAAATAAAAGTAGCCTAAATTACTCCTTATAATATCAGCTATCTGCCAGTGAAAGTCCCGTTAAAAAGTCGGAACAAAGAAATAGACAGACAAAAAAATAAATATATTTCTTCTATAAATATATACTTTAATATTCATTTAGTAAAAAGCAGACACTTCAATTTTATTTATCTGTATAGATAAATAAAATTGAATTAAAAACACATGGAATAAAATAAAACACATGAAACGCGCTTAAATACTTCATTTATCTGCAATTCACGGATTTCGAACACAAAAGAGCTTTTTCGTCCCGTGACACTGAATAAATATTTAATCAGTATTTAAGCCTGTGATAACATTTAAAAACCAGCACGATCAGTTTAAAGTCGTCAGTATCGATTAAAGTCGATGACATCGATTTAAAACAATTACATTGTATCCATTGAGAAAGCTTAGATTGTGCTTTTGATGAGGGATTTTTTTTAATTGTCTTTGCTTTAAGCGACAATTTTATTTTTCTTGCAAGTATTGTTTATTTTGTTCAACAATTTGTAAGAATTTCTACTGAACTACATAATTTAATTACATTCGACACCCGCCCTCGGCAAAGTGGGAGTGTACCTAAGAGTTTGTAAGTTTGGATTAGTTTGTCAGTTTGATTCTAGTGCAATTTAAACATATATTTTTATGTAACTTATATAAATTTTCTATTGTTTATGTATTTTATCTATTACTAGAGATTCAGCTCGCTCCGCTCGCGTTCGTCCCTAGATACGTTTTATTTTTTTTGAACAAAACCCTTTTTCTAAAATAAAAGTAGCCTAAGTTACTACTTATAATATCAGCTATCTGCCAGTGAAAGTCCCGTTAACATTGGTCCAGCCGTTTCAGAGATTAGCCGAAACAAACAGACAGACAGACAAAAATTTAAAAAATTGTGTTTTTCTTATAAGTACAGTATATAATTCCATATGCATTTAATATAAAGCCGTTATTTTGACATTACAAACAGACACTTCAAGTTTATTTATCTGTATAGATATGTGACTAAATTGATATACTATTGGATTACAATTAATTGTATATCGAATGTAAAGAAATTTCCTTTTATATAGACGAAATTTTGTTTTGTTACATCTACATATATTTCCAGAGTAATGTTTTTATGATAATCTTAAAACTTTCAACTCCCATACAAAAATTAAAACTTTTACCTGTACATCATTTCATACGAATATCTAATGGAATTGAAACGTCAAACCTTATTAGAGGTTCCAAATGTTCCAAGAGTTTGATAATACTTGGTTTCTAAAAAAAGATACGTAATTCTTTTTTACGTTTTCGTTCCCTTCATGAATGGAATATTAAGATTGCTTGCAAATGTGAAGAAAATGTAAGGTGGAAGAAAATTCTTTATACTGTTTTGTCGTGATGATGTCCTCCTAATCGATTTCAGCCGCGGCGGCCAATCTTATTGAAAGCCGCAGGACCTTCGGATTTGCGGCCTTACATGCTAATTACTCGACCAAGACAGTACTTTGTCTTAACTAATCTCTGAAACATTATGTCCTTCTGATAGATTTTGGCCACACCGTCTTTTCCCTGAGACTATCCATATGCCATGAGATATTATAGTTTACCAATGTGTACGCAAACGCAAGTGCATTCTCTAATATTTTCACCAAATTCCATTGAGAAATCAGGAACAGGACCTTCTTGGAAGACAAAGCCAATAAAACTTAGCTCGAACTTGGACTTGCGGCCTACCTTCTAAACTTACGAAGATAAAAAAAAATTATCTATACAGATAAATAAAATTGAAGCGTCTGTTTGTAATGTCAAAATAACAGCTTTTTACTAAATGCATATTAAATTACATATATACGTTACTTACTTATAAGAAAAATACAATTTTAAAAAATTTTGCCTGTCTGTTTGTTCCGGCTAATCTCTGAAACGGCTGGACTAATTTTGGCGGGACTTTCACTGACAGATAGCTGATGTTATAAGGAGTAACTTACGCTACTGTTATTTTAGAAAAAAAAATAGCATTCCGCACAAAGAATTGAAACGTATCTAGGGATGCACCCGACCGAAGCGAGTGTAAGTCGCTAGCATCATAATATAAGCCTTGAATATTTATCAATCTAATCCATTTACTAATAACCACTTTTTTAATTGTTATTGACTTATATCAGCAAAAAACAATAATTGTATTGTTTTGGCTGGCATTGTGGCATTCTTGCCACAATTCCAGGTGGACAAGTAATAATTAAGTGTACATTTGTTTTTTGTATATAATTAAGTACATATTTTGTTATTTCGATGTTTTTCCTTCATTATAGCCTATATTATGCATCTTACTAGATTTTACATATTTACTTCTGGACCAGCCATTTTTACTAGCACCATAACTACTAGTCTAAAGCTAACTTGAAATTATAGTAGAACGTATCACGGAAACATTTTGTTATAAACTAAGGTAAACAAAATCACTATATACTATACGATATATGAAAATATATAACTAATATATAAATTGCGTATTCTCGCACTCTCCTGAGAGCACGTGTTACAATAAGAAAATCAAATGTAACTCGATATGAAAAGTTCAAGGCCGATAGAAATTAAAAGAGCATACATTCAACATTGTTAATCGAACTGAGTGTGTTTGTTTTGAAAATCGATGTGCGGTTGAAAGTGAACTAGTGGGCAGTATAAAAATATTTAAATTAATTTTATACTAGCGACTCACACTGGCTTCGCTCGCGTTCGTCCCTAGGTGCGTTTTCACGGTTAGCTATGTTTATACATAAACAGTAGCTTGCTACTCCTAAGATATTCATTTAAATTATAAATATTAATAGTGCGTACGCCATACGCGAATTTTATTCACAATTTCATGGGTTTTAATTTTTCTTCGCGGAACCCTGATTCTTTTTCTAAAATAAAAGTAGCCTAAGTTACTCCTTATAACATCAGCTATCTGCCATTGAAAGTTCCGTCAAAATCGGCCCAGCCGTTTCAGAGATTAGCCGGAACAAACACAGACAGACAGACAGACAGACAGACAAAAATTGTAAAATATGTTGTTTTGGTATATGTACCGTGTATACATCCATATGCATGTAGTAAAAAGCGGTTATTTTGATATTACAAACATACACTCCAATTTTATATATCTGTATAGATAACGGTTCACCCTCGCTTCGCTCGGGTTCAATCAAAAATATTTAATGTACAGATTCAACTTGGTTACAATTTTATTATATTTATAAAAAATGAATGAAATTTTAAATTCAGAAGTATTTTCAGCAAAGATGAAAGCTGTGAAGTGGATATATAGATAGCTGTCGGTTATAAAATAAACGGCGCAATCTGCAGTCGGGCCGTGAACAAATCCACTTCACGGCTATACACTTTACATGGTACCGTTGGCTCAAGTAGTATAACAAAGAAATAAAAGCAACTTATACATATATAATAGAAATAAGACCTTTTGGACACTGCAGAAATAACTTGAGTAACAAGAAAATGCCAATGAAATGAAATAGTATATATATTTAAATAACACACTGTAGTAGTAAGATATAAAAAAAACTAGAAAATTTAACAAGGGTTACAGAAATTTTTGTGTATTGATATAATATTTTATATGAAAAACTCGAAAATAGTTTAAATTGATATTCGATATTTGAATAAAACTTTTAATGTAATATGTTCAGTTTATTTCATTTAAGATCCTAAGCTGAGTAAACGACTAAATTGCATGATACCTCACCTCCAATACCTCACAAAAGATATTCGTATAATACTTTCTTAGATAGATTTATTTAAACCTAAGAAAGTAGTTACGTTTTAATGTTTAGTATAGATTTCTCAGAGATGAGATATTTTCCCGCAGTAAAAAGTATTTTATATGTTGACCCGGATAACCAGCTATCATCATACCAAATTTCATCAAATCTGTACAGTGGTTTTCTCGTGATGAGTTACGAGACAGACAGACAGATATACAGATAAAAAATCTAAAAACTATAGATTCAGCCTCTGTATCGATAATAATTACTATTTTTTAATTACTATTTTACAGAATTTTATTATATGTATCTATAGATGAGATATTCGTAGAATAGAGAACACTACCTTATTCCTGTGTAACTAAAATCATCTCATGAAAGTCCATTAAAATCGTTTCAATAATAAACAATATTCGACTGAAACAACAGACAAAAAATTAAATTTTTAATCTACCTGTTATTTCATATCTGCCTTTTCAGTTTCACATATTATTTTATTTTCAATTTTATTGTTTGGAGCATGTTGTTTAAAGTCATTTAACATCCATTGATTTTTATAAGATTTTTATAATAATACTAGGGACTCACCCTCGCTCCGCTTGGATCCCTCCCTGCTTACGTTTTAACTTTTAGTATAGATTAGCGACTCACACTCGCTTCGTTCGCGTTCGTCCCTAGGTACATTTTCACAGTTAGCTATGTTTATACATAAATAGTAGCTTGCTACTCCTAAGGTATTCATTTAAATTATATAGCGATTTACTCTCCTCGGGTTTTTTCCTATTATTACTGGGTTATTTCCTCGGGTGCGTACGCAGATTTTGTTTACAATTTCATGGGTTTCAATTTTTTTTCGCGGAACCCTGGTTCTTTTTCTAAAATAAAAGTAGTCTAAGTTACTCCTTATAACATCAGCTATCTGCCAGTGAAAGTCCTGTCAAAATCGGTTCAGCCGTTTCGGAGATTAGCCGGAACAAAGACACAGACAGACAGACAGACGGACAGACAAAAATTGTAAAAAATGTTGTTTTGGTATGTGTACCGTGTATACATCCACATGCATTTAGTAAAAAGCGGTTATTTTAATGTTGCAAACAGACACTCCAATTTTATTTATCTGTATAGATTTCTCAGAGATGAGATATTTCCCCGCAGTAAACGAATATTCTTAAAACTATAGATTCAGCCTCTGTATCAATAATAATGTCTATTTCAATAAGATATTCCAATAAATATCTAATGTACAGATGCGGCTTAGTTAAAATTTTATTATATGTATAGATTTGAAAGATATCTTTTGTGTCACACGCTGGTATTTAACATTAATTTGAAGCTTTACGTCGGTTTGCATTAGCCATACATCAGACCCTACCATCCGTCAGTGCGACTGACGAGTGAGGAACATAAATTGAACACGTCACGCCCATTCTCAAAGGTTAAGCGGTGGCTGCGGTCACCACAAATACCGCAGCTTTGGACTATATTTGCTAAGTTAAATTGTTACCCTTAAGTTTTAATAAATACAAGATTTTTCAAACTTTAATTTATCGCATTCGACATTTCCATAGCATAATTATTATTTGTGATTACTTCCGCATGGAGTTTGCTGCTATTTCATACTTGCAAGTACTGTTAATCTTTACTAATATAATAGTATAAAGCTGAAGAGTTTGTTTGTTTGTTTGTTTGGTTGAACGCGCTTATCTCAGGAACTACTAATCGGATTTTAAAAATTATTTTTGCATTAGATAGCCCGTTAAATGAGGAAGGCTACAGACTATATATCATCCCGGAAAAATATACGGTTCCCGTGAGATATATTTAATATTGTCTAGGGACGAGCCCGAAGCGAAGTGAGGGTGAGTTGCTAGTTTTAATATAAAAATTAATAATACGTATCTATATATTTTAAAACTATTTTGGATGGTTAAAAAACGTATAATTTTATTGAATAGACAATATAATTTCTCTACATTGTACTCGTGTAAGAATTTTATAAATAGTATTGGTTGGAAAATCTAGGCAAATTCAATTTAAGCGTGAATTCAAGTTTATGAAATAGTGTTGTAGTTGAAAATTATTTTCATCACGAAGTAATGAGGTCAAACTTGATTGATTGATGTAACTGCAAAATGACCGTACAATAACAGTAACTACTTTACAATTCCTTGTTATTTCTGTGTAAAATTATAAACTTTAAAATAGAAATAATGTAGTAGATAGTATAAAGAAATTGGCAAACAAACACTGTTGAAAAAAAATTTTTTTTTGTTGAGTGTTGAAATTAGTTAGACTTTTCATATATACACATAACAGTCTGCGAGAGAAGTTATTTAACAATAATCATAAGTTCTATCAAATAGATTTTTTTGGGCAAGACAATAATACACTTTACTAGTCTATATACATATAATAAAATTCTGAGTCGAATCTGTACATTTAATATTTTTTGGAAAATTCTATTGAAATAGTTATTATTATT
The DNA here is from genome assembly GCA_905404265.1 of Fabriciana adippe. Lineage (NCBI taxonomy): Eukaryota > Metazoa > Arthropoda > Insecta > Lepidoptera > Nymphalidae > Fabriciana > Fabriciana adippe. The sequence goes on along the minus strand of FR989982.1, from coordinate 25,316,708 downwards.
GATCCAAAGACCGAGTTTATAGTTTTTTTAATTTTTGTCTGTCTGTCTGGAAACGCATCACGAGAAAACTACTGGACAGATTTTGATGAGATTTAATATTATTATAAATGGTTATCCGGGTCAACATATAGGATACTTTTTACTGCAGAAAAATATCTTACCTCTGAGAAATCTATACGAAACGTTACAACGTAACTAGGGACGAACTGGAACGGAGCGAGGGTGACTCGCTAGTATTCAATATAACTACAATTTTTGCACATTAAAATCAGTTTTTGTTAGTAACTAATTATAAGTTAATTATACAGTTACAGCTATAAATGGAATTGCATTAAACTTTGTTCCAAAATTCATTCTTGTATAACTGGTATGAATGTAAAATAGATATTGAGAGGAATTCCCGACAAACAAGAAAACGCAGACACAGTTCCTTGGAATACGAATATTATTCATCATTGTACCCTTTTATCCGTTTTTCGTGAATGTAAATATTTTTCTATCGAATTGCTTTGATCTTCTTGCATGGTTTTATGAAGTAGGTTTTATCGTACATTGTATCCTGACATTTTATTTACTACTAGCGACTCAACCTTGCTCTGCTCGGTTTCGTCCCTAGGTTGGTGTTAACGGTTAGTATACATATCTCAGAGATGATATAATTTCCCGTAGTAAAAACTATCTTATATGTTGACCCAGATAACCAGCTACAATCATACCAAATTTCATCAAAATCTATCCAGTAGCTTTCTCGTGATGCGTTCCCAGATAGACAGGTAAAAATTCTCAAATCTATCAACGATTTCCTTTGAACTACTCTGTTACTCGTCCTTTTCTGTCTCGTTTCAATTACTTCTATCCTTCACATATAAATAAACAAATTTTGCTTCTTTATAATATAATATAAGAATTTACTGTCTTATTATAATACTAGCAGAACCCGCGGCTTCGCCCGCGATCAAACTACGAAAAAAATAAACTTTTTCGCATAGTATATTACTTGCAAAATTAAGTTCGTGTAAGTTTTATTGTTTCTTAAAGATATATGGAAAACAAATTAAATTTTAGCGATCGTAACTCAAAATATCCAGTATCTTAAAGATGTTAAGCGTATATTCCGTAAATAAATATACACTTTAGGTATTTAGCAAGCTCCACTACCTGTGTTTTTTGCACATTTTTCTACTCCATCTTTCCAAAGTTAGAGGGAGAGAGTACAATGATACAATCGCATAGATAGTTCACGACTTTAGAATCATGTAACTCGGCTAATACGGGGTTTTTTAACTAACATACCTACTAACAGGTTAACATCTACGTTATTTTTAAAGATCCAGTGCTATGTACACCTGAAGCTTATAGCTTCCCTCCTTCTCCTTCTTTTATAAGTTACCCATATAAATTGTCATTCTTATTTTAATGTAGCTTTTTTCCCGCGGCTACGCTCGCGTGGACTGAAAAATTTGCTCAGTTTTAATTTCCATTCAGTTTATATGTTGTCATATCCAATTTTTAATATTATGTCTAGATTCACTTAACTTAGTATACGCTAAAAAACTAACCACAAATATACCACACTGATGAATGTTTTGTCTAGTTCTGGGATTTGCTAAAACGTTTCTGTGAGAAGCTATCATCTCTTAAGTCTACGCCTGCTACTTTTAACGACTGGCTCTGAGATACATATATTATTGGTCATTTCAATGCAAACTTTAAGAAAGAATTACAATAGATTAAATTCAAAAGCGTAGTCAGAAGTTATCAATGGTATTCGAGGTATGAATTCTGATTCCCTCCGAGCACATCCAGCAAGCACAGTGACCACTATAATGTTTAATGAATTACTCATAGTCTAATCCTGTTACATAGCTTAGGCGACTTTTTTATTGCAGATATGCCATCCTTCAGAAGGACTATATAGATAGCAGGATACTCTCTAGCTAGGTTCTCTCTCGCGCTCTAAGTCTGTTATAATTTTCGCTACTGTGGCCAGCCGAAAAGTTATACATAATTTTCCTTTGGATTCAGAATAGTTTCCGTTGCTACTTTATATCCCACACAATAAGTGTGCACTTACGGAGAACTTGAACTATGTTACTCTATTTAAATATATTCAACAACCTAAAGTTCAACGCCCACTTTTACCCACTTAGAGGCTGAATTTAAAAAAAAAATCTACAATACATGTTTGTTTAATTGTACTAAAGAGCATTAATACCAAGTTTCAAGTAATTCTGATCATAAACAATTTTTTCCTCATATAAACAGCATAACCCCCTTTTACCCTTTTAAGGGGTGTATTTCGAAAAAAAAAATGATATTTGTATTAATAACAATAATGTAAATACTATTTTACGTGCATCAATTATAGAGTTTCATACAAACTTTCATCCCCTATTTGACAGCCTTATGGAATGAATTTAAAAAAATATTAAAATACGTATTTATTTAATTGTATTGAAGAGCATGAATACCAAGTTTCAAGTAATTCTGATCATAAATAATTGTTTGCCCATATAAACTTTATCACCCCCTTTTACCCTTTTAAGGGATGAATTTCGAAAAAAATCTTATACATATATTTCTTATTTTTTATCTTAAAGCTAAATACCACTTTCCATGCATTTCGCGTTAAGAATGACAGAGTTTCATACAATCTTTTATCCCTTATTTTACCCCCTTAGAGGATGAATTTCGAAAAATCCTTTCTTAGCGGATACCTACATTGTATAAAGAATAGGTCCTCCAAATTTCACGTTTCTACGACCAGCGGTTTAGGCTGTGCGTTGATCGATCAGTCAGTCAGGACAAAGCATTTTATGTATATATAGATTTAATTTATCTACGCTTATAATTAAATCTCAGTCAGAGCGTACAGTGATCATTAACCTAAGCAGCTTATATAACTTCATTTATTATTACCGTAAGAGAAATATAAACGTTTTGCTAGAGTATTTCATAAATGAACAACATCTAGTGTACCTTTTACATTTACTAAGAAAACAGTAATTTAGAAAATTTCAATTTTCTTCGGTAAATATATTCTTTTCAGTTATATACTCGTATATTATAATATAAAAAGTTTTATTCAGTCAGTGCATGATGAGAACATTTTTCAGCTAAAACTGAAGCTAAATGCTACCACAACGTCGAAAGTAATATTATTCTTTATATTTTAGACAATCTAGCGAAAATCTTTAGAAGATATTTTTATTTTATTAGTGTTCCTCAGTCAAAAGGCAAAAACTGAACCCTTATAATTTCATCGCGTCCTCATCATCATCCTCTCATCATCCTCATCATCGTCCTCATCATCCTCTCATCATCTGTTTATATCATCAAGAAACATTATTAAATACAAACTTGTTTATGTAAATATTTCAATTTACTTTTAACTAAGCAAATTAAATAAGGAAAGAAATATTTTCATATTTGTAGACACGGAACCCTCGATGAGATGACGGACACATTTGTCTGAATACTTTTAAATTACATGTGTAAAAAATGAAACGTCATTTATTATGATAGAATAATATTTACATATTTATTATATTCAACAAGCTTATTATTTATTACGGAAAATACAAATTACCAATCCAACTACCAGTGTTATGCCAAAACTAATATTATATCTCGCCCATGTTTCACATTTATATTAGTTACACATAAATATTTTTTGACATAATAATACTCATAATTTATTCAAAACATATATTATTTGTGGATTTTATACGTCTTTATAAATAGCGATTGTGTACTCGAATATAACTTTCTACTTACTTTGAAGGTACCTACTGAGTTACTTAGTAGGACTTATGACAAAGTTTTAACAAAAGTTTATCTATATTTTCATAGAACACAATATAATATGGTTAAATATGGAAAATATTAAGTTATTTAAGTTTCAAATACATAATTTATATTTATACCAGATTTACTTCAATACCGAGATAAGTAATAATATCCAGCATCACGTTTTGCAATAGCCAGACACAGACATTTTCTTTGTGGTTAAATTGAATCGTCAATGATTCAGATATATATATATATATATATATATATATATATATAAGGAGAATAATATAACAAGTTCTTATAAAAACATTCTTTTACAGAGCCAGGCAATGAGGATTGTGCGCACTGTCGGCCAAGCTTTCGAGGTGTGCCATAAGATGCAGACGAACACGCCAGAGAACCCCGCGCCTTCCACTTCATCAGCTCCTGATGACATCCGCATCGCATCCAATAACGAGCCGTCCCCTAAAGGTCTATCTTCTAAAGGAAAAATATCCTTAACATTGTCAAATCATTAGATAAACTTAAAATTTAATTTATTTAATATTAGCTGTAATTTAACGTAAATTTTTAGTGTAAATTTTTAATTCAACATAGATCAATCACGTTGACATATTGACAGAATAGTACTCATGGGCGGAATACAGTCCAATTACTAACGCGTCATTTAATCTGCACTCCTGCCATTCATACTTTATGCTGGCGATTGGATTTCACGTGTTGATTTTATCTGCCTTGCGAAATTTCATTATGATATGCGAATTGGCTCAGATGCAATATCGTAAACGCTATTGCGATCATGGTTTTTGCGATTATTTTAGTATTATGTGCAAATGTATGAATCTATGAATATTTGGTGACAAACAGTGAGGATTTTACGTCTGAGTAGGTTTAACAGCCGAGGACGTGATGGCGAAATTGAGAAATATGACCAGTCTTCACGCCACGCGTCCGACGCGACGTACTCCATTAAGCGCGCCGTTGTAAAGTCGAAACTGATTTGTGCCAAGTATTCGTATATAATTATTGAAAGACATTCTCAAATACGATGTTACTTTTCGCGGATTTATTACCCGATGTTTATTTAAATTTATTATGATGGTTTTCTTTTTTCGAAGCAGTGGTCGGTGAATTTAGGTACGTTGACACGCGACTAACGTTTTACTTTAGGGGTATTCACCTCTGTTGTCTGAAACATACATCTGCCGCATATTTTTGAATCTTTTGATTTTTAAATAGGAGAGTTAATTCATAAAAATAAGAACGCGAATATTTAAAGACGAAATAAAGTTTTGAATTTTGCACAGAATATATACTCGTACATGTAGTATGATATAAAACAGATGTGTTTATTTACAAAATATACGGGATGAACGTGGATAATTTTTTCTAATTTATGTGATGTTTAGGATATTATAGGTAGACATACTACCGGCACGCCTTATTTCTCATAAAACACAGTACAGCATATTCTAATATATTAAACTATCTTGTATCTTTATGTAGACATTGAATGATTCAAATTTTATGTTTTAAACTTGTGTAGAGTATATCTATACTAATATTATAAAGCTGAAAAGTTTGTCTGTTTGTTTGGTTGGTTGAACGCGCTAATCTCAGAAACTACTAATCCAATTTGAAAAATTCTTTTTGCATTAGATCGACCGTTAATTGAGGAAGGCTATAGGCTACATAGACAGACAGACAAAAATTCTAAAAATAGTTTTTTTCTTATTAATACGGTATATACTTTCATATTCATTTAGTGAAAAGCTGTTATTTTGACATTACAAACAGACACTTCAATTTTTAGATGTCTAGTATGAACAGAGATTATTAATCCACAAACAAAAGTTCTTCGATTTTTTTAATTTGGTTTGTTCTCGTATCTATTAACCCATTTAACATTTATAAACATTTATAAAATACTCTCAATAAAATACATATATATATATATATATATATATATATATATATATATGTGTGTGTATATTTAATTCAAACGTGACTGAAAATAAGATAAAACCAAGTGTAAGTTGAACTATTTCAGTCAGATAATCGCAATTTGAATTTGTCCATATTATATCTATACATATAATAAAATATTTAGTAGCCAAGCGGAATCTGTACATTAAATATATTTTTTGGAAAATCTTATTAAAATAGACATTATTATCGATACACAGGCAGAATTTATAGTTTTAAGAATTTTTGTCTATCTGTCTGTCTGTCTGTGACCGCATCACGAGAAAACAACTGGATAGATTTTGATGAGGTATGATGATATCTGGTTATTCGGGTCAACATATAGGATACTTTTTACTGCGAGAAAAGATCTCATCTCTGAGAAATCTATACTAAACGTGAAAACATAACTAGGGACGAACCCGAGCAGAGCGAGGGTGACTCGCTAGTAATAGATATAAGTTATCCATTAATTAAATTGAAAGTGACTGAAAATAAAATGAAACCAAGTGTAAGTTGAACTTTTTCAGTCAGATTTTGAAAAAGATTGAATTTGTCCATATTATATCACCTATAAATAATTTTCTTATAATTGAAATCATAAATAATGACGTAAACAAGAAGAGGTAGCAAAGATAATGGCATAGTTAGAAGTAAGTAAAAGATAGTAATCATCGGGTTGCTCCTTCACATATATTCCCATTATACGATAATGGCCCCTGGAATCGAGCTTCCTCTACTTAACTATTTTACTCTTGTTGACAGGATATTAACCTAGCAAGATTATTCAGCAACGTATTTGCATTAATATCCAACAGAATATTACATTTGCAAAGGGAAATTGTGCTGATATATTTAGCTTATTTCTTAAATATTGTTACAATTTCTAAATAGCATCCGCTGTCTGGTAAACTTTATTAGGATATTACTTATTATGCTTTTTTTGTAATTATTTCAACGGGTTTCTTTAAATATATACATAATTAATTAACAAAACAATAGCACTAGTAAATAAATACACAACTAATTTCAAGATCTTTCAAAAAAGTTTTAAACCGAAACATCTTTAAGCGCATCAGGAGAGGATAAAAAGGATTGTCGTTACTTTTTTTGTAACGGAAACAGTTACGCTGAGCCGTTACGTTACGGAAGTGAAATATAAGCGATGGAATCATATGAAATATTGTTAAAAAAGTATTTATTTAAAATATTTTTTATACATTACAAATATATATATATTTTTCACAAAAAAAATGTATTATTATTTATTTTATTGGAGAATATTTTACTTTATTTTAATAATATACAAAATACTCCAATAAAATAAATATTACAAGACATTACATGCTTGAAAATTAAATTTTATCTTAACACCATCTGAACTATATGAAAAAAAAAAATTTTCTTTTAAAATCGATAAGAAAATGTTTTTAGTACTCTCCTATCCTAATTATTTAAAACATGAATTGAATTTCACAAAAAGTACCGATAACCACACTGATACACGCACTCTTTTTATTTTCATACATCCTTGGCTGGTTCTCGTTGAATCACCGGCGTAGAAATAGAAACAAAAAATATATGGAAATCACATATTCTAACCACGTGACACAACTCTTAAATATGACATTTCTATATATTATTTCATTTTATCTGACATATGACAATAATAGAATGTCATGTCATCTACAACCCCCAGGAGAGATACGTGTCGAGTATTAAATTCCTGAAATTTTGATTTCTAAGCGATATTAGTTTGATATCACGAGAATCGTCATAAATGACAGACAAACACACACATTTTTAATTATAAACTAAAAAATGTAAACATGTCTCAAATCAAATAGAAGTTAAAAACTATAACAATACTAAAACGACACTGTAGAAATGAAATTAAAAGTTGAACGCGCATTTAAAAATCGATGCAGATGTTTGATCTAACGTTACGCCTTTTTTTTAACGTGTAGAAACCCGGGAACAGGGGTTTCCTGTTCCCGGGTACCCGCCGCTTTTGGGAAACTGACGGGTTATGTGGGGCTCCTGCCGCGAGTAGCGCAGCAGCCTACCCACTAAAACCACACGGTGTTCCATCTCAGTCGCATACTGGCCGGGGCACGGGTACTCTTGCGAACTCTTCCGCACCCAAAATATTCGGGAAGTCAGAATATTCGACCATGACAGGACACGAACCTGCAGTCTTCGGATCCGTTATTCATTAGGCCACACGGTCCATATCTAACGTTACGCCTGCCCTATTGTTTACTTTAAACGCCGCATCTTAACTATTCTATTCTTCCATGGCAGTGGGCGTATTATAATTAGCTTTATGTGTCGTTTTATGACATCCGACGCGAGTGTAACAGCTGGGTAACGAACGTCATAATTTTACAGCCTATATGACGGCACAGCTACGTTATTGTCCAAAACTAATTCATATTTTACGATGATAACATATTTTGTTGGCAAAATCCGTTGTTTCTTAATTGAAATTAGGAATCAGCGACATATTTTAATTCTTTTACTACAGCTTTGTACTTCGAATACTCTAAATGGAACCATTTTACTAAAACTATGTTATCTGCCCCAGCATCCATTCATCTACTCTATAATCAAAGGAGTAATAAAACAACAATCTGTAACAATGAAGAACTTAGAAATATTTACTAAAAAATGTATATTATACATTGTATGAGCAATTCTTGTATATATATTTTATTTTGTATATCTTGGAAACGGCTATAACAATATGGATCAAATTTTGTACTAAGATAACATACTTTCAAAGTTTATCAACCCATACAGATATCTCCATTCTGTAAAAACGCAATATTTATATCTTATCCGAAAATACTTAACCGAAGCTCGATTGCCAGGTACTGACTGATATGTAAATGATATGCATCTACGTGATTCTCTCATCTAAAGTTTGATAGTATAAATAAACAAATTTTCATACACTATAATAAAACATGCAAATGCATTCATACCACAATGAAGCTGTGACATCGCATGCATTATGTAAAGCAAGAGAAAAATGAAAGCTCGATATACGAGTAGGTATATGCATTTTATCCTTAAATTTCTCCTCTAGCTTTTATTTTCCAAGAATAACCGATTACTTCAGCGGAATTCTCTTGTTTACACTCGTATCGGATATAAACTTGATAAGAAAAGCTCAAAAAGCTACCCGTCGTATGGCCTATCGACGTACCTTTATTCCGATTACTTAGAATAACCAGTCGAAGAGATGAAAAATAAGATTTTTATCATCACAAACAATTTTTATATACTTACTAGCGACTCACCCTCGCCCTGCTCGGGTTCGCCCCTATTTACTTAAAAAATGGGGAGTGGGGGTAGAAGGGTGAAAAATACCTTACGACCTATCCTCATATCTACCAAATATACAAAAAAAATATAAAAATCGGTCGAGTCGTTTCGGAGGAGTGCGACCACAAACACCGTGACACGAAATATTTATATATTAGAACTAGCGACTCACCCTCGCTCCGCTCGCGTTCGTCCCTACTTACGTTTTAACGCTTAGTATAGATTTCTCAGAGATAAGATATTGTCCTGCAGTAAAAAGTATTCTATATGTTGACTCGGATAACCAACTACCAACATACCAAATTTCATCAAAATCTATCCAGTGGTTTTTCCGTGATGCGGTAACAGACAGACAGACAGACACACAAAAACGCTAAAAACTATAGATTCGGCCTCTGTATCGATAATAATGTCTATTTCAATAAGATTTTCAAAAAAATATTTTATGTACAGATTCCGCTTAGTTACAATTTTATTATATGTATAGATATTCTTTATGTAGCTAAAATGTCGCATGCATAATATAAAATATTATAATAGAAAAGACTACCTACAAAGATATTTCTATTCCCTGTATTCTTATCACATGTACTCTCTTGACTACAAGTTAAATAGACCTTCACCTTCATCTGAACGTTAATGCAGAAAACGTGCTTCACGATACATTCGCACGCAAAACTCGCTCAACGTGTAAATAAAATAGGAAAATACGGTAACCCGTAGCATCTTCGAACAGGCACATTTACACACATTCTGAGTTCTTAGCTTTGAAATAGTGACTTTGAAATACTTGTATTGTACGTTGTATTTGTAAAGATGTATTGGGTTTAGATATAGAGTTAAAATATTGCGCACTATCTAACTCTGGTTTTTGCAACTTCAATTTTGACTTAATAAATCTTTATAATATAATGTAGTATAATACCATAGGCAATATCATAGGCAGTGGTAGCCCAGTGGTAACGCGCTCGCTTGGGAAACCGAGTGAAGCGGGTTCAAATCCCGGATCTCGTACCTCTAATATTTTCATGTGCGAATCATTTCTAACATGATTACCACTTGCCTTACGGTGAAGGAAAACATCGTGAGGAAACCTGCATGTCTGAGAGAACCTAGCAAGTTTTCGAAAGATATATGAAGTCCGCCAATCCGCACTTGGCTAGCGTGGTGGACTATGGCTTGATTCCCCTCGTATTGCAGGGAGGCCCGTGCCCAGCAGTGGGACGTTAAAAAGGGCTGAATACAATACAATATAATTTTAGTTTAAATCGATAGAAACTCGTGGTGCAACGTGGATTTAAAAAAGAGCACGTGATGGAGTTAGGCAAGTAAGGAATTGTCGTCAGTAAACAGTAATGCACGTTTTATTGACCGTACAAACGTTAGTACTACAAAGCTCGATGTCAAGAACCATCAAGGGACCTAATTTTGGTCGAAAACAGAATGTATTGTCTACATCTGTTTGAAATTGTAAAGCAAAAAAATATCTATACAGATAAATAAAATTGGAGTGTCTGTTTGTAATATTAAAATAACTGCTTTTTACGAAATGCATATGAATGTATACACATAACATTTTTTACAATTTTTGTCTGTCTGTCTGTTTGTTCTGGCTAATCTCTGAAATGGCCGGACTGATTTTGATGGGACTTTCACTCGCAGATAGCTGATGTAATAAGGAGTAACTTAGGCTACTTTTATTATAGAAAAAAAATAGGGTCCTACGAAAAAAAATTAAAACCAAATTAATTAGTTAATTTCGTTTTGAGAAGCAACCTAAAGAAGAACCCGAGCGAAGCGAGGATGAGTCGCTAGTGTACCTATATTGTAGATGCGGTGCAAATCTCAGTACTAAACTAGATTTTTAAATTAGATCATGAAATTATTGACCAAATCGAAGTTTTTAAATGTAAGACATGAAACGAGCTTGTATTGATATTATGAACTGTACTTTAAAATTGGTCACGTAGGGAATGCCAATTTAGTTTGCCAATGTCAAAGGAATTTTGTATTGCAACTTTATATATTGAATGCGCTTGTAACACTTTGTACGCTTCTTTGGAATAGAAATTTAAGGCTGGTTTACTGTTTAAATAATATTTTATCATTTATTAAGAATCTCTATGGTCTTCCCATGGACATTTTCTTTATATTTCATAAAGGAGGTCTCTTCATTTTTAGAGTTCCGTACCCGAAGGGTGCCAACGGAACCCTTAAGCTCCGCTGTCCATCCATCCGTCCGTCTGTCAGAGGGTTGTATCTCATGAACCGTAATAGGTAGAGAGGTGAAATTTTCACAGAGTATGTATTTCTATTGCCGCTATAACAACAAATAATAAAAACAACTAAAATTAATATATATATATATATATATATATATATATATATATATATATATATATATATATATATATATATATATATATATATATATATAAATGAAAATACAAGAAACATTTTTTAACGTTCATAAATCGATCATCGAAGTTAATGTACTACATACATAGAGTAAAAGTTATAATAATAAAAAGTACATATGTACGATGGTACTGAACCCTTCGTATGCGAATGCCACTTGCGACTCGCACTTAACCGATTTATTTATTATAAAATATCTAACAATCAATAGCAGCAATTATAATTTATATATCTTTAGATTGGGCTTTCTTTAGGTTGGGCTCTTACGGTATAATTTTTTTTTATAAAATAGCAAGACTCTTGCTCTTAATTTGTGAATGGTACTAGAAAGGTGAATAATATTTCGTTATCATCGAATATTTTTACTTCACAAATTGAATTTAAACAATATGAAATAGTAATCAAAATAGATTTATTAACCTAATAAGTTCTTTCTAAAATATTTTAAGCTTACAATTGATTCAGTTAAAAGAAACAAATGAAGTAAAATATTGAAATAAAATGTCTAAAGCTACTTTAGTCTATGATAAAGTAACTGTAATAAAATGTTGCATATAATATTTTTAAGTTGGATAGCTAACAAAAATACTCGCATATTAGAGTTTAACTACAGTTAATTGCATTACAAGGTAGTTATGTTAAAATAATTAAAGTTCTGTTTTATAATAAAGTAAAGTAAGTAAGTAGTAAGATCTATTTTCAATTGTCTTTCTACGTAGGTATCTAATCTAATCCATAAAAATGTAGCTATCTAATCTAATATATAAAACTAATCTGTAAAAATGCTATTTTTATATCTGGATCCGACAAAACGCGAAGCTGATCGAGGTTCCTAACCAGATAGCTAGCCAAGGTACTATTACTATTATTACTATATTTTATAGTGTTACTAGCGGCTCACCCTTGCTTCGCTCGGATTCACTTATAGGAAAACAAATCTATCCCACGGGAACTGCACAATTTTCCGGGATAAGAAGTTACCTTTGTGCTATTCCAAACTATAACCTATCTCTACCAAACATCCAGATCCTTTCAGCCGTTCTGGCGTGATTGAGTAACAAACATCCAAACATCCATCTAAACTTTCACATTTATAATATTAGTAAGGTGATTTTATTAAACTGAAAAAAATCTCAATGGAGCTGTTAGGATTAGGCTGTTTTTCACTAGATTTTGATTTCAATTATACATATTTCGTGAGAAGGAAATGTTTATAACTGTACTTAAGCTGCTTCCTAAAGCTATGAACGAAATTATAACTATATTTTTCAATTCACACAAAACTGTCTTTAATTGTAATAAATCGTAACAAGGATATTTTGTTTTAAGAAAAAATTACTTAATTCAGTCGCGTAGCATGTAAATAAAAAATGGACATAACAAAGCGAACTCTTTTCGAATTTTGTATCTATTCTTCTTTTGTGTATTTCACAACTGTAAAAATAAACAGTTTCAGAGTGTACGTGCCTATTCATCTAAAGTTGACTTTCAAAGCTGAAGTTTTAAAGAGTACACTTCAGTTTTAGTTTCCTCTATTAAAAGTCAAGTGTTTTCTACAATTTCAACGCTTTAGTTAAAGCTTACTAAAGCTTTGAGTTAAAGTTAATTGTCATTTCGAATCAAATAATATAAAGAAATTGTATTTAATTTATTTATTTCAAAGGTCAATCAATTCTCAGATGTTCATATAGTGAAGATGTCGTTCGATGATATTCAATATATAGTCCCATAAACCTTCATAGATGTTTGACTTATCATTTGAACGATGAAATACATAACTTACATGTATTTCGTATATATGAATGAGGCAGTGGTAGCCCAGTACAGTAACGCGCTCGCTTGGGAAATCGAGTGAAGCGGGTTCAAATCCCGGGTCTCGCACCTCTGATACTCTCATGTGCGAAGCATTTTTAACATGAATACCACTTGCCTTACGGTGAAGGCAAACATTGTGAGGAAACCTGCATGTCTTAGATAACCTAGCAAGTTTTCAAAAGACATGTGAAGTCCGCCAACTCGCACTTGGCCAGCGTGGTAGTCTATGGCCTGATCCCCATCGTATTGAAGGGAGGCCCGTGCCCAGCAGTGGGACGTTAAAAAGGGCTGAATACATATATGAATACGCCAGTACAATTATTACTAATAGCTTCTATTCTCTGCCTAATCCTAGTTGCCGGTAAGATATAAAAGCATTGTGCATTAAAAGCGTTACAACTGCACAAAGTAGTGACAATAATTATGACTTGCAGATTGAAGAAACGGCACACGATTTCATTTTAATTAGAACTTCTCTCATGCTATTTTCTCTTAAACATCACGTAATACTATTTTGTTATTCATATGGGCGTGTGTAACCTTTACGCGCGTTTGAAGTAAAAATTCTTTAGCAAATAACGCAATTAAATTAAAACAAATCAATAATTAAAAAAGGCATATTAGGCATATTACACACATATATTTATAGAATATCATATACGGAAAGAATATAATATTATATATTTGTCAGACAATAACAACGGTTACCATGGCAACAATTAGTCATAGTAGCTTTTATTTAATTTATGCACATTCATCCCACAGTAATGAATATTCATTTTTATAAGTAATAAGTTTAGTTTTTTTTTTACCAAGTTTAAATGTTATTTTACATTTTATTTAACATATATGACATAACATATTATTCAGTATTATTTTTAACTTCCTGTGTAATGTACTCTATGTCATTCTCTCGCTGGCTTAATCTTATATATTTATGTGTTTGTCTCTTTCTAGTGTCACATTTCCGTTTTATCGAATTTCAAATAACAACGATTCTAAAGAAGTTTCACTTCAAAAACGAATATCTAAGTATTGCCGACCACTGCTAACTAAATGTACTTTACGTGACCAAAAAACTAATTATTAATTTTCCAATGAAACTTACTTAAACGCTATTTTCACTAGAACCGGCCTCAGAATGTGGTGCTTCGGAGTCAGGTGCCGCATCAACATCTAAGAGTGTGGAGGAGACAAAGACAAACCAGAACAGACCTAAGCATTTGGACCTCTTGCCGCCACCGCCAAAGAAGGAAGGAAAGCGTATGTCTCAGGTACGTGAAATAGAAATTCATAAAGAGATGATAAGTTAAGTGTACAAGTTTTTTTTAATTTTAATATTAGTTGTCATGAAGATATGTAGGGCTACAAACAATTTCATACCAACAACTTTTGTTTACAGGTTTCTTTTTAATCTCTTATATAAATACTAGCAGAAACTGCGGCTACGCCCGCGTTTAATCTACAAAAAAAAACTCTTTGGCTTTATGTTATACAGCGACTCACCCTTGCTTCGCTCGGGTTCATCGCTATGTATTTATATAATATTGTTCATACAAAAATATTAAAATTGCGATTAAATAATGGGGGGTGGGGGTAGGAGGATGAAAAATACTTAACGACCTATTTTCATACCTACCATATATACAAAATAAAACATTAAAATCAATCGAGCCTTTTCTGAGGAGTGCAACCACAAACACCGTGACACGAGATGTTTATATATTAGATAAATAGGCAAAGGAAAAACAGTTCAGAGCCTTTTTCTCTTCTGTTATCAACCGATTTTCTTTGTTGTTTTTTGTTTAGTAGCTATTGACGAACTTTAGTGTTATCAATAAAAAAATTTGGATTGTTTTTTTTTTTATATAGTAATTATGGACCGACCACTGGGCGAACACTAGTGTATATAAATCGATTAATGCAAGAGCAAGTTTATAGTACTACGACTAGCGGCTCTCCCTCGCTTTTTTATTTAAGAACGGATTGAAATAAAACAAGTACTAAATGTTAAGTAAAGCTTACCACAATACATTAGTGAAAACGGCACCCAAATCGGTTTAGCCGTTTCTAAGATTAGCGCGCACAAACGCACAGACAAACAGACAAAAAAACTGAAAATCATTGTTTTGAGTTCTATTGCGTTAATAAAGATCCCCAATAATCGTTTTTCTCAAATATCTTCCATGTACAGACAGCGATCAGTTACAATTTTATTAAATACACGTATAGATAAAGTTTAGATTTATGTCTCGTTAATTAGTTCGCTAATAATTCCATCATACCTTCGTTGTATATTACGTACCTCGAACTTCATGTTCAAAGGGTGTAATGTCAACTAAATATCGAAACTATTTACTTTAAATTTACGTGAAGGCTAAATATATGTAAAGTTATTGTTTTTTTTTTCTTCTTAAATTATACTTTTGTCATATACAAATTATCTTTACTAATATTGTAAACGTGAATGTGTTTATTATTTTTTATGTAGCAAGGGCTCGATATATTCTTTAATAGGTATTTATGGACCGGAGAGTGACATAGACCTCCAAAAAACTTAAGCAAAAATATAAAAAAATTAACAGAAATCTATAAAAAAAACTGAAATAAAAGAAAAAAATATTATTTTACTTTACGGCTAGCTTTCTTGAAATACAGAATTTTAGTTAAATCTTACTAAAAAGTAGTTAAAATTAGTCAAGTGCTAGTCAAACTCGCACATGAAGGATTCCGTACCATAATCGATTTTTTTTATTTGCATGGCAGCCTGTTTGAAAATCGCCATCTTAGTTTTTTATTATTTTGTTTTTATAGCGGCAATAGAAATACACACTCTATGAAAATTTCAACTCTCTACCTAATACGGTTTATAAGATACAACCCTCTGACAAATGGAAGGACGGACGGACGGATGCACGGGCGGACAGCGGAGGCTTAATAAAAAGGTTCACTTGGCACCCTTCGGGTACGGAACCCTAAAAAACAATGTAAATACTGGCATAATTTTATGCTTAAGTATTTTCTTTCTTGCAAAATTTACGTGCAAAAATGTTGTATAATATATCTAATGTTAATAGTGAGTAAATAATATCTAGTATATTCTTGGAATAGTAAAATTTATAGCCTAACACGTGTGATCAACACTTTCAAACGTAAACGGTATTATGAGAAGTGTAAATATACAAATTAACTTTATGTCTGTTAAGCGTAGAGTTGAAATTTTTCATCGTTAAATTAGCTTATCCATTGTAAAATAACACTTAAATATGAAGTAACATTACGTTGGTGGATTTTTGTTATAAACTATCAATATCTTAAAGCATACACTGAAGAACCAAGTGAATTCAACAACAAAACTGCGTATGCGCACATGAAATTTTTTTGAAAATAATATAATGATTGAGCACTTTTACTGACAAACTGTTGGGCATAGGCCTTCCCTCAACATGAGAGGGCTTAGGGCATAGACTACAAGTGCTCTCGTATATGAAACCCATATGACAGTAC
Organism: Fabriciana adippe; assembly: GCA_905404265.1. Classification (NCBI taxonomy): domain Eukaryota; kingdom Metazoa; phylum Arthropoda; class Insecta; order Lepidoptera; family Nymphalidae; genus Fabriciana; species Fabriciana adippe. The sequence goes on along the minus strand of FR989982.1, from coordinate 25,299,881 downwards.
ATTAATTTCATACCATCTCGTTAATTCTGTGAAGATACTGGGGGCATGGATAGTGAAAAAAAAATGGCTGTAGTGAGCCTTTGAGTATAAACTCATTTGATTCGTTATGAAAACTCATATACTAGTACTAGCGACTCACGCTCGCTTCGCTCGCGTTCGTCCCTAGGTACGTTTTCACGGTTAGTTATGTTTATACATAAATAGTAGCTTGCTATTCCTAAGATATTCATTTAAATTATATAGCGATTTACCCTCGCTTTGCTCGGGTGCGTACGCCATAAGCGGATTTTGTTCCCAATTTCATGGGTATAAATTTTTTTCGCGCAACCCTGACTCTTTTTCTAGAATAAATTAGCCTAAGCTACTCCTTATAACACCAGCTATCTGCCAGTGAAAATCCCGTCAAAATCGGTCCAGCCGTTTCGAAGATTAGCCGGAACAAACAGATAGACAGACAAAAATTGTAAAACATGTTGTTTTAGTACATGTACCGTGTATACATCCATATGCATTTAGTAAAAAGCGGTTATTTCAATATTACAAACAGACACTATAATTTTATTTATCTGTATAGATTATTGCATACATATACCCTCTATGGCAGGAAGGATGGATGGAGGTACATGTTCCTTGCGGGTTAATTCATTTTCCTAGTATTATCAAGCAAATTACATACTATATTAGTACATATTATATAGACAGAAAATAGTTTTTATTGAAATATTGGAATAACAGAGCGTTAACTTCAAATACCTGTCACATATGAGATTTTAAAATGTGACATTTTGAAATTCATCGCATGCTGGGAAAATATTGATATACGACTAACAGGTCTTAGAATATTAAATCTATACTCGAAATGAGATGTACATACATTTAATTTAAACTTATTTTAAATTAGTTCTTTACTTTATGATACAATTTTTATGAATCTTTATAGTGTACAAAATTTTATCAAAATCGATCCAATAGGTTTATAATAACAAATTAATTTACAAACGATAAACAGACAAACTTTTTATTTAAATAAATACTTTGTGGTATATGCCGACAATAAAGCTTATTTTAAAGAATCATTAGACGGTTAAAGTACTTACTTGACTATAGTGTAGATTTACACAACAGACAGAAAGAAAATTAATAAATAAACTTTTTAAACTATACAATTTATTCGAATCACGGACTGACTGGCTCTCATTGACCAGCTTTATTTGATTCACTAGCGATTCACCCTCGCTTCGCTTCAGGTTCGTCCCTGGACAAAAACAAATCTATCCCACAGAAACCGTTAATTTTTCCGGGATAATATTATAGCCTATAACCGTCCTCAGTTAACGGGCTATCTAATGCAAAAAGAATTTTTCAAATCGTATTAGTAGTTCCTGAGATTAGCGCGTTCAACCAAACAAACTCTACAGCTTTATAATATTAGTATAGATTATGAATGTGAACAATGAACATACAGTATGTTAATGTAGGCGTTACAACAATACCTCAAAACCAATCAAGAACCAAATTATCACCAACTGCTACATAATTAGTATGACGTTTTTCTTTATAGTCCAAGCGAAATGCAGTTTGGGAACAAAATATTGAAAACCTGAAGTTTTATGATTTTAAAATGTTGGCAGGTATATAAGGAATAGAAATTCATAAAATGCCCCCGATGCCCAGCCATCCCCGAGAAATGGGGGGACGCAAAGCGTTGAAAAATAGTTTTTTTCAATTTCCGGCTTACTGTGACGTTCTATCGAAAAATGTTTTCTACAAAAGTTGTAGGTCTAGTAAAAATCTACAACTTTTATTCATAACACTTTTTACAACAACCTCAAAGTTTTCGAGATATTTGCAAAAAACTCAGTTTTTAAGTTTTTCTTGGTTTTTTATTTTTAATTTCTAGAATAATCTTTTAATTCTCATGAAACTAAAGTAATGTAATCTACAATATATATAAAATAAATTAAAAAAAAGTTGAAATTGAAATGTTCAGCCATTTCCGAGAAAAGTATGTTTTATGGTCTCGAGAGCCCGAAAATCACCCCCTACTTCAAGTGGACGTTTACATTTAAAAATTTTTTTGTACAATTTTCAGATAGAGCTCATTCTTTTCGTCTTGAACTCTTCTTTTCGAAGAAATAAAAACATTGTATGGTCGCCCTGTAAGAACACTCTTAAAAATTGAAAACATTGGAGAAATCGATAATTTTTACTTTGTAAACTACATTTTTTTAATTATCATTGGAAAAGTGTACTTTATTAACCAATTTTTTATAAACTGATTATACCAATGTATTTTACGGGAAAAAACAAAAGAAATGGTATTCTTAAGTTTTTAATTTGACGCTTATTATTTATACAATATCGTCGTAAACATTCCAACTTTGCAATTTGACGAATCGTAAAGAAATAATAAAAATTGGAATTCACGTAAAGTACACCTTTTTCTTTTGTGTTTTTTCCAGTAGAATCTATTCATGTTATTATTTTTTTGAATTTAACGATGTTTTATTAATTTTTGATTGATTTTGGAGTTAAATTTATTGTTTTTTTCTAAAAAATTAGATTTTAAGGTAATTACAGAAAGAAATGAAATTCATTTGTAATCTAATCTTGTTTATTCATTAGTTAAAAGTATAATTTAAAAAAATTAGGTTGATATTTACAAAATTTTGTCATCGTTTTGTTAAAAAAATCATAAAAAATGTAAAAAATGAAAAAAAAAATTATTAAAAACAAAAAAAGTACATTAAAGGGCAATTTCAAAGAGATTTAAATGTTTAAAATTACTCTTTAATGTACTGTGTATCTATGAAATGCTTAGATATTGATGATAAAAAAGAAAAGGATGCCTTTTTATTGAAAGTCGAATATCTCAGGAAAAAATCGACGTAAAGAGTTTAGTAAAAACTTTATTTTTTCATTTTATGCATTTTTTTATGATTTTTTAACAAAACTATGACAAAATTTTGTAAATATCAACTTAACTTTTTAAATTACACTTTTAAGTAATGAATAAATAAGATTACATTACAAATAAATTTCACTTTTTTCTGTAATTACCTTAAAATCTAATTTTTTAGAAAAAATCAATAAATACTCCAAAATCGATCAAAAATTAATAAAACATCGATAAATTCAAAAAAATAATAACATGAATAGATTCTACTGGAAAAAATGCAAAAGAAAAAGGTGTACTTTACGTGAATTCCAATTTTTATTATTTCTTTACGACTCCTCAAATTGCAAAGTTGGAATGTTTACGGCGATATTGTATAAATAATAAGCGTCAAATTAAAAACTTAAGAATACCATTTCTTTTGTTTTTTCCCGAAAAATACACTGGTATAATCAGTTTATAAAAAATTGGTTAATAAAGTACACTTTTCTAATGATAATTAAAATAAATGTAGTTTACAAAGTAAAAATTATCGATTTCTCCAATGTTTTCAATTTTTAAGAGTGTTCTTACAGGGCGACTATACAATGTTTTTATTTCTTCAAAAAGAAGAGTTCAAGACGAAAAGAATGAGCTCTATCTGAAAATTGTACAAAAAAAATTTTAAATGTAAACGTCCACTTGAAGTAGGGGGTGATTTTCGGCCTCTCGAGACCATAAAACATACTTTTCTCGGAAATGGCTGAACATTTCAATTTCAATTTTTTTTTTGTTTATTTTGTATATATTGTAGATTACATTACCTTAGTTTCATGAGAATTAAAAGATTATTCTAGAAATTAAAAATAAAAAACCAAGAAAAACTTAAAAACTGAGTTTTTTGCAAATATCTCGAAAACTTTGAGGTTATTGTAAAAAGTGTTATGAATAAAAGTTGTAGATTTTTACTAGACCTACAACTTTTGTAGAAAACATTTTTCGATAGAACGTCACAGTAAGCCGGAAATTGAAAAAAACTATTTTTCAACGCTTTGCGTCCCCCCATTTCTCGGGGATGGCTGGGCATCGGGGGCATTTTATGAATTTCTATTCCTTATATACCTGCCAACATTTTAAAATCATAAAACTTCAGGTTTTAAATATTTTATTTTTTCTTAAAAATAACTGCATTTCGCTTGGACTATTATGCGCATAACTAAACTAAAAATAAATACTCTAATCTTATAAGAAAGAAATATTCAATTGTTATAATATTACTAGCATTGCCCGCGGCTCCGCCCGCGTTCAGGTGACGAAAAACCAAATTCTTAGGTTTTACATATTAATATACTCTTACATTAGAGTTTTTGTATTTTTTCTCAGAAATGAGATATTTTCTCGCAGTAAAAAGTATCCTATATGTTGACCCGGATAACCAGCTATCATTATACTAAATTTCATCAAAATCCCTCCAGTGGTTTTTCCGTGATGCGGTAACAGACAGATAGACAGACAGACCGACAGACAAAACTTCTAAAAACTATAGATTTGGTCTCTATATCGATAATAATATCTATTTCAATAAGATTTTCCAAAAAATATTTAATGTACAGATTTGGCTTAGTTAGAATTTTATTATATGTATAAATCAGGCATAATTTCTTTATATTTCCTAAAAATTTACCGCCCATTATAAAAATTAACAACAACATCAATCGTAATCATAAATTAAAATGTGTATATAACATTCATTACATCAACACGTTATATCAATACAGATGATTTACTGTAGCCACATTCTGTTTATAGCCACCGCCTTCTACACCCACTCGAGGCGCCAAAATATTTTTAGTTAAAAAAAGCTGAGACATCTATTAAATTATTCTTAACATGCACTAATTCCTAAGATATTTATGTAAATAAAAATAAAATGTGTCTAGTTAATAAGTGTGTCATTTGAGAATGGCTGGAAGGGGGAATTATTATATCTTTAATGAAGTTTTTTGGAAAAAAGTTTGGGAAAATTGTCCGAAAAAGGATCGGAAGAAATTCTAAATGTTTTTTTTTTTTAGAGATTTTTGTATGAATTTAAAGATCAAAAATTAAATTTATTGGAATTTGTACAGGATAATAAGAATCACTAGTTAATAAAATAGTGAACAAATGATTCTTCTTTTTCAGCATTACTTATTTTTCTTTGTGGAAAATATGTAATGTTGAAAATGCGAGTCGGAATGAGCACTGAAGGTAAATAAAACATTTATCGCGAGTATAACTCACACTTAGTCAATTTTTCCATTTTATTTTGTTTCACTTTAGATTTCGCACTTTAATCACATCTACGCTTGCATTTATTACCATTTTTACGATGAAGCGTAAAAAACCGGAAGCCTTATATTGAAATTCCTTTTGATATTTTCTCAGTTATTATTTGCTAGAATATTGCTAAGAATTATCCTATCCTGCTAAACCTACTAATCTATACTAATATTATGAAAAGATAAAGTTTGTGAGTTTGTTATTTTGTGACGTTGTCCCTACAACGTCACAAAAAATGGGTAATCTCTGGATTTACTGAACTGATTTAGATGAAATTTCATAAGACAATAGTTTGAGACCCTGGGAAGGACATAGGATACTTTTTATCCCGAAAATCATCTCTTAAGGGGGTGAAAAGGGGAATGAAAGTTTGTGTAGGGAATCAAGCAGTATCATAAATGTGAAACTTTGTGAGGATGGATGGATGTTTGTTACTGTTTCATGGCTAAACGAATCTTGATGAAATTTGGCACAGAGACAGATTACAGTCTGGATTAGCACAAATGTTACTTTTTATCTCGGAAAAATGTACGGTTCCCGTGAGATAGATTTGTTTTTGTCTAGGACAAAGCGAGGATGAGTAGCCAGTATATAATAACCCAAAAACACTTAGTGAACATTTTAATTCACTTCCTATTACAGTTTAAATGATAAAGGTTAAATAATAAAGGGGGTGTTATAACCCCTGATCCAACCAACCAACCTACTCAAAACAATTATAACTGTTTCTACAAGATCTGAATAACCATCAAAATTCAGCTACCAAAATAAAGATATCAATGTCGTGTTGGAAAATGCCACTTATAATAAACATACTTGATGTCACAATAGACATTAATTATACACGTCTTCTTAAAAGTTTCTAACTCAAAGGAAAACTACTGAGAAAAAAATGTGAAATTATATCAACTTTTGAGATAGAGTAGACAAGATGTATAATATTGTAGTATTGCCCGCGGCTTCACCTGCTAGTTGATTAATATGTAACCAGAATATCTCATTTACGTCTCTCATGTCAGCAAAACACTACTCAAGTTAAAGAAGCCTTTATACTCCCCTTAATTCGGTCCACTCGTAAAATTAATTCTCAGGTAACGCGTTCTACCAAAAATTACCTACCTGCCTCAGTTTCATAAAAGAAGTAGTTTTCCAGATTTCGTAATTAAACAGTGAATAAGCAAGTGGTATTTCTCTTTTATATCTATACTAGCAGCACCCGCGGCTTCGCCGGGACCTTCACAGCATCACCGGCTAAACTAATCTGATCTGATCAAAATCGTCCCAGCTGTTATGGAGTCCATACGGAACATACATACATACACGCATCGATTTTTGTATATACGGATAGATGTATAGACTGTCTTTACCCGTGGCTTGCCCACGCAGCTTATTTATATATCGTTTTAGCGAGATTTGTGACGATATTCTAACCTTTACCTTGAACAGGCTTGTGCGCATAATAGACAAAGTGTCTGCTATTTTAAACCATATACCTAATGTGAATTAAAAAGTTACTTAAAAACATAGAACTTATTTTCAAATTGAAAAATATTAGCCAAAGTTATTCTTAATACTACCACAATCTATATAAATAGAAACGAATGCCTAAATGTGTTGCTAAACGCAAAATGGCTGGACCGATTCGGGTATTTTTTAAAATATTAGTCGAAGTCCGAGGAAGATTCTCATTAACAGAAAAATAGGAAAAAATTCAGGGAAAACCGTAAAAATCTCATTTTTTTTCCTTACTACTGCTTCATAAATATTAATCCAACCTTAAACTAAAATATAAACCACTTGAATGTATTTGTGTACTTTCTCTTTCTACGATATACAGTTTGACTTTAACAGTTTTTCAGTTATTCTTGATTGTTTTTAAAACTTCGCTTCTCAATCGATAAACAAGATCCCCAAATTACCTTTAATTGATTGGTTTATTTTGTGTACGTTTCCATTTATACTCATGCCAGATTTTTAGTTCATATATATATATATATATATATATATATATATATATATATATATATATATATATATATATATATATATAAAAGCCACCTGTACCTATTACATAAATCGCATACAAATTAACGCAGATGGACAGACCCACAAGCTGACTTTTTTATAAAAATTGTTAATAACACTAAAGCTCATTTTAGAAAGAATTGTGAAAAGAGAATGCACATTATTTACCCCATATGTTTCTCATGGGAACATAGAGAAAATTCTTAATACTGGACTTACCTGATCCTATCGCTGAGCAATGATACCTATTATGTTTAGAAGAAGGCGCTAGAAGGAAGGTTATGTTTTTCGAGTATATGTACTCGTATGTATGTATGTATAATTCTTTGGCACGCTTTATACTCTAAACAGCTTGATGGAGTTTAGCTTGAGAGGTGTCGTTAGATTCGTCTCAATTGTAAGAGTAACACCGTGAATAGCAAAATTACAAAAATTAATATAACCGATTTTTGGCGCTATAATATGTCCTTAATTTTTTTTTTTTTTTGCTTATTTTGTAATTTATAAAGTAAATAGAATATATAGTTTGGCGCAATAAGCTTAACTTAAAGCAGGCAAAGGATTCCCGCATGTAAAGAATAGATAAAAATATTACAATAATAAAGCCCTTTTACGGCCTAATGATGGACGCAGTCCTCCTCTCAATCTTAGGGGACCAGACGCTGATAATGTAATATAATTTGATAGTCCACAAGCAGTAATCTTGTTGAGAATCATACACTTGTAAATCTAAGAGGTGCTAGACCGGGGTTTGAATCCTCTTCAATAGAGAATATACGTGTGATAAGAAATCAAGGTGAAATATACTTTTTTATAATTTTTATTGGTCCTGAGTTAAGCCTATATTAATATTTTTAATGTTATTTTTTTTAGTAAAGAAAATAATTATTAAAATGTGCAAAAATAGGTGGGAAATGAAAGATAGTTGAAATGCAAAGCATTGGTCAGATCGAATGTGATGTCAAAATCTATTATAATAGAGCACTGTTGTTTGGTATTTGCGATTGGTACTAGTGATCTAGACCTATTCATTTATTGATTGTAATGTCGTCATAGACTATGACGTCACGCCAAGCGCACTTATCCTATCCTTATCTGTATGGTATTAAAACAAATGTTTTTATATTACATTTAAGTCATTTGGAGCTGCATATTTTTTTTATAATTATATAACGATGTAAGCTATTGCATAAAAAAAACACGCATATTCCATTATATAATGAGGGTAATACCAAATATCCTTTTAACCATTTTAAAAAGCGAGTAAAATCTATATATATTTTGCAAAACGAATAATACATGTTAAAGCTAATGGAAGGTCACTTGTCGAAAATTTATAGAAAGAAATGCATAAATAACAATTTTCTTTTATGGGCAACTGTTCAAAGCACAATTACTGAAGTAACATAAAAATACACTTCAATATCGCAATAGAAATAGAATAGTCATAATGATCTCTCAACCACATTGAATCCGAGAATCGCGATGATAAATCAAAACTATAATAATATCATCGACCCGATAATATAACTTCTACAACTTGGTGTTTGACGCATTAGTGACGTGCGTTGTTAGACCGCTAGGTGTGAAGATATTCGTCAATCAGGAAGATAATCAAATTTTTATCTACTAGTATTAATAAAATTGGAATTATTCCCGTATATAAAAACACTAGGTGTGTGCTCGCGGCTCTGTGTGTAGTTTAATGTTAAAACTGCTCCGACGATAATAGTCATAACGTGATGTTAAACGTATTGCCCTTTTTAACATCCCACTGCTGGGCAAGGCCTCCATCAAATTACCGGGAGGGGGAGGGGGGGGGGGGGATTGGCGGACTATGTTCTATGGTGGAATATATCTATCTATACATATTATAAAATTCTAACTAAGCCGAATCTGTACATTAAATATTTTTTGGAAAATCTTATTGAAATAGACATTATTATCGATGCAGAGGCCGAATCTATAGTTTTTAGAATTTTTGTCTGTCTGTCTGTCTGTCTGTCTGTCTGTCTGTCTGTCTGTCTGTCTGTTACCGCATCACAGAAAAACCACTGGAGGGATTTTGATGAAATTTGGTATGATGATAGCTGGTTATCCGGGTCAACATATAGGATACTTTTTACCGCGGGAAAATATCTCATTTCTGAGAAAAAATACAAAAACTGGTCGGAACAAAACCACAATGATACTATCTGTAAATAGTTTAGCAAGGTAACTTACTAAATTTGGTAAAAACTATTAAAAATAGCTTATCTTGCAAATCAAATTATCAATAGTGCTATTTTATCCATTATAATAGTTATTTTAATTTTTAAGTTGTTATACTTACGTGTTATTTAGATACTCGACAATAGATGTCGCCATGAGTTTTTAAAATACGTAGTTTTAATTCCCAAAAAATGAATGTACAGATATGACCTTTCTACAATTTTATTAGAATTACTACTACATTATCCGGAGCCCCCGCCCGTGTTCAAATTTTCAGTAAAGCAAACTTTTTGGCTTTATAAATTAGTAACTATACATATAATAAAATTGTCACTAAGCTGATTCCGTAAATTTAATATTTTACTTAAAATCTTATTGAAATATTCATTACTAGCAGAACTCGCGGCTTCGCCCGCGATCAAACTACGAAAAAAATAAACTTTTTCGCAATACATACTTTATTACTGTAAATAAATTTACTCTATTTTATATCCCACACAGTAAGTGTGCACTTACAGAGAACTTGAGCCATGTTACTCTATTTAAATATGTTTATTTTTTTTATTTTGAATTAAAAATAAAACTACAATTCATGTTTATTTAATTGTATTGAAGAGCTAATACCAAGTTTCAAGTAGTTCTGATCATAAATAATTTTTTCCTCATATAAACAGCACAACTCCTTTTTACCCTTTTAAGGGATGAATTTCGAAAAAAAAATGATATTTGTATTGTTTTAGTTTTCATATTTAAAGATAAATACCATTTTCCGTGCATCAATTACAGAGTTTCATACAAACTTTCATCCCCTATTTGACAGTCTTATAGGATGAAATTCAAAAAATGCTAAAATACGTATATATTTAATTGTATTGAAGAGCATTAATACCAAGTTTCAAGTTATTCTGATCATAAATAATCGTTTGCCCATACAAACTTTATTACACCCTTTTACCCTTTTAGAGGATGAATTTTGAAAAAAATCTAATACATATATTTCTTATTTTTCATTTTAAAGCTAAATACCACTTTTCGTGCATTTCGCGTAAAGAATGACAGAGTTTCATACAATCTTTTATCCCCTATTTTACCCCCTTAGGGGATGAATTTCGACAAATCCTTTCTTAGCGTATGCCTACATTATATAAGGAACATGTGCTTCAAATTTCACGTTTCTACGACCAGCGGTTTAGGCTGTGCGTTGATCGATCAGTCAGTCAGTCAGGACAAAGCATTTTATGTATATATAGATTAGCGATATAGAGCGATAGATAATGAAATTTGGTACGGTGATAGCAGGTTATCCGGCTCAACATAGAGGATACTTTTTACCGCAGGAAAATATCTCATTTCTGAGAAAAAATACAAAAACTGGTTAAAATAAAAACACGATGATACTACCATTTTAGCAAGGCAACTTACTTATATATGTTAAAACTATTTTAAAAAGCTTATCGTAAAAGAAATATCAATAGCGTATTTTATTCTTTAAAATAGTTATTTTAATGAAAATTTATTTATGTGTTATTTAGATATTTGACAATAGATGTCGCCATGTGTTTTTAAAATACGTAGTTTTAATCCAAAAAAAAATGTACCTTTCTATGACTTTATTAGAATTATTACTAAATTATCCGCGGCCCCGCCTGTGTTCAAATTTTCAATAAAACAAAAATTTGGCTTTATGAATTAGTAATGTTTTGTTGGCCGAAACAATTTTCGAATGAAAGTATTTGTAAATTTTTATTGTTTAGTAAATAATGTTAATTTTTTGAATCTTTTAATGTAAAAATTGAGCAAATGCAAATCTAACTCGCGTATTATAGGTTTTGTATAGCAAAATACTGTGTTGTTTTTCTTACTTACATATTTTGTTAGGTTAACACTAAAATAAATACGAATAATATTTAAGTTTCCACAATATCGACTCATTTTATCAACCGTAAAAATAAGTTCGATTCATATAATTTTATAACATTTTATGGAAAACAAGTTTATGGCTGTTAAACTGACAATGCGGGTAACTAAAAATATTCCATATCTCACAAACTATGAATAAGTATTTTAGGAACTGTTATACCTTAACTTTTTTAGTTATTTTGACACCATTTCTTGGAAGGTAAAGGTTTAAAAGACACAATAAAATACTTACGACTTTAATCATATTAACCGTGCCATATAAAATAATAAAAAGTATTTGCTTAGAATATTAAATTAATCAATAGCTGTCTATTAGTAAAACATGAATAAAATTAATTCCGTAGTTTGAGAGTTTATCGCCCAAAACTAAACAAACAAACAAAACAAAAGTATAGAAAACAAAAAGTGCAATATTACTAAATCAAATATGAGATTAACTGAGGAACCTTTTTGACATTGTCAATCACCGCCATTATTTACCAATCAAAGTGCGCAATGAAATTGTTATATATGTAAGAGTATACTAATAAGTAAAACCTAAGAATTTGTCTTTGGTCATATGAACGCGGGCGGAGCCGCGGGAAATGCTAGTGATCTATATGTCTACTATGATGTTAGATAAACGTTACAAATAAAAATAATTATTTACATTGAATTCTTTGCTATTCAAACCATTGCGAAGCAATTTCATCATGATATTTTAAAAACCGCTTTAGAGAGTAATGCAAATGCTAGAGTCACAGTGTAGAGACCGTGTACACTATAAGATAAATCTAGTTTAGAATTATAGTTATTTTAACTAATCTAATTTAATATATTCCTAAATATGTGTAATCTGTTGTTGTTTTCTTTGATTTGTTTTGAAAATTTGAATAAAATGTATGAGAAATATTTCAGCGTACACGAAAAGTATTTTAGTCAACCTATTATAAACTTAAAAATGGCTTCATCAACGTTTATGGATAGTTAATATATATATATATATATATATATATATATATATATATATATATATATATCTATACATATTATAAAATTCTAACTAAGCCGAATCTGTACATTAAATATTTTTTGGAAAATCTTATTGAAATAGACATTATTATCGATGCAGAGGCCGAATCTATAGTTTTTAGAATTTTTGTCTGTCTGTCTGTCTGTCTGTCTGTCTGTCTGTCTGTCTGTTACCGCATCACAGAAAAACCACTAGAGGGATTTTGATGAAATTTGGTATGTTTATAGCTGGTTATCCGGGTCAACATATAGGATACTTTTTACCGCGAGAAAATATCTCATTTCTGAAAAAAAATACAAAAACTGGTAGGAACAAAACCACGACTATACTATTTGTAAACAATTTAGCTAGGTAACTTACAAAATATGGTAAAAACTATAAAAATAGCTTATCTTGGAAATCAAATTATCAAAAGCGCTATTTTATCCATTAAAATAGTTATTTTAATTGATATTTATTTATGTGTTATTTAGATATTCGACAATAGATGTCGCCATGTGTTTTTAAAATACATATTTTTAATCCCAAAAATTTTAATGTACAGATATGACCTTTTTTCGATTTTATAAGAATTACTACTAAATCACCCGCTGCTCCGCCCGTGCTTAAATTATCAGTAAAGCAAACTTTTTCGCTTCATAAATTAGTAACTATACATACAATAAAATTGTAACTAAGCCGAACCCCTAAATTTAATATTTTTTCGGAAAATCTTATTGAAATATTCATTAGTAGCGATATAGAGCCCGAATCTATAGTTTTTAGAATTTTTTCTGTCTGTTTGAATGTGACCGCATCACAGAAAAACCACTAGAGGGATTTTTATGAAATTTGGTATGGTAATAGCAGGTTATCCGGGTCAACACATAGGATTCTTTTTACCCCAGGAAAATATCTCATTTCTGAGAAAAAATACAAAAACTGGTTAAAGTAAAAGCACGATGATGCTATTAATATTTTAGCAAGGTAACTTACTTATATATTATGTTAAAACTATTAAAAAAAACTTATCTTAAAAGAAATATTAACAGCGCTATTTTATTCATTAAAATAGTTATTTTAATAAAAATTTATTTATGTGTTATTTAGCTATTTGACAATAGATGTCGCCATGTGTTTTGAAAATACGTAGTTTTATCCAAAAAAAAATGTACAGATATAACCTTTCTATGACTTTACTATAATTACTACTAAATTACCCGCGGCCCTGCCCGTGCTTAAATTTTTAATAAAACAAACTTTTTGGCTTTATAAATTAGTAACATATTAGTAATATTTTGTTGGCCGAAACAATTTTCAAATGAGAATATTTGTAAATTTTTATTGTTTAGTAAATAATGTTAATGTTTTTTAATCTTTTAATGTAAAAATTGGGCAAATGTAAATCCAACTCGCGCATTTTAGGTTTCGTATAGCAAAATGCTATGTTGTTTTTCTTACTTACGTGTTTTGTATGGTTAACACTAAAATAAATACGAATAATATTTACATTTCCACAATACCTACTCATTTTTTGCACCGTAAAAATAAGTTCAATTTATATTATTTTATAACATTTTATGGAAAACAAGTTTATGGCTGTTAAACTGCCAAAGCGGGTAACTAAAAATATTTCATATCTCAAAAACTATGAAAAAGTATTTTAGGAACTGTTATACCTCAACTTTTTCACTTTTTCTTGACACCTTTTCTTGGAAGGC